>CM031242.1:1002988648-1003611148 GCA_018340775.1 Taxus wallichiana var. yunnanensis | reverse complement strand
TTCGGGGATTTCGGCTGGTCGGGAACAGAGCGCACTTGAACTTGGGACATGCGGGACAAAAATGTCCGAGCAGGCCCGAAAATGGAATAACCGGGGATTTCGGCGATCGGGAACAACAGAGCGCACTTTTGAACTTGGGACACGCGGGAAAAAATGTCAAGCAGGCCCGAAATACATACAAAATGACCCAAAAAGCATATTTTCTCAATTTCACGACTTGGTACATTAGAAAACACTTAAACTCAAAATTTTGAAATTTTTACTTTCATCAGAAGCGAGGGAATTTTGAGTGGACAACAGCTGGCTCCTTCTGGGGATGACTTGGCATAAATTCAAGGAATGAGACAAGGCAAGAACTTAGACAAACTCGGGGAAGCAGACCAGTACCTTATCCATTGGGCAACGGAGTCAAAACAGACCAATACAGAGGGCAACACACCAAAACAAAAAGGAAAGAAAAGCAAAAACGCTGTACAGAATATACAAGGGACTCCCTAATCACCTAGGACTTGAACAACTTGAGATACTGCCCACTATAAGGAAGTGGGAGAGAAGAACCATCCATGTAATCAAGATAAAAGGAATTCTCACCAGCAAAGTGTCTGATCTTGAAAGGTCCGAGCCACAGGGAATCAAACTTTCCATGGCTGCCACGAGGTTCATGTCTTTTGTCCCATAACAACACGATGTCTCCAACTTGGAAATCTCTGAACCTAGCTTTCTTGTCAAACAGGACCTTTACCTTCTGTTGGTGAATAGATATCCTATCAGCAACCATCAATCTGTCCTCATTCAGTTTGTGCGGGTACATAATTCTCTTGTCAAAGCATCTACGAAACTAGTATCTTGATGGCCTTCATTAGGTGCAAATTTGGCGGTTCCTTTATCATCACTTTGGCAATTGAGCTTCTACTCCATATACCACTTGAAAAGGAGACATTCCAATAGCTCTCTTTGGTGTAATCCTGTCTGCCCAAAGAGCATCATAGAGCTTCTTGTGCCAGTTTTGTTGAGACTCATTGACCAACTTCCTTATGATAGTCACCAGATTTTTGTTAGTGGATTCTGCTTGCCCATTTCCCTGGGGGTAATAATCTGAAGAATGAGCCAGGGAGATGCCATACCCGTAGCAGAAATCCATTATCTCAGTTGAAGAGAAATTCGAAGCATTATCTGTTACAATCTTATTAGGTACACCATACCTTACCAAGATGTTCTCTTTAATGAAGCTGCACACCACTTCAGAAGTAGTACTCTTGACTGGAATAGCTTCCACCCATTTGGTGAAATAGTCGGTGGCAGATTAGCACATGAGTGTGACCAGCACTAGAAGCGGGATTAAGTGTACCAATGAAGTCCAAACCCCCTTTGTTGAAATGGTTCCTCAATCACTGGTGGCTTGAGAGGCAAAGAAGCCAATTTAGGTCTTCCCACAAAAGTCGACAAGCCTCACATTTATCAACCCACTTGGATGCATCTCTGAACAAGGAAGGCCAGTAGTATCCTCCACGGAGTATCTTATGAGCTGTAACCGTTGATGAATAGTGCCCTCCACATGCCCGATCATGAAAAGCTGAGAGCAACTTTCTTTGTTGTTCCTTGTCCACACACTTCAAAAATCTCCCATCTAACCCACGCTTGAACAAAGCATTTTCCCACAATACATATTGCACTGACCTCAATTTAACAGTCCTCTTTTCCTTGGCAGTTAAATGAGAGGGGCATTCCCCATAGGTGAGAAAATGGGCGATGTCAGCATACCATTCATCAACTGAGCTAAGGAACAGAACGGTAGGAATGTCAGCTTTCTCCTCCAGCAACTCATGTTTAGCTCCTTCAGCAATGAGCTCACAAAGGCCTTTTCCACGAACCAGCTTGGTCGGTTTGATGTCAATGTCATACTCTTGGACCTTAGCAACCCAGTTCCCTCTCTTGGATCCAAATTCTTGTTGTGTGAGAATTGACTTAACAGTTGTATCTGGAACCAGCACCATGGAGTGAGAGTTGAGGATATAAAAACGAAACTGCTTAACAGCTTTGACCACTGCAAAAGCATGCTTCTCCATCATGGTGTATTTCAACTCATGATCTTTCAGAATATAGCTCATGAACGCAATTGGGAGTTCATGCTCATTAGAGTCTTCTTGAGTTAAGACAGCAGCCAAGGTATTATCTGTAGCATAGCAATAGATGATGAAATCTTTCTTGAAATCGGAGATGAGCTAAAACAGGAGTTTTAGCAATAGCTCTCTTGATACCTTCAAAGGATTCCTTTCCTTCAGAAGACCAACCAAATGTTTGCTTCCCTTTCATCATCTGAGAAATATTCAAAGTTAACTCTGCAAAATCAGGGATGAATCTTCTCAAGAAATTTATCTTACCAAAGAAGGAGTGCACGCCCTTTTTGCTGGTTGGGAGAGGAATTTGTTGGATGGCTTGAACTCGTTCAGGATCAATCTTAATACCATCCTTGGAAATGATGTGCCCTAATAACTTTCCCTCAGTGACACAAAAGACAGATTTTTTAGGGTTCAGAGAGATCCCATGCTCTGCATCTCAGCAGAACTGTCTCTAGGTGATCAAAATGATCCGCTCTTGTCTTGGAAAACACTGTCAGGTCATCAAGATATATGACAATACACTTCCCTTTCAAGCTTCCAAAAGCCAGATCCATGGCTCTCTGAAAAGTGGCACCAGCATTAATGAGCCCAAAAGGCATCCTCTTGTAAGCAAAGGTACCCCAAGGAGTAGTGAAAGTTGTCTTGTGTTGATCTGCAGTATCAACCTCTACCTGATTGTATCCCGAGAATCCATCGAGCATGGATAACATTTCAGACCCTGTAACTGCTTGCAAGACCTGATCCATCATAGGCAAAGGATAATTATCTTTCAAAGACGCCTGATTCAGGTTCCTGAAATCAACACAGATGCGGATCTCACCATTTTTCTTCCTAACAGGCACAATATTTGCAATCCATGTTGAATGGTGAATGGGAAAAATGATTTTAGCCTTCAACAACTTCTGAATTTCCTGAAAGATGGTGTCAGCTATTTTGGGATTATACTGCCTCTGTTTCTGCTTAAAAGGTTTAATTCCTGGTTTGAGAGGAATCGAGTGCTGCATATCTTTTGGTTTGAAAGCTTTCAAATCTTCATAAGAATAAGCAAGAACATCCTTATACCTCCTTAGAAGATCAATTGCTTTTCTCCTCTCATCATTTGTGCAACATTTTCCAATATTCACTAGCTTAGGGTCATTAGAACTCCCAATATTGATTTTGTCATACTCGGTGATTCTTTGAGGTCGTAGAAGCTCTAGACTTCACATACTGTCATGTTTATCAAACAGTTCCTCTAAGCTTACCAATCCTTTAGGAATCTTATTCCCCTTGAGTTTAATGCACCCTTCTGACTGTTTCTTCCCCTTGGTGTATTGCTTTGTCAAAGGGCACACTCTCACGAGGTAGGTTGTCACTTCCCTCAAAATACATTTGTTGAAATTACCCTTGAGTTCCGGGAAGGAAAGAAAATGTTGATCATCATTGAAAACCTGCCAGTTATTGGTGTTATTAGGTACTTCTTGGGTCGATGGATCATCTCAATGGTGAACTTGTCTTGAGAGAAATCGGGATGAGGAATCGGTAGTGACCACGAGAGGCAGCTAGTGAATCAGCCCTTTGTTCTTTTCCCTAAGTCTTTGCTTCGAGAGAAAGCATCAAGGAATTCAATGGAATCCCAAACACGATTCGGTAATGTTTGACCTTCCATTTTTACTTGAAAAAGGTTTACGACTGCTTTATAATCAATTCTGCATCACCACGAGCAGAGAAGATTCTTTACACCTTGTTCTTTGGCCACTTGTGATCGAGAATGAGAGCCTCGTATTCTAACTGTGTTATTAGTATTCTTGAATTGCAACTTAAATGAAAAGGGGAGTAGGCTTCCTTCAGTGACACCAAGCGGGACAAGCTCAGGAACCGGTGAGGAACAACTTCCATCAAACTCTAAAATCCAAACCCCATTAGGATCTTTAGGAGACACTTTGGGGGGTCAGATTTCATCAGGGGACATAATCATGTAGTTACCATGCCCCATATCCTCGTAGAGTATTTGTGCTCTAGGATCATCCGTTTTCTACACAATATACTCAGACTGCTTCTCAGGAAGCAACTTCTTCATTTGTCCATTGACAGGCACGAGTGCATGTGACCAGTCCATTTGGATTTCCCCACCCACGTCCTTACAGAAGTTCCTACTTAGCAACATCCCGTATGAAGGGGGAATATCTGCCACTAAGATGGTAGCCAACACTTTCTTCTCGGGCAAAGCAGCAAAAGCTACTTGTGCATCTTTAATTCTCCCGACCAGGGGCACTTCTTTACTCTCCATGGAGTAACAAGATCCATAAGTGCGTGTGAGGGTCAGGCCTAAAGCATGAGCTACTTTAGCAGGCATCACATTATCTGAGGCTCCGGAATCTATGACACAATTACTGAGCCTATGACCAGCTATAAGAAGTGTTACATAAAAAGGCTTGATTTTGTCATTAGGCGAGGTGACAGCGGCTACCAGACTAGGCTGTGGTGCAGAAGGAGGAGTGGGAAAAAGGCCTTTAGAGGTGGTCTTAGAGTGGGAATTGACAAAGTGGATCATTTTAGCAAAAGCTTTGGGATGGGTTTGATAATACTCAAACACGAGATTTGGACCTTGGTCTTTTTCAGGTGATCAACAATATCAAAAGATCCAGAAGTGGACGGGCCATCATCATTCGGTACTCTAGGCTTATCAACTTTAGGAGAAAAAGAAGAAGCAATTTTAGTAGTAGGATTAATAGGACTCACCTTTGGTGTAGATGAGGTAGGGATAGGAGATCCTCTTTTTGCAATCACGGGAATAGTTGTCGACTGCTCCTTAGATTTCTTGATGGGCTGTGTCACTTTCTCCCTCTGACTTGTCTGCTCTCGAGTCATGACAGTGAATGATTCGCTATTCATGTCCGCTACTACTTCATCATAGTCATCTCCATCATCAATGCCCTCAGTGGTGAAGAAATTTACTCGAGATCCCTCAAGTTCATCTGCTTCGTCATCAACTTCTCTCGCAAACTCTTCGCAAGCTTCGTTATCTTCATCGTCATCTGGTTCTTCCACCTCGCAGGTCGCATTGACAGGGACTTTAACAGGAGGTCCTTCAAGTGCTAATCTTGTTTGAGAAGCAGGAAAACGATTTCTGGGCTGAAAATTTCTCCTTGGAACGTCTGCATAAGGAGCGTGCTGAGCCAATTGTTTCTTTATAGCAATAAGATCATTTGCAAGTTTCTGAACTAATGGATCAGTATTAGGTCCAGGGGTGGAAGAGGAAGAAGCAGCAGACTTAGATTTGGGAGGGTCTCTTCTCAACTTCCCTGACATGATCAAGTCATCCTCGATACTAACAGCGAGAGTTTGATCCTCGACCAATGTTGCGAGATTAGCCCTTCTTAGTGCATAACTAACTTTGGGCGATTGAGCATTTAGGAAGAAACATTTTTGAATTTGATCAACAGGTCGGGTAGGCTGTGGAATTTTATTGATCAATTTGTTGAACCGGGCCACAAATTCTCTCATGGGCTCTTGTGAATCTTTCTTTATCTGAGAGATTTGGGCTAGCAAGGCATGTACATCTTCTGCCGGCTTGAAACGGTTTTCGAACTGAGTTCTCATTGTGTCCCAGTCGGTGATAGCGCCAGCCGGAAGGTGGTAGAACCAATCAGCAGCATTATCTTGTAACGTCTCGACGAACAGCCTTACGGAGACGTCTTCATATTCGACTCCCAGAACTCCACATGCAACAACGAAGGCTGCGATGTGTTCATCAGGATGCACTTTGCCATCGCCTTTGAATTTAGGAAAGTTCTTCCGGTTACCTCTGGGTAACTCATGCAAAGGCTGAGTAAGGGCCAGGGGCCCAACACGATGACCCCATGGTAATGGCGCCATTCTTGGAAAAACGGCTTGGAGAGGGACTGCAACACCAGCAAGAATCAAAGCTTGAAGATTAGGGCTAGCTGGCTCTGAAGGAATACCACCCGTAGGAATTCTGTCTTGAGCAGGTGGAGTGCTTGTCGAACGAGTCCTTCTATTTCTTGTTGAAGGGAAAGGAAAACCCTGCTGCTCCAAAAGCTGAAACTGAGAATCTTCAACACCAAGGGCCCTCCTCCCTCGAGTAAAACGTGGAGTCGCCAGATCAAAGGATGATCGAAAAATTACAGAACTGGAATATGATTTTCCCCAGCGGAGTCACCAAAAACTGTTGGTCGTCAAATAGGACTTTTAAGAAGAGCAACAGTCAGGGGACAAGAAGTCCCTCCTCTTTAATGGGAGAGGTTCCCTTATTCAGAAATGAACCTATTTACAAATGTACAAGACATGATTTGTTGGTTAAACTTGGATATTACGAAAGTGTTTTCTATGAAGATCATCAATTACAAAAAGGACTGAGGAAATGAGAGTACGGGAAAGAGCAGAAAGGCAACATGTAGAATTATAGATATCAGAGTAATTCTTTATGTATGCGAAGTCATAGTGAATTGAAACAAGATCATTTGTATCGGATAAATAAGATGGAATTCAAAGACACAAAGTTCTGTAAATAACATCTGCTAGAACACAAAGTTTCTTAACATAACACAGACTCATTAATCAAGGACACAAAGTTCCTTCTTGGTTATACAAGATCACCGTGCTTAAAGAAGTTAAAGAGTATGCAATCGGCAAGACTAATGAACTTGAGACAAATGATCTTCACAAAGAAAATAAATGAAAGCTTAGGAATAACAGAGATCAGATAGACAAAGAATGGAAAGTCCTTCTGTATTGATTTCTTTATGATCTATTTACACTTTCAGAAAATATGCCAAATTCTTCCCTCTTCAGAATGGCATAAGGAAGGCCATTATATAGCTTACAAATCAGTTACTCTTCGTAACCGCTTCTTTAACCAAGAACAGTTAAGGACCGCCAATCGCAATACCTTAACTTCTTACAAAGAAAACGGAAAAAGAAAGGGAAGAAGAGAAAAGAACAAGGAGAAGAAGACAGGTGGCCAGTCACTGAGAGGGACCCACTGACTTCAGAATCCGCTGCCTGAATTTCTTTAACGCCTCAGCTATGTCTCAGAAGTCTCATCCTGAAGATGACAGTGTATGTCTTTGAAAGCAGAGATGACCAGTGTCTTGAAAACTTCGTCCTTCTGCCAGCTGTTCTTCAGTTCTCCCAAGCCTCCTCCAAGACTCTGATCTTCCCAGGATTTTGATAGATTATCCTTGACGTCATCGAAAACCTTATTCGCCAGCAAGATGTTCGAGCAAAAGATAGCAAGGAAGCAGTGTGAGAAATGCAAAAAGGGGTCATCCGTTATATAGCCGTTGAGGAGAGAGAAAGGTGATCAATGCGCATTAAATTCATATCTATTAGTTTGAAAAACAACATATTCGGGTAGAGCGGGAAAAACTAAGTATGAATGGCATTTGGTTTGCTTGGGACATGTGAGATGCGAATGCGTGAAACACGCGGCTCGGCCGACTCGGGTGAAACAGGGAGAAGATGCACAAATGCATTTTGGGACATCTGGGACGAAAACGCGCGAAGGACGCGGTTCGGGTGAATCGGCCGAAAATGGAACAACTCGCATGAAAAGTTTGGGACATTTGGGACGCAAGTACGTGAAGTACGCGGTTCGGGCGTTTCGGCCGAAAATGGAACAACTTGCAGAATTAACTTTGGGACATTTGGAACATGAAAGAGCGAAGTACGCGGTTCGGGTGTTTCGGCCGAAAATGGAACAACTTGCATAATTGACTTTGGGACATTTGGGACGAAAAGTTCCGACAGGCCCGAAAATGGAACAACTTCGGGGATTTCGGCGATCGGGGAACAGAGCGCACTTTGGAACTTGGGACACGCGGGACAAAAATGTCCGACAGGCCCGAAAATGGAACAACTTCGGGGATTTCGGCCGATCGGGGAACAGAGCGCACTTTTGAACTTGGGACACGCGGGACAAAAATGTCGACAGGCCGAAATACATACAAAATGACCCAAAACGCAGATTTTTCTCAATTTCACGACTTCGGTACATTAGAGAAAACACTTAAACTCAAAATTTTGAAATTTTTACTTTCATCAGAGCAGGGAATTTTGAGTGGACAACACCTTCTAGCTATCGGAGGCCGCACAACATCAAGTGTGGCGAGAAGCAATGGTTAAGGAGTATACTTCAATTATTCGAATGATGTGTGGGAGGTAGTGCCTAGACCAATAGATAGGGCGAGTGGTTGGATCACGTTGGATCTATAAGATCAAACACGATGCGAGATGGTAGCATCAAGAAATATAAGGCAAGGTTCGTGGCAAATGGTTTCTCTCAGAAAGAGGGAATAGACTACGAGGAGACATTTGCTCCGATTCTTAGGTATACTTCTATACGAGTGTAATTTTAATTTTAGGACGAGATGGGATGGCGAGATCCATCAAATGGATGTCAAGACAACGTTTGTTAATGGTGAGTTGAAAGAGGAGGTATACATAGAACAACCGAGAAGGCTTTGTATCACACAACAAAGAGACCCACGTGTGTAGATTGAAGAGAGCGTTATACGGACTCAAGCGAGGCTCCCGAGGCGTGGTATGAGCACATTAATAGTTACTTGCAAGAAATGGGCTTTGTGAAGAGTGCGAAGATGCTAATCTCTACTACTTGGTAGTTGGAGGTGAGATTCTCATCCTTGTCCTATATGTAGATGACTTGTTTCTTACAGGCTCACTAGGGCTCATAGAAGAATGCAAGAGGGATCTTGCAGTGGAGTTCGAGATGAAGGATTTGGGACTTATGCACTACTTTCTAGGCATGGAGGTATGGCAGAAAGATGGAGATATTTTCCTTGGGAAAGGGAAATATTGCATGGAAATCTTGAAAAGGTTGGGATGGAAGATTGCAAAGCCATGTCTACACCCATGATCATGAATTGGAGGAATGTAGACACATCTAGGGAGAAGTATGTAGACCCCACCTTATACGGGCGAGTTGATTGGTTCTCTCATGTATTTGGTCAATACCGGGCCGGATATAGCTTTTGGAGTTAACTCTCTTAGTCGGTTCATGGTTGAGCTAAAGAGAGTGCATTGGATTTAGCAAAGCATGTGCTACATTATTTGCGAGGTACGATTGAGTATGGAATTAGATATGATCGAGGTGAAGGAATTAGGTTGATAGGCTATCTTGATGCGTGATTAGGCGGAGTAGTACAAAGGACAAGAGGAGCACTTGAGGGTGTTGTTTTAGTCTAGGATCGGGAGTTGTATCTTGGTTTAGCGAGAGAAGTTTGTGGCTCACGAGTTCAGCAAAGTCGGAGTACATAACAGCTAGCATGACAACATGTGAAGCTATATGGCTTGGAAGTTACTAGTAGCTTTGTTTGGTCGGAGAAGGTTGAGACTACGATGATACATTGCAACAATTAGAGTTACATCAAGTTGGTGAGAATCCGGTGTTTCATGATAGGTCAAAACATAAAGACATCAAGTATCACTTCCTCGGAGATTGTGTACAGCATGGGGTTGTTAAGCTATAGTTTGTACCTAAAGATCAGCAGGTACTTGAGACATTCGACAAAGGCATTGGGAAGGAAAAATTCATCTTCTTCAGAGAGATGTTGGGTGTCATGCAGAACAACTTCCTCGCTAAGAGGGAGTGTTAATCTTAGTAGCTTGGACAACTGTTTGTCCTCACCCAATATAACAAAATTAGTTATGGGTAGTTTGGACAACTGTTTGTTCTGGCCTAGAATTTAGAAAAATAGTTGTTTTTGTCAAACAAATATTGTTAGGATAAAAACAATTGTTATTTAATATTGACTCCTTTTAGGTGACACCTCATAACCAAGGTTGTTAATGGTTATTGAGTTGTCTTAATCTCAGCCGTTCATTTGTATTAATCTCGGCGTTGATTTTCAACTTGAGAGTAGTATATAAGGGTCATTGGTCATTTGTAACAAGGAAGTTTTAGAGAAACTTGCGGTGTTAGCTTGAGGGCACAGTGATAGCATTGGAGATAGCAGTGGAGGAATATCAGCAGGAGGATTAGGAGATTGTCGGAGCTCTGCCAGTAAGAGGCAAGTAGTATTTGTATCTCTTGATTTGCTGAAGTTTAATATATTTCTCATCTATAGTACTGGTTTTCCCTACGGGGTTTTCCAGGACAATTTTACAGAAAATATTGTGTTCACCTTGTTGAGTATTTTTATGTGTTTGTATTTGTGAATTCTGATTGTGTTATTTTCCAATATTTGTTGATCAAATAATCTTACAAGATAGGAGGTTAATAATCGAGAAGCGTAATAGATTTTTCACACCAACATGGATGTATATGTATTAACAGAGGATCATTGAGGTTATTAATTATAGATTTCATTCACACGGATTATGGATTTCCTTGAATCAAATCATACTTTTACTATTGGAATTTCGCATTATATTAATAAAAATATAAGAGATTTACATAGTAAGGGGCGACCACTGAGAACTCACGGTCCCACAAAATGCCATGAGGGAAACAACAAAGCCAGATAAAAATCCATGACGGCTACATCAAAATGTCCGATTAAAGAACAAACTATAGCACTAGGAGGCGGGGAGGATCATCCCAGGAGGAATGAAAGCTCCACTATTAGGTTACTGCGAGAAGGAGGATCCACACCACAACCGTCATGATCAGGAAACTATATTTCTAATAAGCACCATGATGCCCCACCGGGTGGAGGAGATCCCCTGATAGTCTGCATGGATGGTGGTGGAGAACCCTCATGGAGAGTCGACAATGCCCTTCCCCCTCAAATGGCGGGATCCGGCTAGGTCAAAGAGGACGGGGCCGGAGGACGGCCATTTGAGGAGAGGTGGAACATTGGTTGTAGGAGAGACTCCTTGACGTAGTCTTGTAGGAGGCGAGGCATCAAGGTGGTGACAATTGAGAATCTGATGGGACCCAACTCATGGTGTAGAGGAACACTCCCGATGTTTAAGAAGATCCTATAGATGTGAAAAATCTAGGAAACCTTGGTAGCTTGAGCTTGAATCTGTAAGCACAGTAGAAAGAATGATCACTTTTTCATTAGTTGAAAAGAAAATGTGATGATCCTACATAAAAATAATAACATTACTGAGCTTTCCAAATATGAAATAGAATACACGCATGAAACAAATTCCAAATATTATCAATGTATCGAGGCAAGGAATAAAATCACCAAAAGGAGCCATGGGCGATGAAGAATTTAGGGTGATAAGGATGAAAGAAAGAATGGTTCCATTTCAGAATTTTTCAAGCACGAGGATGAGTCCATAAAAGGTGTTTAAAGGAATTGGGGCAAGAACAAAAAGGAAAATTGGGATTAGGAATGCAGTATGACTTAGTCTTCACCAATGATAAAGCCTTGATAAACAAGATACCAAAGAAAATGATTAACTTTTGGCTCAAGAGAGAGTGCCGGGTATGGGAAAAGGTGTGAAGCCAAGTGGAGTGCACTTGAGTGCATCCCCACCGAGTGTTATGTTTATCAATGGTAGGAAAGATAAGGCTCATAAATTGATAAATCCTCCGAGTGTTGTAACGAAGAAGGTAATTTCCTTATTCCATCGCCAATCACACCACCAGGATGTATGAGATCGGAGGCCCAATTTATGGAGAATAACCTCTCGGACATGGAGCTTTTGAATTTTCTGAGATAGACATAAGATCCGAATTGAAAAGATTGAAATTAACTTTGAGGTCGGGCTAAGAAATCCGGTCTACGTGGTTAACTAAATCTGAATGGTGTTAATTCCATTGTGATAGATCCAAATAGCTTTGATGACCGAGGAGTTTCAACAAGTGATAGATTACCCTCCATGATGATAGGAGACTACCGGATGTTCTCCGTGAATCAAGCGAGAGCCCTTTTCGGAATCCATCTCCTATCCAACGCATTAAAGGCTTAACCATCTCAAAATATTTCCATATACTTTTAGCAACGAAGGTACACTGTAATTTTATCGGACAGAGGTGATGATAATAGTGTGCGATCCAATATTGTTCCAAATTATCTTGTCATGGGGCTCTAGATTCAACAGAATGGGCGCAACAAGATTTTATAGGTTTGGTTTTACGATAAACAACGAACCACCCATTTAGTGGATAAGGAAACACTTTCACGGTAGACATCAATGATTGCAATCCCACCTTGCTCATGGGGGAGATATCGGACATACCATGCAACTCTATGGAATCTAGGTGAGCTAGAACTTTTACACCAAAAAAATCCGGAGAAGTTTGGAAAGCTGAGAAAATGAAGAGTGGGAAGGGCACCAACATGCCGAATAATAGACATGCGTAGCAGCAAGAATCCTGGTGCAATATTTGAATTTACTAGCCAATGAAAGAGGTTTGGAAGACCACTTAGTAACTTTCTGCTCCACCTGTTAAGAACATAGTGCCTGAAAGTTGTAGAGTCACTTTCAAAGGCAAACAAAATTCCCATAAATCGAATTGTTCCCCTTGGCCTATCTATTTCAAGGGTAAACCTTCAACCAATCTGCGAGGAAAAAAACTTTGATGATACCCCAAAGTTTTGGTGATTTGGATATCAAAAGTGCCGAGGAAGCCAAGCGAAAGTGTATAGACATTCAAAGACCCTAGCCACATTACTGTTTTGATTTAGCAATAGTAAAAAGGAGTCCTCAACAAAGCAACCATTAATGAGGTGAGTTGCATAAATTGGAAGTATAATTACTCTAATGAGCCCTTGATTAGCTTGATGAGAAATTAAATACCCCGGATCATACGCAGCAAGAAAAAACAATGTCGATGCAAGAGGGAACTCTGTCGATAACCATTAATGGTGAGTCTAGCTATAACATTAAAAAAAACAACGTGAGCACAACAGATTGGAAAAAATCATCAAAGCCAAGGGATTTGAGCATGACAAGGATAAAAGGCCACTCGATGTGATCATAAGCTTTCTCGAAATTGTAATGCCACTGTTGTACATTACACCTATTCATCTGTGGCGATCGAGTGCTAAGCATGGAATATCTCTACTCTTCCCTGAATAATCTTTATGAGCTTAGGATATAAATTGTTTTCCTTATTCTTTGTGGATATGAATTCCTGAGTGCTTTACGACCCTTTTCTTAATTAAAAATCTATTAATCACATTTTTTGTGTGACGGGTAGGGTTCCATTAGACATGACTCAAATTATACTTACCCATTTAGCGGAATTCGTTGTTGCATTTTCTATAATGTCTGATATTATAGGAGATAAGAATAGTTACATGACATCCAAGCTAGTAGTGAGTTATCAACCGACAAGGAAATTAATATTAATCCGTATTTCTGATATTGTCGACCACGTTCTGCTTGCTTAAGGAAGGGTAAATGGCATCGATTGGGATTTTGGGATAGACAATCTGCGGTTCGAACCCCTCTGAAATAAATAACAATAATAATGAAAGTAAAATTTTTTTGAAACAAATAAATTTAAAAAAATGGAAACGGAGGGGGTGCGTGGAAGAGTGTATGGCCTCCGCCATATCTCATTTATTTCTTCTTTTGGTGGTGCCTTGTTGGCATTATGGTTGTTGGGAGTTAATGAAACGTGTTTACTACCCAACCACCGTGTACCTTCTTCACGCTTTGGCCGCTTGCATTTCAAAATGGGATTTTATTACTAAATCTTCTGTGATTTTGTCTTCTTACCTGCTCTTGCCGTGTTTCTGGCCGCGTGAGGTTGGAGGGTGAGTCTTTTATTGGGGTTTGTGATGGGCATTGAAGCTCAGAAGCTAGTTTTATTCACAGTGTTGGATAGCAGCAGGATACCTCCTTCTTCTTCTGGTCGCACCTTCAATGGAGGAGCCTGGAGTGGCGTTTTTCGTGCGTATAGCAGAAGATAAGGGGGGCATTTAGAAACGTGGAGGAAGGTTTTTTTGAGTGTGGAGGACTGTTGGGCGCCTTCCCTGCTGGCCGCGCGGGTTTGGTATGGTGGTTTTAGATGAAGCTACAAGTTGTTGCAGTAGGCGTGTTACCTCCCCTTTCATTGGATGCTGCGGGGTGTGTTCTTGTTGGGGATCCACAAGAATCGATAGCAACATTGACCTACAAATAGGAGTGGCTAGGCGGTAGGCACACTACAGTATAGTGGAAGCCTTCATGAGCGCCTCCAACAAGCAGGTTGTCCAACTATGATGTTATCCGTTCAGTTTTGGCTGCATCCTCTAAGTCGGGATTCTCCTTCAAGACATTTTGTATCAAATTGGCTAAGTGACAGCAGGAGTGAGGCAGGCTCTCATGGCGAGGGGTGAAGGGAGAGAGAGGGTGCAGGAAGGAGATCGATGAAGGATAGAGGAATTAAAAAGAAACTCGGGTGTAGTTGGTTTAAAGGCAATAAAATGGTGCATGCTTTTGTGTAAGGGACAGATCACACCCACGGGCACAGGAGATCTATGCAATGTTGGAGAAAATGTCTTGGGAGATGAAGGTAGCAAGATATTTCTCGAGATCCGAGCTTGCATTGAGTTGTATATCCAAAAAAAAAAAAAAAAAACCGATTCGTGACAGTGGGAGTATTACCAGAAGACCTGATGAAATTTATTGTTAAGTTCTCTATTGTTTTCTTGTTGTCTTACGACGTAAACCATGGAAGAGAACCTCATAGAGGCCGACCTGTTTCATATCAGATTATTCATGAAGCACGTTTTACCTTGCAATTTTGTGAGCTGTTTCAACGAGTCACTGATTTGGTAGGCATAAAGGTTTCTGTTGGAATTATCACACCTTATAAGCTACAGCTGAAGTGTTTGCACCGAGAGTTTGACGCTGTCCTCAAATCTGATGAAGGAAAAGGTTTAATTACCATTGCGGTAGATGCCTCTCAGAGCCAGGAGTGATGTTGAATCACGAGGAATAGGCATGAGCTGCATTTTCCCTTTTTCCCAGCTATTTCCTTTTATAATTAAATGCATGATTATTGCTTGTTCTCCTGGTAATTGGGTGTTGTGTTGGTTTGAGATAAGCTTTGCGTGAGATTTTTTTTTATCATTTGAAATGCTGTGTGGCTTTTGCATGCCTTCCCCGCCAAGAGTGTATTTTCTTGCTTTTGCTAGATGTGTGAGGGGTCTTTTTAGATACGTTTGTGTTATGCCTGTAGGGGATCTTCTTCCTTCTGCGACCTGGTTTTGGACCTTCCTCAGCATGGCAATGAGGAGTTGTTTGTTTAAGTGATGTCCTCTTTAGAAAAAAAAAAAAAAGTGATTTGCTTTTTACCTCCGTTATGTATCCCTATGGTTATAGAGGAGAGTGGTGTTAAACGAGTAAAACTATTTACCTCTGGAGAAGAAGTGTATTTATTGCCCTTTTGTTGTTATCACGGTCTAATATTAATTTGTATTGGAAATTCTTTGGAGCGACCCTTGCCCATTCTTTTCTTTTAGCAATCTAGTTTGGTATAATCTCATCCCAATTTCATCCCCGGGAGGTCGACTACAAGGTTGGAACAATGTAAATTTCGTTTTCCTTTTTGAAGCTTTAACGAAGTGTGCATTATGCTTATCGGATGTGACTAGCTGCTTAATATGGCTAGATAGTGGGTTCATGACGCCGTCTTATGCAAACATGTTTTGGCCAAATCTAACTTATGATGACCTTAAAAATCTTAGTACCCAGCCAAGGGATATCCTCGTCGAGTCCTACATTTGTATTACCTCCCTAATCTGGTCTCATGAAAAGTCCATCGGCTTCTTTGAGAAGGAAAATTTGAGGGTTTGTTATAAGGAAAACCTTACTCAAACCTTTGGAGAAAATACTTAAAGTATTCAAGGGACTCTCATTTTGTACATGGAATACCCTATGCGCCCGACATAACTGTGTAAGTTACTTAAATCTTTTTATTATTATAAGAAAATCTTTTCCTTGTCGGACGCCCCCATGGTAGTGAGTGCAGGAACAGTGTTTTACCCCTTCCGAGCAACAAACAATGAAGTATATGTCGGATGTGGTGAACATGGAATTAAGTCTGAGGCTTGAGATGCTTTCGGGGACCCGTGAAAGGTAAATTACATTTACCCAGGCAACAATGTTTTATGAGACCCTTCTTCGTCATATCGGTAAGTAAGTTAGTAGTGTATAATAGTGATATATTTTATTATGTTGGGAATGAAGGGGTTTTCGTTGAGGGATGTGCGGAGTTGGCACTAGCGGCTTAAGAGAGCTTTCAAAGTTTCAACTTATCATTCGTGGATGTTGTTAATCTTGAATATATAATTAAACATTGGGTATAGCAATCAAAAACGTCAGCTACATTTTCTTAAGGTGTACGCAAGTGCAATGCATTCCTTTTTACATGATCTTTGAATTGGGTCCTTGAGTGGCCATAACCCCCTCATAGGCTGTATGAGTTTTAGTGGACTTGTGTGGCATCCTTGCTCTGATTAGGGAGGTTCGGAATAATAAATCTTGTTACTTTTGTTTTGACATTATCAGGAGAATTTACTATTTCTATATCGGGTGGTTGTAGTACGATTCCTTTATTCTGTTTTGTGAATGTGAAGCTGCTATCGCTATCTTAAGGAAAATAAAAAGGTGTATTATGTGGTAAATTTGTTATAATTTAGAATGTAGGGTGTAAGGGTAACCTTGGATATAAAATGCACAATTTTGGCTTTCATATGTTCTGCAGTGTGCCTTTTGTTAACTAGATATCTATTTTGTTTACCTTCATACAAATTACTTTTGCTTATGCCTTGGAATGGAAATCATGCACTAGTCATTCAATTAATATGATGAAATATCTAGGAAAAGGGAATGCATGCTCATGCCAGTTCTTTTGAACTGACAAAAGCTAACATGTTTTTGCAGGTTGTTTTTTTTTCCGAGCTCAAGTATGAATGAAGTGGCCGTTGTAGTTGCATAGATGATATCCACTTTGGTGCTTGTACGTTGTCTTTTATGGTTAAACTATTGATAACATCTAGTGGAAAATTTTAGAAGATGAGTCAGTGCCTTAGTAAATGCATTGTAGAATATTGTTGTGTAGAATCACAAACTTTGCTCTTGAGTTAAAATGTTGAGTTGTAAATCCTACTAAGGCATAGTAGCAATGAGTTTGTAAGCACTATAAAGTGGACTGGATATTCCTTATAAAAGTTAAACGAAAATTTATGTATATGAGCATATTAATGTAGATGTGATCCACTTGAAACCTTTGAGACCTGGAACAATCAAGAGGAAGCTATCTTTTGTAACGAAATATGATAACTTATTATTATTACTTTTTTATTTGAGCCAAGCTAATAAACATTATCCTTTTACGGTGAAACCTTAAATGACCTCATGGTGAAATCAATGGTTAGATTATAGAAAATGATGGGGTTTAATAAGTAGGAGTGAAAGTGATTAATAAAACCTTAAATTTCTCTTTATCGTTTGAAATGTTCCCCTTTGTCAAACTTAATTAAGTAAAGTCTAGATGGAACATTTAACCAATCTCGATAAACTCTTAACCTCAATGAAAGACTGATAGTAAACAATGTGACCCTGAAGCTAAATTCTGTTGTCCTGTTCTGTTAACCCTTGCCTTGATTCATGGTGATATTTCTTAAGCAAGGTCAAAATTTAATCCTTAAACAAGAAGGCTATTTTTATGAACCCTAAGCGGTACTTTTCACTCAATCGGAGCTTATGCCTTCACCTGTGCAATAGAGTTGTGGAACATGTGTTAGTGGCTTGAATAAGATAAATTAACCTTGTAAGAAATGGAAAATGTTCTAAAATCAAATGAATAAGAAAGATTTGGACATCAAATTGATGATCCTAGTTTAGAAAGCTTGGCCTTAAGTTATTTAGTCAAACCGTTGAAAAGAAAGAAGTTCTCCCTTGTGAAAAGAATTGTGGGAATTATTACATGAAATTTTATAAGAACGTAAGTTAAGAATTAAGAGACACTTTAGTAAACAAGAAAATTTAACAAGAAATTCTCATGGGATGCCCTAGTTGTGAGTGTGTCATGTGGATTGGACTTCCATGTTGTCTTGTCAAAAGAAGAATACATTGTCCTTGATAGGTGTGAACTTTTCCGTGCTGACCTTGTGGTCTCCCCGTAACAAGTGGTTCCTAGTGTTGGTTGTAACCTTGTGACGACATGTTGTGTCGTGTTGTGTCAAAGCAAGTAAAAAAAAAAAGTTATCCTGTATTTCACTGTGTTGTCCTTGTGTTGGTATGGTTTGGTGTGTTACACTTTGGTATCAGAGCGTAGGTTCATGCTCTCGAACCTATGGGCCGGATTGGTGTTGTATGGTGATGTTACATGGTGGTGGTGGTGTTACATGATGATACTGCATGATGATGATGATGTTGCATGATGGTGGTAGATATTGGAAGAGTAATGTGCTTTAAACGTGATGTGATTATTGTCGTAATTGTGATATTGTGAACGCACATTATGGGTATGTCACCTTGTGCGTGTTTGTGATCATGTTGATATGTTGGGGATGGGAGTATTCTCTCTCCTTCTTGTGGATTCTAGGAAGAATTCACGTGTGAATTATTGTTTGTGATGTGTGAAAAGAATTCTAATGTGGATGACGTAGTGTTGGAGCATTGTGGCATATTGTGATATGTGGGTGTATCAATGTGTTGTATGACTAGTTGATGTTAAAAGAAATGAGTTGTATCATGATGTTTTTACCATGTTCTGAAGAAATGTGTGTACCACCTTGCTATGTTGCAATGGATGTTATGTTGTGATGTACTATGTTCATCATATGTATGACTGTGCAAATAGGTAATGCTTCATGTTGTGATTTTGGGTCATACGGTGAGTGTATGAACCCTATCGTATGGTGATTGCGCTTTGGTGTAGAATGTGGTAAAGTGATGTATTACGCCTATGGATGTATGATTGTGATCTACCTCAGTGCATACCATACGTGAGACGTTATGGTAGTTACGTGTGTGCCACCGTTATGTTAGTAATGTTGTTGTATGTTATGTTGTGAACCTTACGCTAACCGATCCGAGGGAAATCGGTAGAAGTGTATGTTGAGAGTGAGGAATGGTGTACCATGGGTCAATAACTCGAGCTAAAACTCGGTTTAGTAGATAACATGTGATTCTTTCCTCTCTCCTATGTGGTTGTATGTATGCAACCTTAGTGTATCTATGACTATGTTTAGCCTTGTCGAAGGGTGGCGGGATGATTCAGATGGAGGTGATGACAGAATTGTATTATTGATATGTATTTTACGAGTGAGGCTCGATGTTCGAAAGTCAAGAACTCGTTGAGTACCCCTTTGGTGGCTAGATAAGGCCACACGGTTATCGTAATGTGACATTATTATAAGTTGATTTTATTCGTAAATTGAGCTTTTACTTTATTTTGCAAGGAACTGACCAGATTTTCTTGATTGCAATGCTTTACAATTTTGGGCATTTCCTTGGTTTGTGGCACTAACATGGGGATTTTGATACTAACCTTGGCTATTTGGCCATTTATTTTAGCTTGATTTGGGGTCTTCTTTTAAATTTGGAATTCTTACCGCATTGCCCAAGGATTGTACTTTGCCACTTGGCACTTTGACGATTGTTGTGCTCCGTGATGGTTCTAATGTCGTGATGTGTGGAATAGGGTCATAGGATGCACCATGGATTGGTTGGACCTATGGACCCACTTCGTTGATGGGGGTATGCCCCAAGGGGTACATATAACTAGCGGGTTGTTGAACCATGCGTTATTATGTCACTTGGGTTAGGAGTGTTCGAACTCTATGTGTCTTGGACCATAGGGACAACCGGCCTCCTTGAGGGAGGCATAAGAGTTTGAGGGAGGCATAAGAGTTTGAGGGAGGCATAAGAGACTTGAGGAGAGAGTTTGATGATATTTGTGAGGGAGGCGTATGGTTGATGACTTGAGGGAGGCATAAGATAGGATGCTTATGATAGTTATCTCGAGGTGATGTTTGATATATGTTGAGTTATTGTGATGTGGTAGTGGTCTTTTGATGTATGTGTTACTCATGACAGATGGATATGTGTTGTGATGTTGTGGACATGTCATTGATCCCCTTGTGGACACTATGTACCTGTGGCATTTGTTTGGTGTTATGTGAGTTTTTCATTGATGCAAATTGAGGGAATGTCTGGTGGATTGTAGTACTATTTTGGTTAAGTATTTTGGTATGTCAGTCATTGATGTGTGCCGAGTACTATGTTATGTGGAGTGTGCCTATTCTATTCCGTATTTGTGTAACCTTTGTGGTATAATACAATCTTGAAGTATATACTTGTGTGCTTGTGAATCTGTAGGGTCTTGTGAACCTGATAGGGTGTCGTGTTAGCAGTTCATGTTGGGCACCCACAATAAAGAATAAACCAAGACTCTGCAATGATGAAATTTTTAAAAGAAATTAAACTAAGAATAGTGCTAATGAAAAGAGACTAATGAAATGATGAACAAGAAAGAACTGCCAATCTTCACAGAACATTGAAAGTTAAAACTTCTACCAAATGTTACTAAGGCTACCTTGTGACCGTGCTTTAATCAACTAAAATTTTAAACCATAGGGTGTACTTTCTCCTTTACCTGTTCTTGGTTGCGGACCATTTACTTTCCTCCGTGTAATGTCGCATCGAGGACGATGCTTTCTTAAGGGGAGGAGAATGTAATGCCCTGTTCTACATTACACCTATTCATCCTGTGGCGATCGAGTGCTAAGCATGGAATATCTCTACTCTTTCCTGAATAATCTTTATGAGCTTAGGATATAAATTGTTTTCCTTATTCTTTGTGGATATGAATTCCTGAGTGCTTTACGACCCTTTTCTTAATTAAAAATCTATTAATCACATTTTTCGTGTGACGGGTAGGGTTCCATTAGACATGACACAAATTATACTTGCCCATTTGGCGGAATTCGTTGTTGCATTTTCTATAATGTCTGATATTATAGGAGATAAGAATAGTTACATGACATCCAAGCTAGTAGTGAGTTATCAACCGACAAGGAAATTAATATTAATCCGTATTTCTGATATTGTCGACCACGTTTTGCTTGCTTAAGGAAGGGTAAATGGCATCGATTGGGATTTTGGGATAGACAATCTGCGGTTCGAACCCCTCTGAAATAAATAACAATAATAATGAAAGTAAAAATTTTGAAACAAATAAATTTTAAAAAAATGGAAACGGAGGGGGTGCGTGGAAGAGTGTATGGCCTCCTGCCATATTCTGTTTGTTTCTTCTTTTGGTGCCTTGTTGGCATTACGGTTGTTGGGAGTTAATGAAACTGTGTTTACTACCCAACCACCGTGTACTTTCCTCCATGTTGGCCGCTTGCATTTCAAAATGGGATGTTATTACTAAATCTTCTGAGATTTTGTCTTCTTACCTGCTCTTGCCGTGTTTCTGGCCACGTGAGGTTGGAGGGTGAGTCTTTTTTGGGGTTTGTGATGGGCATTGAAGCTCAGAAGCTAGTTTTATTCGCAGTGTAGGATAGCAGTAGGAAACCTCCTTCTTCTTCTGGTCGCACCTTCAATGGAGGAGCTTGGAGTGGCATTTTTGTGCGTATAGCAGAAGATAAGGGGGGGCATTTAGAAACGTGGAGGAAGGTTTTTCTGAGCGTGGAGGACTGTTGGGCGCCTTCCCTGCTGGCCGCGTGGGTTTGGTATGGTGGTTATAGATGAAGCTACAAGCTGTTGCAGTAGGCGTGTTACCTCCCCTTTCATTGGATGTTGTGGGGTGTGTTCTTGTTGGGGATCCACAAAGAATCGATAAAGAATGCAAATTGACCTACAATAGCGGGGAGTGGCTAGGTGGCGAGCAGGCACACTACAGTATAGTGGAAGCCTTCATGAGCGCCTCCAACAAGCAGGCTATCCAACTATGATGTTATCCGTTCAGTTTTGGCTGCATCCTCTAAGTCGGGATTCTCCTTCAAGACATTTTGTATCAAAATCGGCTAAGTGACAGCAGGAGTGAGGCAAGCTCTCATGGCGAGGGGTGAAGGGAGAGAGAGGTGCAGGAAGGAGATCGATGAAGGATAGAGGAATTAAAAAGAAACTCGGGTGTAGTTGGTTTAAAGGCAATAAAATGGTGCATGCTTTTGTTGTAAGGGGAGATCACACCACAGGCTGGGAGATCTATGCAATGTTGGAGAAAATGTCTTGGGAGATGAAGGTAGCAAGATATTTTCTCGATCCAGAGCTTGCATTGAGTTGTATATCAAAAAAAAAAAAAAAACCGATTTCGTGACAAAGTGGGAGTATTACGAGAAGACCGATGAAATTTATTGTTAAGTTCTCTATTGTTTTCTTGTTGTCTTACGACGTAAACCATGGAAGAGAACCTCATAGAGGCTGACTTGTTTCATATCGATTATTCATGAAGCACGTTTTGCCTTGCAATTTTGTGTTTGTTTCAACGAGTCACCGATTTGGAAGGCATAAAGGTTTCGTTGGAATTATCACCTTATAAGCTATAGCTGAAGTGTTTGCACCGAGAATTATCCTCAAATCTGATGAAGGAAAAGGTTTAATTGATGTAGATGCCTCTCGAGCCGGGAGTGATGTTGAATAATGAGGAACAGCATGAGCTACTTTTTCCCTTTTTCCTATCTATTTCCTTTTATAATTAAATGCATGATTATTGCTTGTTCTCCTGGTAATTGGGTGTTGTGTTGGTTTGAGATAAGCTTTGCGTGAGATTTTTTATCATTTGAAATCTTTGTGTGGCTTTTGCACGCCTTCCCCGCCAAGAGTGTATTTTCTTGCTTTTGCTAGATGTGTGAGGGTCTTTTTAGATACGTTTGTGTTATGCCTGTAGGGGCAGTCTTCTTCCTTCTGCGACCTGGTTTTGGACCTTCCTCAGCATGGCAATGAGGAGTTGTTTGTTTAAGTGCTGTCCTCTTTAGAAAAAAAAAAAAAAAGTGATTTGCTTTTTACCTCCGTTATGTATCCCTATGGTTATAGAGGAGAGCTGGTGTTAAACGAGTAAAACTATTTACCTCTGGAGAAGAAGTGTATTTATTGCCCTTTTGTTGTTATCACGGTCTAATATTAATTCGTATTGGAAATGATACTGGAGCGACCCTTGCCCATTCTTTTCTTTTAGCAATCTAGTTTGGTATAATCTCATCCCAATTTCATCCCTGGGAGGTCGACTACAAGGTTGGAACAATGTAAATTTCGTTTTCCTTTTTGAAGCTTTAACGAACTGTGCATTATGCTTGTCGGATGTGACTGGCTATGGCTAGATAGTGGGTTGCGACGCCGTCTTATGCAAACATGTTTTGGCCAAATCTAACTTATGATGACCTTAAAAATCTTAGTACCCTGGCCAAGGGATATCCTCGTCAGTCCTACATTTGTATTACCTCCCTAACTGGTCTCATGAAAAGTCCATCGGCTTCTTTGAGAAGGAAAAATTTGAGGGTTTGTTATAAGGAAAACCTTACTCAAACCTTTGGAGAAAATACTTAAAGTATTCAAGGGACTCTCGTTTTGTACATGGAATACCCTATGCGCCCGACATAACTGTGTAAGTTACTTAAATATTTTTATTATTATAAGAAAAGCTTTTCCTTGTCGGACGCCCCCACGGTAGTGAGTGCAGGAACAATGTTTTACCCCTTCCGAGCAACAAACAATGAAGTATATGTCGGATGTGGTGAACATGGAATTAAGTCTGAGGCTTGAGATGCTTTCGGGGACCCGTGAAAGGTAAATCACATTTACCCCCAGGCAACAATGTTTTATGAGACCCTTCTTCGTCATATCGGTAAGTAAGTTAGTAGTGTATAACAGTGATATATTTTATTATGTTGGGAATGAAGGGGTTTTCGTTGAGGGATGTGCGGAGTTGGCACTAGTGGCTTAAGAGAGCTTTCAAAGTTTCAACTTATCATTCGTGGACGTTGTTAATCTTGAATATATAATTAAACATTGGGTATAGCAATCAAAAACGTCAGCTACATTTTCTTAAGGTGTACGCAAGTGCAATGCATTCCTTTTTACATGATCTTTGAATTGGGTCCTTGAGTGGCCATAACCCCCCCCCCCCCCATAGGTTGTATGAGTTTTAGTGGACTTGTGTGGCATCCTTGCTCTGATTAGGGAGGTTCGGAATAATAAATCTTGTTACTTTTGTTTTGACATTATCAGGAGAATTTACTATTTCTATATCGGGTGGTTGTAGTACGATTCCTTTATTCTGTTTTGTGAATGTGAAGCTGCTATCGCTATCTTAAGGAAAATAAAAAGGTGTATTATGTGGTAAATTTGTTATAATTTAGAATGTAGGGTGTAAGGGTAACCTTGGATATAAAATGCACAATTTTGGCTTTCATATGTTCTGCAAGTGTGCCTTTTGTTAACTAGATATCTATTTTGTTTACCTTCATACAAATTACTTTTGCTTATGCCTTGGAATGGAAATCATGCACTAGTCATTCAATTAATATGATGAAATATCTAGGAAAGGGAATGCATGCTCATGCAGTTCTTTTGAACCGACAAAAGCTAACATGTTTTTGCGCAGTTGTTTTTTTTTCCGAGCTCAAGTATGAACGAAGTGGCGTTGTAGTTGCATAGATGATATCCACTTTGGTGCTTGACGTTGTCTTTTATGGTTAAACTATTGATAACATCTAGTGGAAAATTTTAGAAGATGAGTCGATTGCCTTAGTAAATGCATTGTAGAATATTGTTGTTGTAGAATCACAAACTTTTCTCTTGAGTTAAAATGTTGAGTTGTAAATCCTACTAAGGCATAGTAGCAATGAGTTTGTAAGCCCTATAAAGTGGACTGGATATTCCTTATAAAAGTTAAATGAAAATTTATGTATATGAGCATATTAATGTAGATGTGATCCACTTGAAACCTTTGAGGCCTGGAACAATCAAGAGGAAGCTATCTTTTGTAACGAAATATGATAACTTATTATTATTATTTTTATTCGAGCCAAGCTAATAAACATTATCCTTTTACGGTGAAACCTTAAATGACCTCATGGTGAAATCAATGGTTAGATTATAGAAAATGATAGGGTTTAATAAGTAGGAGTGAAAGTGATTAATAAAACCTTAAATTTCTCTTTATCGTTTGAAATGTTCCCCTTTGTCAAACTTAATTAAGTAAAGTCTAGATGGAACATTTAACCAATCTCGATAAACTCTTAAAAACAATGTGACCTGAAGCTAAATTCTGGTGTGAACTTTTCCATGCTTTGACCTTGTGGTCTCCCCTGTAACAAGTGGTTCCTAGTGTTGGTTGTAACCTTGTGACGACATGTTGTGTCGTGTTGTGTCAAAGCAAGTCAAAAAAAAAAAAGTTATCTGTATTTCACCGTGTTGTCCTTGTGTGTGATTTGTGGGTCATTATAGAAATCAATTTTGAGGAAAATACGATGTTGTGAAGAAACCCCGACCTATTCCATACCTTCCCAAATTTCTATAAGATTATCTAAAAATATAACGACCTTAAAAAAACCAGGTCTATTTGGGACGGAAAATTTTGGGTAGTAGATCTGTAATATGAAGAGGAGGAGCTTTGTCCTGAATTTTGTAAGAAACATTCAACAAGGTGATGAGATGCCAATGATTGATCTATTCAAGGTTACTAGCTTTGGAAATGAACTTGATGTTTATTTGATTAATAAACCCTCCAAGAGAGTGGGTTTGGAGGGCTTCATTATAGACTCAAAGCAAATCAGACCCACAAAAGACCAGGTCACTTTGTAAAACTCATTGGGGAAACCATCCAAGATAGGAGAATTTTCATTCGTAAGATAGTGAAAATTAGAGTGAATCTCTTCCAAAGTGATAGGGGCATCACAATGCACTTGATATCTATGTGAGAGTTTCTTAGGCACGACATCAATGTATTTATTTAGGAAACAACACACTCACTTGAATCCTCCTACATTTGAAAAACCAAGCTATAGTGCTTGACAAAGGCATTATCGATCTCTGACAGATCTATAAGCCGACGGTGAGAATAATATATCACTTTGATCTTTCGTCGAACATGCTTGTCCTGAAGGGATAAGAAAATGCTTTTAGAGGATTTTTCTCTCACCTTAAGCCAATGAAGTCTCGATCAAATATGTGCACCACATGTTAGATGGGATTCAAATACGTTTGATATTTGTCGAATACTAGTTTCTGAACTCAAGATGAGTGTCAAAAGGATTGTTATGAGAAGAAGAGAAACACAAGTTCTAAATTTTTGTGAAGATCTGAATCATCTCACCTACGGAAATGAACCACCTATTTACTAAACCGACGGAGGAACTTGGTGGTGCGCTGATCACCTTGCATCCCACTAGGAAACCTATTGGGTAAACAAAGGCGACGTGGTGCCATGTTCCAAACTTTGACCATGAGCAGAACCACTCCGGGGTGACTCAACAGAGAAACATTAAGATAGAATTGATTTTTGGGCACCTTGGGAGAGCCCCCTTCCAAACAACCTTAAATGTGATCAGATGGTGGTATGAAAAAGAACTTGACTGCACTTTGATAGAAAGTATCCTTGTGTATCAAAACAAAAATAGGGCTGTTGTGAAAGAAGTGCACGGTCAAGGCATTTTAAAACCTGATCATATCCTTCTCGAAGATTGGTCCAAGTGAACCAAGTTTGGTCTTTAAATTCTTACCACTATCTGAGAAAAGGATTAGAAAGACCCCAATGAATTTTAAAATAATACTAGGCCACACGTTCACCAATACACCAATGCATAAGAAGGGTGCCACATTTATCATCCAGATGCTCCACCATATTAAAGTCACCACACACCAACTAATAAGCCAAAGGTAAGTTGTCACCTAACCATTTCCATAAAGTTGTCCTTTTCGGATCATCATTATGAGCATAAATATTAAGAATACCAAAAAGAAAGATGATTAATACTCATAATCACCCACATGGCCCTATTACTAGGATCCCGGTTCGAGGTAGTGATTAATGCCAAAAATTGGCACATTGGAAATGATGGCACCACCTCTTCCTTCAATATGTTGAGTGTGAAAATGTGTAAAATTTGGGGTAATATAAGTAAGAGTATTCTGAAATAAAAACCCAAAAATATTGAATTCTTGTAAATAAATGATATCTAAACTACTAATCAACTAGAAAGCTAAATAGATAATGAATTTTATTAAGGGCTCTATTAGACTCTGAACATTCCACGATATGAAATTCATGAAACATTAGACATGTCAAACTCCCCTATCCATTTGGAATACTATCCTTGGATTCGAGAATGGAAAAATTATTGTAAGGAGAAGTTGGTTTGGATCTGTAATGCTCAACATGAATGGAGTAGTGCTTAGCCCCATTATCCCCTCGCGCACCGTGCAAAACCTCATGAGGTGGACTATGAGAACATCGTAGAGGGATAAATAATGATGCAAAATCATGAGTAGGCTCTAAATTAGACAGAGTACCCTGGCTCTACTATGCGGGATGGGAAGGAATGGAAACCAAAGTGGGTAGTGGCTCCACCACCTGGATGGGCGAGGAAGCGGGGGAGAAACGGGAGGCAAAACCTCAACGATAAATTTCAAACCTGAGTTCTTCTTATCCTCGACCATAGTTGACCCATAAGCCGGGAGAGTCAACTTTGGGCTTGGGGCGAGGATTGAGATGGTACTAGTTTAGAGTGAGCCAAAAGTGGACATTCCCGAATGTAATGGTCCGGGTATTGAAGCGAAAGCACGTGTTGGGAAGTTTGAAATAAAATACCTTTAGAGATATACACAAGGACCCAACCCGAATGTCTAGGTTGTCTTGTAAATTTGATGCAAGGTCCACTTTAACACATACACATTTATGAGGTCGAGAAAAAAGAAAAGCTCATGTTTATGGTAAATCACCCCGCTAATGGGTTTCAAAATATTTGGTAAGAATGGTGAGAGATGCACAAGAAGGCCAAGGAGTTCAATCCAAATAGGAATCTTTTAAGAGAGACTTGGCTGGTGGGGTTAAATTCTGGGGTCCACTAAGAAAGAACAAGTAAGGTATTGCCTAAGTACCAAGACATCGACTCAAGTAAGAGAGCTTGAATGAGAAGGCTCACAAAACGTGAACAAATAAAATCCCTTTGTGAGGTTACAAACACCTGAAACTAGGATACTGTTGGACTCCTAATGGTTTTTTATCTAGTTATGCGGGTAGGTTTTAGAGGGTATGCTGCCATAGAAATACACAATAAGGTAGTGATTTTGATACCATTTAACAATCGGGTCTAAAATTCATCGTAAATAACCACATTCGAGGGGAAGACAGAGTCCTTACCTTGTCATAAAATTTTGGCACAAACTTCCTCGTGTGCTTGGGAGCCATTTCCACCAGTTGTAATAGATGTTGTAATGGGAGAAGCGTTGGCCATTTATAAGATACGCACCGCCTTAATGGCGGGGAAAATCTACAAGATACTATGATATGACCGATAGGATACCGCTAGAAAAGCTATAGACACGCATTATTCACAAAGTGGAAAAAGAAAGAGAAAACATGAAAAAACCCTAGTAGAGCCAAGAGTTACACCATAAATCATAATTTTCAAAATAATACTTCCCTTAGAATATGGAGGATTCATTCGTGTAACCTCCGTGTCTTTAGGAACGTCCTATCTTTAAAAAAACCATTGCAAAAGAATTGACTAAATATTTGTGATAATGATAAGTTATTCAAATGCCATGAATGGGTATTTAAAATCACAATTTTTTTAATATTATACAAAATTTATTTGAGAGAATTCATTCTTTAAAAAATTGAACACTCGTGTGGTAAACTTAGTAATTTTTTTAATATTTGCTTAAAATTTCAATATGATTGTGTTAAATTTGTAATTCCTCTTTTTAATATTTGGGTAACATTGTAAGAAATATAATATTATCTATTATAAATTTGTATTTTTCCTTTTATATTAGTAATTTATATGTATTTTATGTAATTTTTAATTTGAATAAATTAGTGTTAGGCTATGGTCTCATCTTGGGGCAATGCAAAAAAATTATCCCTAAAAATTTAAAGCTAGGGTTCCATGTCTTCTAATTATTTCTATAGGAGGGAAGTGCATTTGGAGAGAAAATATCTACAACCAAGTGTTTTGTGGACACGTGGCCTAAAAACATGGAATACGAAACAAATATTTCCAACCCCCAACCTATTTGAGTCGTTGGACAAGTCTTCCTATGTAGTCGCTGCGCTAAGATATTATTTTAGGAGAAGATTTTGATTTTTTGCAGTTAATAGAATTTTCTTGACTATGGGACCACCCGCCCACATAGTTTTCATGCGGTTGCCCCCAATATGGGACTGCTCACTTAGTATTCTATGTGATATTATTATTTTGGTTATTTTTCTTAAAATGTTAACATTTTAAATAGTTTTAATGTCATTGTTTGATGTAAAATAAACTAGTTCGAGCCCTATACAATTATATGAAATAGTTATTTGAATTACTAATCAATTAATATAAGCAATCGGCTATCTTTTAACATTAATATCAACCATATGCATCTTTCACTCTTGTATGACATCTCCAAATTTGATTATTGTGATTGTTATTCATACAATAATTTACAAATTGTTTATCACAATAATTTTTTTAATATTGAAAATTCATTTGTGATTTTTATTCTCCTTTTATTCTTAATTGTAAATAAAAATAATAATAATTAAAGTTTAATATTATATTTATTTCAACGAGAGTTAGAAATACTATAACGCGTGACAGAACAAATTATAATTATAAACATCATGAACACATAATCAATGCATTGTTATGACCGGATCAAGGGTTGTTAAAGAATCATTACCAGATTAACGTGAAATAGTTTTAGTGTAGACTTTATATAAAAAAATTTAAACATTAAAAATGGTGTGGAAAAAAATAAATTGTGAGCTTTATATTTTGGTTGTTTAGACTATCCATAATTTTTTTTCAAATCTTAATTTTTTTCCAAACATGTGGAGAAGAGGATTTTCCACAATGAAATTTCAACAATGTGGATATTCATAAAGTTTAAATTTGGCTTGAATAAAACATTGGAAAATCTTTTTAAAATTTTATAAATGACTTTTATGAAATAGTGGATAACCGATATTGCATTTCATAGAACCTATCCATTTTATGTTGATAATTCACAAATATTCCACAAAGTGATATTTTTTGTGGATAAACTACATTGCATTTTATAGAATCTATCCATTTTATGTTGATAATTCATTAAATATTCCACAAAATGATATTTTTGTGGATAACAATGTAGATAAATGAGCCTATTTCTAGTAGTGAGTATGTATATGTAATACTTTTAAAAAAATAAATTTATGTAATATATTTAGGCATTTAATATTGTGTACACATGTTTTTTTCTTCTTAATCTTTGGGCAATGATGAAGATTTAATTTTGCAAATATTGCTATGGCCTTTTCACTTCTACAACACATTTTTTTTTGGATTGGTTATGTGTCTAGAGATGATGCACCTTATCTTATATCAGTATATGATGCATATTTTATATTAATATTTAAATTTATAAAATTTTTCACTATGTAACAAAATTTATTCTTCGCTATATCCTATTTTTGCTTTGACGTTTTACATATTTTCACCGTATTTATAGTTTTTTTGCTTTATAGTTATTAATTTATGTAATCGAAACACACATTTATGTAACTAAAGCACTATATTTGGGTTTGGTTTATACACATAAATCACAACTTGAGGCTTTCACCCTTTGACACAGCCTTCTATTTTCCTTGGGAAGGCTACCAACATCTCCTCTGCTCACCTTTTAGGTGGCCAAATTACTATGCCATTTCCACTAGCTTCCTATCTACAACATGCCCCATATATTTCTAAATCCCTCCATCCACATTATGCAATGGAATATCTACTTCATGTTATTCTCCTCATAAGGGTTCTAATTAAAGATTAGATCTTTTGTTATCTTCTTTTATTGTAGTTTGAATATCTTTTTTAGAGGTGTGTTCGTTACTCAAATACCGTTATGGAAGGGTTATGGGTAATACATGTTTCAGTACATGATTTGAGGACATCATGGAACATTTAGAGAGTGCATGTAATAAATTTCTATTTATTTTGTTTAATTTCAATTATATGTATGATTTTTCCTAAGAAATCATTTCATGTGTATCAAATATATAATTTTACTATTGAACAACTCTTTATATTAAATAAAAAAATAAATATAGTTACATAGAAAGAGTGACCAGACCGACTGATTTTTTATGAAACACCATGAAGGCAACACCGAATGCCCAAATGGCACAAAAAGAAAGAGCAGAAAGGGAAACACCACAAAGGAAAAGCTACAAACCTAGGTACTAGAAGGAGCCGCATAGCCAAACACAAATGGAGTCACCGATGCCGCCACCGACCGAGTAATAATAAGCTCAAAATTCCGTTTTTCTCCTTAGACCTCAGAATAACGGCCTAATTCTCAGTGAGAAGGAAAGGGTAAAGGATAGTCAAGCTGAGGAAGAATGGTCGGGTCTGGAGTCGGAAATTTAGACACATGAGATCTTTTAACACAACCATCGGTAGGGGGAATCTACTCATCGATAGTCTCGAACTTCCAGGAGGAGTTTCTTTAGTTCCATGCGCCGTGAATAGTTTTCAACCTTTGTGTCGCAAAGAATTCACTTTTTTTATTTTTTTGAGTCTTTTTGAGCAAGAAAACTTCTTGTAGGTGTCCAGCTTGATGACATAATCTGCACCGGAAGGCCGTATTCTCATAATCAAGAACTTGTATCCACTGGAAACCCTCATTATGTAACTCCAACTTATCTAGAAGACCTTTGCTAAGGTCCACCTTAATGAAAATATGAGCATATGTGAACAACCCTCGCTTGACTACTCATCTTCCATCTTGATGAAGCGACCAATAGAGTTTCCAATAGATGCACAAATGACAAGGTGCCAAAAGGGGAGAGAAATATTTGGGAGATGAAACTAAATTGAAAATTTTAAGACAACCATGGTAAAGGGATCAAACTCCGTAAAACCATGGTCTAAGAAAAAGGCCAACCTTACCCCAAAAACAAGGACCCTCATTAAGATTCCATTGATAATCTATATGAGAGAAGAACCGAACAATAAAAACAACCTTTGCACAAAGCTAGATCTCACGGTGGAGGGGACCAAGTAGATTAGAACCATTTTGTTTTTGGAAAAACACCTCTCGCGGGTTCAAGGGCCCAAACTTTCAAACTTTACCTTTACAAAAAGGGTGAAAAATCTTAAGAATCCTCGCCGGTCTCGCTTCCCCGCTTTGGAAATGTTGGGCAGGACACGTGGTGTCCTTGGGTGTCGGTAGAGGCGCGAGGGTTTTGAACCTTTTTTCCCTTTTAAACAAAAAGAGTTAAAATCCAAATTACCTCTCGATGACCCACCTTCCCACGTGGGCTTAACAACGTGCCACGTGTCCCCGCGCCTTTAGGAAAATGTTCTTCCGAGGCCTACAGCCTGTTTTTAAGGAAACTTTTTTCCCAGGCCTGCAGGCATGCTTTTAGGGAAACTTTTCTTCCCTAGGCCTGCAGGCCCACCTTTAGAGAAATTTTTTTCCTCAGCTCAGACCCGCCTTTGGGAACATTTTCTCCCTGTGCCCGCCGACTTGTAACTTAAGAAATATGAGGAGTTAGGAGGACTTCTTTATATCATTGGAAAGGGGAAGAAATTTCTTATCTAATGGAAATATTTTTTAGAAACCTTAAGTGTGTTAAATATGTGAAAAATTAGGTTGAAGTGTAAAGATGAGTTTGAGAGTGGGTAAGTGGGAAATCACCCCTTTTAAATTACATGTTTAACTCTAAAGCATGGGTTGACCTTTTTTAAGGGTCACGTTAGGGGATAAGATAATGTTTTTATATCCCATGCAAATAGGACCCTTGTTTATTGTTTTGACTAGTGGAATTAAATACCTTGGGTATTTAATTGCTTTCGCCCTTTTGACCCTCTAAAATTAATTAAGAAATATTTAACTATAGTGTAAATTTAATGGTTTATTAAATTAACACTGGAGAAATTTAAATATATTGGTTTAGTTTCACTCATTAATTTTGTAATGTGGATCTAATGTTTGTTATAATGGGAAGATTCCATTTATTAAATTATAATTGAATTTGAATCTTTGTTGTGACAACTGTTACTTGAAGCCTAGTAGTGGTCACACTTTTAAAAAAATTATTCCATAATTTTTCTATCTAAACCTAGGTTGTTCTTGGGTCTCGAGTGGGAGTTTTAGCGGGCATTACAATTTTCCTCTTGATGCGACTCAAATATGACATAGGGACCCTACACGTGAATCGAAAAGTAGAAGAAGACTTCTTCCAATAATTCCAATAGTTCTCAAGCAACAACACAACAACGACTCCTCCACTCCAAGTACTTACCCTATTTCCCTTAAAATATTTCTTGTCATAGTTCGGAGAATGTCTCCATCACACATTTCTTAAATATTCACTTTGTAGTGCCCACTTCCCTTTGACACCTTTTTCATACCGATGATTATATTATGGACATGATTATGGACTTTATTATAATATGACGTTAGATGTTAGATCATGGATTATTGTCGATTTGATTCAATTATAATGCATTATGATTATTAGATAGATTTTGGATATTGATGTTGATATACGCTTTAACATGGTTATATTATGGATGTTGTTCGACATATGATATTTGGATATTGTGAGTAGACCTAGAAATATAAATTATTTGATGATGATATAGTTGTTGAGTAAAATTGCAAATGATCTTGTTGGTTTCTTGAATGTTGTTGTAATTAATATATCTAGATGATTTTAGAATTTTATTTATATTATTTTGGATGTTGACGATATGGCCACTGAGGACGAATGAGGTATTGTGTTTTGCAGTTAAAATATTACAAAAACATAGGGGATTAGAGACCAACCACATTGGAATTCTAGATGAATTCAACAAGCTCACCATGGCAAATTGTATTGATTGTGTGTGGTTGTTTTGTTAGGGGTTCCCATGGGGGAACCACCTTTAAATGTGACCAAGGGGTTATGTGTTTTTATTTATTTGACCCTTTTGTTTAATGTTGCATGTGTTTATTTTGTGATGCATTTTCCCCTTTCCTTATTTATTAAATGTTGTATTAATATTGGTAAGCATGTTGTTATTATTAATTAAATAAAAGAGGTCATGAGAATGTAATTAATATGGTGTTTGGCTATGATTTAAAGTGTTGTAGGAATGAGTTAGTAATGTGTAAGCAATATGTAAGTGATGTGTAAGTTAACTTTTGAGTGTGAAATACTCCACCTTCTTGGAAATTCAAATTTATCCTTGGAGGCCGATTTTGGAGGCATGTGGGACAAGTTAAATTTGTCCCATACCTTTTAATTTATTTACCAACCATACCTATGGTTGGAGAGCTGAATTTAGACTTTTGTAATGCATTTGTGTAAGTCAAATTGTAAGTTTTAATTTCACTTTTCTTACATGATTTAATTTCAGTCCTTTGGGGTGTGGGTTGGATTTGAGTGTGTAAGTAAACTGTCATTTTATTCACCCACCTATTTATTATGCATTGGAGAATGAATTTGACTTTTGGGGTTGGGGTTGAGGATGTGTGATGTGGCATCCTACATGGATCCACCTCATCCTCTTCCCTTCCCTCTTCTATAAAATTTGAATTCCTTACCTTGTTTTGGGGTTGCTTCATTTTGAAGACTTTATTTCTTTGGCGAATTCCTTGCTATTTTGGGAGTTATTACTTTTGAAGAAGCTTGAAGATTGTTGCATGCTTGTTGTTTGGTAGATTTTTGGATTCTTTGTTTGGAAACAATTTTGCTTTGGAACTTGGGAAACTCCATCATGGAGAGGTAAGAGCTTGGATCTTGAAATGCTCTTCTTTTATGAATATAAATGTTAATGTGTGAGTGTTTGGCATATTTGTGGGTTGTTGGGTAGATGGCCTAGGAATGGTGTAGGATAAGACTATGGAGTTTATTTTTTAGTGTTTTGTGGGAGGTATAAGGGAGAAGGGAGTTGGGATTTGGGTTCCACCTTACAAAGAAATAGTTTACATTTCTTTACTCATTATGGGGTGCCATAAGAGGTTGGGGAGGCATAAGGAAATATGAGGAATAAGAGGTACATGGGGAGGCATAAGGAATGTCAAGGTTTTGATATACTATATTTTGGCGGTTTGTAATTTAAGTGGTGATACCCATTTCCCCTTTTGGGAGGCATAAGAAGCATCCCCATAGTTTCTTGCTCCTTTGACTTGTTTGATGAAGCCTTAGTAATTTTTATTATGCTTTAATGTAGTTGTAAACTACATTCTTTAATTTTGACCGTGTTTTTATTGTGAAAATGTTTGCTTGTGTGTTTGTGGAAGCCTGTTGTTGCCATGAGTTGGATCACATCTTTTATTGCATTGTGGTTGGGGCTCGAGGCCAATGAAGAAGGATGGTTTCTACTCTTAATTGAATGTCTTGGTTGGGTGGATAGCATTTGCCTTTCCCTACTATTGTTGTGATCACAAATTGGAAGAATGAGAAATACGCATGTTGCTTATTCTAAAGATGAGAAAAAGATAGTTTGACAAAGTCCCTTATGAAATAAAATCTTATGTAGCCCTTTCTCACTTTGAAGTGGAAGATATGTATATTATTGTTAATGGAAGAGATACTTGTTATTGAAAATGAAAGTTGAAATTTGAAATGTAAAAGATTTATACTCTATTTTTCTTTTGTTGGAAAGAATGTGAAAGAAAGATACGTATTAAATTGTAAAGTTGCATTTTGAAATCAATAAATGATGTACTACCTTTCTCAAATTATATTGTGGTATCGAATATGCTTTTAAAGGTAATGGAAATATTTGTTTGAAAGAAAGAAATGCGTATGAAGGAAGCGTAATACTCTGTCTTTGAAATATGTGAAAATTGGAAATCAAAGATGTATTCTAGCTTTTGAATAGTTGAATTGAATCGATTAAATGTTTTAGATTAATATGGGAATGAATCCTAATACTTGGAAGATGAAAATGGCGAATAGATCCTTTAAAATTTGATCTCTGTTTTGTATTTTCAAACTGGCAAATACTTTATCCAAAAATGCACAATTCAAACCTACAACAATGAAATAACAAACTAAACAAGTAAATTGAAGTAGTATGCCCTAAATGAATCCAATTGGACAAAAATAATTAAGGATCTTCTAAGAAAACTTAGCAAAAAGAAAAATGGGCTCAACCCTCTTTGAGTTGTTTTGCTGTCAACAGATGTAAATTTTGAAATGCAAATCAATCCAACAATTTTACACTTGCAATCTATCCTATCACCTTCCTAATGGAAACCTCCATGTTTGTTTGATATGTTGAAGGAGAAAGAATGACAAATTTGAAAAAGAATTATAAGTTAAAATTTACATTCCAGACCTGTGTAAAATCCTACGTAACGTTTTGATGAAATTGACTCCTTTAATTTTATAAAAACCATAATTTAATGAATCATGTGCAAAGAGGACATAGAGAGATTTCTAGAAATTCCTCGTTTGCCTAAAAACCGAGCTCTCTATAAAAATTATGGCCTTCTAAAGTTTTTCTTCATTCGACGTTAAAATAAATAAATAATAATTCTAACGTTATAATAATAATAATAATAATAATAATAATAATTCTAACCATTAATAATTCTCTCTATGATGTTAGATGTTAGATCATGGATTCTTCATCGACTTGATTCAGTTATGATGCATAATGTTTATTAGAGACATTTTCGATATTGATGTTGATATACTATTTAACATGGTTATATTATGAATGTTGTTCGGACATGTGATATTTAGATATTGTAAGTAGACCTAGAAATGGAAATTATTTGTTGATGATATAGTTGTGAGTAAAATTTCAAATGATCTTGTTGGTTGCTTGAATGTTTTTGTGATTCATATATCTAGATGATTTTGGAATTTTATTTATATTATTTTGGATGTTCGATATGGCCACGAGGCCAAAGGAGGTATTGTGTTTTGCAGGTCAAAATATCACAATAAACATTGGGGATTCGAGACCAACCACATTGAAATTCTAGATGAATTCAACAAGGTCACCATGACAACTTGTATTGTTTGTGTGTGGTTGTTTTTTAGGGGTTCCCATGGGGAACCACCTTTAAATGTGACCAAGGGGTTATGTGTTTTTATTTATTTGACCCTTTTGTTTAATGTTGCATGTGCTTATTTTGTGATGCATTTGCCCCTTTCCTTATTTATTAATTAAATAAAAGAGGTCATGAGAATGTAATTAATATGGTTGTTGGCTATGATTTACAAAGTGTTGTAGGAATGAGTTAGTAATGTGTAAGCAATATATAAGTGATGTGTAAGTTAACTTTTAAGTGTGAAACACTCCACCTTCTTGGAAATTCAAATTTATTCTTGGAGGCTGATTTTGGAGGCTTGTGGGACAAGTTAAACTTGTCCCATACCTTTTAAATTTATTTACCAACCATACATATGGTTGGAGAGATGAATTTATACTTTTGTAATACATTTTGTAAGTCAAATTGTAAGTTTTAATTCCACTATTCTTACATGATTTAATTTCAGTCCTTTGGGGTGTGGGTTGGATTTGAGTGTGTAAGTAAACTGTCATTTTATTCACCCACCTATTTGTTATGCATTGGAGAATGAAGTTGACTTTTGGGGTTGGGGTTGTGGATGTGTGATGTGACATCTTACATGGATCCATCTCATCCTTTCCTTTCCTCTTCTATAAAATTCGAATTCCTTGCCTTGTTTTGGGGTTGCTTCATTTTGAAGACTCCATTTCTTGGGCAAATTCCTTGCTATTTTGGGAGCTCTTGCTTTTGGAGAAGCTTGAAGATTGTTGCATGCTTTTGTTTGGTGGATTTTTAGATTGTTTCTTAGAAATAATTGTTCTTTGGAACTTGGGAAACTCCATCATGGAGAGGTAAGAGCTTGGATCTTGAAATGCTCTTCTTTATGAATCTAAATGTTAATGTGTGAGTGTTTGGCATATTTGTGGATTGTTGGGTAGATGACCTAAGAATGGTGTAGGAAAAGACTATGGGGTTTATTTTGTGGGAAGCACAAGTGTGTTTTAGGGAGGTATAAGGGAGGAGTTGGGATTTGGATTCCACCTTACAAAGAAATAACTTGCATTTCTTTACTCGTTATGGGGTGCCATAAGAGGTTAGGGAGGAATAAGGAAATGTGAGGAATAAGGGGTACTTGGGGAGGCATAAGGAATGTCAGGGTTTTGATATACTCTATTTTGGCGGTTTGTAATTTAGGTGGTGATACTCATTTCTCCTTTTGAGAGGCATAAGAAGATCCCCCATAGTTTCTTGCTCCTTTGGCTTGCTTGATGAAGCCTCAGTAATGTTTGTCATGCTTTAATGTAGTTATAAACTACATTCTATTTTAGATTGTGTTTTTATTGTGAAAATGCTGCTTGTGTGTTTATGGAAGCCTATTCTGCGCCATGAGTTGGATGACATCTTTTATTGCATTGTGGTTGGGGCTTTGGGGCCAATGAAAAAGGATGACTTCTTCTCTTCATTGAATGTCTTGGTTGGGTGGAGAGTGTTGCCTTTCCCCTACTCTTGTTGTGATCACAAATTAGAAAATGAGAAATACACATGTTGTTGTTCGGAGCCGAGAAAAGGATAGTTTGTGAGTCCCTTGTGAAATGAAATCTTATTGTAGCCCTTTCCCACTTTGAGGTGGAAGATATGTATCAGTGGTTCATTTTAAGAGACCTCTTGGAAATCGGAGGTGGAAAATACTTGGCGAATATCCCCGGAACCGGTTTCGTGGGAAGGTGAATTTTTTGGGGGTTGTATGAAAATTTTTTTCCTGATTGTCAAGTGGTGAGACAGAAGGCTACAGAGATGCGCAATAGGATATTTTTCTGTCGCGCTAAAAAAAATGCATTGAGGCGTGTCAATGCATTTTTTTTGATGCACGACAAAGACAAAATCTCTGGCCGCTCTGCAGCCTCAGCCCTCCGCCTCTCGCTTTTCATCAAAAATCTCCGTGTCGTAAGCGCCAATAAACTCTTTGTCATACATCTACTATGCGTCAATATCTATTGTACCTCTTTGTCGAGTATCAACTATCTCTCGCCGCTGTCGCACGTCAACAAATAACCCTCATTGACGTACATCAACAGACCTCATTGACGCACGTCAACAAGGTTATTGACGCGTGTCAACAAATAACCCTCATCGACGTGCGCCAATAGACCTTGTCGACACGCATCAATCTCGCCGTGAGTCAACAAATAACCCTCATCGACGCCTCACACAACAAACCTCATGACACACGTGGACGGCAACAAGGTTATTGATGCGCGTCAATGAGTTGTTGGACGCGCTGACGCCGCAGCGTCAATGAGGGTTATTTGTTGACGCGCGACAACAAATCTCCTGTCGCGCACCTGCAGCCTCCGCCCTCTGCTTGCGCAGCATCAAAAATATTCGTCGTGTTGCTCATCAACAAACTCTTTGTCATGCGCGTCTATTATGCGCCAATATCGTAGTACCTCCTTATCGCGTGTCAACTATCCATCGTTGTCACGCATCAACAAATAACCCCATTGTCGCGCATCTACAATACGGGATATATCATATTGTTGACAAATGTGAAGTAGAAGTGTTCTACCTAGCGAATAATCTAGGATTATATAGGGGATATTTTTCAAGGGTAGGTGAAGCCGACCCACACAAAAAAAAATTAAAGTGTGATTTTTAGGCGTAATGTGTCACCGCCCGCGCTTAGAAAATTCGCCTTTTCAAATTTTTCAAAAATAGAATATTCGCCATATTACGAATATTCGCCATATTATGAATATTCGCCACTAAAATTATCCCCGATATGTATATTATTTTTAATGTAAAGATAATTTGTATTGATAATGAAAGTTGAACTTTGAAATGTAAAAGAGTTATACTGCTTTTTTGTTTTGTTGGAAAGAATGTGAAAGAAGGATACACATTTTGTAAAGTTACATTTTGAAATCAATAAATGATGTACTACCTTTCTCAAATTACATTATGGTATCGAATATGATCTTTTAAAGGTAATTGAAATCTCTTTTTGAAAGAAAGAAATGTGTATGAAGGAAGTGTAATTTTCTATCCTTGAAATATGTGAAAATTGGAAATCAAAGATGTATTCTAGCTTTTGAATAGTTAAATTGATTCGATTAAATGTTTTATATTAAAATGGGAATGAATCCTAATACTTGGAAGATGAAAATGGTGAATAGATCCTTTAAAATTTGATCTCTGTTTTGTATTTTCAAACTGGAAAATACTCTATCCAAAAATGCACAGTTCGAACCTGCAACAATGAAATAACAAACTAAATGATTAAATTGAAGTAGTATGCCCTAAATGAATCCAATTGGACAAAAATACTTAAGGAAATTCTTAGAAAACTTAGCAAAAAAATGGGCTCAACCCTCTTTCAGTTGTTTTGTTGTCAATAGATGTAAATTTTGAAATGCAAATCAATCCAACAATTTTACACTTGCAATCTATCCTATCACCTTCCTAATGGAAACCTTCATGTTTGTTTGATATGTTGAATGAAAAAGAATGACAAATTTGAAAGAAAATTTATAAGTTAAAATTTACCGGTTTGCCTTTGTAAAAGCATGCAATTTTTTTTTCATGAAATTGACTCAAATTTTATCAAAACTAGAATTTAATGAATCTTATGCAAAGAGGACATCGAGAGATTTCTAGAAAGTCCTCGTTTGCCCAAAAATGAGCTTTCTATCAAAAGTTATGGCTTTTTGAAGTTTTTCTTCATTCAAAGTTCAAAAAAAAAAATAAAAATTCTAACTGTTAATTTTTTTTTTTTTGGGAAAAATTTCTAGCGGACCCGCGGGTCTGAATTTTCCCTTAGCGCTTCAAAAGTTTTTTGGGAAAATTTTCCTAATTTTTCCCGCCGACTGTCGACCCGCAGCCAATTAGAGTCTGCCATGTGGCACCACGAGGCGTTGGTGGAGGGGCGGATCCGTTTTTGACTTAGCACTTCAAAAAATTTAGGAAATTTTTTCCAAAGTTTCCTACCAGCCCCTGACCCAATCAGGAGCTGCCACGTGGTGTTGCGAGACAATGATAGAGGAGTGGATCCCATTTTACCTTTTTGTGTTTCAGAAAATTTTGAGAAAATTTTTCAAATTTTTCCCCGCAACGCCGCTGGCCATAGCCAATCAGAGTTTCCACGTGACATCGCGAGGTATCGACGGAGGTGTGGGTGAATCTTACCCTTTATGCCCATTGGGGCATTAAACCTATTTTATCCTCCCGCCCGCTTTACCCGCGTTGGCTTAGGAGGCGCCACGTGTCCCTCGCGGACTCACGGGAGCGCGGGTGCAAAGGTGGCTTTCCGCCCCTTGGGAAATTTTTTCTCCCCATAGCACGCAGACCCGCCCCTGGGGAAAATTTTCTCCCCTAGGCCCACAGCCCACTCTTGGGGAAAATTTTCACCCCAAGGCCCGCCGGCCCATAACTTGAGGAATATGAGGAGTTAGGAGGACTTCTTTATATCACTAGAAAGGTGATGAAATTTCCCATCCAATGAGATGATTTAGGAAATTTTGAATGCGTTAGTTTTGAGAAAATCAAGTTAAATCCTTAAATCTGTTAGAGAGTGGGTATGGTGTGGAATTACCCTCGAACCTTATTGAACCTTCTAACCCTAAATTTTGGATCTTGTGACCTCTAATTATTATTAATTAAAGAAAAGTATATTCTAGTGTATTAGAATTGAGCTTGAACTTGTTAGTGACAACCGTTGTCTTGTCAGAACTTGGTTGTAGACTTTTTAATTAAAAAAATTATTCCATAATTTTCCTATCTAATCCTAGGTTGTTTGTGGGTCTCAAATGAGTTGTTTTTAACGGGCATCATACACTTCAACACAATATCTGTGTATTTCTTGGATCGAGAGGTTTGGACATGTATGATCTCCACTTTTCTTTTTCCTTCGCTTCAACTCCCGTATTCAATAAATTTAACTTTGCCAACTTATACAAAACAACACTCCCAATATACCCCGTTTTCTTTCATTTCTTCCTCACTTTAAAATTTTCTTTAAAATTTTCTTCATATTTTATAGTGTATGTTGCCCTTCCTTTTCTTCTTTTCTTGGGCAGTCCTCAACATTCCTTTCCATTCATATCAACATTACCATTGCATCATTAGGGTGTGATTGTTAGCACATATAATAAATTGCGCACACACACATATTACTACTACTAAAACATTAAATATACATATGTATATATAATGTGTTAGTGGTATTATTTTATTATATTTTGAAAGGTATTATTGAAAACTTTTGTCATTTAAAAATGGTTTGATGGGCATAAGTGGACGTCGAATTTGATGGTTTGACAGGCATAAACGGCCGTCAAATTTGAATATGGATTTTTAATTTTGATATGGATGAAAGATATAGATGGAATCATTATTTTACATAGCATACTTCTAAATTAAATTACAAAAAAACATTATATATGAGGACAATACAATCAAACAAAATATTAAATTTGAGAACAATACAATCAAAACACTCTACAAGTGCCAATCGAACGAGGATTGACATTATTCAGATTGATAGGCTAAATTTGGAAACAAATGGTGTTCAGGATGTCTGGACTTTAAGAAAAGCTGTGTAGATAGTCCTCCGATTGGGAGCTACAAGCTGCATACTATCCACGCGCTCCAAAGTCAGAAGACAGGAACCCAAATCCGAACGGAAGAAGGCTGCGACGCAATCACATTTAGAGAGACATGAATCCTTGCACTGCTCGGACGTTGACGGCGTTGCAGCACTAAAACTGAGGTAGTTGTTTGAGTAATAATCGACGCCTTTCACTTCCACCATCTTCTGTTTTCCGCTGCAGTTCAGATTCAGAGGACGCGGCGGGGAGCAGCCCGCTTCCGGCTGAAATGCTTCCCTCATCGTAAACATGGCGGCCGGGCAACTGCACTGCCCGTTGGAACAAACGCCGTAGGGACCGCAAACAGAGGGCAGGCTGCAGTTGAAGCAGGAGGGAAAGAGCTCGTAGTCCACCGCCCATTCCTGAGGGTTGCTTCCTATTATTCCTCTAATGGGCGTCGCCATGTACGCTCTCAGGTTCCCATCCGAGTCCAGTCTCACAAACCGCAGCCTCGATTCTCCTTTAAATCTGTGGAATGGCAGAGTGTCTGAATAAGCGGTGGGGAACAGGACGACGACGACGACCCATTATTCACTGTTGCATTTCCTATGTTCCCGAGAGCAATAAGATTTGCCGAGTAGACTGCCTGAGAAATCACAGATCCAGACGTGCATGGATTCTTAATGTATTGATAGGAGAGACCGGGAAAAGCCCAGACCCAGTAAGGCAGCGACGATTGGGGAGAATCTGCATAGAGCACGAGGCCTCCTTTCTCCGACGCCAACGAGAATCGTCCTTGAGAGGAATCTGTGGGAGAGGCATTGCTCACCAGCTTCTGCCCGCTTCTGAATATTTGCCCGATCATCAGCGTGTTGGTGGGATGCTCCCAGCTCGACCAAACTGTGGCATCTTCTCCTTGATTTGTGAGATTTGAATTGGAAGTATTGTACAGTACCCAGTTGCCCGTTTCGCCCAAATCCATGGACTCCGCGGAGCCGCCGGAGGACCAAACTGCGGTGCCGTCAGAGTCGAGCAGAACCAGATCGCCCTGAGCATTGCGCAGTACCCGCGCCTTCTCTCCCACCGGTTTGTTTCTGTTGGCGCTCCAGATTTCTGTGCCTTTCGGCGACGAGAAGAAAGGAATGAAAACGATGGAGAGAGTGAAGTTACCTGAGTTGTTGTGGTCGAGAAATCCGAGTGCGCAGTTAGCGTTCGGACTGGTTATGCGATTGCCGGAACTGTCGAGAGCTATTCTGAAGGTGCCCTCCACTGCTGGGCGTTGCGGTAACGTTGCCGTGTTGGAGAGCACGTAGTCCTTCGGCCATATAAACAACGCAGCTCCTGCATTTGTTACCATCAGCAGTGCGAGGATCGCCATTGCCAGTACAGAGCTAAAGCTTGTCATCGTGGTCATGATAATCACGAAATACGCCAATGCAAAAACAAGTAGATTACTAGGTCTTCAATTTATAGGGTGCGGCGAGTTAATTGAAATGTGTTTGGGACCCAATCAAACGCGGTGAGGCGCCCGCCATTGACTCTAAAACCAGATACAGCTTTACGAGATCTAGAATTCATTATTTCTACGTGCAAGTATCCTATTGTTATCGACTTGTTGCCAAGTCAAACTAAATAAGCATTAGAGAATCACTTAGTAATTCAAGCATTAGATTATGATTGCATTTTAAAAAAGTTATTGAGCCTACCAATGTTTTAAATCAAGACACATTTATAGTGAAAGGATTATAGCACTAGCAAATTCTCACCAATGTGCAATGAGCAAACTTCAACATAGGATTTGAATTGAATTGTAGATGTGGAAAGTGGTTTTGTTTTATAATGTACATTTAATAGTAAAGTTGTAGAAATAAGTAAACAATTTCTACCAATGTGGGATGAGCGCGCTTACATATAAAGGAAGGGAATTAATTGTAGATGTGGAAAGTCGCTGTCTTATGATACACGTTTAATTGTGAAGTTGTAAAATAAAAGTAGTGAAAACCATCAATTTTTTTTTTTAGAATCAAAATCTTTGAAAAACATTTTAGAATTAACCATATAAAGTGATATATGTTGACTTGCAAATCTAAAGATAGTCATTAGTAACATGTAATACAAAATAAGGCTTTATGGTGACACGAAATAGATCTAGAAAAATTAGTGAAAACTTGGCACCCTCACCATAATCATATTATTCCTAAAAATACACAATTAGAACCATATCAACATGTTTTTTACAATGATTAAAAACTACTAAATCAAATTAATAAATTTGGCCCTCCACTCCTATGCTCTAAAACACTCACTTGTTTTTCCATAAATTGTTTTGAGTCACTCAAATCGAATCTCCTTCTAAACCCTAAGATCATCTTGTAATACCTTGGGGAACAATACAAAATAGGTGCTTGATTAGGTGCCTATCTTAATTAAAATTTCTTTAAAAATAACTCTTGAAATCAACATAACTCAATGTAGTTCAACAAGGAATTCAATATATAATAATGCATATGTTACAATCCACATTTGTAAAGGATGCAACATGTAGCACATGTGTTGTAAGCTCTTCTCTAAATGTTTGATTTTGTTGTTGTTGAAGGCATAGATTTAATCCAGTCTCCTTTAGCTTAAATGCCAAGTTTGAGGGGTATCCATTCGGCCAATGTCACCGGGCACAATCCCGACCTCATCCCTTATTTATATGGGTATATCTTGGGAGTGGAAGGCTGGTGGATGGCTAGGCAACACCTTTTACACCATCATCCACACCGTTGAACCACAACCAATTCGATAAATTTTGAAGTTTGATTTTAACATAAGAATAATTTTGAAATAAAATAATTTCCCTACTTTTAAAATTTCAATGTATAATTCTTGTGCAAATATATATTTTTAAATTTAAATATATTTCTAAACGTATGAAATTCAAATAAGATATTATATTTACACAAACCATTAGGTACACATATATTTGTCAACGAAATATAACTTGAGACTTGTATACTCATTTAAAATTAATATTATATATCTACACAAATCATACCAACTAGAGGATAATATGATTTGGGTTAAAAAATAAAATCTCTACAATTGTTTGAGCATTAATTCCATTAACAATTCTTAGATATTAAATCATGAAAATGTTGCAAAGCTAGGTGAAATTATTAGAACATGTCCAATAACAAAAGAGTCATTATTTCTAAATAATTATAATATTTAATAAAAACTTATATTACAATTTCATAAAATAAATTGTACGAACTTCATATTTTCTCACTATTTTAGTGTATTTAGTCTATGCTTATAGTATTAAGTACAAAATCACCAAATATTTTTAGACAAGGAAATTCATCATCAACAAGAAAGCTCTTTATAGGAAGCAATTGTAGATCAGATTAAAATAAGTTTGTTAATGCGAATTGGAAGGGGTTGTTAGTAATATTTGCACTTAAAAATAGCAAAATATTGGAAAACCCAATTATTATATCTTATAACAAACAATATTTTCTTATAGTCAAGTGAGATGCATATCTTCCAAAATTCTATATATTTCTAATATAATATCCCCGTATCTTTTTTATGTTCGGTTTATACTTTAACATTTTTGTAACAAGTTTTCATACTTTTAGCTATCATCGTCTAATTCAAACCCATATTCATATATGCACTCTCTCAATAATCACCTTGATAAATTTGAGAAAATAAATTGGCAATGTGATATGAAAATATACATTTATAAAGAAATGAATCAATTTGTATCCTGTTTTATCCATATAATTTTTTGGACAGTTTTTTTCACAATCATCACCAAAGAAAAGTGTCAAAGAGTTAATTTCCTCTATAATGTTTCTTAGAAAATACCAAGTAGAAATTATCTTGCATGTAATAGATACATGTTGGTGATGTAAGTTCACGAGTCCAAGTATTTCTAACATTATCATCATCTTTGTCCTCATTTTTGGAAGGTCATTTTAAATTAGAGTGGCATTACTTTTATTGACAATAGGAAGAACACTAAAGAAACGGTCCTAATATATATTTAAGAAGACATTCTTGTCGAAGTATAATAATTTCTTGCATAACTCTTGCAATTATTTCATAGTGATATTTGCACATACATTTCTTTCAAGAAAAGGGGTTTTATATTCTATACACCATTTTCTCTCCACATTAATAGTGTTTGTTTCTTTTACATTTTGAAGAAATGTCCTTTGTATCTTACAAAGATTCAATGGAAAATTTATGACCACGCTTGTAAACCAAAATGGATTTATTCATTAATAAACTAGGCCTACTTTACGGAAATGCTAATCAAAGATCACAATCTTATCTTCAAGACAATGTGGTGAACATTTTGGAACACACCCATATTTCAAAGACATATATCATGGACAAAATATATTATTTTGTCATGTGATTGCATATTTTTAAAATAATGCTTAGTTAAATTATTTTTTTAAATTTTTAAGCTATGTCATATATTGATTGCATCTTTTAAACCAATGTTGAGTTAAACGAATTTTTAAAAATATGTCGGTTGATCTTGAAATGCAACTAATTTCACAAAGAGAAAATATGTATATGATTGTCTTCTATTTTTGTATTTTTAATATATAAAGGTTCAACTTAGATTACATTAAGTAGGTATAGTCTTGTGGATTGTGTATTTAATATGGTGTAATGAATTTCCAACTCCTTTTTCATATTTTTTTAATGAACTACTAATTGCGAGGTTTTTGATCCATATAGTTGTGTGGCATCGATTTCCATTTTCTAATTTTTGTAGAATTGGTTTAATTTAGCATCACATTTTGAAATTCCCGTATTTCATATTTTGAGCTTTTGTATCGATTTAGAAATGAGGATTTATATTGTAGATGATTTTTTTATGTAGGATCTTAATAAAATGCACCAAAGGTCAATCTTTTCTATGTAAGATGCATATATAATAAATATACCTTATGCAAATTTAAAAAAAAAAAAGATTATTTGTCATAGAACGTTTTGGGTCGTGGAATATCTTTGTTATGTGCCTAATTGTTATTGTATCACATATTTATAATTCAACATTAAAAATAATAAACAACTATTGAAGATAGAGTTCATTTCCCTCCATTTTACTCACATGACACAACATGACATGTTAGTACTATACACTTGACATGTCACAATGTGTTATGTGGTTTCTATGACATGGATATCATGAAAATTTTGCAAACAACATCATGTATACTCCTCCACATCTATTTGAGAAGGTGGAAAAACAACCTTATCTTGAGAATGGGCTATAATGAAAGGATGCATTTTCTATATCTAGACCAAAAATAGAGAGAACAAATGTTTTATAAAAAATTGCTATGAAAATTGTTCTAATTCCATAAGCATGCACTCTATGAGATAGAATTTGGGTGCAACATAGAAAATATTAACGAAATGAGTAGAATAATGAATGCAACATCATAAACACAAAATGAAACACAAGTAGAAGTGATTTTTGTAATGAAAATGTCTTTTGTTTTGATAAGGACATGCACACAATGCTCTAAATATAGATTGTGTTTTCTATCCCATGCTACTTTCTACTTTTATTTTGCTTTGAATGTTGCACAAATAATAATTTACAAAAGGAAAGTATATCGAACATGTTTTCTAGCCCAAAATTTTGACTACTTTTATTTCACCTCAAATAGTCCAAGAATTCCAAAAACAAAGACAAAATACCGACATAAAATAGAGAAATGGTTTTTAACTTTAGAAAACCAAAAATCTTAAAATTGGACACAAACATTAATTCAAGCACATGTTTTCTCACTAATATTTTTATCTTATATTATTTTTCCTAAAATATTCAACAAATTCAAACAAGTAAAAAGAAAACACTGACATGAAAAAAGATTCTACTTTTCAAATAAAAAATCTTGAATAGAACATAGAAAAACCGAGTCTAACAATGTGACCATTATAAAACAAGAGGCAATAAACTCTGTACTGATTCAAATACATATACAACAACTATCTTAATGGAAACAAAAACTAACATGAACACAATAAGAAAGATAACAAATATAGGGACAAAGTTATGCCAAATACCAATACACTTATATTGCTCCATAGACTTGCAAAACAATACAAAGGGAAGTCACTTGCTATTATTGAAAACACACATTCCAAGAGATGAAAATATCTTATATGTTCCTAACATCAACATATAACCACAACCTTTATTGAAAAGTAGTGATTTTGCTACAACAAACGCACATCAATAGAAATAGGAAACAAACTTTACCAGATCCAATAAGAACGAAAAATAAAGACATTTTCTATTGGGATTACACATGTACTTTGTATTCAATATTATTATCATCTTTGCATCGCCACTAACTCCCATTTTAAAAAGAAACACTTTACGAGGAAAAGCAAAGGGGTTGAGATAGATGTAGTTTATATGAAACCATGGGTAGCTACCGTGTTAAGTCAATAATCTCATGCGCCTAAACGAAAAAAACAGTAGAACAGTCTTCATACATTCAGTATCCCCAATATATATGGCTTGCCAGGCGATGCATGACTGTCAATAGTTTGAATTGTATGATCAATGGCTGGCGAATCCACGCGTTCGATTACGTACTCAAATGACAATCGCGTCCTCCTATCAATATATTCTTTTATGTTAATTGTATTCCCGAGTCCTCGCACTCCATTAGTTGGCGACCTAAGTATTTCTTATTACTAACAATCTGCACTTGTTCTTGCTTTGGCGTATTTTGTGATTGAATTTTTATTTCTTTGATCATGAGGAATCATTGCATTTTATAATTTTACGCTCAGTTTCCCAGTCTCTAAATATTATCTTGGTGTAAGGAAGGAACCACCAGGTGTACAAGTTTCATACTGCTGTGGTACAGCTGGAGCTTAGATTTCATACCGCCTTCGTACAATTGGCGCACACTCTGGGACGTTGGTTGGACTACTTCGTCAGTACGCTGGGACTCTTGTCAGATTACTCCTCACGCTCGAACATGCCAATGGGGTTTGAACCTTGGACCTCGTCTTAGTAAATGCCCAGAATTTACCAATCAACCAAGACCCCATTGGCTTGTATTTAGTGATTGTGATTACGTGTTTTCCAACATGGAAATGTTACCGCAATGCCCAACGTTTGAGGACACCTTCAAAATAACAATCATATAATGGATCCAAATGGCGACTACTCCCTCGGATTTCTCCACCACAACTCGACAAGTTCACTCTCTCTATTGTTTTCATTCTTTTCTTCTCGTCATTTGAAAGACATAGAAATCTAGAGCGCTAATAGAAAGCAACCCGGTGGGAGAGAAGGTGAGGGTAATGCAGGCTGATTTGGATTTGGTCGATTCGGACGACGCCACAATTTGATCCTTCGTGGAGTTAAAGCCGGATTAAGAGTTATGAGCGCACTAGGCAATATTGAAGATAACATCTTCTATAGTTCTAAAAACATTTTATATTAAATAAAATAATTAACAATAACCAAATATTGGATTACTTGATATGTTATCCCTCTACCATCTAAGAAAAACTTAATAATTTTTTTTTTTAGTTGACATTGTTTAAATTCTCTAGCTAATTCTCTTACTCATATCTTTACCAACTATTTTTCCTCCGATTTATTTACATATTCACCAATCTTGATCTCTTCTCCAAACAAACTTCGAATGTCAGTAACAAAAACACTTGCATAGGTATCAGGACCTGCTAAATATCACAATATTAATAGAATTATTTAAAGTTACTTTTATTTTCAATGAATATAATTCAATTGGTATGTAAGGTTGGCCACTAACTGTTACTAGTATATATGATTATTAAATTGATCTACTCATAAAAACTATAATAATATACAATAAATTAACACCCCTTAAATATTGACGCTCTAGAGAGTTGCCTAGTGTACCTAGGACTTAATTGCCCTCTACTTGAGTCCATAGGTTTGGGCGAAACAGAAATGGCTAACCCACAATACTTCAATTGAAATCTTACAAATCAAGTTGATGTCAAAGTTTAGTCGAGTGGGCAAAGCATCCTGGAATAAATATTCGAAGTGGGCGAAGTGGCGAGCAATATCTAGTTTCCTCTCAAGATTGGTTCGGTTGGTGGTGGAGAAATCGGGCCTTGTACTCTGTGCATTCTTCCCAATTGGCATTTCCTTATTGGGTTTAGGCTTTTCCAGGTCTCTTCTATTAACACATAAAGAATTCATGCACATATGAATCTGTGATTTCTCGGGAAGTCTACTCGGCAAATCTTATTGCTCTGGGAACATAGGAAATGCAACCACAGTGGCAATAATAATATTGGGGTCGTCCTCCTGTTTCCCGCATGTCACACTATGTTGTGTATTTTGTTAGTGACCGTCTAATATCTCTTATTTGATACAATTTGAGAAGTACTAAGCGGAGGTAACAGGAAGGTCAAGTCGAGCCACACTCAAATTAAGATCACCATAGACACAAATTTACTGACTCAAAACCAAAACCAAAACTAATATGAAAAGGTTCTTAAGAACTAAGTACTTATGAGATCAATTCGGAGAGGGTACTTCTTTTCACAATCTTAGAAGATTCAAAGACCCTGTTTCTTCTCTTCGATCTTTGTCTTTAAATGAAGACTTTGGTTTCTTATATAGGATGAAAAAACAAAGTTTATTGGTTTACCCGGTTAGTAGGTTAGAAAAACATCTTAAAAAGAGAGATGTGCTATGAGAAGTGATCGAGAAAAAATAAGTGGGGTCCACCATGCTACAAAGTCAACCCCACAAACAAAGAAATCATACAAACCCCAATTGAATAAAATTTTTAGACCAACACACTAAAAAATGGAATAGTAATGTACAATAGTCTGATTTTTAGGACAACAGTTTTGCAAAGAACAATAATTCAACTAAATATTACCATAAAACTCATCTAAAACATATAAAAACCTTTCATGAATATTTTAGGGTAATTTTCACCATGAAACTAAACCAAAAACATAGCTAAAAATTAATTTAACAACAAAAGTCTAGTGCCCACTTCTTTTTGACCTTGTATTCGGATTCAACTAATTTATATTTTGAGCTATCATGTTGGTATTGAGACTATCATACTATGTTGATTATTATTCAAGTACATGATGTTTAGACTATGATGGATATATGATGTATATTGTGGTCTTTACTAACTTATTGACATGATGTATGATTAGTTGTTAACATTACATATTTACATCATATTTTGTTTATCGTTAACTTGTTGGCAAGTAGGATGTGTGATTATTTGTTGACACTTTGAGTCATATGGCGAATATGAGATCAATGTTATTTTATGATGATTTGGTTGTATATATTTTTGACTTCTATGATGCTTATGGTAGCATATATGATGTTTAATATTGTGCGTAGCTTGTTTTAGGGACATACACAAACTTCCCATCTTTGGATTGATGTTGATTGCATTATGTCATGATTTAGCTGATTGATATGCTTGGATGTTGCATTCGTTGGTTATCTTTTATTGGGTAGATATGATTCGTGTGCATTGAGTTACAAATTATAGGGCTGAAAAATGTGGGTTTCATAAGATTGCTCTTATGATTGACACAATTGGATGTTGGAAAAAAATTACTCCCTCTTTATCATTGTCATTGTATGATTGACATTTTTGATTTGTAGCCTTTGTGATAGTTTTATCTCTCGAATGGTTATTATTTTGTGGTTAATTAATCACCTTATGTTTATTGTTATTTCTTATTGGGATGTTAATTTGATTTTATATTATTGGTGATAACTTTTTTTTAACTTATCTAATTTCTTGTATTACTTTTCCTAAAATTTATTGGAGTTTAATGTTAGTTTATCTTTTCTAATTTGGCATTTGGTTTGTTTAATTATGCTTAGGATGATGCTACACTATTCGAAGAAATCCATTCACCCAAATTTAGATTTGGGAAGAATGAGTTTTTTGGGAAGTGTGTGAGGGTTGTAAAGGGATTTTTTCCCTGTAAAGAGCCCCTAAAGCCATACTCATACGTGGGGTAAGGTCTCTTTCAATACAAATGGGTCCTTACCTCTTTCCCATGAGCATTTACTCACCTCTTTTCCATTATGGTGCTTGTGTTTTCCAATTTTTCATGGGGGTGAGTGGATTCATCTCAAGTGGGAGAATGATTCACCTTGGTTATGGGGAATCCACCTGATTTCTCCATTTATGTTGCTTTGGATTTGGGGTGAGAGGAGTGAAATGGAATCTATTAGGATGGTGACCAGATGCGGTTAGGCATCTTCCCATGTCGGTTTGCTTGTTGGTGGATTTTTCTTACTTATCCTCCAAATTTGAGGGGATTGGGATTCTAATTTTCTTTGGTCTTATTCCAATTGTTGAATTTGGGGAGCTTGGTGTTTACTTGGAGATTGATTTTGGATTTTCTTTGGATTCGATTGGAGCTTGGAAATGTTGGAGTTTTTCTTGTATTTTGAGGTAGGTTTTTTTTAATCATGGAAACCTTTTAATTTTGTTGGCTTGATGGTAATTTTTGTGAGAATTAAAACTTGAGATTTATTTTGGTCTATCCTCACCTTTTGGGTTGCAAGATTTTGGGACTTGGCAAGGGATTTGAGTAGCTTCCATACATAGGTACTTTATTTCTCCTTTTGTGGAGTGGGAGCCTCCTTGCTATGGTGGAAGGAGCTTGTAATTTTCTTTGGTCTTATTCCAATTGTTGAATTTGGGGAGCTTGGTGTTTACTTGGAGATTGATTTTGGATTTTCTTTGGATTCGATTGGAGCTTGGAAATGTTGGAGTTTTTCTTGTATTTTGAGGTAGGTTTTTTTTTTAATCATGGAAACCTTTTAATTTTGTTGGTTTGATGGTAATTTTTGTGAGAATTAAAACTTGAGATTTATTTTGGTCTATCCTCACCTTTTGGGTTGCAAGATTTTGGGACTTGTCAAGGGATTTGAGTAGCTTCCATACGTAGGTACTTTATTTCTCCTTTTGTGGAGTGGGAGCCTCCTTGCTATGGTGGAAGGAGCTTCTCCCACCTTTGATTTAAGGAAGCAAAAAAGGGGATGGGTTTGAAAATCCTTAACATGGAAGATCTTGGGAGACATAAGATTTTATGGAGGTATAAGTGGCTTGCGAGGCTTGATACTTATATATATTTTTCACTAAAAATTTCTAATTACTTAATGTTTTGTATGGTTTTCTACCCTCTCCCTATGGCACAAAGTGGAGAATGATACTCCTTACTTTGCTTGCCTTGATTTTGGTTTTGTAGGCTTGTATTTTTCATTGTTTTTGAGTTTGAAAACCTTTGTGTAATTTTGAGAAGCATCTCCTCTCTCCCATGGGATTGGGGAGGCTAGTATGCCCATCACTTGATTTTTGGGCATATAATGATGCCTATGGTTGGGTGGTAAACCAAGCCTTGCAAATTTGAAGAACTTGGAGCTTGTAGGAGAAGAGTTTTGGATCAATTTGGTTTTGGGAAATTGTTTAAAATTTTGGCATTTTTCTTATGTGATATGGTTACATAAATCATAGTTGCATTGGAAATATATTATGAAAGGGATTGAATGGAACAAGATCCTTCAAGTTTTACTCACATTTAGTGAAGAAATTTCCATCCTTGGAATTCCATGTGAAGATTTAACTCAAGCTTAATGCAAATTTAATTCCTTACTCCCATCCCCCGCCCCCACACACACACACATTCATATGTAAATTTATTTTAATCAAAGAAACAATGAAGATAATTTTTTTGATGTGCAATTTTAAACAAAAATAAACAAGGGAGTGCTATACATGATGCTACTTTGTTTTAGCGTGGGCCGCATACCTTAGCCTTGCACCCTCCCCCCTTATTGAATATATTGTTAATATATATATATATGTATGTATGTATGTATGTATGTATGTATGTATGTATGTATGTATGTATGTATCAATATATCAATATGTATGCATGTATGTATATCAATATATCTATATGTATGCATGTATGTATACATATCTACACACACACACACACACACACACACACACACACACACACACACACACACACACACACACACACACACACAATGCTTATTGCTTTTAACACCTGCTAGCCACCCATGTAGGTGTAACCTAGTGTTGTCTACCTCATCTTAAAATAAAAAGTTATGTAAAACAAATTCAATACAAGATGCATAATATATGATTGAATGTGTGTGTGTGTGTACACACTAAAAATAGATACCTAGTTCCATCCTAATTCCATCTCATTAGAATTAATTAAATTAATTCTATCATTTAGATTATAACACTTTGGAATTAATTAAATTAATTCTAATTACATACTCCTAATATTTAGAATTAATTGATTTAATTATATCATGCATTTGGAATTAATTAAATTAATTCTTAACACCCTTTACCTAATTTAATTAAATGGTTAATTATCCTCTCACAATTTATAACTAATTATAATAGTTATTTAATTAATTCTATTTATATGCTCACACTCCACTTCACTCCACTTCTAGAACCCTATAATGTTGGGGCAACAAAGTGCACATATAACCATTTTTCGACATAAAATAAAAATTATCATTGCCTCTACAAAGATGCAACTACACAGACTCAAACCCTCCTAATATTTTAGGAAATTATAATTATGATCCTGAAGATAATTCAAACTATGATCCACTTCTCCTGGCCTTACCCTCATCTATAAAATACATGTCATTCCTTTTAAATCCTTCCTGGAAGCTTTGTGCATTTTACAATCAACTTCTACCAAATTTGCTACTACTGCATCCTTATTTTTATGAGCTCATAGCATTTGAAAAATCCACATTTGGAGAAAAATTCAAGAGAGCCCATAGTCCTTTTCGATAGAATATTCTACAAGTCCAAATGCTTCAAATGTTACTTGAGGTTTGCAAGGAAAATCTCAGAAGAAAGGTAGACTGATTTATTTGTTTATCTTTCAACTTCGCCGAGATTTTCACTGCTCAAATTCTAGAATGCCCAATGGGACACCCACACTTCATTTATCCATTTTATCTTAAATTTTAGTAATCTAATCATTGTTGTGTTTTTATTATTTATTTCTAACCTTGTTGTTCAAGTTCAGTTCACATGTGTAATAAAGAGGGTGAAAACTAAAAATAGTTTTTTGGCCATGTTTGGTAAATTTTGATCATTTCCAGACTCAGTGTGCTAGTGTTTCACGAGCTTTGTGCTAGTGCACATGTGCATGCACTAGTGTATATGTGTGTGCATTTCCATCTCTATGCACACGCTAGCATTCTTATCCATGTGCTAGCATTACAAAGAAATTCTTATTGCATGCACTTTTATTTAATGAATGTGTTTCTATTTCATTGTATGCATTTTTGTTTTCAGGTGCACACGCTAGTGTTACCTATAAATGCTAGCACTCTCAAGTACACTTGCTAGCATAAACCTTAACGTTGGTGCACTCAAGTGCATGCGTTAGTGTGCTTTCATTATTTTTAAAAATCTTATGTATTTTCCTGCAAGTTCTCTTGATTCTAACCTCTGTTTTAGGATTATTTTTGACTGATTTCTTGTAGTTATTTCATAGCTAATTAATTTAATTACTTATTTTATTGTTATCTTTGATCTTTTTCTTAATCGTAACAACTTCATGCATACGCTCTTCTCTCGCGCTTTTTATAATTGATCTTGAGAATCATAAATGTTATTTTGTTTGTTTTTATTGTTTTTTTGTCTATCTCACGGAAAAAAATTGAAAAACTTGTTTGCAAGACCGTTCATATAATGATTTTTCTTAAACTAATAACTACTAGTTTCCATTGATCGTTGATTCAAGAAACCCCTTTATCACCCTTTTTATTACAATTTTTATAAAACTTTTTAAATTAATTTTTCGGTGACTTGATTATTCCTCAATACCACTCAGAATCGAGGGAAGTGCATGGCTAGGGGTGAGAAACTCATTGTGAGGAGTACCAAAGGAACACCAAAGTAGTCGACACCTTGAGTACTCGCCTAAAAAATGGGTACTCCTCGCAATCGAATAATATGCCTTTTGTGAGAGATTAGAGTCAAAGACACCCACAGTGATGACCACGGCTTGATCCTTTGAGAGGAGTAAAATATGGCTTATCATATCAATGGGGGTAAAGTAAAGATGAAAACTAGAAATAGTACCACACTCATTCAGATAGACTTGTGACATTTAGGAGAGAGCTTTAAACTAGGAATCCACGCCTTGTCCAAGCCAATCTAAGTTAGAGGCCTACCTTCCATAAACATAATTTTCATCTTTCTTTTTCTTTTTACATGTTAGTAAGTTTGTGTTCCACACTCTTTCATTCACTTTCCATTTTCATCTCTTTTCAAATATTCTAAATCTCCTTCATTTGAATATTTCACTACCTTTTTTGAACTTTCCAAATCTCCTTTATTTAGATCTTTCACCATCTCATTTCAAACCCTCCAAATATCATTTAGTTGGAATTTTATTATGTCTAGTTTTGAAATAATCCAAATAGCCCTTATTTCAAATTTTCCTCATCTCTTTTCGAAGCTTCCAAAATATCTTCTATTTGGATTTTCCATCACCCCTTTTCAAAATTACCAAATTTCTATCTTTGGATTTTTTTCTCATCTCGAGTTCAATCTATCTTACCTTAGGGTAAGTGCACCAAGTTGGGGGACAATTAAGTGGACATCAAATCCTGAATTTTACATTAAAAATAGCAAAACATCAAATTTAGTCTTCCGCGGACTTGAACCATGCCAAAAAGTAAAAAATATGTCATAAAAATGGTACCATTGCATAGGGGAGACTATTAGCTTTGTATAAATACTGATTTTAAAGTGAATAGAAGAGGATAAATATCATTTTATAATTTTTTACTAATAGTAGGTCTTTAAGACACTTTTTCCTGTGAATGTTTATGTCTACGTTTAAGACTGCAAATTTTTTTTCACTTATCAGAATGTGATAAAAATTATACCATCCCAACCATGGTGAAATTATATACATGTTCAAAAAAAAAATTATTTGATTTCAATATTTTTTGATGAAGTTATGGCGGGCAAACGGAAAGTGCTCTGTTTTCTTTATGTTTTCATACCACTTTCATGGAAAAAATCATAAAAAATAAAATATTTCTCAAAAAATACAAAATAAAATCCATCCCAAGATAGATAGTGGCATATAACTTCTCACCAAAGGAAAAAAATATATATCAATTTTTGGTCATCCAAATTGTGGGCAAACGGACTATAATCTTATCGGTGTTTTTAAAAAAGAAACCAAGTCATTGAATTTTGAGTGTTTAATATAGCTAATCTTGTCCATTTTTTACAGAAATTAGTATTTTAGAAACTAGATTTCGGGTGCTATGATTCATATTAATATAATTTTGTCTAATTTTGAGTGCATGTATTGCTAATAATCCCTATGAGTTGATATTATGTTGTTATTTGCAATATGATGTCCACGGATGACCCTATATTTGTCCATCAACTTCCTGCACTTACCCCTTAGTCTTAAATCTTTGAATCACTTTTCCAAATTTTAAGCAATTTCTTTCCCATAAAACTCAAGCCTTGAGTAGTGGATACCCGCATCCTTACTCGAGAACTTTCATTCGCAATATAAGTCTTAACATCATCATATCTACTTTATCATGATCACACGTCATCAAAATATTATCATTCATCAATATTTTATCTTTTTATCTTTCTCTTTATTCTTTTAGTTTGACATAAACATTGTTAAAATTTTAACACTTGCCCATATTACATCTATAAATTTAACATTCACTTTGTTAAAATTTAGGCATCGTCATTTCTACACCTCTTTTTCAACATTCACGTTTTTGATACTTGAGTCTTCCATTCTCATCGCTAAGCCTCGTCCATCTAAATTTAAATTTTTAAAGGGTCGAGCACATCAAAACCATTTTCAACCTTCTCCATTTTAGCATTCACTATGTTAGAGGTTGAGTACGATTAATCCTATTGTCACCCTCCTCCATTCTCGCATTCAATTTTCATTATCATAGCATTAACTCAAATACCTATTCCATCTTAGCATTAAATTTTTGAAGGGTTGAGTCTATCTTGATCTTCATTATCAATCACTTCAACCTTAACATTCACTTTGCTAGGGTCGAGTATTTTGTCGTACATTTCTTTGTTCTCCCCTTCTTTCAAAAATGTTGGATTCACACAAGACATCAAATGATGAGTTTCACAACCAAATTTGTAAGATGTCGAAGAAAATCACTCACATAGATTCTCGACTGAATGAGAAATCACCTAAAATTCCAATCATACAACCTAGCAAAGACACTACTCCATGCAAAGTCAAACATCAATTTACACCCCTTAGAGAAAGTCTCTCTAGTGTATTTCATCAATTAACAAAGGATAAAATGATAAGATATCCAATTACAAAACCCTTTGTTGAGGGATACCTTAAGCCATATTGGTACAAACCCATTACATACTACAAATTTCATCGCATTAATGGTCATCAAATAGATAGATGCACATGAATTTTCCATTACGTCTAAGACTTAATTGACTAAATAATAATTTTTATAGAGATCGACGATGAAGTTATCAAAACCAAAGAAACGTTAGCTAACTTAACTTCTAATTAAGATTCAAACATTGTCCCAAATCCTTTACATGATAATACAAAATGAGATCAAGACAAAAAGGTCAAGTATCTCTAAACCAAAACCAATCAATCTCTCCTATGGGTGCTCTTTTGTTAGTTCAATTAGAACTTAAATGTGTTGGAATGACTATGTTACAACCTCAAATGAGTACTCAAACTTCATTCAATATTCATCTACAACCAACGATATAAATGAAGAATCTAAAAATAAGGTCCATCATTAGACATTCTTGAGCCCAAGTCTATCCTTTCAATGCTAGCTCCTATGCCTAAATTCCCTAGTCTTGTTGTAGAGACACAACAACAAGTTTGGACACGTGCAACAATGTAACTATTGAGAATAAATCCTACCTCTTCAACTTAATTGAATAAGCAAGAAAGTAAAATTTAACCAACCTCAGAATGATGGGGTTTAGTGATACCCGTGGATGTGACTGATGGTAATTGATATTGCACTCCATATACGAAATGATGTAAGCTCTCTTCCTATGAGAACACCTGTAGATCATAGACACTAAACAAAATATGATTAGTAAAATATGAGGTGGATTACTTGGCAATGGCCAGTTCCTAAATCAAAGGACTTCCTGATAAGGATGTCAATCCATTTTTACATAATCAAGTGATTTTAAAAACAATCTATGATATACGATAGATAATAAATGATAAATGTTGTGAAAATTTTTAAGTTTATTAAAAACATATAGCTGATAAAAAATGAGAAATTAAAGATATGAACTATGGTTTGAATTCAGAATCTAAGTCAAAATCCAAATTCTTAGAGGAAGCTGAATTATTTTCTTCGGTGAAATCTAGCTCTTCTTCTTCAGAGAAATATGAATTCTCATGTTCAATGTATTATTATTTAAAGAAGTCTGAATACTCCTCTTTAGTATCATATTGGTGCTCAAATTCAAAATATGAATCCTTAGAGTCGGTTTCATTCTTGTATTCGGACTCGAGTTTGAATATTCTAACTCAACTTCGACCGATATTCAAACCAAGAAAGATCAGCTTGGACCTCAAAGTATGCTTCCCAAAATTCCTCTACAATGTCACGAATCCATTGAGTGGACTAAAAAATGCTCTGCAAATGATCCAAAGAGGCATAATAGATGACACACATCTCAAGATCATGTCGGATTTCGTATTGTTCCCAGTACAATGGATGACGAACAATGGGCAATGAGTTCATAATAGTAATCTCGTGACTTGGACCATCTATTACTATCTAAAAAATCCATGCTGGATAAAATGTCAGAGATAAATAGATTTAGAATAAATGTTAAAGGAGATTAAATGAAAGTTGATAGAAAAATAGAAGTGACAAGAATCACTTCCAATTTTAGAGGATACTTGTGAGTGACAAAATACAATATTTAACTAATTAATTTGAAATTGTGGTCTTTCAGGGACTTAGATAATAATGTGAGATAAAAATGAATGGAGAACAATACCTGGATGTAGAAATGAGGCTAAAAATGATATCTGACCTTGATTGAAAATGATGCAAAAAGTTGATGAATCTTGCAGTTGGATGATGAAATACTAATCTGCAAAAGGCTCCAAAATGACTCCCAAGATGCTTGATGATTGTGAATAATAATGTTGGATGATAATGCAAACACTTTGATGCATAATAATACTCAAGTATGAAGCTCAGGTTTGAAAATGCAAATGGATGATCCTCGAAGAGAGATTGAAAACTCTCTTAAATAATCATCGCCTATTGACCGAATCAATGATGATTTCTTCTTGTTCGAGATTTACAAGGAAAATAGTTGGAACAACTTACTAAAATGCTGTTTTTTGTTTTTATTTCGAGGGGGATGATGTGTTGGGTAGTTAGGGATGTGTCAAGTTTGTTTTGGGGGTGATAGAATAGGTTAGATCATACTAATTTGAGTATGATTTGGATAGATGTATAGGTGATTTTCATGAATGTGTAAATGATATAATAGGTGTATATAGGTGTTGTTGGTGCTCAAATGATCTCGCCCCAATTTTCCTTTGAAAATTATTGATTTATGGCCTCTCTCATTTTATCCTTCCCCTTGTTATGCTTGGTCAGTCTTTGTGGCCATTTTATAATTAGTTCTGGTCATAAATCACTTAGGGGTCCGTGGTTTGAACCTTGTGTCTTTGTTCCTCCGGAAAGGGTTTATATTTTGAATCTCCCATTCTTTGTTCATCAAAAACTTGGGTTTCCCCCATGTTTTCCATTCTCCATAATTGGGATTTGTCTCCCTTATCATTTATGCCCTAAGTACTTGAAGAAAATGAATGGATGTATCCTGAAGAACGTATTTGAGCCCTGTAACATTTCTAAACTTTCTGTCCTTGAAGAAAATTTCATTCTCGACTCAAATGGTCATTTTTTTGTATTTTATGGTTTGATGGGCATTTCTCTCGGTCAAATTTGCATCCTTGTATCTATAGGGGAAGTGGCACCTTTTGGTTGGACGCGCCCCAGTTTGGTACTTAGAAAAACTCATGGAAATCCTTAACTCAAAGTGTGTCCATGTGGAGGCACGACACTCATTTAAAGATCTGATTTTGGGTTTTACCTTGGAGTAGCGTCGGGAGGACACGTGGAAGCTCCCGCTGCTTGGTCTAGACTTAGACAATTTTTTATGCAGTTGGAGTAGTTTGGCAGAGAAGGACATGTGGTGAGCTCGCTCTCATTCGGTGGTCTCCACTTTGAGGACCATCTTGAAGTTGCGCCATGGAGACACATGGAGGAACCGCGCATATTCGGGGACCGGCCCTTGAGTTTCATTCTAAAGAAGCAGGGCTGACGCGTGGAGGCCTTTGCTCACTTTGCATTTTACTTAGAATTTTCAATGGCCAAAGGAGACTGCCTTGAAGCATGACATGTGACGCCTTCCATTGAGCTTCAAGCATTTAGTCAAACCTTTCCGAAGCGGGACATGCGGAGAGCCCATGCTCGTTTAAGGTATCAAATTTTTGGGACCGTCTCAAGGTGCGCCATAGTGACAAGTTTGAAAAGTCAAAAAGGTGGGAGGCGGACCATCGGAGGCAACTTGGATTTTTTTCCTCCTTAAAGATTAAAATTTCAAAATGTTTTATGAGGGAAATAGTCAATGTTTTACCCCGGTCAATGGCGGAGGTGCGGGCTCTCAGGGGAAATTTGGAAAAATTCCTTTTGAGAAAAAAGAGTCAAAAGTAAAAAAGGAAGTGCAGCACCACTCCAATCACATTTGGACACGTGTCAGGCTCATTTCCTGAGGGCGGAGGTGTGGAGAAAAATGTGAATTTTTTCCATTTTTGCCAAAAGTTGTAAAAAGTCAAAGGAAGCCCTCAGGTCTGTTCTAAAGTTTGAATCTGCCACATGGATGGCCCAAATTTAAAGTAAAGATCAATGGTTCTGTGATTCTAAATATGATTTTCCCCCCATTTCTCTTAAACACATCTGGAAGCATGAGTCTCCATGATTTCTTTGTCTTTTCTACACACCAAGTAGAGAAGGAAGTTAATGTTGATATCTAAAGTTTGGTGGGAAGATCTGGAGGATGTCTTTCACCATTAAAATGGTCTGAATTTCGTGCCCGATCAGATTTTCCATTTTTCTTCTCCCAAGCACGCAAGGGGCCAGATTTGATAGATTAGGGGTGGAAGTGGTTGGAAAATTGAAGGAAGAGTGATCTACCAGAGCAAGGAGTTGAATGCGGGAGGTATTCGATGAAATCTGCCCCCTCGAGCACCTAAAGACTTCTTGTAGATTTGATTATGAGAATCATGAAAGAATCATGGCGAACATTGGTGCATTAAACATTTATTGTCTTTTGGGAGAGGAGGCTCTGTTTTAAATGCTATAAATGGCACAAATTTTTCATGTAAATGGTTAGAGTGTGAGGGGTCTGGACTAATTTTTCTAATCGAAAGCTTGATAGAGCCCATCCCTTTTTAGAAACCATTCAAGAAGCTTGTATATCTCTTTTGTATTAAAATATGATCATGTTAAGGTGGTTGCAAGTGTACAACCATTGACAAGCTCTGAGATTGTTCTAGAAACTTTCCCCGTTGATAGATTTAATCAAATTTGAGTTATTTCGTGTTGTCTTGAGAAAAATGTGTTGATTTTACTTTTGAATGTATGCAAATAGTTTTTCTTGTTTCTGTTGCAATCTTGTATTAAAATATAATTCAATCACATAGGCCTCAATCCTTGTGATAGTTTAGTGGCATCTACAATTCCATTTCTCAAAAGATCTTTCATTTGGGATGGAAATAAATGATTTAAAATCACTTTTCTCTCATATGTTGACAGAGATTGTCTATAAGCCTTTGGGTGTACCTTAGGCATGATTTAGCTTAGACCTTAATGCCTCCTTCGTGATAGAATCTCAGAGATTGTGTGAAAGAGTGCTAATCTGGGCCTCCATTGAAGCACATATTCTAGTTGAAGAAACATTTTAGCTATTTTGTGGCATTCTGTTGGTTTGACTTTCCATTTTGTAAGGTTCCTCAAGGATCTGGTGAATCTAGTTTCACCTTCCCCACCTCCCACCAAAAATTCATTCAAAAACAACTAATCTTACCCATCCTACCCCTGTTTGTCATGTGTGTATGCCAATGCACAATCCTCATCACCTAAACATGCAGAAGCAAGCAGGGTCTCCAATGTCTTTAGTAACCTTTGCCTTGTTGTGAATATATCTCCATGATCTAGAAGTGATAACTCGTGAGAGTCAGATCTGGTGTGTTGATCATATTTTTCCCAAGGTCTTTTCTATAAAATCTATGCAAAAGAAAGGTACCTATATCTTCTTTCATATAAAAAAGGTTAAAAATATGTTCTCTTACCTTGGTTGAAAGGCACAACCTAAAATAGTTAGGATCACATAACATCCTTTTTAATGTGCTACCCACTCTTTTCAAATCCTGAGTGATAACAAGTCAGATAGATTGTTCCCCGGCTATAAAATGACATACATGATTATCTATCTACCTCTGAGTGTCCTGTCTAATCCATGATGCTCGGTCTTTGAAGGAGGTTAAATTTGGGTACCAACATAAATGGCACTGTTTCTGGGGATATTGTGATTGCAGTTCATTTTCAAACCCGGTAAAACATTTCTTGTATACTCCAAGTGCTATGTGTAGTTCTTTTAGTTTTCACACCTAATGCACTAGCTTTCATTTGATACATATGGGTAAAGAAAGGTCAAAATATTTCCATTTCCAGTTTCTAGCATTGACAGACCTTTGACAGATCATATTTAGTGCATTTACACAACTAAGGTGGAAATCCTTAGTGGCGACTCCCTATTGATATGATTCTTAATAAGTACTAGTGTCTTAAAACTTTGTCAAAGTCAGATTTGTTACTAATATTTGCAAATCTAGAAGGAAGAAGGTCTTTCTTTGCTAGGGATCTGTTAGGACATTGTTTCTAGAGCTAGGAAAAGAAAAATCAGAAGGAAGAAAAGCTTGGAGAGCTATTGGGGGTCAACAGACAAGAAGAGGGATCTCCATTGATGAAAGTGATTAGCCTATCATTGAGGACTGCCATTCAAGTGACTTTGAATCAGGTAGCCTCTTTGTGGAATTGAACTCTCCATGGAGAGAGGAATTCATTTGATTTTGAAAGGTATGGTTCACACTCTGCACTGTCTTTTCCGAGGTGATAGAGATTTCAAGAAACAAGGCCTTTGGGGGGTATCCATTTTGAAAATTATACTCCTATGTTCCAAGAACCCTCTGCCCCCCATCAGTTTGTCACCCCTCCAGGTCACCTCCTCAAAGAAACATGGCCCAACCTCCACCCAGACCCCCTTTTGTTGTAAACACTTTTGGACCTATAAATTTTGTGGGAATGGCTGGTTATCCAAATGTAGTGCCTCAAGATGTAAGGAACAAAATGCCAAAGTTCCAAGGAAACAATGTTATAACTGGTGATTAGCATCTAAAGATTTTTATCAATATGATGGAAGATTTTGAGATTGAACATGAAGATGTATATATCAAGCTATTTATCCATACCTTGGAAGAGGATGCTAGGGACTAGTATATAAAGTATTGCATATAACTCTATTGATTCTGGGTCGAGATGAGTAATGCATTCAGAATTACGGTATGGTGATAGAAATGACCTTAGGTTTCTTTTGATAGAATTTGAAAACATCAAGACGAACCCTAATGAGTCAGTACATGATTTCAACACAAGGTTTAATAAGACCTTGAGAATATTTCTTATTAGAATAAGGACTTGTGATGAGTCATGTTTGATCAAATATACTGATGCATTTGATAAAAAGGATGCATATTATTTAAGAGACAAAAACCCCACAAATTTGAGGCAGGCCTTCACCATGGATTTGCAAATAGATGACAATATCAAGGCAATTGGGAAGCCTCCAAAAAGGGAAGGTGTAAATCTGGTTAACCTTGAAAAACCCCAAACAAGCAAGGTTGTTGATTTGGAAGAGGTTGTGAAGACTTTGGTAGGGGCTATTAAAGAGATCTCTTACAAGATAGCCCGAGCTAAGAAAGGAATTGGATAGAGTTCACAAGGTCAACACAAGCAGCAAGGCCAAGGCAAGTTCACAAATCACCAAATATTTGATGACAGAGGCAAGGGACCTGTTGGATTTGGGAATAGACAGTCCTAAGAAGGATAATAGAATGGTGCTCGATCCTTTGGCTGCTAGAGTTTGTTATGGAAGAAACATAGGACATTGATTGGTGTGACAAATGTTTCATGCACCATGCTCCTTGTGAAGAAGATCAACAGGAAGAAGGAGCTGATAAATGATGATGATGATGATGTTTGCATGATGGGTTGTTCCACCAGCTCACAACAAGGGGAAAACTCAACTGAGGTGATAAGTGCTAGAACTGTTGCCACTTTTTGGGACTGCATTCATAGGGTACATATTCTTCCTCTCTCTCATACTTTAGAAGTAGATAATGTACAAGATTTTGAATTACCCAATAATGACTTTGAATATTTAAGGGATTTAATGATAAAAAAGTATGATGGAGGAATCCCATCTGAAGAAGATAGACAATTGTTGATGAATGTTGTTGTTTCTCAAGAGAGGGAATATAACACAAGAAGTAAGGTTTTCAAAGGGGCAGGGCCTTAAGCCAAGCCAAAATCTCCCTTGCTTTCAAACATTCCTAAAAAGGCTCTTAGGAAAGAGACATCTACCAAAAGCCCTGCAGTTCCAAACAAAATTCATACCCCTCCTCATGCCCAAGTTGTCAAAAATCCTATACCACCTAATGAGTGTGTTGGATTTCCTTCCAATACTGCCTTTCCAAATAATGTCCCATATGATATTGCCCAAGTGTTGAGTCAAATCAAAGTCTCTATCCCAATTGTTGAGTTTCTTAGGATTCCGAGCACAAAAAGAGAGCATTTGAATACAAAGAAGAGAAGACCGCCTAGGTAGAAATGTAAATAGTGTGGAGCTTTCTCCAATCATTCAAGAACTGGAAGCACCACCAACATCGAGGAGATAGATGAACCACCTGAGGTCTATTTGGGAACATCCTGGTGGAATCTTAGATGAATGTGGATTTATTCTTCACCACTTTGATCATAAAGAATAGACCTTGCACAACCGCATATTTGAATTAGGGGCATCATGTAATGTCATGCCTTTAGAAGTCATAAATGAGCTAGACATCAAAGTGATAGCAGCATATGGGAAGTGCATTGCTATGGATTCCAAAGAGGTGCCAGTAGTGGGATGTGTGAAGGGTTTAGTGGTGCAGCTTGCAGCTTACCCAGGTAAAAATTTAAAACTTGATGTTGTCATAGTTGATTGCCCAGCCAAGTGGGGCATGCCATTTTCAAGAAAATGGGATGCAAGTGTTGGTGGGAGTGTCCAAATGGATATGTCTTATGCTACCATTCTAGTTGAGGGAAGCCTTGTCAAGTTTGATGGGGAAAAGAAATTTTTCATCTTATTAAGGATCCCAATAATGCTTTCTATGAGGTATTGTACAAAAGTGTTGATGCAGATAACTTTGTAGGATTTTCTGATGGAAAGGAGCACAAGATTGAAGAATGAAAATGCCTTGAACAAATAGGCTCTCCTTGGACTCTGCTTTGTTTGATAGATCTTGCTCTAAATTTAGGAATGGTGCGGTATTGTTCTACTTTCTCTTGGTTAGAAAAAAATGTTTTTCCTCCAAACTCAACTTTGAATGCACCAACAACATTGTTGAGTATGAGGAACTATTGTTGGGTTTAAGAATTTCTTGGAAATATGGTGTCAAGGACATCAATGTCAAAGGAGACTCAGAATTAATTGTGAAACAAGTCAGAAAACTGTATGCCATAAAAATCAACAAATGAAGCAATATACAAGCATGCAGTTTGGGACTTCATTGAGATGTTCGATTCATTTAACATACTGCATCATGATAGGAAGTTCAATGATTTGGTAGAAAAACTTGTAGTGTTGGGGTCTTGGTTTGACAATTGTACAATGTCCCCATATTGTGAATATGAGGTTGAGGTATTGACTAGACCTCCTATCCCTAACAACATTAAGCAATGGCATGTTTTTGATGATGATGTTTAGATCAAAAGATTCCTGCAAAACAAGGGATAATTTTATGATCAAAATATTGATTGGGAGCCAATGGTTTATACAACAGAAGGATAAGAAACCTTGTTTGGAAAGGGTATCATTTAGCTAAAGACAAATACCATTCCTAGAGGGCTGGTTGCTCTTGAGTCCAATTTTGATAATGCCGATTGCATTGTTAATAGATGCATGACAGCCTCAAGGGATATTGAGGAGCATGATCTTGGTACAAAGGAGAAGCCAAGGAAAATTTGGTTAGGCAATAATCTCAGTAAGGAGGAGAAGCAGTCATACATCCAGTTGTTGAAAAAATACCAAGATTGTATGGCTTGGACCTATTCTGAACTAAAATCATACAGAGAAGACATGTTTCAACATGAGATCCCCTTGGTGTCTAATGTAAAGCCATTTAGGAAAAAATAGAGGCCCATCAATCCACTTTTATCCCTCAAAATGTAAGAAGAACTGAAGAAGCTAAGATATGGTGGGATTATCCATCCCACAAGGTATTCTTCTTGGGTTGCTAACCTAGTACTAGTCAAAAAGAAGAATGGTGACATCAGGCTGTGTGTGGATTTTAGGAATCTAAACAGGCATCAATGAAGGATAATTATCCTTTTCCAAATATGGAGAACATGCTGTAGTTAGTGATTGGTTCTGAGTTGCTCTCCACCTTGGATGGTTTCTTTAGTTACAACCAAGTTGTGGTGAAGGAATAGAAAGGATCAAGATAACCTTCACTACTCCTTGGTGGACCTATGTTTATGTTAGGATGCCCTTTGGTATGATAAATGCTAGAGCCACCTTTTAAAGAGAAATTGATGTTGCTTTTACTGGTTACATCAATGAGTTTATTGCGGTCTATCAAGATGATGTAACTGTATTTTCTATAAAGAGAAGTGACCACTTACTACACTTGGAGAAGATGTTGATAAGATGTAGAGAATATGGAATCTCACTTAATCAAAAGAAATGCCATTTTGGAGTGTAGAAGGAAAATTTACTTGGTCACATAGTGTCACAAAAAGGAGTAATCCGAAAGAGTAGAGGCCATCAACAGGGTCCCAACCCCAAAGACTAAGAAAGGAATTCAGTCCTTCTTTGGGAAGATAAACTTCATCAGAAGATTCATATCAAACTTTGTTGAACTGACCATTCCAATCACTTCCATGCTGAAGAAAGACCAAGTCATAAAGTGGGAGGAATATGCCATCTAAGCGTTCAATGGAATCAAAGAGGCACTCAAGCGTACACCTGTATTGGTGGCTCCAGATTATAAGAAGCCATTTCAATTGTTCTCTTTTCCTTTAGAGAACACTATTATTGCTTTCATCTTTGTAGAAGGATGATGAACGGGCTGAGAGGCCAATTTCCTTTTTCAGTAAGGCATTACAGGGGGTAGAACTAAAGTATACCATTATGGAAAAGTAGGCATTTTCCTTGGTAAAGGAAACAAAGGTTTTCAGGCCTTATATCCTAAGTTCAAAGGTTGTTGCTTATGTTCCCCATACCATGGTAAAGGAAATATTGTCAGAGATGGAGGTCTCAAGCAAAATATGTAGATGGGTGAAAAAATTGCAAGAATATGATATGGACATCCAAACCACGAAGCTGGTGAGGGGTTTGGGCTTGGCTAAGCTTATGGATGAGAGCAACTTGCAAACTATTGAGGTAAATGAGGTTGAAGAAGAAAGGGCAGGTGTTTTTGAAAAGTTGATGGATTCTGAGTGGTACAAGGATGTGATGTTCTATCTCAGACATTTAAACTACCCTGAGCATTTAAGTAAGAACCAAAAGAGAGCCCTTAAGTTGGCTTCCCGAAATATGTCATCATTGATTATGGGTTAGCTTGGAAGAACCTAGAGGGATTCCTCTTAAGGTGCATTACTAAAGAAGAAGCCCCCAAGATAATTGCTGATCTCCATGGAGGAGTTTGTGGGGGAATTTTGCTGCAAGAGTCACAACACATAAGATCCTGAGGGCTAGTTATTGGTGAGAAAATATCTTAAAGGATACAACCTTGTTGGTTAGAAGATGTGAAAGCTGCCAACATTTCTCTGAAAGACTGAAAGCTTTAAGCTCCCTCCCTTTGCAGCCTGTATCACTTGAAGCCCCATTCAAGCAATGGGGGATGGATTTTATTGGTGAGATTTTAGACCCTTCAAGTGCTGGCCATAGATGGATTCTTGTAACAACTGATTATTTTACTAAATGGGTGGAGGCAATCCCTACCAAGAAGGCAACACACCAAGTTGTCATGGATTTTGTGCTAAAAAACATCATCTGTAGGTTTGGGGTACCAGTCGAGATTATAGTTGACAATGCCATGAGCTTTAGAGCTAAACCTTTGGTGGCAATGTGCAAAGAGTATGGGATAAACTTGACATATGCCTCCAATTACAATCCTCAAGGAAATGGAAAAGCTGATTCCAGTAATAAAAATTTGCTGAAAATCATTAGAAGAACATTGGTACACAATAAGAGAAGGTGGGGTGAACAATTGAAATTTTGTATCGGGCTAGATAGGATCATCAAGAGGGTCACTGGAAAGAGTCCATTTGAGTTGGTGTATGGGACTCAGGCCTTACTACCTCTTCATATGCAACTATCTTCATATCAGTTTATGCAACAACTAGAAGATCAAGAGGTAGGCCCTTATGATGCCCGCATTAACCAGATTGTTGAGCTTGAAGAAGAAAGGAGGGAATCCCACCAGAGGCATGTAAAATTCAAAGATAAACTGAAGAAGTTATTTGACAAGAAGGTCACTCCCAGAGCTTTCAATGTTGGAGATCTTGTGCTATTATGGGATAGTAGACATGAGGATAAGGGAAAGCATGGAAATTTTGACTCATTGTGGATGGGCCCTTACTCTATTGACATCAAAATTGGGAGCATACCTTCTTCCTCAAGGACTTAGATGGTGAACTTCTTGAGTTTCCTATCAATGGAAGGCATTTGAAGCATTTCTTGGATTGATTCCCCTGAATCAAGGCATAAAAATTGTGTATAGTGTATAGTTTGTCATTTGTTTCCTGTCCTTTTGTGTTTTTGCTCATTCTGGTCCTCGGTGACCTATTTTTGCTGGTTTCTCTATCTATTTTTGGTGATGGCTTTGTTTCTCTACTGCTCTACAAGATGACTCCTTTGCCCAATGGATGTTTTTGGCACTTGGTCTACCATTGCTCTTGTGGCACTCATAGGGAGTGCGCATCCCGAGTTGGAGCATATGTTGGTGCTCAAAATGATCTCACCCCAATTTTCCTTTGAAAACTTATTGATTTACGGCCTCTGTCATTTTCTCCTTCCTCGTGTTGTGCTTAGTCAGTCTTTGTGGCCCTTTTTTAATTGGTTCCTGGGTCATAAATCACTTAGGGGTCCATGGTTTGATCCTTGTCTCTTTGTTCCTCTGGAAAGGGTCTATATTTTGAATCTCCCGTTCTCTGTTCATCAAAAACTCGGGTTTCCCCCATGTTTTCCATTCTCCATGGTCGGGATTTGTCTCCCTTATCATTTCTACCCTAAGTACTTGAAGAAAATGAATGGATGTATCCCTGAAGAACATATTTGAGCCCTGTAACATTTCTAAACTTTTTGTCCTTGAAGAAAATTTCATTCCCAGGATCAAATGGTCATTTTTCTATATTTTACGGTTTGATGAGTGTTTCTCCTGGTCAAATTTGCATCCTTGTATCTACAAGGAGACATGGCACATTTTGGTTGGACACATCTCAACTGGGTACTTAGAAAATTCATGGAAAGCCTTAACTCAAAGTGTGTCCACATGGAGGCACAACACTCATTTGAAGATCTACTTTTGGGTTTTGCCTTGGAGTAGCACCGGGAGGACACGTGGAAGCTCTTACTACTTGGCTCAGACTTAGACAAATTTTTATGTAGTTGGAGAGGTTAGGCAGAGTAGTAAATGTGGTGCTCTCGTGCTCATTCAGGGTCTCCACTTTGGGAACCATCTTAAAGTTTTGCCATGGAGACACGTAGAGGAACCGCACATGTTCGGGGAGTGGCCCTTGATTTTCATTCTAAAAAAGCGCTAGGGTGACGCGTGGAGGCCTCCGCTCACTTTGAATTTTACTTAGACTTTTTAATGGCAAAGGAGACTACCTCAGAGCATGACACGTGGTGCCTTGTTGAGCTTCAAGCATTTAGTCAAACCTTTCCAGTAGGACACGTGGCGAGCCCGTGCTCATTCAAGGTATCAAATTTTTGGGACCGCCTCAAGGTGCGCCATGGTGACACGTGGTAGTTTGAAAAGTCAAAAAGGTGGGGAGGTGGACCATCAGAGGTAACTTGGATTTTTTTCCTCCTTAAGGATTAAAATTTCAAAATGACCCGCAAGCCCGATGAGGGAAATAGTCAATGTTTTACCCTAGTCAACGGCGGAGGTGCGGGCTCTCGAGGAAATTTGGAAAAATTTCCTTTTGAGAAAAAAAGAGTCAAAAGTAAAAAAGGAAGCGTGGCACCACTCCAATCACATTTGGACACGTGTCAGACTCATTTCACGAGGGCAGAGGTGTGGAGAAAAATTTGATATTTTTCCATTTTTGCCAAAAGTTGTAAAAATTCAAAGGAAGCCCCTGGTCTGTTCTAAAGTTTGAATCTGCCACATGGATGGCCCAAATTTAAAGTAAAGATCAATAGTTGCTATGAGTCTAAATCTGAATTTTCCCCATTTCTCTGAAACACATCTGAAAGTGTGATTCTCCATGATTTCTTGGTCTTTTTTACATGCCAAACAGAGAAGGAAGTTAATGTTGATATCTAAAGTTTGGTGGGAAGATCTGGAGGACGTCTTTCACCATTAAAATAGTCTAACTTTTGTGCCCGATCTTATTTTCTATTTTTATTCTCCCAAGCATGCAAAGGGGCCATATTTGATAGATTAGGGGTGAAAGTGGTTGGCAAATTGAAGGAAGAGTGATCTACCAGAGCAAGGAGTTGAATGTGGGAGGTATTCGATGAAATCTTCCCCCTCGAGCACCTGGAGACTTCTTGCAGATTTTATTATGAGAATCACAAAAGAATCATGGTGAACATTGGTGCATTAAACATTTTTTGTCTTTTGGGAGAGGAGGCTCTGTTGTAAATGCTATAAATGGTTGGAGTGTGAGGGGTCTGGACTGATTTTTCTAATTGAAAGATTGATAGATCCCATCCCTTTTGAGAAACCATTCAAGAAGCTTGTATATCTCTTTTGAATTAAAATCTTATTATGTCAAGGTGGTTGCAAGTGTACAACCATTAACAAGCTCTGAGACTGTTCTAGAAACTTTTCCCTGCTGATAGATTTAATCAAACTCGAGTTATTTTTGTGTTATCTTGAGAAAAATGTGTTGATTTTACTTCGAATGTATGTAAATAGTTTTTCTTATTTTTGTTGCAATCTTGTATTAAAATCTGATTCAATCACACAGGCCTCAATCCTTGTGACAGTTTAGTGGCATCTACAATTCCATTTCTTAGAAGAGCTTTCATTTGGGATTGGAATAAACGATTTAAAATCACTTTTCTCTCATCTATTAATAAAGATTGTCTGTAAGCCTTTGGGTGTACCTTAGGCATGATTTGGCTTAGACCTTGATGCTTTGTTGGGTTTTCTAACTTGAGCCTTCATGATAGAATCTCAGAGATTGTGTGAAAGAGTGCTAATCTGGGCCTCCATTGAAGCACATATTCTAGTTGAAGAAAAATTTTAGCTATTATGTGGCATTTTGTTGGTCTGACTTTCCATTTTGTAAGGTTCCTCAAGGATCTAGTGAATCTAGTTTCACCCTGCCCCACCTCCCACCAAAATTCATTCAAAAACAACTAATCTTACCCATCCTACCCTTGTTTGTCATGTGTGTATGCCAATGCACAATCCTCATCACCTAAACATGCAAAAGCAAGTAGGGTCTCCAATGTCTTTAGTAACCTTTGCCTTGTTGTGAAGATATCTCCATGATCTAGAAGTGACAACTCATGAGAGTCAGATCTGGTGTGTTGATCATATTTTCCCCAAGGTATTTTCTATAAAATCTATGCAAAAGAAAGGTACATGTATCTCCTTTCATATAACAGAGGTTACAAAATAGGTTCTCTTACCTTGGTTGAAAGGCACAACCTAAAATAGTTAGGATCAGATCACATCCTTTTTAATGTGCTACCCACTCTTTTCAAAGCCTGAGTGATAACAAGTCAGATAGATTACTTCCCTGGCTACAAAATGACATACATGATTATCTATCTGCCTCTGAGTGTCCTATCTAATCCATGATGCTGCTTGGTCTTTGAAGGAGGTTAAATTTGGGTACCAACAGGTGTGTCGAGATAAGGGAGTTGGAAATAGATGAGGTGGATTAAGGTAGTTGTAATATCATGGAGTATTTAGATTTAAGATAGATAATGTAATTAAATGTGATCAAATGATGAAGTATTTAATTAATTGAGTAATTAATTAAATAAGAATGGGATATGATGAAGGGTGTAAGTATGGGACATATTTATTTAATGAAAAAATGTGAGGGGTATAATGTAGACTTAGGGTTATAAAATAGGAATGTGTTTAATGATTTGGCCAAAGACGAGGGGTGTAGATTTCTGGTGTCTACAATAACCTTCGATATCCATAGTACATCAACCAATCAATCTTGCATTTAATGATTTTTCACAACAGTCATCCGATATAGATTCTTCTTGTGCTTTACATAACATTATTAATCAATCAATGATGATACCCATGTGTTAAGACACCAATATACGTGCACTTCATGAGTTTGCGTAAATTCCTAGGAATATTCTCACATAACAATTTCAAGATTTAATTGAAAATATATCGTCAAAAAAATTAATCCACTTTGTTAAAAGAGAAACATTGAATATTTTCTCTATACATCCTATAAGATGGCTTGAATTCCCATTTAGGGATCAATCCTTCTTTCCTCACATCGATCTCTACCGATCAAATATGAATTTCAACATATTATTCACATAGAAAAATTACCTCTCACATCACATAGGTTATTCAATATCATAAAAACATATCCATTCATTCCATTGAATTGGATCTCGTCTGCATCCAAGTCTCATACTTACGGACTTATCAAATCTTCATATTCCCTCCCTTGACTTGGACCTCATCCACCCAAGTCTCATACTTGAGAATCATTGAATCTTTCAAATCCCTCTATTGACTTGGACCTTGTCCACCCAAGTCTCATACTCCTAAACTTATCGAATCTTTCATTACTCTCCATGTACTTGGACCTCATCCACCCAAGTATCGTAATTACATATTTATTGAGTATTTCAATTCTCTCCGTTGACTTAAACCTTATCAACTTAAGTCTCGTAAATCAAGAATACTTCAATCAATCATCCATTGAAAATATTTTGATCCACTTCTTTGACTTGGACCTCATCCACCTATCTCTTGTAAATCAGGACAATTCAACTTTCCTATAAATGTACTTCTTTTATGATGATGAGTCCATTACCAACCTTAGTCCACAAAAATTCAAAAGCACAAAAAAGAGAATAAAAATACATATCAAACCTATCATTAGAGCACTATTTGAAAATCAAATACGTATAATAAAAACATCTTTTTCCATGGATACTCTCATCACTAAGGAGGCCACTTGCATAGTCATTATATTTAACAATTTTTTCAGGTGTTTCATCCATTGGCAGAAATTTTAATCATGAAATCTTCATCTCTCCACATTCTTCACCTATACAATATAGGTCAAGATTTTCCATCTTAGGCATTGTGTGTCTCATCCACTGTTATGGTTTCTACCATTCATGATCTTCTTACCTACAATTTTTATAGAATCTTACTGATGGAAAATCCTCCTTTCAAAGCAATCTCTCTCTCTCTCTCTAATAAAAAGATTTTTTTTTATTTACCTAGACCTTTTGACCGCCTATCCAAGTCTATGGTGTTGAACACGTGTGTCACACTAGGCCCATGCGGCTGATATTTTGGGGAAAAATATTCCTTCCCAATAAGCACATTATCAACATAAAAGGAAAAATGAATATAAAATAAAAAAATATCAATCATTACACCTTTCTTCCTTCACAAAGTATTTGGTGATAAGCCCATAGTTTGTACTAGTAGTATGAGACTACGAAATGAGGTAGATATCCTTACTCACCTATGTTTTGTCTTCAGTGTTGAGCCCTTGCCTCTTATTGGTGGCATGTGGAAAGATGTACGGGTCGTTTAAAGAATAACATATAATAAATCCTTTAGAAAATATGAATCAAAATTTATTACTCATGTACATCTAGAGAAGTTGCTTATGTTAAGAGAGAAAACAATTCCTTCAACCGGATCTTGTCAATTAGTAGGCCATCAATGGATCTAAGTCTATTCAAAACCTATAAATTAAATCATCTTGGAATCATTGAGATAATAATGCCTCGATTATTATCATCACATTTTCTGAATGGGCCATTGTTACACCTTGTGTCTTGAAATTTGTCATCTTCATTTTCATATCACTATTCTTCTCGTTCTCATGTCCTTCTTGGCTCTTGGTGATGAGACATCACATATTCCTAGTTACGTAGAGTCACGAGTGGATTGAGACATCCTATAACTATATCATCTACATTCTACCAATGAAAGGAAATGCTTACAATTGTTTGATCATGAGTTTAAACACTACACCTTTTATCGAGTCAAAAATAAAAAAATTCAACTATGTTTCAAAATATAAAAAAATTCAAATATGTTTCCAAAAACTTCAAAAAAATTAAAATATGTTTCAAAAATTCAAAAAAATTCAAATGGGTTCAAAATGCCCCCAAAAATATAAATTATTCAAAATCTAAAAATAGTATAAAATTGCAAAAAGAAAAACATTTAGAAAAATGTTTGACAAATTTCAGCAATCAAAAACACGAGTTCAACAATTTTGCCATTTGATTGTGCTCCTCATGATCATTCCAAATCATGTTACGATAGTAAAATTTCTTTCCCATGGTGTATATCTATGCTCGGACCCAAAATAATCATTTATCATTTCACAATATAACTTTTCTCAGGCACACTTGGATCAAATCTTACACAAATCATACTTCAATTGGATTTGACAAGAGTATTTTTGGAGTATCTAAAATCACTCCGACCTTTGAACCAGTCTAATCCTCTCGTGTTCTAAGCTATCACTTGGGGGCATTCAAATATGTCTAATTATTTAATGTGGAACACATTAGAGGTTTTATTAGACGTTGTTATTGAAAATTGTGTTGTACTTTTGCGGTTTGTCAACATTGTGATGATGCTTTTGATTTTGTTATTTTTTTCCTTTTTGTACTTTTATTTGTGTATACCAGCTGCAGATGAATTCTTAGCACTTTAGTTCATATATAACTTTAGTGTAATTAATTTTTGGTCAAATTGGTTTTTTTGACATGATTGATTTTTAGAATTGTGTTGTCATCTTGGTTTATTAAATAAGCCATGGTATGTTTTACTTGTTTAGTATGTGTGTGTGTTAGATTTGTTAACATTTCTTTGTATTTGTGTCAATTGCATGTAATTTGTTATTATCACATGTTTACCATCATCACATCTATATCACATCATCATATATCCATAATATCATCATACATCATAAATCAAAGCTAAGATATGAACATGGAAGCTAATATACATGTAACATCATCATCTATACATGATAAATCAAAATAACAATGATAATATTTTCTAAAATGATGAAATCATATCATATAACCACTACATCATATGCAAAATAAAACACCGCATCATCATATGGGATGTCAAATGTCCACATCATATACATCAAATAATACAATTTCCATGTACACTATATCTCAAAAAAATGTCATCTAAAGCTTGGTATGTCATCAAAAGAATCGATCTACAAAAAGGTTCCTTCATCACGAGGCACATACAAAAATTATACATACAATATATAATAAAAATGATTCATCCTTGACTCTCTCTAATAATAGGTTTTCCTGATTTATCCCTAGGAAGGGGCATCGTATTAATCTCAATGATCTCAATGGCCGATGTGACCTTGTAGATCGGTTACTTAATCTATGATTATAAGTTGGTTATCTCTAAACCTCAACGAATGCAACCTCATATAGTGATCTATAATAACTAGCCTCACCAAATGTAGCAACAAGCTCTAAAGAACACATCATCAATACTCCTCTCTTGCTCCACATAGAATATAGCATCCGGATCATCCATCACATGCAATAAATGTATACTCACCTGATTACTCTTAGTAACCGTCTTCATCGCACTGTTGTCTTAGGCCTTCCTTCTTGGACACCATTTTGTCCACTTATCTCTCGGAGGGTTTGGATGGTGATTAATGGAACATCACCCCATAATATAGCTCTATCCTTCTCCTCTTCTAATATGGTGACTGATGGCCAACCGATAATTGTGACACTAGTACCTACCTTTGTGGCGGTACTTGTACTCATCAATTTCCTTCATATCCTCCCTCTCCAACCCCAACCCTTAGAATAAATGGTATCTATGGTGATGGTGGAATTTGTAAAGGTACTGTGCTAGTACATACATTTGTATAAATGGAACTTGCATTGACATCTATGTCGAACCTCTTGTGGAACATGGGCTATATGACCTATTACTTCCTACGAACATAGTCGTGCCTGCATAAACCATGTGATCATGCATCGCCAACACTGTACTACATGTTCCACTAGTATTTGTGACACACACACGAGATATATATATATATATATATATATATATATATTACTCTTGAGCCATGTGAACTGTAGTATATATGCTATATGTACTTATACTAGTGGTCTCGAGCCACCTAAACATATGGATTTTGTATAGCCTGGCCCTATGCCTGTGTGTCCACCTCTACCTAACCCAACCTGCCTCTATCCCTCCTCGGTGTGGCCCACACCTTTGCTGCTATATATGCGTCTATGGATGCTTGTAGAGTAGTAATTCTCCTCAACATAATCATTGCATACCATGCAACGTACTCAGGAGCGGTTCTTGTAACTGCACACGAGCATACCACACCTATGGGATGACACCAAAGAAAATATTATTGGAATCTTGTACTCTAATATGCCTCCCAAATTCTACTTCCTCTCGATCCAGTCATGCATGCCACTAATCAAGACATGGGATATTATGTCTAACCATGAGATATATATGTACCCTATTTACCCTATACATCTCCATAATGTGACTGTGGATGCCAATTATAAAGTGATCTACCACAGTTGTGGAAAAATCTATGCCATATGTCCTCCACTGATATAACTTGTATCATATTCAAGTCACCATACAGAACTTTAGGTCATAAAAAAATTGCCAATAGAAAGCAATGTCCCCATGTGACCCCTTTGACCTATGCCTATTGTCTCCCATTTGAAAAATGAGGGCTCATCAAACTATTTTTCTCATGAAATACCAATCTGGCCACCTAATCACAATGTGCTCTTAGGCCCATATTTGTAGTAGAGGGGCAAGACTAAGATTCCACATACTTCTATACATAGTCGGATGAAAAGATTTGTATGCATGTACAAGGATGTACTCGACCCTAAGGGAAGACCTCGCCCTCTATCAATCGTGTTATAACCCCTATCAACCTTAACTAAAAATGTGTCCCTGGCATTATCAAACAACAAATAATCGTTGATAAACACCATCAAGTATTGGTAGTTGAGATAAGTTTCTATCGTTCGTGCCCTCATATAACCGCATCACCATACCCTCTTGAAGTATGTACTCTAAATAAAATAGGTTCCATATGTTCCCTAGAATCCATGTGTAATCTCCATCAAACTCCATCGGGATACCCTAAATTGGTACCTATAGGATCCGATACACATTCTATAATGTAACTATCATCTCTCCCATCGGAAATCTTAATGTGTGACTCTCGGTGTGTCATATCTAGGCCAACACAATCAAGAGAAAATGATCTAAGATGATGTGTGAAAACTGTGTAATGAATGTCGCTACGCCACTTCTAATAACTTGACCAACTGTTGTTGATGAATCTGTGTAAATATCCTCTCAAATGACCATAGCCAGTGTGACTCTCTCACACGTCCAAAGATCTTAGTATTTCCTAGAAATCATTCCAAAACATAGTTAGAACTAATTTTCCTCTATCCTAACCTTCTAAATTTCTTCAAAAATCATTTTTGATGCTAATGCAACCTCTTCTATGCTAGTGCACCCTTTTATATGGTAACACATGAACATAAACGCTAGAACATATAATTAAATTCTAGCGCATTCTGGTGCACCAATTTGAATGCTAGTGCACTCATGCTATCACACTCACTTTAGCACTCCTGCTCCTATAATGATGCTAGCACGTGCAACACACTAGCACATTCCTCTTATAATGATGATAGTCTCAATAACACATTAGCGCATATACTTAAATGCTAGGGAATTACTTGGGCTATGCTAGCGCACTCAAGTCTTTGTGCTAATGCTAAAAATCAAATTTCTACTACCTAAAACTAGCAATAAATGCTTCAAAAATTAGAGTTTTATGAGTTGCTCATTGACGGACCCTCGTATGGCCTCCGCCTAAACTCTCAAATGCAATCTACACGATGTTTCTTCTATGGTTGGCTAGCCATCTCTCTCAAATCTCACTCAAAGGAAAAAATAATTTATAAAGCACAAATTAGTTACAATGATTGTTAATCCTCCCACCCTTCTACTTATACCCTTCCCAACCCTAATTATTCTATTTTATTGTCCTTCATGAATGAAAACACTAATTTTTCTTCGCCATTGCTATGGACATTCATGTCTGTGGCTTCTTCACTCTTTTCTCTCATAATTTCCTGATATTTTGTCGTGATGCTCACACGCTCGCAGGGGATTTTTTCCTTCATTATTTTTGTCTCACTAGGGTAAACCAAAAATTTGATGGGGAAAATAAGGCGTACCAAACACAAATGATTCCTTCCTTTACATCAAAAATAAAATAAAATCAATTAATCCGAAAAATTCAAAAAAATTGCAAAATTTAAAAAATCCAAAAAAATTCACACATCCGTACAAAATTCCTAAAAATTACAAAATTTCCAAAACTTCATCAACTCAACTCAATATTTGATAACATAAAACTTTTATCTACTTCCCATTGATCATTCCAATTTTACTGACTATCACGCTACATTTTTTCCTTTGCAATTTAACTTCATTTTGGGTAATCTTGGTTCTCATTTCCTCTCTTACAATTCATAAGTTTGTTCGAGGGGAAATCATCCTTTTAATCTCAAATCAATATTCACTACGGATCCTAAAAGAGTGTTATAAGGAGTATCTAAGATCCCTCCACTCTTTGATTCGACCCTATTCCCTCGCATTTTATAAGTTTAGTGCTTAGGGGCATTTTGCATCTTCTTAATCATCATTTTGGCATGTATTAGGGGCATTGTTAATTGTCTTATTTTTTGAAGTTGTGTTTCTTTGATGCTTTTTTTCTCTTTGGACCAATTAAAAGTAGTGTGATAACATCTTATTTAATTTATAACCATGATGCCTACACCTACTATGTATATTGGGTTTGTTTTCATTTTTATATATTTTTGTGTGTGTTTGTTTTACGCACATAATGAGTTAAACATCTTGATTCTTTTATAATCATGGTGACAACTCTATTGTCTGCAAAAAAAAAGGTTTCTTTAAATTTTACTCTCCAAATAACGCTCATGCTATGAGAAAAATCCCTCATATTGTTCTTCACCATCCTTATCTTCTCCCTATCAAGTGGATTTCCACCACTTTATTGTGTCCCCACCCATTGGAGGGGGCATTCTCTTACCATTCAAATCAGTAGGGCATCCAAATGCTTCACTACCTTCTTTTTGCTAAGTCTACATGCGTCTACTATATTTAAAATGCTATTACTTCATAATAACACTTTAAAGAGGGGAAAATGTAGACACCCTAAAAATACATACCTATTTCTAGCCTATTTCCATCCCATCAGAATTAATTAATTCAATTCAATCCTACTAGAATACATCCCTTTAGAATTAGTTAAATCAATTCTATCATTTAAATCACAACCCTCTCGAAATTAATAAAATTAATTCTAATTACATACCCATACTCTTTAGAATTAATTAATTAAATTTTATCATGCCTTTGGAATTACTTAAATTAATTCCTAAAACCCTTTAGCTAATTCAATTAAGCAATTATTTAATTAAATGGTTAATTATCCTCTCACAATTAATAACTAATTAAATTAGTTATTTAATTAATCCTATTTATCTACTCACACTCCACTCCACTCCACTCCACTCCACTCCACTTCTAGAACCCTATAATGGTGTGGGCAACAAAGCTTTAGATACAACCATCTTCCCGCACGATAAAAATCATCATTACCTCTTCAAAGCTATAACCGCATAGACTAAATCCTTTTACTATTTCAAGAAATTATAATTATGATCCTAGAGCTCATTCAAACTATGATCCACTTCTCATGGCCTCACCCTCAGCTATAAAATGTAGGTCATTCCTTTGTAAATCCATCCTTGGAAGCTTGGTCCAATTTGTAACCAACCTCTACCAAAGTTTCCACTCACATCCTCATGTTTATGACCTTGTAGAATTTAAAAACCACATTTGGAGAACAATTCAAAAGCACCCAAAATAATTTTACATACATGATTCTACAAATCCAAGTGCTTCACAATATTACTTGAGGTTTGTAAGAAAAAGATCGAAATAAAGGTATATTGATTTATTTGTTTGTATTTCAACTTCTGCTTTGATATTTTCACTACTCAAACACACACACACACACACACACACACACACCGGAAAACCATTAAAAACAAATAATCAAAACCTTGCTATTGTAAATGATAACAAACCTCCACTAAAACCAGATGGAGGAGAAAACAATGGAAAAGTGAATTAGAATGAACCCTTGTGTGTGTGGATCCGGATGGAGAGATCCATCTCCATTTCCCTTTCCTTGAAAAATCCATGAGCAGAATAAAAACCTATAGATAAAATTAAGGTGGAAGAAAAGGATTATTCCTTTGTCAAAAGCTGAAAAATATGAGGATATAGAGAAATCTAGGGTTTTTATAGTTTCCCCACGATCTAAGGGATGAAATAGATCTAATCCAAGGGTGGGAAATGGATGCCCCATTTCCCACCCATTTTTAGAATTTTTGAATAACTATTGTTTACCCATTAATATATTTTAAATGTGTAACCAACCTACTACAAATTTTGGGCCACATATTCTATAAAGCCTTAATAGATGATGGTAGTGTTGTTATCTCTCAAAAGTGCACCTTGGTTGAGAGATGACAACAGGGGTTCTAAGATTGATTTGATCTCTCACTTTCGTACATACAATGGAAACACCTCAGGTCTGTGGGTATACCTATTGTTGAGGTGAGTCTTCGGTATCAAGGCCGATTCCTTATTGATGTATCTTAAACTAATTTTTTGGGGTTTTGAGGGTAAAAAATGACTGTAACTGAAATTGAAAAGGGTGATACACCAATCTTGTTTGAGGGCTTTGACTGAGTATATGCATAATAAAATTGAGAAATGAATTTTGGATGCATGAACCAATGGTTTTCAACAGAATATTAAGGCAAAACAATTTATGTATTGAGGGATAAATCACAACACAACAAGATAAACATGCACACTAAGATTATGCAAAAAATACTAGATTTGTAGCAAGGTAAGATGATTAATCAAGGAATTGACATTCACAAGAATTAATGAAGAGATACACACCACTACAAATAATTGGAAAGGAAAAAATTAGTTCTCATTCAAGGCAAAAATGGCAGAAAATTGCTTCAAGCACTCCTATGTCAAAAAGTCCTCCTTTGTGCTTTGTCAATGCACACAATATATAGAAAAATTATTCACCCAACCCATCCTAAAAATAGGCTAAAATTTGTACTCACCCATGCATGCTAATTTTACCCCTTTATCATGAATAAATAAAGGAATAAAAATAGACATGCTGATTACAATGAGGCATTAATAGCCTTAGTTACAAAAATAAAAATCAAGTCAAAGTGCAGTTGACTGGTCTATTTTTCATAAACTTAGATGAATAATTTAGCTAATAATAGCTCTTTCTTGCTATGCAAGTCTTCTCCAATGTGCATGTAATCTTTGTCTTCAATACTTGGTGTGACACTTGCAACTTCGTCCACTTGTAATGATAAATTTAGCATTCTTTAATTCTACCCCATTATTTGTGAAAAATAAGGCAATTAGCATGTCAAAAGGGTCTTCTTGATATCCGATGTTGACATTTGTTTTTCTTTATCTACATAATAAGATGATAATCTCTTCCCTATCTTCTAGTGGATGACATGCAAAAGATACACTCATGTAGAAAAAAATAATGCCTTTAATTTCATCATCAACGTAATTATCCACCCATGTGGGGACCACCTTGAGCATGTGTAAGAGAATAATACTATGTGGAGGTTCCTTTGGAAAATTTAAGGTATAATCATTTTGAATCTTAGCCTTTTAGCATATAACTTGACCATATGTGTAATTGGCCACCTTTGTTGACTTAATCATCATGCATTGTTGTTTGGTCCCCTTTGCAATCCATATATCACATACTTTGTATAAGTCTTTGGATATTCAACATAGACTATGGTTTGATGTTTCGGGATTTTGATTAATCATTGGCATAAGGTAAGGTTTACCATTTTTGCATATACCTTTTGAGGATCCATTTGATCAATCATAACAATGATTTGTAAAGTATTTGCTTTTCATTTCCCTATGGTCTTGGACCTTTAATAGGTCAATGAAAATGATGATTTTTGGATAATTGGGCTGACAAATTTCATATGAGCATATGGAGATCCACAACATATAACAGACTATAGTTTGAAATAATGTAAAACATAATCATTTAATTGATAATTTTGTCCCCTCTCCCATGAGGCTAGACCCATCTACTTTGTCGGTGGCATTTTTAACTCTAGTCAAGTTGAACTATAACCTTGAATTTGCAATGATAAATTTGAATGATCTCTATCCATCAATCCATGTAATAATTTCATCTATGATCATTGATCTTGTAATCCATTACATTCCGTAATAAAGATGGTCGACGATCCTTGGGCCATTGATCTTGTACATTCAATTGTGGATCATTGATATTTTGATGATGGAGTTTACATTTATTACGTTGGGTCCGGTCCATCGATCCGGTATTGGTTTGATCATGAACCATTGATCTTTAACCCATGGTGAGTGAGGTAGTTGATTAGTGGTTTATGATGTTGATCATTTGATCCTTGCACAATTTGATCTAGCCAAACCGTTAACTTAGATTGAGTTAGGTTTGTGGGGGTTTAAGTTGAGAAAGTTAAAACATGAGAACTTAATCATTTCCTCATTCCATGAGCTTTCTCGTTGGAAAATCCTGTCAAATTTTCTTCATGCCACCATGATTATGTTTTGAGCTCAATTCCATTGTGTTTCTATGCTATGATATTAAACTTTTTCATCATTTTTACTTTGGTTTGAGATCTGTGAGATATTGAACGCCATTATTCTACGTGTTTGAGCTCTATTCCATTGCGAGATTCTTGGCATTTTTGGTCTTCTTTGTGCACTCTTACTTCTATTCCATTATGAAGTTTGCTTTGTGGTTATGTGCCATTTGTTTAAACATGGGTATCTTTGATTATCCGCTTTACCATGGAAGGTGCTTGATTCTCTCGAAAAATACTATGTGCCATGGCATTTGTTTCTTATGAAAATCTCTCGGCGGTGGATGTGTTGCTCGAATTTTTTTATGGTTCAAACTCACCGTTATTTGGATTGGCTTTCTTTATACATTTTCTTTGACATGTCAAGGTTTAAGTTCTGCTTTGGTTCACTTTTTGAAGTTATGTTTGAGATTTTTCTTGGTTTTGGGCATTTATTGCTTCATATTCAGCCGAAAATGATGATCGGGTTATCTTTCTTCCCCCAAATATGGTTTCCTCTTGTGATTCAAGCTCTAGATTCCTCTATGGCTAAGCTGTTATATATTCTATCTATAGTTTTATATTATTTGAGTGTTCCTAGCTCGAAACCCCGATACTTCTATTTCATTTGTTGTATCTTCCCTTTGTTGTAGCTTTTCTTCATCGAAATCACATATCCGAAACTTAAAATGTGGGAATTTGTGTATTTTTGAGTGTTCTTTGTTTCGATCTAGGTATTATTAGATTTCTACAAATCTGGTTTGTTTTGCATTTGCGGTTGTTCACCGAAATGTGGGCTCCATATTCTAATTCTTTTGTATTTTATTTTTTTTCTTAGTAGTCACTCTGCTCTACATTTTGAGATTTAGACTTGGTTATTATTTGAAGTGCCATGATTTTATGCTTATTCTAAAGATTTATCTGATGGGTTTTTAATGCCATGGCATATCTTTGCTTATCTTGTGGAAAGGCATGCACATTTTGTACTCGGAGCTTCTGATTTTTTGAGTTGATTATATTTTGACAATTTTCTCTCTTTGTTGTCCATCATTCACATTTGAGTGGATTCTGGGTTTGAGCCTATGCTGGCTATTACTGCATGTATTGATACTAGAAACCTTTTACGCCATGAGATGGAGTTTTGAGTTTTTTGCATCATTCATTGTTTTATCATTTCTCGTTGTTAATGTTCTTTAAAACAATAACGTTGCAAATGCATCTCTTCTCTATTTTTACTACTTGGCTGAATGCTACCCATTGATGGATTTTGTGTATACTTGGAAAAAATATAATTCATTTATAAGTTCTTTGATGCAAATTTGATAGCCACCACTAGTACTTGCTCTATAGTTCATCTCTATTGTTTGAGTTTTTCTTGCAACTATTTTTAGATATGTATATGTGTTCTTCAAATAACTATATATTGGAAATGAACTTGCATCTTTATCATTATCTGTACTTAGATTTTCAATGGATACTTATAAGTAAGCATATATTGACACAATTTGCTTTTTATGCATGATTATGATGTTTGATCTTCTGTACATTGAAAATGTGCTTTACCATGAAGATATCTGTACTCTTTTGAAGTTGTAGGTGCTCTTGAAGGCTAAGCATGAAGTTCCTTTAAGAATAATTGATGAAAATTTTACATATCTATACCTTGATGATGAATGCAAATAGATCTTGTAATTTTCATTCAACATGCATTCAAAATTTGGAATCTTTCCTGAAGTTTGTAGATGCATTTAATGACTTCTAGTTTTGACTTTATGCAATTCTTGTATTTTTGTACTTGCTCAATTATGAAATTAGGTTATGTAAATGCAAAGCATTCTTAAAGACTTACTTATAGCTGTATATTCATGTTTATGATGTTGATTCAAACTGAGTTGTATTTTGCAAAGTGATCTTTCGACTATTCAAGATATACTATACCTTTAAACTGAGTTGTGTTTGAACCATTACATCCATTTGTATATCACACTTGTAAATTTGTATCTTTTACAAATATTGGGATGAAATGCATTCTATTTCAAGGCTTAATGTATCTTGGTTTCATTCTTAAACAACAATATTGCACTTGTATTTGATCATCTGAGATTTTGGTTATTGAATAGCTACATCTTGTTCACTTTGAGTTGAGCTTTGAAGTACTTGCATTTCATGAATGTAATCTATCTCATATCTACCTCTTGCAAAGATAAACTCATCTACTCTTTGTATTACTATATTTATTCCATACCTTGAATGACTAGTTTGTATCTTGCTTTTGATCGAAACCGAGTTGAGGCATAAATATTTCATTTGCATTTTTTGATATATCATGGAAGACTTGTGATTTTGATTTTCTATAGCATTCTTCTTGATGGATAACATGATATACTTGTAATCCTATCTTGAGCATCTGTAGCCTTCATTCATGTTATTGTCCATTATGCAAAAAATCCATTTATGATTTATAGAATCTTAGATTCTTATGGTTGTAGCCTGAAAATTATGTTGTAACAATTTGCATTGTATTTGAATTAAGCCATACAACAGTTGCATGCTTCCAACTAACATTGATTACTGTATCCTATGAAAGATTTGGCTGCATGTAATTTTCTTGTGCATTGTTCGAAAACTATTTCTTTGGATTCCAACACTTTAGATGACCATCATAAACTCTGAAAATTGACTCTGCCAAACTTGTAAAATTTTGTGCCTGAATGCTTAGAAAATTGATCTCTTGATGCATATTCCTTCTTTAAATATCTGCAATTTTATCTCAGGACCTGTAGATATGAAATATTACTTGTTGCACATATTTGATCTCTTTTTGATCTCTAATTTGATGAAAAGATTATATTTTGAAATGAAGTAATTGCATTCTATTTGGAATTTTGAATTTATCATGTGACTTGTTGAAGCTCATCTGTTTTCACTATTCTCTTAAACTTATTCCTTTTCTTCATCTAGATCCTTGGAGTTTTTCTTATTTTTGTAGTATCTCCTGTAACTATCCTCTTCATGGGTTCTTGAAGAGTTTTGTTCATTAAAAATGGAAGATAACTTCTGATTGTAGATAGTGGGTAGATGCCCCAGAAATCTTGCTTATTTTTTGTGCTTTGATGAAAACTTTGTTCCAAAATCAGGAAATGTTACTTGTACTCTACTTCCTCACTTCTGATTCATTGTTCCAATGCCTTATTTCTATAGATCATACCTTATTTGAGTAGTTTTTGTAGATTCTGATACTCATTTTTACCTTATACTTGATTGTAATTTGATGAAAACTAATATTTTCTGCTTGCATTTTCTTTTTCCTGGAATAACTCTCAAACTTGTACCATCTAGATTCCTTTAGCAAGTATTTCCTTTTAGTACAGTAATCATTTATGCAAAATATTTTGTTTTCTTCATCTTCTACATGTACCTACACACTTAAGAAAATAGTTAGAAAATAATTAGGATTTTTGTCCTCTCTTATGTTCCATAGTCTTTATCTTTTCTCTTTCTTATTCTATAATGATTCTAGGAATCATATGTGATATTGTAGAATACTGATTTATCAAGTCTACATTTTCTATGATGTACCCTATGCTTCGATATTTAATAAATCCATTTGCATGCAGGTAGTACAAGTACATAAGTATAGATCAAACCCACGAGCTCTCGATTGATGTCAATCTTTTCTTTTACTTTTCGTGTACACAGTAGCTACTTGCAACACAAATGCAAGATGGATATGGGAACTGGAGACAAGAAGATTTATAAGAAAACCCAAGGCAATGATGGGTTTATTCTATACTATTTTACTTTTAACTTTATGCACATGTGCTTATTTCTTGATAGTTATGAGTTATATCCCCAAGCTTGTGTGAGAAACATTGATTTTCTTCATGAATAAATAACATTAATTTCTAAATTGATTTGTATACTTCATTATGCATTTATCTTTTACGATGAATATCGATTGTATAATGAAATAAATAACTCAATCACATAATTAAATGTATTTAAACATGCATAAATAATGAGTTTTGAAGTACCTGTTACTTAATAATGAACTCACTTTCATGTAAACTGCAACTCTATTTGTTGTTCCTGAATTTAACATTTCTCCTAAACTGTGATCCCTCCTTCATCAAGGTAAAGCATTAGTCCTTAGGGGATTTTGTGTTTCGTTGCTAAAGATGAACATGGAATGATAGTCTATGTGAGGTGTTACATTTTGTAACAACCCACATAACTGCAGATTACATGTAGTTAATCAATCGCCGTGACTAAAAACAAAATAAAACTATAATGCATCGCCCTAGTTAGGTCCATTTCATCAATTCCTTCCATTGTGAACAAAGTTTTGAGTTGCCTATGTTTTCACAAGTGCAAAAATTGTCAACAAGTGCTACATAGCAATTTACCCACACAAGAGGATTCATTAGAAGCTAGTGTTCTACAATATACATTAAAGATAGCAAAACAAATGCAAGGATCTCATGCCTCTTATTTTCATTTTATCCCAGAGAGGCAAGCAAGATCTCGTAGTGTAAGACCACCCTTAGATAGGGGTGTGTCGGAGTACATGAGTCACTCGGTGGGTGCGAGATAGGCCACACTCAAAAGTTAGGGTGCCATCACCCATGAGACCACCATCACCAATTTCAGAGATATTGGCTAAGGTACTTACCTACAATTACGGACCGATTGACATGATCAAAAATTCTCTTAGACTTCATTCACCCACTTTTGGAGGTTCTACAGATTGTTTTGGGGCATCGGTGTGGTTTCTTAGCCTAGAAAATTATTTTGGTCTTTAGGTGTTGGAGAGAAACACAAAGAACAAACTAGGTATCCATATCTTATAATATGTAGTAGGCGTATGGTGAAGATCAAAGGAGTTGAAGCTTTTTATCTTATGTGAGACATTCACTTGAGAGTTTTTCGAGGAATGCTTTTAAGAACATTATATGTATGATCACTTTGTACAAAGGAGGATCGATGAGTTTCATGACCTCTGTCAGGGTAGTGGCATAGTAGCATAGTATGAGAGACATTTTCTATACCTATTGTAGTATGTAGATCATCTCGAGTGGGTAAGATGTAGGTGAACCATTTTATCATAGGCATGAATGAAAACATGGAAGGTGCGGTTAGGATTTTATCTCGTTCTACCCTTGCACAAGTGGTTGAGAAGGCATACTTATAAGAGGATAATAGGGAAATTCCCAAGATTCTAGAGATGAGAACATGGCCCATAATTAGGATACAACACATATTCAAAAATACACTAGACCACGAAGTGCACCACCACCTTTTTAAGAGAGTATACACTTGCAAAATCGGCTACAAGACCCCCACAACCTCCTCATCGGTAGTTTTAATGACCATGGCCACCACATGATGTTCAAATAGATAGGTTTAGGTCAGGTGAGGGGTGTTCCAAAGATAGAGGATAGGGTGGTCGGCAGAGAAAGGCCACTAGGTCTTAGCAAAGTCAAGTAGGATAGGTCTCACAAGATGAGTACAACAGAGTACACGTGGTTCTACATTATGGTGGGGATGTTTTATTTTCGAAGACCCTAGTCATTATGATTATAAATTCCCTCTCATTACACATTTATATAGACCAACCTGGTCCCACCTCGAAGTAGACACCTTTGGATGATGTAGGGTGTGGTCATCACGTCTATACCTCCGTAGATGATCTCTAGGATGAGCACCATGACACAGTTATCGAGGTTTTAGGTATGATTAGAGGTGTTTTTATTACTATTTTTTTTGGATCTAGCATTTCAGATTCTTTTGTTTTACCTTTGGTTATAGATTGGTATGGTTTGGTGGTAGCTAGACAATAAGATCATTGGAAAGTAGAGTTGGCCATTGGGGCCAAGCTCAAAGTGGAAACCTATGTGGAGAGTTATGTCTTAGAATTAGGGGTGTTTTCAACCTCTTGTGACCTCTATATCTTACCCTTGGGATATCATGAAGTACTTTGGGCATGGATTATCTTTAAGCTCATTTGGCCAATTTATACTTGTCGTCTCAAAATCATAGAGTGCATAGATGATTTGGGTAGCAGGATGGCCAATTTTGGAGTAAAGAGACCTATATCCTTACATATAATCTCCACTATGCATCAAGTAAACAATGTAATGTCGGGGATGTCAAACATTTTTCATCATAGTTAGTGATAGATCGATGAGGCCCCTAAGATCTTACCACTAGATTATTACCTCTATTGAGAGTGTTTTCCGCCATGTTTGCTAGATTATTTCATATGTAGGGTACATGTGTCATCACTTATGAGTCTTGAAATCTTAAGGATTATGAGATTAACTACCCCACACATGATATTGAGCTTTGCACTAGTGATACATACCTTGCATCATTTGAGGTATTTAATTCTTTGGAGGCATTTTGTTTTGAGTACTATTCATATGATCCTTCAACACATTTTCACTCAGCCTCACCCGAGTGCTTGATAATGGTATTTTAATGGAGTTCCTTTGTTAGTATGACATGAATGTCCATTTTATCAAAGGGAGAAATAATTTTTTCACCGATTCTTTGAGTAGACAATGACATGATATTTTTCCTTGATCCTTCGATCATATCTTAGGGATAAGATTTTAAAGCACCTACCAGGAGAAATTTTTTATGAGGGTGCCACAAAAATATTTAAGTTGCAGAGACCCTTTCTTGATAGTTATGTTTTTTTTTCTTTGGAGACATATGGTCTTCTTTGACACTAGGGGAACATTTATGTGCCCAAATATTGTGATCAACGTAGTTTGAGTTTATTTGAGGATCATAGAGATACTTATGAAGCAAAATATATGGTGAATAATATGAATACTGAGATTCTCCACTTGTTCTTTTGGTAGGGTTTACATAGGGATACATCTTCTTTAGTTTCCTATTTCTTGGAGTTCTAATGTGTGAAGGCTGAGAATTCCCATCTGGTTGGTATTTTTATCCCTACGCCATGTGAAGTGGAGGTGGGACATGCTTTTGATGGATTTTTTTTGTTGGTATTCCTATGTCCTCATATCATCATGATGCCATCATGGTGATGGTGGAAAATTTTACCAAAGTCACCCGCTTCTCTCCCAGAAAGATGACGTATAATGCAGTCATGATTACTAGCGTGTACCTTAATGACATTGTGCGACTAAGTGGTGTTTTGAGGACGAATATTTTTGATCGAGAAACTTTTTATACATCATATTTTTGGATTAATTGTAAGACTTCATTAGGTTCTCAACTTAACTTCAGTTTTGCAAATCACCCATAGACAAATGGTCAAATAGAGAGGGTGAATCAGGTGTTGGAGGATGTGTTTAGGATGTATATGATAGACCTGTAGAGTAGATGGGAGGGTTACCTATACCTAGTTGAGTTCACAAACAACAATTTTCACATCTCGATTGGTATGACACCATATGAGGAATTGTATAGTAGACCGTGTAAGACACCATTGATTTGGGATAGGTCTAAGGAAAGGCTAGTTCTGCGACCCGACCATTTGTAGGATATGGAGCAACATGTTTTTTCTATTAGGCAACGTCTATAGTAGGCTCATGTGCGATAGAAGGTGTACACGAATACAAAGAGGGTGGAGTTATAGTATTATGTTGGTGATAATATTTTTATGAGAGTACGTCTACAAAAGATCCCTATCTATTTTAGAAAAGGATCGAATCCCTCCCTTTTTTTTTTAGAACTGCCAGATTGTTTGTTGAAAGTTTGCATGAAAACATTGTTGAATGGTCTAATCATCTTCCATAGAACAATATCACCGGTTGGGATAAAATGAAAAGTAAATTTTAGGATAGGTTTAAACAAACAAAGGTTGTACATGCAATTTTGTAAAATCTATCACCGATGAAGAAGGAACCTTACGAATCAATGAGGGAATTTATAGAAAAATTCAACAAGTTGGTTCATGAAATTTTAGTTCGATCAGCCTACTCTTGAGAATTTTAAATGTTTCTTCATCAATTCTCAAATTACTGAAGTAAGTTTCACATTGAAAAGGGATCGATTGGAGAATTTGAATTTGGATCAAGAATTGACAAGAAGTGTTGAAGATGACTTTAGTATGTCGGGTAAGTTGAAGAAAGAACCTTCTAAATCCAAGGCTTATAGTTTGGGTTCATCAAATTCTGATCAATTAGTTCAAAAATTGGCTAATGATCTTGTTTCTATAACAAAACAACTCTCTTAGAATATCCCTTACAAAGATATTCCAGAAGAACTTTTAGCCAAGGAATTGTTTACCCACAACTCAACCAAATCTTGTCATTGAAGTCTCTCATACGTAGGTTCCAAAGAAATCCAGTTGTGAAGTTCGGGAAGCTAGGATGAATTTATTGTAGAATAAGTTGAAGAAGCTAAGGAGGAACTTGAAGAAATCAATGAAGAAGTTGAAGATTCTCATATTAGCTATGTTGTGTATGATTTTGAGGAGATGATTATGAAGAAATAGTGGTCGAGAATGAATAATGAGTCATATGCAGTCATGTTTAGAGAAAAATGAGTAATAATTAGGATATTTTTAAACCTAACAAGAAATAAAAGGTTAAGGAATCTCAAGCTATCATTCCAGTTATTGCAAAGAGAGGATCACATGTACCTTTAGTGACTAAGAAGGTAAGTCTTGTTACACCATCAACTCGCCCCTTTATCCTCCACCCCTAAATTCGATAAACCTAAGATTTCCTTTGTATCTAGCCAAGAATATTCCTCTTCTTCATGGTATTTTAATATAATATATCGCATAAAGAAAACCAAGATTTAGATATTTGAAGCTGAGTATTATCAAACTCACCTAGAGGATTTTTCCTAGGTTCTCAAGTTTTTAAACGCCAAGCTTGCTCATACCACTGCTTATTCTAAAGGAATATTAAGTACTCCAAAGGCCCCATTATCCACAAAATTTTATGGTTTTTACCCCTCTACATCTGAAAATATCAAACCATTTTATGTGACTTTTCCTATAGCTAGGAACAAGTTCAAAGCAATTGTGTCATTGATTCTAGGGTGTCGATAATGTAATGCTTGCATAAGTAGCCCATGCATTAGGCCTTAGAATAACTCAAAAATTTGGTTCATGCTACTCCATGGAGACTAAAGAGGTGCCTTTAGTAGGAATAATAAAATATGATTAGGTGGCACTTGCAAATTTTCCTGAAAAAAGAGTTAAGGCTACTATTTTGGTTGTTGATATACCTCCTTCTTACGGAATTCTCTTAAGAAGTTTTTTTTACAAATATGTAGGAGGAGAAATAAAAAATTTACTAGTCTCATGCTTTGATTCCCATTAAGGGGGAGATGAATAAGTTGTTTCCTAATATGAAAGCTAAGTATATAGTCCAAAAGACTGATGATCCTCAAGAACATATTTTTTATGAAGACATTGCACATAGTAATTACATGGTAATGTATGGACCAGAATTGAATACCCATGAGGTTATTCAATATGATTAAAATTAAATATGTACCCTTGAGTTTGATGGAATCTATTCCACATTTGGTTCTAGAGTAGGAGTAGTTCTTGTGTCACCCACAGGTAAAATTCACCCATTCTCCTACAAGTTACAATTTCCTAATAAAATTAATACTATTGAGTTTGATGTCCTTCTTCTTAGTCTAGCAAAGAACAAAAGAGATGGGAATCAAGAATGTTCATGCACAAGGTGATGCATAACTCATAGTCAAACAAGTTTGGGGCTCATTCCAGGTTAAAAATGAGAGGTTGAAGCATTATCAAAATAAGGTATGGGATTTAATTGAATTTTTAATGCCTTCTTGATCGATGCAATAACAAGAGACAATAATTCTAGAGAAAATTCTTTAGAAGTGTCGGGATATTTTCTTATCCCTAATCCAAACTTCACCCAAGATAAGTTCACGATTGAGACTATTTTTAGACTTAGTATCCAAGACAATGTTGACAATTGGCAAGTGTTCAATGATGACCAACACGTCATTTATTTTCTCGTGTTGAAGGAAAAATTTAATCAGTTTTATTTTGAAGGTAGAAAATATGGTTATTGGGAGTTAATTTCATCCACAATGAAGAGGGTATTGTATCTAAATTTTAATAAGATGGGTGTATCAAGTTGAAGTGTAATAAAATACCTAAGAGTATTGTTATCCTAGAATATCTATTTGATAAACATGATTATTATATCAAAAGAATAATGTTACAGAGCACGAACCAATCATCCGAGTATGAAATAGTAAAATTGGGAGATGATGAAGAACCTAAATTCATTAATATAGGGAAGTGTTGTTCTACTACGAAGGAAGAAACTAGTGGAGTTGTTAAAAAATACATTTATGTTCTTGTATATTCATATGAATATTTGAATACTTTTAAGCTAAGAGAAATTTTGTACTCTATTACTTTCAAGCCGGGCATTTAGCCTTTTAGGAAGAAGAAAATGTAATATAATATTAATATTTCATGTATGATTTATCAAGAAATATAGAAATTATTAAGTGCACAGATATATTTTACAATCATCATTCAACTTGGATTGCCAATATTGTGTTGTTACGGAAGAAGAATGGGGAAATAAGGATTTGTGTAGACTTCCGTAATCTAAATTAGGATTCTCTAAAGGATAATTATCCTCTTCCCATGATGGATAAATTTTTCTAAAAGTTTTGGTTGGTTTAGAAATGTTATCAATGTTTGATGTATTTTCAAGCTATAACCAGATGAAAGTATATGTTAGAGATCAACACTATAATTCCTTCATAATTCAATGGGGCAAAGTTTCCTATCATATAATTCCTTTTGGTTTAATCTATGTAGGTAATACCTTCCAAAGAGCTATGGATTTAGCTTTTGGAGATATGAAAAATAAGTGTATTGTTGTTTACTTGGATGATCTCACCATTTTAAATAGAAGCAGAGAAACTCACTTTCAACATCTTAAGCTTGTTCTTAAACGGTGCAAATATCATGGTATATCTCTCAACCCCAAGAAATCTATTTTTGGAGTTATGGAAGGAAATTTTCTTGGACATATTATCTCAAGGGATGGAATAAAAATATATCAGAGCAAGTGCAGGCTATGAAGAAGATTTCTCTTCCTACAAGTAAAAAAGGAGTATATTATTTCTTTTCCAAAATCAGCTTAGAAGATTCATTCCAGATTTTTCTGAATTAAATTGAATCATAGCTAACTTGATGACAGAGAAACAATCTTTCCACTAGATTTGAGATGGAAAGAAATCTTTTGAAGAGATAAAGAAGGCTATTGTAAGAACCCCCATCCTAGTTTTCCCTAATTTTTACAAGGACTTCATCATTTACCGTCATGCCTCAGAACACACCTTATTTCCCATCTTAGTCCAAAATAATTTATCGATGTGAAGTTCCAGTTACTTTTATGATTTATGTCCTGAAGTCCCATGAATTGAAGTATTCTCACTTAAGAATAATTCTTTCATTGTAGTTAAGGATGTGAAACAATTCATATTTTATATCCTTAACTCCCATTCCAAAGTTTTTGTTCTAAATACAGTTGTGAAATATATTCTAACTCAACAAGAGTTTGGGTCCAAGAGGGATAATTGGATTGGAAATTTTCAAGAGTATTACTTTTATATCAAGCCAACTAAATTGGTATGAGGATGGGGTTTGTGTTAGCTAATTGTAGAAATTTCAAAAGAAAACTCAAGTAACAACGAATCTATTAAAGTGCCCACTGTTTTATTCCTGAGTTCCACAGATGAATGGTATTTCAACATTTCCAAGTTTCTCACATATGAAACTTCCCCAAAAAACTTAATGCCAAAGAGAAAAGAGCCATTAAACTCCGATCTCTTAAGTATGTTCTATGGGAAATTCCATTTTCAAGAAAGACATTGATGGTCGTTTCTTAAGATGTGTGGATAAGGAACAAAAGAAGAGGTTGTTAAGAGCTTATCATGATTAGGCCCATGGAGGACATTTCTCTTTTTCTATGACATCTCACAAGGTCCTTCAAAGATGTTACTATTGGAAAACCTTGTTTAAGGATGTAACTAAATGGGTTTTGAAGTGCGAAGCTTGTCAATTTTTTTTTAGAAGACCTAATTTTGACGCTCTTCCGTGCCCATTGTGATTGAAGAGAATTTCTAGCAAGTGGATATTATAATTCATTTGAAAGCTTAACCCAAACTTTAATGCAAGGCACACTCATGTTCTAAGTACAAATGCTATTTCATAAAGTTGGTAGAGGCCATCTCGGTCAAGAAAACTACTTCTGAAGTTGTCTGTAACTTTATTAAGGAAAACAATTTGTTCTATTAGGAGTTCCCAAAAAGATTATAATAGATAATGCTCCTAAATTTTCTTCATATGAACTTATTGATTTCTATTATGGATATGGAATTTACCATTCCCACTCTTTATATTATTACTTAGGGGAACTGGGAAAGCCAAATCAAGAAACAAGAATTTTGTGACTATAGTTAGAAATTTAGTTGATGAATCAAAATGAAATTGGCATAAGAAAATGCGTGATGCTCTTTGGGTTAATCTAATAACACCTAAGAGATCTATTTGAATGTCACCATTTCAGCTAGTCTACGGAATGGATGCTTAGTTTTTAGTCACTATTAAGTTACCAACCTTACACTTGGCTGAGACCATTGAAGATGAAAAATTAAAGGATGCTTTGGAAAAGATAATTATGTACTTGCACACATTGGAAGAAGAAAGGACTCAAGTGGTTGATCACATCTCAGCTCATTAACAGAAGGTCAAGTAACTCTTTAACAAGAAAGCCAAGCCCCGTGACTTCCAAGTTGGAGATATTGTCCTACTCTGGGATAAAAGGAGAGAACCTCATGGGAGCCATGGTAAGTTTGAATCAGTTTGACTTTGTACATTCTAGATTTGACACTATGCTGGTGAAAAATCTTATTATTCAACCTATATGGATGGGACTTCTCTCCCATTTCCATATAGTGGATGATATCTCAAGTTTTTCAACTCTTTAATGGGTTTCAGTTCCTTGTAAATAGTCTTATACATACTCTTTGTCTTGTTTTTGTTTTTGTGTTGTGTTTTGTGTGTGTGTGTGCTTATTTTCCTTTCCCATTATTGTGTGTGTTTATTTTCCTTTCCCATTGCTATGGTTTTCTTCATGTATTTAACTATACTCTACCCAATGGAAAATGGATTTATCTCGTGAACCATTAGATTATGGAGTTCTTTTATTTTCCTTGTTTTCCATTATTTTCAAGCTAAGTCAAGCCCTAAAAAGATCCAATTGTTGTCATAGACCCTAATAATTTGAAAATTTCAATGTTTTTGAAATTTTAGGTAAGTTTCTTGCTCCTCTATGTTTTCTTTATCTTGTTGATGTAAAAATGAAGGAAAAAATCAAATAGTTAGTCATATTGAGTTATTTGGGATTTGGTTGGATGGATAGGTCCTTTGAGGAACAAGAGTAATGATTCCCTTGTTCCTTCCATTCCCTGCATCACCCCTTTACCTACTTGCATTTATTTGATTAGATGAATCATAACCTACTTTAAATTATGGAAATTTTCCTAAGTTATTCCCGTTATTCAATTCCCCTCTTTCTACGATTCACCACATTCCACTAATTTAGTTAGAAAAATTGGCAAAGTTGGGAACCATTGAAACATTAGGCCCTATTTCTCCGGACTCTTAGTTCACCTATTATCAGCTTCATCCACATCTCTATATAAATTGGTTAAATCAGTGGAAGTGGGCACTTTAATACCTCTTAGAATAGTTCTTCCATACCTTCCATTCCCTAAAACCCTACTTATTCGGATATACTTGTGTATAAGTTATGTGTTCCGTTAGTTTCTTTGATGCCCAACTTAACCGATTGAAATAAAAGTGATGGCAGAATTACATTGTAATGAGTTACCACTAGATTAAGTGGACAATGGAATGTGTAAAATACAAGCCTATATAAATATTTCCCCACTTGAATCATTTTGGCATTGGTAAAATACTTATTCATTGTTGCATGAAGTTGCATCCCTCCCCCGCATGTAAAATTGGCCTTTTTCTCATAAATTCCTCATTTTTAATCCAAATTGAAAAATTCAAAGTGTATTGGAACCTATGTGAAGGTGTCATCATTTGCATCCAAAAGGTGAGTAGTTTTACTATTGTTTTATCGAATTTGAAATCTATCTAATTTCTTGAGCCCTTCCCCTCATATCCTCTTCAAAATTCACTATAAAGCCTTTATTTTCCCGAGTTATTCCCATTTGTCACCATGAAGTTACAATATGTCAAGTATGAACATATTTCCTCTTCGGAAACCTCTATCCCTAAGATAGGTGATAGTGATGCCAAACACATGAATTTAGAGAATTTCTTGGCTAGGCTAAAATATAGTAACCCAACCTTGTTGGCCCAATGTATTTAGAATAATGGATTGTCTCATGTAGCTGGTTTCTCCACTTTAATCTAATGCACCGACATAGTCCTAGCTTGTGCTTCCAATTTTGATCTGTAGACCAAAGATCTAAACAAACCTCAAGGGAAAATTGTTTCTCAACTTAACACTAATCATATTAATATGGCCTTGGGTATTCCTACCTTTGAAGAATACAAAATCCTAACCAAGGTGGAAGCTTAAAGATTATATGACCACACTCTTGTTAAATACCAAAACATGATTGCCAAATCTTGGCTAAATATTGAAAGGATAGGTCCATCCAAATTTCCAAAAATCCTCTACAAGATTAAATTTTTAGAAGATATATCTAATATGATAACCTAGCTAGTAAGGGTAATGGGTTTTCCATTAACTTAGGAGTTTCATAATTGAATGAGTGTCTATATAAACATAATTTTTAAAGGAACACATCATTTGAATTGGGGAGAAATTATTTGTGATAATTTAACCCAACATCCCACTCAAGTTCATCAAAATAAACATTTTAAATGACCTCCTACCTAATGTATACAATACTGGATATAGAATATGGATTGTCCTATCCAGTCAAGACAACAAGCAAAACCTAGCCTTATATGACTTTTATACACAAATTACCTATGAGAAAAACAAAATTCATCATAGGATGGTCAATGATGCCTTTACGATGTTTTTGAGGGAAATGCAACAAGTGAGACTATCTCGGGAGGCCAGGAAATTGATTTCCACATATGGTAGTTTATTCATACAATCCAGGAAGTTCTCCTATATTTGAACAATTGGGTTTGAAGGAGCACCATAAATACTTCTAATTTACTACAGTGATAAGATAGTTTTGGTTGAGATTTGCAGGAAGATGGATATTCTTCATAGAACTTGTAGAGATAAGAAGATATTTGGTATATAATTTCCCATAACTTTGGGGAATTACACATGTAGATCAGCCCTAGATGCCCAGAATGTTGAAAGAACCATCTCTGTGTTCAACTTTCACCCATACCATAAAAGGGATTCTTTTGATAGTAATAATTTCATTGGAAACAATCTCAGGATGACATACTACCACTTGCTAACATTTGAAGACTATTGAGAGGATTGTGTTGATGATTATGAGGTTAGAAGAAGAGATTATGATAAATTATAATTGTAAAAAACAAATATTGCAAGCTATATGTAGCTCTGGATGGTATGATAGAGGATGGTTTAGATATTTATATTGTAGAATATATAAATTCCATTTAGTACACTCATCTTCCCACCATTATTTGGTCATAGAAGGAGAAAGATAACCTTGATGATCTAAACACTCATATGCTCCTCAAGTCAAGGAAATGGCTGAATATGAAGATTACAGAAGTCAAGGAATCAAAAATATGGATTCCCCTCAAGAAGAATCTTATTCACAAAAGGATACTGATGAGGCCGTAAATTGGCCATAATTACCATTATTTTGTCCTTCCAAGTTACCTTTGAAAGTGGATTTAAATGTAATCTAGGAACTTATAGTTTGCTTAAGATAGAATATAGGATATATATCTTGTTCATTCTTTAGAAATATTTTTCTATCTATTTTGTTGACTAATCCTATTGATTATTTGGGAAAAGATGTAAAGTCTTGTGTATGCAAGCCATAAAGGAAAGATAATGCTAGTATTGCGAAAAGTGGAATTGATCATGGATGGTATATCTAAACTCAAATATGATTTCATATTTAGATTCCTCTCAAAAAATTATGCAAGTTAAAATAAATAATCATCTCAATTCGAGATTGTATGAAAACATTATAGCTATTTTAAGTTAGTTCTGGAACTCACAAAGTTAGTTCGAAACTTGCAGAGTTAGTTTCGAACTCATGATTTAGTTCCGGAACTTACATCAAATGGGGACGTGAATAATCAGAGAGTCAAATGGAAAATATGAGATAGTTTTTATTCATAGAAATGTTTTTAACATAAAACTCATTTAGATTTGCTACAGGTTTTACCAATGAAGAGAATTCTAACTTTTAGTGAGCTACAATCCGAGGAAAAAATGTATCCGACGAGCACTAAAAGTTCCATAAATAGAAATAGAACATTTAAATGGAAAATCCAAGAGAGGTTTTTGTTCATTTAAATTTTTTTAACAAAAACCTCATTCATATTTGTGATAGGTTTTACCAATGAAGAGAGATATAAATTTTAGTGAGCATAGTTCGAGGAAAAATGTATCGACGAGTGCTAAAAGTTCCATAAACGAAACAAAAATTCAAACGGAAAATATGAGAGAGTTTTTGTTCATAGAAATGTTTTTAACAAAAACCTCATTCATATTTGCAGTAGTTTTTACCCATGAAGATAGATATAACTTTTAGTGAGCTGCACTCCAAGGAAAAGTACATCGATGAGTGCTAAAAGTTCCATAAAAAAAAATAGAAAAGTCAAACGGAAAAATGAGAGAGGTTTTTAATCATATAATTGTGTTTAACAAAAACCTCATTAGAATTTTCAATAGGATTTATCAATGAATATAGATATAACTTTTAGTGAACTGCAATCTGAGGAAAAAATGTATCAGACAAGCGTCAAAAGTTCCATAGTCAAAAACAACAAAATCAAATGGAAAATCTGAGAAAGGTATTCGGTCAAAATCATATTTTGAGAAAAATCCTCCTTCCGATAATGTAGAAGAATAAAATCATTATGATTATTGTTAGCGAAAAGCAAGGAGAATATTTGGGAGCAAATCTTCCTAAAATAAGTGAGATAAAACTTTGACTCCAATAATATATCTCTCTCCATATTTTGTGGAGATAGAGATCTTAGTTGTTAGGATTAGAATAAAGATAAGATCAGATTATATCTCCCAAAATAAGGAGTTGGTTGGATGCATAAATTATAAATGCAACCTTCCACACTTAGATATGTAATGTTTTACCACCAAGAAATGAATCTGTTCTTTTCTCTCTAATATTCTGCAATTTTGAGTTAAGATCTTGAAGCATGGTTTAAATCCTCTTCCAAGGAATGAGCTGACCACTCATTCTAAGGAAGATGGATCTGTATATTTGTGTTTTTATTTTGTAATAATTTGTGTTTATTTCTTTTTCGTAATTATCATCTTGTTGTGTTGTTCTTCTCTTTGTATTGTAACATTCAATCTATTGTAAACCTGTAGGTGTTTCATTTAATTTTGCTTATTTCTAATTCAAAAATTTCAATTTATGTAAGTGTGTTTTATTCCTGTAAGTGTGATTTCCTTTATGAAAGTGTGTTTACATTTCTGTAAGTGTGCATTCAAATTTTCGCATGTGTGCTTTCAATTTATGCGAGTTTGTATTGTGTTTAAGGGAGTTTCTTTCCAAGATCTTCTTCTCTTAATGCATATAGCCTTCGGACACCAACCCGGATTGACATTATTAATGGTGAGGATTGACGACCCTCATCAGATACCCTAGCTATGAAAACTCCTTCCTCCTCCCCTCTAGACTTTGGAACTAAGGTTTACATGAATAAAGATAAGGATAAAGAGGTGGAAAAGAAAGAAGGAACACTGGATAGTGAGATGAGAAAGATAAAACACAAGAATTGGTAAGTGTGTCGGATCCTGAGAAAATACCACAACATGTTGAAGAAGATGAAGTTGAGAAGAAACAAGTTAAATAATGAGAGGAAGAAGAAAGTGAAGAGAGTGATGAAGAGGAAGGCGTTATTGAGGTATCTACACATGATCCGGGAAAGACAAGTGTTTCAAGGACAAAGGTAGATGTAATAAGGCCTTCTTCCCCTTCCATTGTGACTTCCACTATTAAGGTTCTGTCTCCCAACCTCCAAGTTCCTAGATTGATCTTGTTTTTCGTCTCTACAATAACATCTTCAAAATATTCTTCCACCTAGGTTCAAATAATGGTTGATAGTAGAAAAGGAAGGCTCAATTATAAATTGAGGTTCATATGTTTGAGGTAGTGGTTGCTATCCTTGGTACTTCTCTTCTTCCTCCAAAGAAAGAAAATACTATCTCCGTATTTTTTAGATTCTACAAGGAAGCAATTTTTATAAATTTCTAGAACAAAGGAGGATAAAATCAAAAGGATGTACTAATTCCAGATCTTGAAATAACAAGCATTTCATTGGGAAAATCAAATCCGTAAGGTAAAGTACATAAAATTAGAGAAAGCGTGTCTAAGGTCATTGAAATATTTGAAAAAGGGAAGAAAACTCAAGAGAACACGGAGGAGTAAGTGTAAATACTTGCAAGTTTTATCAAGTCTTTTCTTTCATCGAGATAAGAATTCTCTTGATCCAAATCCTTTCTCCATACTCCACCCAATGTTACCACTATTGGAATTGATTTGAAATAAATCACAGAGATTCATAAGCACACTAATTTTTTCAAGGCATCGAAATATTTGGTTAAAAGTATTCTTGTTTCACTATTGCAATTCATCGATGAGGGATGCAATATTTATTATAACATCCTCTCGGCTCAAAATCAAAACAATTCGGGAATTAATGGTATTATTGATCTATTTTTTTTTCCTTTCTAGTTAATGAATTATTACTAAAGAAAATTAAATAACCTCAAGATGTGAGGGTTTAAGGTACCTCGAATGTGATGTGATGGATACGGGTGCAAAGTAGATGACCTCGCTGCAAATCTGATGAACCTGCAAAACAAAGACAACTAAGAGGGAAATGGATTAGATGATAGATGGGGGTTACTCGATGAATTCAGATCAAGAAGCGTTAACTTCCTTGGCGGATGTCAACCCTTGTGTTTGATAAGATAGGATAAAAGAAATGATAATAAATAGGATAATATGTAGAATATGAGGCACACATAAACTAAAAATGCAAAAATGTAAGGCATACAAAAATATGATCTAAATTATCATAAAATAAAGTTTACCTAGTAGGGTCGACGACAACCAAGGATATAGAGGTCCAATCGCGGTGATTGGAGGTAGAAAGATGAAACAACAATTGTAAATGTAGATCAAGATATTTTGAATGTAAACCAGATAGAACGAGGCTGTAGATACTAGAAATAACATGGAGGAGAAAATTTTATGCAAGGAACCAAGGGATGACCAAAACCAAAGATTTGGATAGGTTGGTTGGGAAAATAGTCTCGGGTTGATGACGACTTGAGTGAAGACAAGAGGGATTTAGAATAAAAGGGTAACAAGATGGTAGATTTGGAAACTAGAATAGAAATAAAGTACATGCAGACATTGAGAAACAATCTAGAGATAGAGTATATGATAACCCCTCTTGTCAAATATTAAATCCTTATTCATCCACTTCTCATGTTGTGAAATAAAAACAATATGCCTCTTACGCAGCACCTTCACATGAAACATTTAGACCATCCTATAATTATACCCCCTTTGGTGAATCTTATAGTTCAATCTTTGCTAACTTGATGGTAGCTCACTTACTCATATTTCCTCCCATTTGACCTATTGAAAAATTACACCCCAAACATGTTTTGTGTCATGAGGTTCATTATTTTAAATATCATTGAGTCATGGGTCACAACATCGAAAAGTTTCGTTCTTTTAAAGAATGTGTTCGATAGTTTCTAAATCGGGGCATCTCTAGATGCTAAATCCTTCCTCATCTCACGACCAATCCCTTAACATGTTCAAACTCCCTGTCATAATCCACCATCAAAAATTAAATTTCTACCTTCCACATATTACACATCCAATCCTTATGCAATCAATACTATACATCAAACACCTCCATCCTTACATATCTCATCTACCTCATCATTTATTCATACCTTAGACATTGTGCCTACAACTTCTACCACACCTATCACATTAACTTCCACCACTTATCCTACATCTACATCTATTCCTATCTTTACCACATCCACATCAAATTTTATTATGCGTACCACTTCATCCACATCTATCATACCCAAACCTATCATATCTACGACCTTACCCACATCGAAATCAAACACACATGCACCTACTATTTCACCAATAAATTTAGTAAAATAGATAAGGTAAAAGGTTAGGAGGAATACCTATAAAAGCGAAGGTGGAAGGTAGAATGTGTGCATTTTTGAGTTTATTCTAGATGATTGTAGAGAACTCTTTTTTTCTAGGAAGGACTGCAGGTAAATACAAAACAAGACAAAAAAGAGCATTAAATACCATATGACAAGTGGACTACCTAGTGTATGCTAGATTCGGGAAGTGTGATGCTTACTAGAGAGAATTTCATCAATGTTTAATTTAGCGTAAATAAGAAATTGAAATAAAAGGTCATATTGTAATGCAATGATTTAGGTTTCTCAATACAAAAATAATGCTAGATTTAATGTTAAATATGAAATATATCACTAAATATAATTAAACCAAAGTTTTTTTAAGGTAAAAGGCGGAGTTTGTTAGAGGTCTTGTAAAGGTTTGGGACTGATTAGGTTGTGTCTCGGTTGGTTTTGGTTGAATAGAAGGATTGCTTATATAAGAATATAAAATAGCATAGAGACAGGTATCGGTCGGGTGACCGATGTCAAGTATAGGGATGAAACCTATGTTGGTAGGGGAAATAGGGGATAAATTAATAAAAATGGATTTTTAGCCTCTCTTTGATTACACAGAGAGTGATGAAGGTGTGGTTAGGCTCGTAATATAATTGATAAGACTTGATAAAGTGGAGGAAGAGGTTAAGAAAGGTGGAAAGGCTTGAAATGGTTGGGCAAGTGGATTGGTGGGAAGATGGAGATATCTGGGTAATAGAAAAATAGAAATACTAAAAGAATTAAAATATCTACAGTAAAGTAAGCATAGATGATGAAAACCACATTACTTACTTATTTCCATGAAGATCTCATGAATGAAGGTGGTTAGAGGTTAATTGGCGAGGTGATGGTTGGTTTAGTGATGCGTCATTGCAGCACTGTGTGTTCCCGTGAATAATCCAACACTCTACAATAGAATATGTTTCTTGTGTTATACTGCGGTGGTGTGTCATCATCGTTTGGATGTAGGGATGGCTTTGAGACTCATGCTTGATTGCAATAGAATTCCCAAAATGGAATGACCAACCCGTGTAAATAGTTGTAAAATTGTATATAAAAGAATCGATGGTGGCTTAGGTGACCGACATCGGTAGAGGATAAACTAGCGTTGGTTAGGGTGAATTAGTCGAAGTTACCAAAAATGCACGATATTTACTATGTTTGGTGTGATCTTGATTGCTAATCTAGGTCTCAAGTGAGGGTTGGCACTTATATAAGTGGTAGTGTTATTGGAGATGAAATAGGACTTTAATTTTAGGGTTTTAAAGAGTCCTAGTTGGTTAATATAAGTAGAGACTTAGTCTTAGTTAATTAATAGGCTAGGAATAAGTCTATGGTGAGGTGTCTAGGTGAGGTGTAAATTAACTTAATTAAAGTAATTAAATTAATTAATAATGTGAGGATGAACATTAATTCAAGTATAAGTAATTAAATTAATATGAATGCGGGATAAGGGGTCATGGTTAGGTGAATACGTTATGTTAATTAATTAAAGGGAACTAAGGGGAGTGTGACTCAAATTTGGTGTCTACATTTTCCTTTTTTTCACATAGCTTGTATTGATAAACAATGCTAAAAAAAAAGGGAGTCATTATCTTGGGTATGAGTGAAGATTAAGTTTCCCAAGTATGGGTAGAGGTGATCCCCTCAAACTAGGATCGATGAGTGATAGATGGAGTCAGTGAGTGGTTTGATAAATGTGTAAGTGATGAAAAAAAATGAGGTATAGGTAATGGTAATATCAGTGTGGGTAATATACATGGAAAATAAAATGCACGCACATGTTATAAAATGCGATAAGGTACTAGGTTGAAGATCTTACAAACTCTACTTTGTCAAAGGTCGATAGGTTTATCCAAATAAGGGTAAAGTTGTTTAGATATCCAAGGTATATGAAATGGGTCTGAAACACAACTAGGCAAGGTGTGGGAATGGGAAATAGTTTTGTTCCAGGGAACCAAAGGTTAGGTCGGGATAAACAACACGACATTAGGCAAGGTAAGGTCATTAGGCTGAACAACATGAGTAACATCATCGCAAGGTATAGCTAGTAAGTGAATTTGATTGTCACAATGGGTGAGGTTAGGCTAGGTGATTTAGGAAAGGTTGTAGGTAAGGCCACATTAGGGGTGAAAACATGCCCCAACTGATTGTGAGGTTGGGTTGTAGGTAATAAGGTCATTAGGTTGAGTGGTAAGGTTGGGTTCAAACTTGGGTAAGGTGAAAAGGGTTTTAGGTAATTAAATGTGGAGATAAATAGTGGAAGGGACTCAAACAGGCTAACCGATACCGGTTAGGGAAAACTGATCTTTGGTCAAGAGTAACCAACTATGGTACACTAGGGCACATGACCGATACCGGTCAAGCTAAATTGACATCGGTCAAGTCGGGGGTAGGGTAAAAAGTAAAAATCTGTATGTTACAGATTCAATTTAACCTTTGCACTTATAGAAAATGATAGAGAGAATATTTTTAGCGTTTTCCATGGATAAAAGGACAAGACATTGTACCAGGGTGAGTTGGAGGTATCTAAGTGGCTAGAGGAGCTAGGTAGATGGGTCCATGAGATCATTCAAAATGATTTGATTGGATGGAAGACCGAGAGTTTGATTGGTGGCATGGATGTAGCAGGAGGAGACGCTAAAGGTCCACCGGCCTGCAGGACCTGGAGATGCCAACGAGGAGGAGGAGGTAGCGTGTTGAGGTAGGAATCAATCCATAATATGTATTTTCAATTGAAATTTGTGGTAAATTGAACAAATGGGGTGGGAAATTGAAAATTTGAAATGAGGTTAGAAATTAATGAAATTAGGTCTTTGGGAGGGTGCAACGTAGCTTAATGAGGTGAGTAAATGAATTGGGGTGGAGATTAGGTGTGATTGGGGTAGATATTAGGTTATTTTTTATTTTTTTTTAAATTTGGGGTGTGGGGTTTCAGCCTTACGGCGAACCGTGACCGATGCGGAGTTAGGCATCGATTGAAGTTAGTTGGGCATACCAATGTCTATGAATGAGATATGAGGTGGCGGTACCGGTTAGAGTGACCGGTGTCGATTCATAAAGTGACATATTCTAGTCACTATGAAAAGTGACCAAGGCCTAATAGGTGAGATTTAGAAGGCCTAAATGGGCTAAAAATGAGAGGGTAGAAATGGGAAGTGGGTAATGGGGTTAGCCTAGATAGAATAGAGGTAGGTAAAGGTAGAAGTGGGTGGGTGTAGGGTTAATTAGGTAAGGATAAGTGGGTGGTTAGGGAAAATTTAGGTCAAAGAGTGTAGGAAGAATAGTGATCAAATAGAAGAATGGTACTTGGTGAGGCGAGATAGAAGGTATGAGAGATCAGTGAAATAGGTAGGAAAGGAGGTAGGTAAGTAAGTGTATATGTGGGATGGGAAGAAATAAATAATATAGGTAAGTATTTGACATTGGTGAATTGCATGGATGCAGGCACAACATCAGTTGATGATGCAGGATAGGGTCCCACCATTATTGGGGGAGATATGGCCTAGCATAATAGAGGATGAGTGAACTCACATGCAAGAGGTTTGATTGGTAGGGATCGGGTGGATCATACGAGATCATAGTCTTATGGTCACTCTCATCGATAGATGGGATGTAATGACCAACACATTCCATCTACCCACTAGCAAGATGATGATCATGTTGGAGGATGTATAGTGGATTTTGTGTTTACCAATTGTTGGGGAGCCCATTTAATCAGTATTAGTAGATGAGTATTTCAAGGCAATGATTTACGGATTTGGAGAGATGGTGAGAGACTTGATGGAGCACAATGTCAGTCTCATATATGGAGCGATGTATGTTGCACACTGCGGGAGACTCGAGCTAGCCATTGGTGGGGGTGCTATGTACTTCAAGACTCATAGGGTGGCCAATTTCCCAGGGGATTGATGGGAGTTATGTGAGATATGCTTGAGGATCATGTCTATATTGTGTTGGCACCTACATATCTAGAAAATTTATACAAGGAGATATGGGGCTATCAAAGGATGGGATAGTATAGAATCTATTGTATATTCCTACTGCATTGTTAGGCATATGAACACATAGTGATTGTGTGCCCAAGGGGAATGCCAATAGAAGATTTGCATAATGGTGGATAGAGGGTTTGATATAGGAGATGGGTGGTAGTAGGTGGTCATCCACGAGTGGAGGAGGCATCACATGATGTGGATTTCTACGGATGTCACTAGAGTGTTTAGAGACCCTATGTTAGATTTCCTTCATATAGAGGGATGGACTAGGAGTTACAGGGGATATAGCTACCGAGGTGGATACATGGTAGGTGTTTCAAGTGAGCATGAGATGATTCCATTGGATAGGGTCTGACGCCAATTTTGACTACATCAGATGTGTCACATCTATTCCCATAGTACCACAAAGATGATGTGGAGAAGCTGTTATCTCCACCCCATACTACATACCCGCGAGGAAGGGTAGGAGGAGGTGTCGATTGATAGTAGACTTGGTGATGTAGGGGCCACTGTGGCATATAGAAAGTTATGAGCGAGAAGAGTTAAAGGAAGCACCGTTAAGGCCAAGTCAGCCAAATTTAGCCACGGTGATGATGCGAGAGAGATGCACAATAGGGATAAGTGATTTCTCTAGGTGTACGGTTTCTGATAGCACAAGCGCAGTGGCCACCTTGACATGAAGGTGACTACTTTATAGGTTCATCTAGCACATGAGCGGCATAGGCTCCTGCACATGCTTCAAAGGGGATCGATCATAGGTACCTTCTTTACATGAATAGGTCACAAGTTTATAGGGCTAACTAACCACAACCTAGGAATAGGTTATGACATTACAGCACGTGTATCCACATAGGTACCAATGTAGGAACTAGGATAGGCATCGGGATAGGTTATCAATTTACTGCACTGCACTGCCGCGACAGGTCCCTTGAGTACAAACATAGAGGCTATTATTGTTATGGAAGGGTTCATAGGTTGGAGCCAAAAAAATGGCGCCACCCTAGATAGTGTCCATGGCTAGGTTTAGGGATTCCCTAAATGAGGCTCGTTATTATTAGGATTAGCTAACCGCATCCATTATTTATGTCCCATCATACGTTGAGCACAAGGCCCAGCGGGTGGCCGGTGAGAGGACTAGGTCTCGGACTCACAATTCGTAAAGTAGCACGGGGGGTCATTAGCCCCAGAGACAGGGGGTCGTGGTCATGTTACAATCTCTCATAGGCGAGCCCGGATGAGGGCAAGGAGGAAGATATGGTGAGAGGATAGAAACCCATGGAGGGTGGAGAGATGATGATCAGGCGGGAGACAAAAAAAAAGCAAAGGATACATGTGAGAGCAAAAAGGAGGGCCTTGGATGGGTATGAGATATTTATGAGATGTGGCATTGTATTTTGATTTTATATATATACTTGGCCTACATGCTAAAGATTGTGAGATTGTACATGAGATTTTTTGAGATACTTTGATTATTTATCCCTATGCATATCTCGTATTTATACAAAAACACTCCCTTTTATATAGTTGATGATGATTATTGGGTGATGATGTACTAGTTTTCAATTCCATTTTAATGGTTATATTATGAAAACTAGGTGAGTTAGGCATGGTGTTAGGAATTAGATAAAAAGTATGAGAAAAAATTCCTCAAACCACAATAGTAGGAAACTATATAGCAGAATTATACTTGCAGAAATATAACAACATAAATAAATAATGCACAAAAGAAGACAAGACAAGATTTAACGTGGTTCACCCAATGTGGGCTACGTCCACTAAGAAATTTCTTAGATTTTATTATCAACAAGAGTAAAACAACTCTCACAGTATTCTCTCAGTTATGAACTCACAACAAAATTCCAAAGATGCTAAACCACATCTAAACCACAATTGACACCCAATTGCATAACCTTGATCACTCTTGATCACCTCTTGATCATTAAGACTCAAGACCTCTTGAACACTCAAGATATCTTTAAGATACCCTAACACCTCTATTTATAGGATTAAAATCCTTCTAAGAAGCCCTAAAGCCAACCCTAGAAGTTTGAAAGTCATGATCTTTCAACTTCCCACGGTTGGAAAAATAGTCCTGATGTTAACAACATGTTAACAACAACGTCAAAACAACAGCACAACGACTGCACAACCACGTCACAAAAAATGACTACAAAATGCTCCTGAAGTCTCCAAACTTAACCGTTCGAGCTCCAACACTTCAATACTGATTCAAGAAGACCAAAAACAGGCTCCACACCCCAACAATCTCCCACTTGGAGACTGTTTCCACTGAGAAAATTTCTTAACCCTTCATTATCAACCATGAAGGCCAATCAAAGTTGAACACAACTTCAAATTCTCCCTTGTGACCACCTTGGTCATCATATCCATAGGATTTTGACTGGTATGAATCTTTTCCAGCTTCAACTTATCTTCTTCCAAAGCTGTCTGATGAAATGATATCTCAGCTAAATGTGCTTCATCCTAGAGTGGAAAGTGGAGTTCTTTGCCAAATGAATAGCACTCTGACTATCATTGTGTAGTCTCCCAACTTCCTACTTATGCCCCAACTCATCAAGAAACTATTATAGCCAAATCATCTCCTTGCTTCCTCCTCGTGGCAGTAACATACTTAGCCTATGTGGTTGACAAAGCCACAACCTTTTGTAACCATGAAATCTAACTCACCGTTGTATCACCAACCATAAATACATAACATGTCATGCTCCTCCTACTGTCCAAATATCCTACCATGTTTGAATCTACATATCCATGTAATGTAGTGTCTGATCCACCAAAACACAATGCTGCTCCCATGGTCCCTCTCAAATACCAAAGGATCCACTTTACTACCTACCAGTGCTCTCTACTTGGATCACTCATAAACCTACTCACTACTCTCTTGCCCTCGGGTAGCTCCACCAGATCCCAAGTCTAGTTTTCCATAAGAGATCTATGCTCTTCATCCATGGCCTGCTCCCACTTCTTCCTGGCATCCACTTGCACTGCTTCCTCAAAGCACTCTAGATCTCCACTGTTAGTGAGAAATAAATAATTCAAAGATGGAGTAAATCATTCAGGTTCCCTTCTTACCCTAGAAGACCTTCTCACCTCAGGAGTTTGGGGTTCCTGATGAGTAGGTACCTAAACTAGTTGTGCTAGAATGTGTTATAATTGAACTGCCCCCTTGGACACCTTACTATCCGCAATGTCCTCTAACACTGTGTATTCTTTCTTTGATTCCTCTTTCTATTCCTACAACTGATCTTTATACATGATTTTTTCATTAAAGACAATATCTCTAGACCGAAATATTTTCTTGTCTTTAAGACTCCAAACATGGAAACCAAAATCATCTTCACCATATCCAACAAAGGTGCATTTCTCAGACTTAGCCTCTAACTTGGTCATATCATCTTTATCAATGTAAACAAATATCTCACATCCAAATACTCTAAGAAATGAGTAATCAATTTTCTTACTAGACCAAGCCTCCTCAGGTATACCTCCATCCAAGGCCATAGAGGGTTCTCTGTTAATCAGATAAATAATTGTGCTTACTGCTTCCACCCAAAACATGAGTGGCAGCCCCACATGTAACCTCATGCACCTAGCACGCTCCATGATTGTCCTGTTCATTCTCTCTGACACTCCATTTTCTTGTGGAGTATTTGGAACCGTTCTTTTCCTGTGGATCCCATTTATCAAACAGTAATCAATAAATTCATTGCTGTAATATTCCCCTCCATTATTCGACCTAAGACATTTTAGCTTGAGACTTGTTTCATTCTCAACCAAGGCTTTCCATCTTTTGAAAGTTTCAAACACATCATATTTCTTTCTAATGCAATATACCCAAACTTTTCTAGTTGCATCATCAATGAAAGTGACATAATAACATGAACCACCAATAGAGTTTACCTTAGCTAGCCCCCATACATCTATATGTACTAACTCCAACTTACTCTCCTTCCTGGTAGGTCCAACCTTGAGGAATCTCACCGCTTTTGTTTCCCATAAACATAGTCCTCACAGAAGTCCAAATCTAACTCCTTTAATCTAGGAAACCTGTCCTTTATAATCTACATGCCCTTATGACTCATATGATTGAGTCTCTGGTGCAAAAAATTTACATCTCCATCTGCAGCAACTAAATTACAATAATCAGCACCACTGGTTAAATACAAAGTACCATTTTTCTTACCTCTTGCAACCACAAGAGCTCCCTTAGTAACCTTCCAAGAATCTCTTGTAAAACTAACTGTGCAACCATCACTACCCAGTTGTCCCGCTGATATCAAATTCCACCTCAACTTAGGCACATGCCTAATGTCCTTAAGTAGCCATGTGTTCCCATTATGCATTTTCACCTAAACACAACCTTTCCCTACTATGCTACATGGTTCATCATCACCAAAATATACATGTCCAAAATCACCTTGAACAAAATCAGTAAAGTAATGTCTATGTGGGGTGGCATGGAAAGAAGCCCCTAAATCTAATACCCAAGATTCAATAATATTATCTAAAGAAAGAATTAAGGCATCCTGACAAACATCACCTGCTGCCACATTTACCTCTTTAGTTTCCTCCTTCTTGTTCTTCTTATCCCAAAGAGCCTAACAATCTTTCTTAGCATGACCAACCTTCCCACAATGCCAACATTCTAACTTACTCTTGGACTTTGACCTTCCACGATCATTCAACTTCCCACGGTTACCTTTCCCTCTGTTCTTTTGTCTCCCTCTGCTCTCCACCGTCAAAGCATTTCCAGAAGTAGAAGAATCTGGTGCTCTTCCTTCACATTTCCTCACTTAGGATCACACCTATTACATCCTCAAACTTCAGCTTTGAGTTATTAGAGACTGAATTACTTACAACCATAACCAAGCTATCCCAGCTATCTGGTAAGGAGCAAAAAATCAACAAAGCCCTGACCTCATCATCAAAGTCAATTTTTATCGAGTTTAACATACTCATAACTGTATTAAATTCATTCAAATGATAAAAATAGAACCATTCTCAGACATCTTCATATTAAATAAATTTTTCATCAAAAATATTTTATTAGAGGAGAGGGTTTTTCATATAACTTCCCCAACGCACTCATGAGACCTTCCATGGTCTTATCCTGTGATATGTTGAAAGCAACCGAAGATGCAAGGCATAAACAAATTTCCCGAGTGCCTTTCTATCTAGCAACTCCCAATCCTCATCCGACATGGCTGTAGGTTTCTTTGTTTTTCCAGCCAAAGGAACATGGAGGTCCTTTTGATATAAGTAATCATCCATTTGCATCTTCCACAAACCAAAGTTCTGCCCATTGAACTTCTAAACCCTCAATCTTCCCTCATCTGCCATAGCTCCCACTCAAGCTAAACTTTCCCTATGATTTACAACTTCAGAAAAAAAATCACCAAAGCTCTGATACCAATTATTAGGAATTAGAGAAAAAGTATGCGGAAACAATTCCCAAACCACAACAGTAGGAAACTATATAACAGAATTATACTTGCAAAAATATAATAGCATAAATAAATAATGCACAAAAGAAGACAAGACAAGATTTAATGTGGTTCACCCAATGTGGGCTATGCCCTCCAAGAACTTGCTCATATTTTATTATCAACAAGAGTAAAACAACTCTCACATTATTCTCTTAGTTATGAACTCACAAATGTAAATCCAAAGATGCTAACCTTGATCACTCTTGATCACCTCTTGATCATTAAGACTCAAGATCTCTTGAACACTCAAGATATCTTTAAGATACCCTAAGACCTCTATTTATAGGATTAAAATCCTTCTAAGAAGCCGTAAAGCCGACCCTAGAAGTTTGAAATTCATGATCTTTCAACTTCCCATGGCTGGAAAAAAATAGTCCCGACATTAACAACATGTTAACAAAGAACGACATAACAACGACATAGTGATTTGCATAGCCACCTCACAACAAATGACTATAGAATGCTCCTGAAGTCTCCAAACTTAACCATTCAAGCTCTAGCATTTCAATACTAATTCAAGAAGACCAAAAATAGGCTCCACACCCCAACACATGGCTGAGTTATGTGTAGGCATGGTTAGTCGAGGTATAGGCATGGTGGAGTCTAAAATTTCCAATTCATGGTTTTATGGAAATTATGTGTTGTATATACATTTTGTTTAAATTTCCAAGTAATTGATATCGTGGAAATGTTAAATGATTCAGGTATGATGTGGTTGAGGTTATAAAATTGTAAGTATGATGAAATGATGTATGATTTTGGTATATATTAATCTTCAAGTTATTTTGTAAATGGAAACTAACTAGATTAGAATGTGAATGTAAAGGGGTAAAACTGGTTAGGGCTAAAAGTGGTTGAGCTAACATCCAAAGGCCCCATTCCTTGGAGTGTTGCCTACATAGCCCCAACAAAAAGGGGCCTCAAGACAATGTAGTTCGCCATAAGCTAGGGAATAATATGATGGGGTAGATGAATAGGTCGGTAGGTTTTAGGCATGATGGATTCTAGGAAATTTAGTCATGGTTAGGTGTAGTTTGTTTAGGCATGGTTGAGTTTAGGTTGAATAGGCATGGTTTCAAAGGTCTAGTCCTATGTAGCATAATCAATAAGTAAGAAAAGAGATGAATGGTAAAAGAGGTGGAATGCTTGAAGTTGAAAGAACCATAATGAGCATATCGAGGATGGGTTGATGAACTTAAAACCCTAAAGGTAGTGCATGATCGACTATTCTAAGGGTGAAGGAAGTCACATGATAAAAAAATGTCACATTTTTTGCAGGTCCCTTGAGTAAGTAGAAAATAAGAAAGAAAGGAAGATGAGGTGAAATAGGTTGTTTAACGTAACCTTATTGTGAGACAACATGCCTCTTCTACAAGATACCCAAAACTAAAATAGGAAAGTCCATGATGAAAAATTTGTAATTTTATTGATTTTTTTGTATTTTATTTTTTCTTTTGTTTGATAGACTAATCAATGTGGGAAGTCTATGTGGGATGAATAGAATGACTCCTTGAGTTCTTCATGAAGTTGATTGATGTAGGAATTCTATGTGGAATAAATAGAATGACTCATTGAGTTCTTCATGAAGTTGATTGATGCAAGAAGCTTAAGAAGGTTTTATTTTTAGTTTGCATAAATAGTATTCTTTTTGATAGACTATGTACACTATGGCTAGCTTATATAGCTATCCTTTGAGGGAGTAGTCTATTTATAGCAGCAAGATAGAGAGGTAGATGTCCTTTTTGAGGGAGTCATCTAGTTAAAAGAAGTTTGACTCAAGGAGTGGAGTTTGAATATCCCATATATTAATTTTGAATTTCTTTAGAATTTTAGGTCATGGACAAGACTAAATATGAGTATAGGCATCTATTATGAAGGTAAAACCATAGCAAGAAAAGGTTAACTATACAAGAGTTTTAAGTGGCAAACAACCATAGGATTCCATTCTGAAAATAGTGAAAAGTATCCATGAGAATCACGTCATGAGTAGAGATGTGGTACTCATATTTAAGATAAGACTGAAAGGTGACAGATAATCACATGATTCTTGTTTAGTCGTTGGTCCTTAAAAGAGGTAGATGAAAGGAATGGGTACTCAAAGGATGAGTGTGTAATAGACAAAAGGTGATATAGTACTTGATTCAACAATAGAATGGTCAAAGATGCAAGGCATTGAGGGGCTCAAGTTCAAGTTTACCTTCGAGGGAAGATAAATGATAAGCACCTAATCCATATGCATGAGTAATGATATAGGGTACAAACTAATTAGGAGAAAAATTTCCCGTTTACATTTCTCCACTTTTTTAAATGTCAATTTTCCTTCAGGACGATGTTGTTGACCTTGAAGGTTCATTCTTGGACACGTTTATCATATGCATGTTTGATATGTTTTTGGTGGATTTGAAGGTGATTGAGAACATTTAAACGAAATTTGTCTAGAAGCTCAAGTTAGGCCAAACGGTCTTGGCAAAAATCATTATGGTTGAGTATATCTTTGAGTGAGATACGTAGAGATGGAATTTGGACATTGAGATGTGAGAAAGCCTTTGTCACGTAGACCAAAGAAAAAGGTGTGGCATTATTTGAGGTGAGAATAATAGTGCAATAATCCCATAAGGCAAAAGGAATGTGCATGTGTCGATCCTTACAGATCGTCAACCACTTTCATAAGGATTTTATTTAGGGTTTTGTTAGTCGATTCAACTTGGCCATTTATTTCAGGATAATAAGGTGAAGAAAAATTGAGTTGAATGCCAAAGGTGTCATGATTTTCTATAGGGTTTTGTTTTTGAATTATTTTCTATTATCAGTGATGAGGTGGTGAGGAACACCAAAGAAAAAAATGATATGATGGTTAATGAACTAACATATTTTCTTAGGTTTTGTAGAAATGAGAGGCACGAATTCCACCCATTTAGTGTAATATTTGGTAGTAGTAATAATCCATTGATGACATGGGAAGAATGAGGGTTAATCTCTCCGACAAGATCCAAACCCCATTGAGAGAAATTCCAAAGGTATCATGTGACTTGTAAGGCATGACTAGGGGTGTGATGAAGATTAGCATGTTTTTGAAATTTCACACAATGTTTGACATAGTCACAACAGTCTTGGTTTAGGGTTGGCTAGTAATAGCCGAGGTGAAGGATGTGCTTAGCGATAGTGAAGCCACTGAAATGACCTCCAAAAATCTCATCGTGAACTTCCTTGATGGTGTATGGGATTTTAGAACTTGTAAGAAATCGTAAGAGGATACCATCAAATCCATGTTTGTGGATAAGACCACCCATGATGACATAGCGAGAGATGATTTTGAGGAAGACTCATTTTCCATTGCAAGTAAGATCTAGAGGCAAAATTAAAATGGAAAGGTAGTCAACTAAAAAATATATAAGAAGGTTATTGAAATATTTTTACTCTAACAAAAAAAATTGAGTCTGAGGGCGAAGTAGGTATTTGAGAAGTGAGATAGGCCATGGTGTTAGTGAATTTATTAGTGGAAGGTAGGGTGGTTTGAATTTCATAATGGTTAAAGGTATTCAAAAGCATGTCAACATGATGTTTATACTTTTGAAGTATCTTGTTACGACATTGGTATAGATTGTTGAATTGTTTCAAAACTAGTTGAGAGTCGCCAAAGATATTAATTGATTTAATGTACCTAAGGCTATGGCATTCTTAAGACCTAACACGAGTGCTTAGTATTCAACAATGTTACTAGTATAGTCAAAATCTAGTTTGAAAGATAAAATCATAGGCTCACCATCAAGAGGAATATGGATGACCCCGCACCACCCCACATTGAAATTTTGAACCATCAAAGAATAAGGTCATTTTGTAAATGTTGCCATCTAGGGAGAGGGTAGAAATGGTGTCATCAAGGAAGTTAAAGTTAGAATATTGGTATTGAGAGAGAGGTGCATCTGTGAGTTGGTCAGCAATGGTTTGTCCTTTGACATACTTTTGATGGATGAATTTGAGATCTAGGTCTGCAAGAATCATGATCTAATGTGCAACATGTTGATGTTGGTAAGGCTTAGCATACATGTAATGTAAGGAGTCGTATTCGTTACAACGAAGGTTTTGTAGTTGAGTAGGTAATGTTGAAGTTTAGTGGAGAAAAAGACTAAGGATAGGGAAAGTTTTTGGTGTGAGAATATCTAGTCTCGGTAGTCTAAAAACATATGGCTTATATAATAAACCATTTGTTCCATGTGCTTCTCATCATGATGAGTGAGCATGACACCCAGGGAATGATCATTGGTAGAAATGTAAAGGTAAAATGGTTGGTCATCCTTAGGTGGAATGAGCACATGTGGTTATAGGAGGTATTGTGTAAGACTTCGAAGGCTTTGTAGAATTCATCATCCCATTTGAAGGTGACATCCTTTTTATAATATGATGAAATGGATGGCAATAGTCGTGAAGATGAGAAATAAAGTGATGAATAGATTACAACATGTCTTGCAAACTACGCAGTTGAAAAAGGTTAGTAGGTGGAGGCATCTGGAGAATAACATTGATTTTAGTGGGATCAAATTCAATGCCACACAAAGAAACAATAAAACCAAGGAGATTTCTCGAGAGAACATCAAAGACACACTTCTTAGGTTGAAGGTGAACGCAATATTTGATAAGATGATCAAAGACAACCTTAAGGATTGCAAGGTGTTTGGCCCGATGTTTAGATTTTGCAAGATGATCGTCAACGTAATCTTCCAATATGCTATGCATGATTTCATGAAAGATATAATTCATAGCCCGCTGATATGTAGCACCTGCATTTTTAAGGCCAAAGGGCATGACACGATAATAGAAGGTCCCCAAGGAGTGATGAATGTGGTTTTGTGTTGATCTTCCAGGGCGAGTAATATTTGGTTATAACCTGAAAAAATGTCCATGGGTGATACCATCTCGTGGTCGGTGGTGAGATCAACTAGTTGGTCAATACTAGGTAGAGGAAATTCATATTTGGGGCAAGCCAAGTTAAGGTCACGGAAATATGTGCAAATGTGGAGTCCCCTATCACTTTTTAATAGGAAAAATTTTAGAGATCCATTGAGAATAATCAATGGGTAGAATGAAGGAAACAGAAAGGAGGTGTTGGAGTTCTTCTTTGAAAAGAAAGGTAATATGAGGATGCATTATTTGTAGCTTCTATTTCACGGGTTTGGCATTAGGAATGGCTACGATATTATGGACCACAATATTAGGGTCAATACTGTATATCAGCGTAGGACCAAGAATTATGATCCCAAAGGAAATAAGTGAAAGCTTCTTGTTCAGTAGCATCTAAAGATTGGCCTATTTTTAGAATGTGTGGGTTGTCTTGAGTGTGAATGTTGATTTCGATATTCAATTCATTCAACATGGTTTACGTCTTAGAAGGTAACGATTGGTGAATATAAGAATCTTCCACACCAAGGTAGGTGAGAATATAATCATCATCTTGACATTGAACGACGTTAATAGAAGGCATTTCATCATCGATCATGTCAAGATATAGGAAGAGAAGAGAAGAGGGAGCCTTGCCTTCGTTTTGATAAGTTAGAAGTCTTAGGAAAATGGTGTTCAAGAAAAAAAAAGTTATGAGGAATGGATTCTGGATCCATGGACTTTGTAGGTGAAGGTGGTGAGGTAGGTGAATGGGCTGGAGAAGGTTTATCATCCTCAATGTGTTCGACTTGGGCATTATTTGAATGTGGTTAAAAAATTCCAATACCATTGCGATCTTTATGCTTACAAGAGGTGTAAGGAATGACATTATGACGGCCTTGTTCATAGAAACCAAATATAAAGCCATTCCAAGAACAACAATGGAGGAAGGTGTGGACGAATCAGTGGTTGGTGAGAGATTGAAGGTTAGAGGAAAAGGGTCAATTTTGGGAAGGTGGCTCAGGTGAGTAGGTAGAAAAATCAAGTCCCCCATACATTAAGTTGGTGCGAAGGTGGGGAGGACTATAGGGGAAAAATTATCCTACGTAGTGATCATAGCGGTGATGTTGGTGAAGGTTACCATACTCTTAAGGAGTAAGGAAGGTGTCAATATTATAAAGGTGGTACTCCCCCAGAGTGAGGCATTGAAAAACACCTTCTAAGGGATCACTAGTTGGTATGTGGGTAGCGGGAATAGATGAATCACTTAATAGTTGGGAAGAAGAAGCATTGGATTTTTGAAAAGTAGATGGGTTGGCTGATGGGTCATTTGTGAGAAGTTTTAGCGTAGTGGGAATAAAATATTTAGTTATGGAAGATGTTGTGGAAGAAGTGGTGGATGAGGTAGCGGTTGAAGAAGATGCATCAGCGGTGATAGATAGGATAAAGAAGTGAAGAAGAAGAAAAAATAGTGGTAGATGACTTAAGCGAGATAAGGACATTGTTATGTCGGTAGAGCATGTTATAGGTTTAAAATGGTGATCGATCATTTGGGCCGAGATAGTGTAGTTGTGTCCTTCAAGTTAAAATTTTAAACAATGGTGTAAGGTTGAAGGAACAAAACCCATGGCACAAATCCAAGGTTGGCAAGTAGAGGTTGTACTCGAATTCCTCCTCTAAGATAGAATAATTCAAAAAAGGCACGGGGGCCCACGCCAATGTGGAGAATGATGGTTCTGAGGGTGGAAGTCATGACATCATTAAATGAATGCAACATAACTGGGTTATTATGCATGTAATTTGTAGGGATGCACATTTGGTTGTACACATGGGAGTAAATGATGTTAATATTGACACCTCCATCAATCATAATGCATCAAACTCGTATATTATCAACATAGATAAAAATAAATAGGGCAGGGTTAGGATCATCTTATTGGAGAGGGACAATCTCTTCAACAGAGAAATTAAGTGCGGATACTTAATCAATGGTAGTGGGAGAAAAAGATGGAGGCAAAGTGGTGAGAGCGGCCACATGATGAGGATTTATAATGGTGACGATAGGTGTAGGGTCATTAGGTAGAATGTCAATAGATTACAAGACCTCAATGAGGGTCTGACGATGAGACTCAAAGGTTTAGATGAGGTCATACAAAGACATTTTGAGAGGAGATTGGTACAATTTCTTAAGCATTGTACAATGGGAAACCCCATCATAAATAGGGTATGCGAGTCCACAGATGGTGATTTTTGGTGCAGGTGCAAATGGAATGTTGGGTAAAGGAGTAGCGAGTTGAGCTAATTGTTTTCTCTTTTCCTTTGTCCTTATAGGATTGATTGGAAACTTGAACCATATTGATCTGCAGTGAAGGAGAAGGTGAGTGTTGAAAGGTGTAAAGGAAGGATGAGCAAAATGTTAGTGAGGGAACATAATGGTTTTATGAAAGCAATGCGACACATTGAAATTTTGGTGGAGGTTTTGCTAGCTCTATGATGCAGACCATATTGATCTCAAATATTAGAGGAGGATAAAATGGTTGTGGAGGTGGAGATGGAGGTCACTGAATAGGTATCAAATGAGGCTATGTGGTGATAGGTGAAGGTGGAATAGGGTCCTCATCTAAAATATCATCATCATGAAATTTTTCTTTGAGAGGACATAGTTGGAGAAGAATAGCCTTAAGAGCCTTACGGTTTCCACATCATGCCCGACACATGATGGTAAGCAAAATTTTTGTATCATTAAACCCTTCCTATTTAGATTTGAGTGGGTTATAAGGTCTAAGTGGTGATAATGTGATGACATAGGTTTCCAAAAGGTTAGCTAAGATGTTGGCATAAGACCACGGCAATAGATCACAATGTGAATTAAGTGTGGGTCCGGATGGAAGTGTGGATGAATATTGTGGGAGAGGCATCACTAGAGGTGGAATTAAAGGTTGAGTAAGTTTGACTACTTTTTTAGTGGATAGTATGGTTTTGGGTTTGGGTTACACCTTCTTAGGTAATGATGTAATTGGTGAGCTAGTTGTTGTGGGGTGGTGTAGCTTTAACTACCTCTTTGGAAGGTAGTGGGGTTTTGGGATTGGGTTACACCTTCTTGGGTAAAGGTGAAGAAGGAGTGCATGATGTAGAAGGGAAGGAAGATGAAGGAAGGGGAGGGTTTAGCCAAGGTGATAATGGAGGTGTGTTAGGAAATAAGAGAGAAAATATGTGGAATAATCCCTTACGTAATCGCAACAAGTAGAAACTAATATGCAAAAAATATTACAGATCTCAAATAAAAGTGCGAGAATAAATAAAACAACACAAAGAGACAAGATTTAACGTGGTTTACCCAATTTGGGCTACATCCACCAAGAATCACTTGCTCAAATTTTATGACAAGCCTCCACTCTCTCAATACAATAACCAAATCCGTTTGGAGCTATGCTCAAAAAAACTCTCTGAAATTCACACCCGAATTCAAAACACATCTGCAATACATTTACTTGTACATCTATCATATGCATAAGGCCATAGAAATAGACAACTACTTAAGCGAGTTTTTGGTACAAAAACGTGCGTATTAAAACCAAGGGCAAAAACCGTGGGTATCAAAACAATGGGAAAAAGACCGAAAAAACCATGGGCCCAAAAAACAGCCCATAACGATTACCCATTACCCATGGGTTAATAAACCACCCATGAAAATTTTCTTTGGGACCGCCGTAAAAATACCCGAGTGTAACACATAGAAGGTGTACCACATTCTAACATGCAAATAGGCTCCACAAACATAACAATCTCCCGCTTGGAGACTGATTTCCACTACGAAATCTTCTCAACCCTTCACTGTCATCTACGAAGGCCAACCAAAGTTGAACATAGCTTTAGTTTATCCCTTGTGACCACCTTGGTCATCATGTCTATAGGATTCTGACTGGTATGAATCTTCTCCAACTTCAACTTATCTTCCTCCAAAGTTGTCCTGATGAAGTGATATCTCAACTATATATGCTTCATCCTGGAGTGGAAAGTAGATTTTTTAGCTAGGTGTATAGCACTCTGACTATCACTATATAGCTTACATTCCTCCTGCTTATGCCCCAACTCCTCAAGCAATTGTTGTAGCCAAATCATCTCTTTGCTTGCCTCTGTGGTAGTAACATACTCATCCTCCATGGTTGACAAAGCCACCATCTTTTGTAGTCGTGAAATCCAGCTCACTGCTGTCCCACCTATAGTGTAAATATAACCTGTTGTGCTCCTCCTGCTGTCTACATCTCCAGCCATGTTTGAATCTACATAACCACGTAAAGTGGTGTCTCGATCCCATGTAGCAAAAGCTGTCCCCATGGTCCTCTCAAACATCGAAGGATCCACTTTACCGCTTTGCCAATGCTCTTTACCTGGATCACTCATAAATCTACTCACAGCTCCCACTGCATGGGTAATATCAGGCCTAGTGCACACCATAGCATACATCAAACTACCAATTGCTGATGAGTAAGGTACCTTTGACATTTGGTTTCTTTCCCCGCTCGTCTTGGGACACTACTCCTTTGATAACTTGAAATGGCTTGCCAAAGGAGTCCCAACCAGTTTAGCATCCTGCATATTAAACCTCTCCAAGACCTTCTTAATGTACTCTTCCTGAGATAAAGTCAGCTTTCGTTCCTTCCTATCCCGAGATATCCTCATACCAAGGATTTGTTTGGCTGCCCCCAAATCCTTCATAACAAAGGATTCACTTAGCTGCTTCTTGAGTACTTTTATTTCCTACATGTTTTTACCTGCAACCAACATGTCATCCACATACAAACATAGGATAATATAACTTCCATCCTCAAATTTCTTTGTATACACACAATGGTCAGAATGACATCTAATATAACCTTGCTCCATCATGAAGCTATCAAATTTCTTATACCATTGACGTGGATCTTGTTTCGTGCCATACAAGCTTTTCTTCGGTTTGCAAACCATCTCATCTTTACCTTTGACCTCATAGCCCTCTAGTTTCGCATATATAGTTCCTCCTCCAAATCACCATGGAGAAATGCAGTATTTACATCAAGTGTTCTAAGTGCAAGTCTTCTACCGCAACTATTCCTAGAATAGTTCTAATAGAATGGTCATTTTTACTATAGGAGAGAAAAATCTCATCAAAATCTATACCTTGTTTCGTGTAAACCCCTTCACCACCAACTCGGGCCTTATATCTTTTCTTTCCTCCTTCTTCGTCTTTGACTCGAACACCCACTTATTATGTAATTCTCTTTTGCCTTCGGGTAGCTTCACCAAATCCCATGTCTGGTTTTTCCATGAGAGCTTGATGCTCCTCATCCATGGCTTGCTCCCACTTCTTCCTGGCATCTACCTACATTGCTTCATCAAAGCTCTCTAGCTCTCCACTATTAGTGAGTAATAAATAATAAAGAGAAGGAGAAAAATGTTAGGTTCTCTTCTTACCCTAGAATACCTCCTCAATATAGGAGTTTGGGGTTCCTGTTGAGGGGTTCTGAACTAATTCATGTGTCACTTTCCCATCTAGAAGATCCTCTACCGCTGCATATTCTTTCTTAGATTCTTCCCTATTTTCCTGCAAATGCTGCTTATACATGAATTTCTCATTAAAGACCACATCCCTAGATCAAATAATTTTCTTGTCCTTAATACTCCAACATTTATATCCAAAGTGATCACCACCATAACCAATGAAAGTACATTTTTCTAATTCTCTAGCTTAGTCCTATCATCCTTTTCTATGTGAACAATCACCTCACATCCAAAGAATCTAAGAAATGAATAATCAAATTTCTTACCACACCAAGCCTCCTCGTGTATGCCTCCATCCAAGGCACTTGAGGGTCCCTCTGCATTTATCAAGTACACACATTTGTGCTCACCGCTTTTTCCCAAAAAGAAAGAGGCAGTCCTGCATATAACCTCATGCTCCTAGCACGTTCCATTATTGTTCTGTTCATCATTTCTGATACCCCATTCTACTGCTGGAGTTCCTGGAACCATCTTTTTCCTGTGGATTCCATTCTTAGAACAATAATCATTAAATTCATTGCTGCAATACTCCCCTCCATTATCTGACTTGAGACATTTTAGCTTAAGACCTGTTTCATTCTCTACCAAGGGTTTCCATTTAACAAAAGTGTCAAATACATCAGATTTTTTTATAATACAATAAACCCAAACTTTCCTTGTTGCATCATCAATAAAAGTAACATAATAACTTGAACCCCCAAGAGATGATACTTGATCCGGCCCCACACATCGAATGTATTAGATCTAACTTACTCTCTTTCTTCGTAATTCCAACCTTGAGAAACCTTACTTGCTTCGTTTCCCATATATGCAGTTCTCACAAAAATCCAAACCTATTTTCGTATATCTAGGAAAATTATTCTTTATGATGTTCATGCCCTTATGGCTCATATCACCAAGCCTATAGTGCTATAATGTTGTATCTCGCATCCAAGCCACAAGATTACAATCATTATTACTATCGGTGGTTAAATACAAGGTTCCAACCTTCTTACCTCTTGCCACCACGAGAGCACCCTTGATAACCTTCCAAGAGTTAGTGTAAATATCACAGTACAACCATCACTTCCCAATTACCCCGCTGATATCAAGTTTCTCCTTAATGTAGGCACATGTATGACATCCTTCAATATCCATGTATTCCCATTCTGCATCTTAACCTCAACAGAACCTTTTCCAACTATACTACAAGGATCATCATCACCAAGAAAAACATGCCCAAAATCCCCTTGAACATAATCAACAAAATAATGCCTATGTGGAGTAGCATGAAAAGAAGCCCCGAATCTAAAACCCAAGATTCCAGTAATATTATGCAAAGAAAGAATCAAAGCATCTTGACATACATTAACCGATGCCACATTTGCCTCATTTTCTTCCTATTGTTTCTTCTTATCCCGAAGCTCCCAACAATCCTTCTTTGCATGCCCAAACTTTCCACAATTCCAACATACAATCTTTCTCTTGGATTTTGACCTTGCCCAATCTTTTGATTTTCCACGGTTTCCTCTATTCTTCTGTCTCCCTCTAGTTTCCATTGTCAAAGCATTCCCTAAAGTAGAATATTCCCAGAGCTTTTTCTTTGCATTTCCTCGCTTAGAATCACCCCTACAACATCCTCAAACTTCAACTTCGAGTTAGCTAGAACCGATTTACTTACCGCCATTACTAGGCTATTCCAACTCTCAGGTAAAGAGCATGAATTAATAAAGCCCTCACTTCTTCATCAAATTCTATCAGAATCGAAGCTAACATATTCACAACCGTATTGAAATCATTTAAATGATCTGCTACTGAACTATTCTCAGACATCTTCATATTAAACAACTTTTTCATTAAAAATATCTTATTAGAGGTAGAGGGTTTTTCATACAACTTCCCTAATGCATCCATTAGATCTTTTGTAGTCTTTTCCTTTGAAACATTAAATAATACCGAAGATGCAAGACACAACCGAATTGTTCCAAGTGCCTTCCGATCCAACAAATCCCATTCCGCATATGTCATACTCGAGGGTTTGTTCACCTTCTCAGACAACGGAGTATAAAGATCCTTTTGATAAAGGTAATCTTCCATCTGCATCTTCCAAAGACTAAAATTTTGCCCATTGAATTTATCAACCCTAGATCTTCCATCATCTGCCATAGCTCCCACTCAAGATAAAACTTTCCCTATGATTTAACACTTCAACAAACCAAACCAGGCTCGATACCAATTATTAGGAAATAAGAGATAAAATATGCGGAATAATCCCTTACGTAATGTACAACAAAGTAGAAACTAATATGCGAGAAAATATTACAGATCTCAAATAAAAGTGCGAGAATAAATAACACAACACGAGAGAGACAAGATTTAACGTGGTTCACCAATTTGGGCTACATCCACCAAGAATCACTTGCTCGATTTTATTACAAGCCTCCACTCTCTTAATACAATACCGGATCCGTTTGGAGCTATGCTCAACAAACTTTACAGTAATTCACACCGAATTCAAAACACATCTGCAATACATTTACTTGTACACCTATCATATGCATAAGACCATATAAATAGACAACTTCTTAAGCGGTTTGATACAAAACCGTGGGTATCAAAATAATGGGCAAAAAACCGAAAAAACCATGGGCCCAAAAATAGCCCATAACGGTTACTCATTACCCATGGGTTAATAAACCACGCATGAAAATACCCGAGTGTAACACATAGAAGGTGTACCACATTCTAACATGCAAATAGGCTCCACAAACATAACAATAGCCTTAAGAGGACATAGTTGGAGAAGAATAGCCTTAAGAGCCTTACATTTTTCCACATCATGCCCTGACACATGATGGTAAGAAATTTTTTTGTATCATTAAACCCTTCCTATTTAGATTTGAGTGGGTTATAAGGTCTAAGTGATGACAATGTGATGACATAGGTTTCTAAAAAGTTAGCTAAGATGTTGGCATAAGACCATGCCAATGGATCACAATGTGAAGTAAGTGTGGGTCTGGATGGAAGTGTGGATGAATATTGTGGGAGAGGCATCACTAGAGGTGGAATTGGAGGTTGAGTAAGTTTGACTACTTGTTTAGTAGATAGTATGGTTTTGGGTTTGGGTTGCACCTTCTTAGGTAAAGATGTAATTGGTGAGCTAGTTATTGGGGGTGGTGTAGGTTTAACTACCTCTTTGGAAGGTAGTGGAGTTTTGGGCTTGGGTTACACCTTCTTGGGTAAAGGTGAAGAAGGAGTGCATGATGTAGAAGGGAAGGAAGATGATGGAAGGGGATGGGTTAGCCAAGGCGATAATGGAGGTGTGGTGAAGATGGTGGTAAGAGGAAATGTGGAAGGGACTGGTTGAGGAGAAGGGAATGGCATGGGTAATGATGAGGATACAAGAAGTGGTGTAGGTATGGGAGGTAGAAAGGAGGTAGGTAACAAAGAAGGCATAGGTTGTGTATGTAATTTGGGTGGAATAGAGGATCGTTTGAGGAGATGGGTGTTGTTTTTGGTTTACCTTGGGTAGGAGGCTACTTGACAAAGGTTGATGGGTGGGGATCTAGGATAGATGGAAGTGGTGAAGGTGACAGAGGGGTAGTAGATGAAGCCGATGTATGTGGCCTAAGAGGTTGGGTATTCCTCATAGGTGGGGAATAATATCTTTAATGGATTATGAGGATGTGGCTAAATCCATTTTGATAAGAGGATGGACTAGGCTTGATGTTAGCATGACTCTCAATGTGGTAATGGGTCTAGATGTAGAGGAAGATATCGGTGTAGGTAGGGTTTTACGTAAACGATTTTTTTTTGATGGTAATGATTTAGGTGTGGTTGAGGGTGATGAAGAAGGGAAAGCTTAAACTTGCATGGGCATGGTGGGATTGGTTTTCGAAACACCTTTGTATAGAATATGATTGTTTTTGACAACATCTGCATTTGCGTTGAGATAGGAAGCCAAAGGCGTCCCCAAAGCATGGAATTGTCAACATAATCTAAGTGGTAGTCCAAATGTGAGAATGGAATTGATGTAGATAAGGATGATGTTAATTTGGTAGTAATCCATTTAAATAATGTCTTTGAGACAAAGAAATTATTGGACTCAAACTTTGTGGGTAGAAGAGACACTAGTAGACTAACATAGACCTTAAAATCTAGTGAAAATTTTTCACCAACAGGAAGGATCTGCTACTAATGGATCCTTTGTGGGTAGGGAGAAGGTAAAATGGATGACATAGTTTATTCTTTTGGTGAAGAAGAAGGTAAGTATGACTCTTTCATGGGTAGAAGGGTAAGTACTATAGGTTGTTCATCAAATTGAGAGGTGAGTGGGGAAACTACATCGACATATATGGTGGACTCCTCCATGGGTGGAGGAGAAGATAAGGGGACTCCTCCATGGGTAGAGGAGTGGATGAGGCAGGTCCTTCCATGGATGAAGGAGCTTGTGCAAGAATCTCCTCGATAGATGGAATGGGAGGAAATTGAGTGGAAGGAGATGGTATGATGTCAAAAACAACATGAACCTCACAAACATTAGTGTCATTGGTCGAGGTTTCGCTATGGTTTGGTTAGATGATGGGGTGTGATTTGGGAATGGATTCTTGAATATGTGAAGGTTTTTATTAGCCAATGCATTAGGGTTATCCAAGATGAGATCTCCATTATCTAACATTTCTTGGATGATGTTTTTGAAATTTATATAATTACCATCGCTATGACCTCTAATGTGATGATATTTGTAGTAATCATTTTATTTGTACCATGCAGCACAGGATGAGAAGGGTCAAAACAAGTATGTGGTTTAATGGGTGGAAGAGTGATCACTCTGGATTTTAGAACTGCATTTCTAAAATCGAAGAATAGGGTTCTCTATGGGAGTATATTTTCATTTCTCTATCTTGAACTGAAAATCCTAAACAAGAGAAAGTTGGAAGAAGCCTTTGATTTTTAGGATGGATGAGATGGTCCAGATTTCAAAACCATTGCATTGGAAAATTATTTTTCTCTATAGTAATTATTTTGTGGTTTGGAAAAATAAAAGGTATCATTTGATTCAAACTCGGTGTTCTTCATAAGCAATTGTATCTTCTTCTATTCAATGGCACGTATTTCAAGTTTTTGGGCCATGGTGAATGCCTCACAAACGTTTGAAATGTTTAGACTCGGAGAGTTTGCAAGATGTGTCTAAAGACAAGATCTAGTGAACAACTCTATTAACTCAGTTTGAGGAAGTTGGAATGTGAGTTGGTTAATTAGGCTACGCCAACGAGAGGCAAATTCTACTTTAGATTCATCTTCATATTGTCATGTTGTGTAAAATTCGGTCATGGTGACATTCTTGACAATGTTGATAGAAAATTGGTCTAGAAAATACTCGGTTACCTAATTAAATGAAAAGAGGAAGTGCCAGGTAAAGAATTATACCAATCTAAAGTCAGTCTCGTCAAGGACATTGGGAATGTATGCAAGATAGAAGTTTCATCGTGATTGATGAGATAACACACATGTTTAAAATATCACAAATGCTATTGTGGGTCTTCTTTGCTATTGAATCAGTTGAATTTAGGAATTTCACAATGCGTAGGATATGGATGAATCGAATGGATGGGTGAATGGGATCGTTGTAAATCTCTTCCTATGTTAGAGAGTTACATGAGCCAGAGACGGATGCTTCTAATGTATGCATCTTGTCCATCATCATTTTGATAAGATCATTTGTGGGATGTGATGACAGAGCACCCCCTACAAAGTATAAGGAGGAGATAATATGGGTATGATATGGACAACACTCCAGTATGTGGTGGTGTTGAGTACAAAAAATGTGATGGGGGAATATAGGACGGGATGGATGTCATGGGAAAATACCCGAATAGGTGGTAGATGAAATAGCGGGTTATTAGTGATAGGTGTAGGTAAGTGGGATGGATGTAACGAATCTCATAGAAATCAAAGGAAGAGACTGTGGGATGGAGAGGACAAGGTTTTGGAAGGGAGTGTGGGATGCCGACACTAGTGGTGGCTAAGATGTAATAGGTATATGATAAGTGGAGGATGCAAATAGACCTATACTAAGGGTGGTTGATGAAGGAATGGTGGATGTCATAGGGCGATAGATGTCAAAGGCGCGATAGATGCCATAGGTGCAGAGATATCAATGATGTATGGTCAACCGGGAAACCACATGTGGTAAGGTGGAAGAGGATAAGGCTACGCTGGTAATAGCTGATGTCAAAGTGGGTGTGAGAGTAGAAGGAATGGACATAGTCATGCCATAAACAAGCTACCCTGATGAATTACAAGTAGATGAATGGGCAAGGTAATATTGTAGAGTGGCGGGGTTGTGATCAAGGAGTCTCACAAACTCCTCATCACCAGTGGGTATGATAAGAGACTCGATTGAGTTCCATAGGTGATGATATGGAAGGGGGCAATGGGCTAGGTGGAATAGGATGACTTTTATCATGAAACACGGGAGTGTTGACTTGTCTACGAGTAAAAATATGTGACTGATAATAGAACTAGTGATATGAGCTTTGTTATTGATGCGAAACATATGAAAGTGGAGAAAAAATGGATCTAGAAGGTGGGATTTTATTGTTGTTTTGATTAAAAATCATAACACGTAGATCGATGTCGCTTGGGTAACCAATGTTCGGTATAAGAGGGTAACCTCCACGGTCTCTACACCGATCTTTGGTTACTAGGGAGAAATGAATGGTTTGTAAATATGGTAATAATTAATAAAAATGAAGTGAAACTAAATTCTATAGATGATATCAAAGCCTCATAATTATTTTGAAGTGACACGGGAAGTCACGAGAAGGTGATAGGTGTGAACAAAACACTATTTGGGAAAATGACCAAAACAACTCGGGAATCGACAATGATCAGTAAACCGATGGTGGTATGATGATATCACCAAGAGGGATGGTGGCAAGGCTTCTATGCCTTCTCTCCAGACCTGTTCACACTCTTGGATATGGAAAGAGGTGGGATCCTTCCCATGGTACTCCTTGATGATGGTGGGTATATTACTTCTAGAAAATATGACAGAGAGAGCAATTCTTACCTTGTGTCATTCTAAAAGGCTCTCCTGATGCGTGGCCCACCAATGAGCTGTTGTGCGAGCAAGACGTAACTCAACATCTCCCTTCGTTCCTTTTCATTTTTCCACTGAGCTTCTATCTCCTGCAGAAATATCTTAGGGAAGGCTCCTTCGGAGTACTTGGGCTAGTTCTTTTCCCCCAAGGTGCCAAACTATGTGTACCTTAGTTACCTTGGTCACCAATCCTCTCAACTACTTTCCTATTAATTCGTAAGTCCCATGTGCCCAATTATCACATTAAGGCTAGTGGTATCACTCATTGAGTGTGCATCCTCAAATTGGATAACCCCGTTAATAGGGTGTATCATCTCAGGGTCTCTGATTGAGTGCACATAAATTTTGTCCAAAACCTCTTCTCCCAATGGTTCAATGAAGGGCACTAAATTCCCATCAACTAGGGGTATAATGACCCGATTCTCTTTGTTCTCAAAGCTGATGTACCCTTTGTTGAACCAGAGGTCCGCATTGTTCTTGTAACACTAAGGGCGCCCAAGTAGTGCTAGGAAATTATCCACCTCGGTGAGCCAAGACTTCGAAGTCCCTAGTAAACTTGGCTCCCTAGATAGTAATAGCTACATCCTTCAAGACACCGATGGGCATTGCCTTAGTTTTGTTTTCCATATATCAGAACATTTGAAGATGGCTGTAATGCAGGTCTCCCCATATGATGCCATGCATCCAAAGTCAAAACATTAACCTCCATGCCAGTGTCAATGAGTATATTGCTGAGGAGCCATCCATCCATAACTGCATTCAATGTAATCTCCTTGTCATAGTCGAGGCTGTGAGGGGGAAGGTTTGCGTGCAAGACCTGCCTCTTGCGCTCTTCTTTGGTGCGTGGTACCTTCTCTCTCAACAAGGATCCTAGCAAAGGAATGATGTTCTCCTGCCTTAGCATTTTGCACACCTCCTTGACCTCATCCAGGTCATATTTCTGTGCCTTGATCCTCCTTCCTTGTTCCTCCCTCCTGGATTTCTCCTTTAGACACTGGATCTCCCCTTGCAAGCTTCGAATAACATCCATGGTGTCCTGATATATCTCCTTCTGATGCATGGGGTCTAGGTACTTTCCATGAATGACCTCTTCTCTTGAAACGAGGCTCTTTTGTCTTGGTATCTCTCTTACGCGTGTGGCTTCTGCCCTTTTTGTTACCAAAACAGGCTCCAAACCTTCATCTCGTGTTACCCGAGGCATCCATTGTATGTCTACCTTCTTGATGCTGACCATCATAGCACCTTTGTCCTTCCGGTGCTGCTAATTCATATGCTCATATAACTCCGGGCACTCCTCATACTTATGCTTCTTTCCACACCACGAGCATTGCAACAAGTCGGGCACTCACGCTTGTAATGTTCTGTAGATCCACAGATTGAAACATGTCCTCGCAGAACTCACTCCTTCCTCCGTGGTTACCTCATCCATGGAATCCTCCTTGAAAACCTTTTCCTCACGCACCTCCATCTGTGTGCTCCTCATAATGGTGATCATCATTTTTAGAACTATTGGCAATGCTGGTTTGGCACACCCCATGATCAATGGCCTCATGTATCTAATCAATGAGCCTACAATATTTAGTATCATGGGTCATGGAGGTGTAAATCTTGTAATAACAGGATACATTCTTTCTGATCGTGTGCTATAGCAAGGGACATCTACTGGCATCATGGTCCCCATGACAGATTTCACAATCTAATGTTATAGCGTGTACCATCCTCTAGGGGCAATTATCCTTAACGTGCCCCTCTATCTCATAATTTGTGCACCACAGACCACTGCGAGTCTCATGGACTGAGTTTGAGATAGCTTTTCCAACTATTTAGCCATAGCAGCAATTTGAGCCTCCAAGAATGGGCTAATGCTAGTATCAATACTACTAACGGCTTTGGCGCATAAGGCAGCCTCCAATGCTTCACGTGGATCTGTGAAAGTCTTATGAGATAGGGCCCTTCTAAAAGGGGTGATCAATCCTCCAAAAAACCACTATGCATGCTGAGAAGGATGTATATCATATGATAATTTAGACAAGAGAGTCTTAAAGTGCGCATCATACTCCCACACTCTCTGCCATTCCTTTCGTATCTCCTTCAAAGCACTAATGCTTTTTTTCTTGAACTCAGGAATGTGGAACTCTACCAGAATGCATTCTTTAAGGTAGTGTAATCCACCATTGTTTGATGAGGATCATACTTTCTATACCAGCTATGTGCGTGCCCTTACAACGTGGTTACAAATTGACTAGCCTTTCATTATGGGGTTGTGATACCTTTCGCATGCCATAGCAGTTCACACTTGTGAGCATGTTCTGTAGCATCCTCAATGCCCATGTAATCTGGTAAGTGTAGAGACATTTCAAAGAAAACTTGAGGTGGTGGTGGGCCCTTGTCTTGAACCGAGCCTTGGTTCCCTCCGGTGTTTCCTCCACCACCTGATCCACCAGGTCCACCGGGTCCTGTACCTCCAGAGCCACCAGATCCACCAAAACCACTGGGTCCAATAGGGCCTATAGGAGTTGTGCCAAGTGCCCCATGGTCCCACTGAATTGTGCGCCGACGGTCTGTGATGGTGCCCCACCACCGCTACTTTGTCCTGTTCCACCCCCTAATGTGAGAACAAAATTTTGTACACTTGTCCCTTTTCTAAAAAATCCTCCAAGTACTGGAATATGTGCATCCATAGAAGAAAGGAATCTAAAATTGTATCTCCTAGGTGTGGATCTATTTCTTCCACTAGTTTGAACTGGATCAATACTTCTTCCTGGTTTGGGAAAACCAAGCACCAGGGCTTAGTCACTAGGTGGGTTCAGATATGCACCAACGAATCTCCTTTCTCCATGCGAAAAATCTCACCAGAATCCGAAGGGGTCTCCCTCATGTACTTGCCAAGATGGGGTAAAGCACAGACTGCTTAGGTTCCACGTCCCCCACGTGAACCTCAACTCCTTCCCACAATATTTGTCTCCATAGATCCATCACACTAGCAGCTTTGCATCATCTAGTAATCTCCCTTTCATGTGCTTCACCATACTTGAGCCGTCTTTCTTCCCTCTCCTTTTCTGTCATATCATCTGCCATCTTCCTCCACTCGAGCTTCCTTACCCAAAGGCTCATAATAGTTTAGCCAGCCATTGGGAGTGCTTCTAAACTCATGGTAACCATCAATATCTTCATAGCTAGAGGGATAACACGTAGAAATGATCCCCTAGGTTCTCGTAAAAACTCAAACTCAACAACCTCTGGACAAGAATACGTGGAAATGGCATATTCCAGAGTGTAGCTAGCTAGTACTCCTCCCCACTAGTGATCTACAACATGGGTCCACATTAGATCTGCATCCTACAACCTTTGGTAGTCTTCTTTGGTCCATATCCATGATCCATAATGCCAACTTGATCTAGATGCATAGGCTGAAAGCCACCCAAATAACTCTACTGGGAAGTAGCAAAAAAAAGTCTCATACAGATCATGGTAGAGATTCTCCTCTACCCATCTACGTGTATCAAACTCAGGTCCAGTGTTGAATCTCTGGGCAAATTCATCCTCCATGCTCTTGAACCATGATTCAACATTTTCCAATGTCAACCGATCCGTCATTACTCTTTACACAGATCATGATGCATGCTATATCCCACTAAAAATTCAAAAGGAGGTCCCAGCAATGGAACCAAGATGTAGTCAATTTTACTCCCACTATAAGAGGAAGGAATCCCATGTGCACCGGCATATCACCCAAAGAGGAGATGAGCACTCACTCGAGGTGCACAGTGTCGAGTCTCTCTTTTATGTGAGTTTTTAGTGGGAAGCATTCATCAATGATTAGTATAGGAGTATTCAAGAAATAAGTTTAGACATACAAGGATTACAGGGCTCAGGATGCCTCTAAATCCTTGTAGTTTCTTCAGACTGTGTGTTTTAAAAGACTCCATAACATATAATATAACAAAAAGAAAGCTATAACCATTCATTCATAGCATGAAAGGAAAGAGAACTTCTATGAACGAAATATACATGAAACCCACTAATATTCATATCTAATTACAATAGGTAACCTCATTGTATTCATCGTTTCATTACAAAGAGCCATAGAGGGCAGATTGTAGTCATGCACATCACTAGGCTTGTATAACTATGTAAAAATAGAAAAGAAATTACAATGCTGAGCTCAGTACATCAGAGCCCCACTCGTAGTAATCTTGCAGAGCTTTACCCATGTTATCTCTCTCTGTGTGTATCTCTCCTATCTTCTCCTCTTATGTCTATATTCCCTTTTCTTTGGTCCATAGGAACTTGTATTTATCACCTTCCCGTGCTGCCAACTTGCCTTGCTGCGCCCTTAGATCCATTGCCAAGTGTTGAATGTGGTCCTTCAACGAGCATGTTTCTTCAGGCTTGAGCTCTCCACTCCATCTCATGTTGGTATTTTAGAAGATTCCTTTGCTAGCATGCTCTTTCCGGGCGCCATACAAAGCCGACATGTTATCCGCATGCAACCAATCATGTTTTTCACATGTTCTGCCTATGTTGCTTAAATAGGCTAAGTCATGAATCTCCTTTCGCATGCCGTGCATGTTATATGCTTGCTTGATCCTTTTCTCTTGTATGCTTTTGCCTTGCATGCCATCCTGCATTTGGGGTCCCGTGGGCCCACGTGCCTTCATACTTAGTCAATATTTCGGGGCCCAACACTCTTTATTAGTAATACTTGTAGAAAATATGAATGAGGTTTTTGTTAATCACATTTCTTTGAACAAAACCCTCTCTCAAATTTTCCATTGGATTCTCTGATCTTTAACAATTCCTCAAAACTATCAAAATATGTGAGTTTCGGTACTAAGCTCCGAGTTCCGTAACTAAGCTTGCAAGTTCGGAACTAACTAACTCGTGAGTTCTAGAACTAATCCTGTGAGTTCCAGAACTAAGCTGCCGATTCTAGAACTAACTTTGTGAGTTCTGAAACTAAGCATGCGAGTTTCGGAACTAACTTTGCAAGTTTCGGAACTAACTCTGCGAGTTCCAAAACTAACTCTGTGAGTTTCGGAGCTAACTTAAAACAACTATAACTTTTGCATATGATCTCAGATTGAGATGATTCTTTTTTTTTGAACTTACATAATTTTTTGAGAGGAATCTGAATATGAAATCAGATTTGAGTTTAGATATACCATCCATGATCAATTCCACTTTTCCCAATACTAGCATTATCTTTCCTTTATGGCCTGCATACACAAGACTTTGCATATTTTCCCAAATAATCAATAGGATTAGTCAAAAAAAAAATAACAAAATATTTCTAAATAATGAACAAGATATATATCCTATATTCTATCTTAAGCAAACTATAAGTTCCTAGATTACATTTAAATCCACTTTCAAAGGTAACTTGGAAGGACAAAATAATGGTAATTTATGGCCAATTTATGACTTCATCAATTCCCACAAAAACTTTCCAAAGTTTAAAGGTGACAACGTAAAAATATTGAAGAACACATCATTGCTTTCATGACATCATATGGAATTATCGGTGTCCAACACGAATACATTCTTTGTGAGAAGTATTCGTGGAGTCCCTCTAAGAAAAATTACTAGAATGGTTTTACCTCCTTCCTGCCTGGTCCATTGTGGGTTGGAATGACATCAAGGATGCCTTTGAAGAGAGATTTAAATCAATTGAATACTGTCAAGACCTCCTGGTGTAGCTGGCTCAAATGAAGAAAGGAGAAAGTGAAACTATGAGAGACTTCGTGGCTCATTTCTAATGGTTTCTTCACAAGATACCAAAAGAAGGTTCAACATTTGAAGTAAATATAAAGAGATTCTTTATGAATGCTCAATCATCGAAGTAGGATTTTTGTTGCGAATGTTCCAACCAAGGAACATTGGAGAAGAAAAAAGGATGGCAATTGAACTTGATGACAATCTCATCCTCTTTGGAAAGATCAAGAATCCATCAAAGGGAAAGACCCAACATCTTGGAGATGAGAGAACCAATCCATCATTGCAAAAATTGGAAAATGAAATGGCATCATTGAGGAGGGAAATATTTGAACGAGTTTCTTCTCAAAGAAGAAACACAAATCAAATTATAGGATCACCCCAAAGGATTTCCTTAGAGGCCCCACCCGTGAATGTAAATTACAGATTTCAAGAAAGTGAAGAAGAGCTTGAACAAGAAAGTGAAGGTGGTAACTTCCTAGAGATTGATGAACTTGAGAATGATAGACAAATCATATTTTGTGAGTATTCCAGAGGTGATGAAGAGGATGCACCCGGTTTCTCATGTGTGGTATTCACTCATTCTCATTCTGAGAAAGGAGAATCTCCCTCCAATGCTGCAAAGGAAAAGAAGGTTGATGATCCTCTTGTGGTGACTCTGTAAAACAAAATAATCGAGTTGAGGATCCCCAATTCCATCTTCCATGAAGTCTGCATTGTTAAAACTTGACCTGTAGCAAGTAAGAAGACTCTTGCTATTCCAAGTAAGTTTTTCAATTCCTCTTCCATTTCTAAATCTAAATCTACTCCTACAAAATCTAATACCTTGAAAGCTCCTAGTGTGCGGTTAAAATACCTTCCATTCCTCAAACATCAAATCATACTCCCAAGCCTATCCAGACTCCAAAATCAATCCCTTCACCCCCTTGTCCACATCTACTCCCTTTGACTTCATAGAATATGAAAACAAAGCCAAAGTACTGATTACCATAATCGAATATTTAAAGACCCAACTTGAATAGTTCGACAGGTTTGTTCAATACATCAGGAATGGTATTCTAACACTCAATGATGTATCTCCTCATCCTAAAGGAATACTATCAAACCCACCTACACCTCCCTCACATAACATTATTTCTCTAAGTGCATTAAAGACCGATAAATTTGAACCTTTCTATGTCTCCTGTAGGTACCATTTTTGGTATAGCACCCCTCTATCATCTCACATTTATGCAACTTCCCCTCTCGCCTTTCTCTTTTCTTAAATTTACATAAAATCCCATCTATTTAATTACCTTATTTAATTAATTACCAAATGAGCTCCATGTGGACCCATTTGATAATTCAGATTTTTGGGCATTATCCCCCATCTCTCACAAATTATTCAAAACATGGGCAATAATGCACCCATCCGACATCCCACTCTTAATCATTCAAAAAGAGAATACATTATTTCACCTAATATCCCCACCTCTTATCACATCCTTATCCTTTTCTTTACTTTAAGTCAAATTGTGAGCCCCGTTGGATCACATCATGTCTCTTAATTTGGGGTTACTTTACTCAACCCCGAGTATCTTTTAACCTACACTCTAACCTCACCATTAAACTATAAATATGGGTTTTCCCCATATTTCAAAAGGAAGAAAAGAGTTAGAAAATTTGGGTGAATGCTGAGGAATTTTAGCCATTTATCATAATACCATTATTATTTTGTCTTTGTGATAACATGTGGAATTTCCATGGTACGCTGCTCGTGATTTGATTCATGTAGTGAGATTCATGTTACACACATTTGATCAATAACACCATCTACAAACCTACAACGGCGTCGAAGTTCCTTTGTTAATGAACTTGCATGTTATTTGTTTATCTTGTATCTTATCATTATTTCTTATTACATGAGGGTTGAAAACCATCGAGGAGTTAACACTTCTTGGATTTGCTTTGTCAGGAAGCCCCGCATAAAACATCTAATCAATCTTTCTTTAGTGTATGTGAGTGTAGGTTTCTTTGGGATCACACTGAGGGTTTGACATCAACTTTGTGCCTGTATTATCCATCACCATCTCCAAGGTATTAATCCCTTGTATACTCAACGTTGTTTTGTGTTTTTTGATTTCTCGTACACTCATCTGGATAGGAAGTAAGAAACTTTGATCAACATTTGGCATGCCGAGTGGGCCCAGAGACTCAATTTTTGGTCATTATTTTTGTTCTTTTGCTCATCTTGTACAGGGGTTGATTTGCACATTCTTTTTGTGGTAATGATATTCTCATCATTTTATTGTTTATAATTATTCTAGTTTTGGTCATCTTTGAGGTATGTAGTTTTTTTGGTTCCAAAATTTGTTATTTGGTTGTTTATATTTCATATCAAGTTTGTTTTTATTATTAAATAAATAATATTAATTAAAAAATCAAATTAAATATATATATATATATATACATACATATAATTATTATTAAATTAAAAAAAAAATTTAAAAAAATATTATCCTAATTACACATTCCCCTAGTTATCACTAAGCTCTCTACCTCACCACCGAGCTACATCCTCTGCTTTCCTCTCTTGCCATTTGGCCTCTCTACGCCTGTGTCTCCCCTTTCCTTAGAAAGTTCTTGCTTCGTAAACCCCACCTGGGTCGTCCATCTCTCTTCCACCTAACTTGATTTCCATCCGATCTCATTCGAATACCTCTAGTTCATGTCAATCCCTCACTCGGCTAGCTCAACCACCTCCATTGAGACATTCCCATATTCCCTAAACCACAAAACTCAATCAACCCTCACCTTGCTTTGGCTAGAAAATCCACACATGCCCTCTCCAACCACGTGGATCCTCTCCTACCTTTGGATCTCCAGACGTGCCCGACTTACTCTTCCAAAACTTTTCTCACCATTTAGTTAGGACTTAGCACAATCTTTCGAACGGTGGAGGCAAAAAAACAACTACCACTCGATTTATAAAATCCTGATGCTTATACTTCCAATTGTTTTCAACTTCACGTCCAAGAAAGCTTTGTAGACACCAACTGTAGCAATTATTATCAGCCAATATCACAACATTACCATTCTTTAGAACATTTGTAGCGCAGATTCCAATCCACGCAAGTGTTACATCTCATAACATTTGATTCACAATTATTTCGAATACATTTATAAATAACTCTCGCAATATCATCCTCTTCTCGTTTAGATTGTCTACAAGCAGAGTACTATATATTTCCCATTTACATTGTTTGTGATTCTCATTATGAACGAGCCACATCCCGTTTAGATTTTTTTGTGATTCTCATTATAGAAGTGCCACATCCTGTATGATTTAAATACCACAATTGTTACAAATTTTCTATGATTTTCATTATAAGCACCACGTCCATGTATCATTTCTCATTGTACGTGTGAAGATTCAACCAAATTTGAAGGCAGCGACTATACAGTCTCTTTAGAATAATTGACTTAAATTTTTTTAGAGTATGTGACACCTTTGATAAGCAGTGCCACTGAAAGTCTAGTGATTGGTTTATAATTCTTTAAAACATACAATAGATAGACAATACCATTCAACATTGAAGTAAGGTTCAATGATGAAAAATTCTCTTTTCTAAATCGGCTCCATTGTGGTCGATTCACCAAATTTTCATTGTTGAATGCTTTCAATTGTTCCTAACACAGTTTCAAATCCATGCAAGCTTTACATTTTATAGCAATTAATTGACAATTATGTAGAACACATTTACAAATCCCGCGTGGAGAACCCATAGCCAATTATATATATTTATCATTTATATTTTTTGTGATTCTCACTATGTCATCGTACATATGAAGTGCTATATCCATGTGTCAGTAGGACCAACTCTGGAGTATCTAAAAGTAGATAAGGAGGTGTTAATAATGAAGTTAGATAAGATATTTCTTTTTCCCGTCCCATCAATTAGACATTTTATCTCATTGTATCATCTATTGACATCGGACGTTCAAATATATTTTATTTTGTTAATAAACATTTGTTTATGAAATTTATTTAGATTTGATAGATAGCTAAATAAATGCAACATACATATTCACATTGGTTTTGATAACGTTGTTTATCGTCTAGGAGCTTAATTATTATCTTATTCATTTATCGTTCATTTTTATAAGTCTAAAATGGGTTTGTCATTTATATAGTGTGTGTCATTATTTATTATTTTGATTTGATTATCACATTGTCGTGTCTATCATTTTGTATTACGATTTGCATTATTTTCATCATTAGATCATCATTTATTTTATTACTTAATAATAGTCATTGCATTGTTTAGTGTCTAATTTAATTTATATTTGAATAATTTTTTTATTCTAATTTATTTATTCTTTTTATCTCTTTTGGGTCATATCCACTAATTGTCATACTTGCTTTTATAGGATTGTGTTGCAAAGATTAAATCTTAAACTCAAACTACATCACATATCATCTCTTGTCAACCTCATCTATAGTCATAAGGTCCTTGGACGTTCCCGATCACCGATTATCATTTTCAAACATCATTTACCTGGATACGACAAAAGGTGCTTTCTAGATTGCTTAAAGCTTACACTTGGCTCAACTTGCTGTCAGATAAAAAGGAAAAGCGATATACAGGTATTCTCCAGTTTTCCCTATTTCCTCTTTTCTACATGGTATTGTCATTTTTTTGGGTGATTGTCAGCATCGAATTTCATCTTTCAAATTTGGAGTAAAACGAACCCGTGCATTCTACCTACTCACATAGTGTAACTAGGGGTTTAAATTTTTGCATCACACCTATCATCACACACTACCTAAAATTTCACAAACTAATCAACACATCAAAACATTCCTTGCACCTGGTTCATTGATTGGGATTTGATCACCCAACAAAACCGTTTCAGACATTTCCCAGCCATAACTTACCCGAAACCAAACATAGTTCACCTCCTTTTAGGTCCTCTTATAACCATTTTTTTAATCTTTTTGTTTTTAATCAAAATCAAAACAAAAAAACATTGTGTGCCTCACTTGTTTGGCTTGTATAATAACAACTTTCATGCCAGTAAGCACTCGATCTAGTATGAAGAAAATGGAACACAACCCCACTTCACATAATGCTTCATCTCAGTCGATAAGCATCATAGTGGTTTCATCCTCCATGTCTCTCCCCACGACCCCCATAAATACCCATTCTCTTACCAATATATCCTACCCAGTACCAGTCATTCATGCTTCGATGTTAGACCAATCCATCCCATCCAGGCTTGCCACTCCGCCCTCTATCAGATCAGAGCCTATTAGTACTTCTGTCTTCCTCTTGGGGACCCATAATTCAGAAAAATTCTTGACACGACCATGTGGCCCTTCAAGATTATCTCTTAAGAAGATACATACACCTTCCTTTAGATGGCCCACCACTTTAGCAAGTCTATCCTTATAGTACTAGTTCTAAAATTCCTCAGTCCATGGCCTTACATGATTTTTCTTCATCCTCCACCAACCCATCGACACACCAGACCACCTAGGTAGTCATGCCCATTCCACCCAATCTTCCTCACATCAACACAACTATCATGACTACCATCCCTATCACTACGACAGCCCCAATTATCACTGGTACTGTCATTCAACCATCCCATGTGTCAAATCCCTTATCTGAACAATAAATTCCTTTTACATCATAGGTCTATACCCTTACTTATCAACTTCCTCCAATGATACCTTTGTAACACATAGTGTCACTTCCAGTCTATCAACCCATCTATACCCATATCCCCACTCAGTAGTTACCTCAACAACCTGCACAATCTCAACAATCATATCATGCCCCTGTTTCCCACCAACACACATTCTATCAACCTCCACCTCAACCACAACCCATAATTTACACTCACCCATACCAAGTTCCTCAGACACCCACACATATGCAAGTCTAACCACCACCTTTCATTTCTCAGAAGGTGCTTCCTAATGATCCCATGAAAATATTGATAGGTCGGTTAGCCAACCTAGAGGTTGCTACATTAGGGTCCAAAGTTACATTGTCTTATGAACAAATATGTAATGAACCCATCCATCCATCTGTGCCCATGAAACCATATCCTCCACACTGGGAATTGCCAAAGTTCATCAAATTTAACAGCAAGAAGGACCCTCAACAACATCTCTAAGAATTTAAACATGCATGTTATCTCATTGTACACGACCAAGAATTGATGCTCTATACATTCCCCATGTCTTTGGCAGGCCTTGCTCTAGAATGGTATAATAATATTCCCCAATAATCCATATTTTATTTCTCCCAACTTGCGTAATTATTTCTCAAGAACTTCTCCATTAATATTTTACACAAGGTAACCATCAACGATCTGTATACCATCTGTCAATTTGAAGATGAATCCATCGTGGATTTCATCACATGATGGCACAATATTATAAACCAATTATCTTTTCCACTTCCTCAAACTGACCTCATTGAGCTCTTCACATGCTCTTGTGTGAAGCATATTTCATCGAATCTACAAATCCAATCATTTCACACTTTTGAAGAAGCCTTCACCATGGCCCACAAGCTTGAGACACGTGCCCTATAACAAGGGAATTTAAAATTAAAGATAAATAATCCCAAAATAGATTTTTTCAGACCATCCACATCAAATGATAAGTCAAAGACAATTACCAACACTATCATTGTCAAATCATCTCCTACACCGACATCTACTACAATAGCCCAACAACAATTCCCATGACCAATGCCCGCCTATACTCCTCTGGGAGAATCATACAACACCATCTTTGACAAATTAATAACAACACATTTGATCAAGCTGTCACCTATCCAACCAGTTGACGAATCTAGATCGAGACCTACGTGGTATCGTGAGGACCATTACTACAAATACCATCAAGTTCGAGGACATGACATAGAGAGATGTCAGACTTTCAAGGATTCAGTCCAAAGACTCATCAATCAGGGAGATCTTCAAGTAGATAATCCAAATGCCTCACCTAATCAACCACTAGATATTTTTAAACAACCATTTCCAAACCATACACCCACATCAATAAGTCAAACCACCACTGCTTCTACATCGCAAGTTCCCAATGCCCACACCATAAATACTATACATATTATGGGTATAAATTCAGTTCCATCCACAGATATACCTTCTTCATCAATCACCGTACCTACCTCACTAGAAGCTCCCCCTTTCTTTAATCCATTAACCCTCACCCCCACACTAACCTCGGTCCTATCTATGTTCACCTCAGCACCTCTTCCCACATCCACCATTGATTCCACATCTGAATATACCTCATACACTACATCATCTACATCTATTCCATCTTTACCCATAATGCCAACCATAGACCCAATCCCAGTTCCGAGACTTACTACATCAGTCATTGAGACCACACCCACATTGTCCTCCCTTCCTACATCATTTGAAGAACCTTTGAAAGAACTTCAAATGGATTCAATTGCAAATAATCTTTCTACCTCATCAGTGCAACCAAATCAATTTCCACCTTCCTTAGATTCCAATGAACAAATATTCCTTCCTATGCCTCTATCAATACTACCTCTAGATCCTCGGTAGAAATTATTTTCATTCCTCCCAAGGATGAAATCTCTCAAATATTACCTCAAAATTCCCTTATATAGGAAAATAATATTCCTTCTTCTAAACAATCCAACCCCAAATCCCTTCAACTAAAATCATCCAACACTATGAAAATCACAACTGGATTCCAGCCATCAAGACATGAACATACTCGAACTTTGTCCTCAACATCTGAATTATCTCAAACATCCACTCCTTCTCCAAAAACCAAGAGATTCTGCATAGACACAACACCTCCGAATGTTTCAGTTGAATCATATACAGAGGTCTTCCAACATTTGTTACAAATTTCTACAATCACACTTCCGCCTATTAGGGCCTTTGACCCTAGTAGTAAGAAGCCACCGTGGTTTAATTCCAGCCTTGTTTGCACATATCATCATACCCTTGGACATGATATTAGACATTGTAGAGCATTTCAAGCCATTTTTCAAGACTTAATTAACGAAGGATGCATCCCTCCCAAACCAAATAATTTTATTCCATCCACTTCAACATCTTCACTGTTGACCTCATCTATTCAAATACAAATGTGCCCTCATTCTTCACACACTTCCAAAACCATGTCACCTTCAAGTGAAGAATCTTGTAAAGAGGATCCTTCATTCTCCATCAAATTTATTCAAGTACCTCCTCGATCCTGGTTCATGTGACCTGAATCATCAACTAACACTAAAAATGAAACCAAAACATTAAAACCACAATGCAATCCATCCCCATCCTCAACATCTATATCGGTTTATACATTGACATCCCATATTTCCATGTCTAAATCCAAGCCAAAACATCATCTTAAAACTCATAAGAGTTTCCTTTTTGACACCTTGATTGGATCCTACGTAGACATCCTTCAACATCTAATTCAAACTTCTACGATCTTGCTTCCTCCTATTAGACATCGAGATCCTTATAGTAGTAAACCTCCATGGTTCAATCCCAATTGCATTTTCACCTATCATCATGTTCTGGGCCATGACATTGAGCAATGTAGGGCCTTTCAGACCATCGTCCATGACCTCATTCAGGAAGATGATTTCCTCACTCGGGGGAAATATACTTCCCCATCCACAACAAATATAACTCATCTTTCTACATCCTCATCCATCAGGTTTCCTAACACTCCCCCATCCACATCTATTCCCTCTTTACCTATCATACCATCTATTGATTCTCTCAGTTCCTCTTTCCACCCTTCTAATCATGTCAAACACACCATCCTCTTCTTCTACATCATTTGCAGAATCTTGGATAGAACTGCAACTTACAACAACTTCAAATAACCCTCTCATCTCATCTACCGATGCCTCCACAACAAACCAACCTTCATCAGACATCACCATGAAAACACTAAGATTGTCACCCATATCAACTACAACACAACCTTTAGATCCTTTGACTAAAATCAGTATCATCCCTTCCAAGAATGCTCCTTTGCCATCCAAATCTAAGATCCTTGGTACAATTCCACAACGATCTCTTGTGTGTCCCCAAAAGAAGATAGACATTTCACCAACGAATACCAAATATACATCATCTATTTTGGGGCAACATCAATCTCCATCTAAGGCATCACAATCACTCAACCAAACCAAATCAAAAACATCCAGCATTCCCTTGAGATTCAAATCAAAATTGTGGAATGACATGAAGCAATCCTCCAAGATAGCTCATACAACCACACCCCAAGAAATTTCATCAAGATCTACATTAAAGGATTCCCGAGAAAATACATATGCTAATATATCAATTGAATTGTATGTGGAAATAGTTCAAAACTTATTTCAAATTGCTGTGATTACACTTCCACCTATCAAGGAATTTAACCCACATAGTAAGAATCCATCATGGTTTAATCCCCACCTCAGTTATGCCTACCATCATACCTCAGGTCATAACACTGAGCGTTGTAAGGCTCTTCAAACTGTCATCCATGATCTCATTGAAAGAGAAGACTTTTTTTAGGATTGTCCCTCTACCATTTTATCTCGCATAATGATTCCCCGTCCATCAAAGCATCTAAGTCTTCTTCTCCATCATTCATTATCATCTCTCCTTCACAAGTTGTTATTTTTGGGTTTTATATTTACACTTTGGGTGTAACCATAGTCAGGGGACAACAAGTCCCTCCTCTTTAATGGGAGAGGTTCCCTTATTGAAGATTCTGATACTTTAAGAGATTTCATACCAAAATGTCATCAATACAAAGGGATCAGAAGAATGGAGAAGATGGAAAGGGAGGGGGAAGAAAAACAATACTTTCTAGATATATAGATTTCAGAGTATAACCTTACTTGTATTGAAATAGAAAAATGTAGAATGGGATTATTCACCTTCACAATACGTATCAATCTTTAGACACAAAGTTCTAGAGATCATATACACAAGAGCACAAAGTTTCTTTGCATGCAGAGATGAACAATTCACTAATTAAGAGCCTAGAAGTGAAAGAAAACAACAGAGGAAGATAAGAAAAAGACTTTTGTATTGAGCAAGTTTCAGTTTTTTTACAATCTTTCAAAAAATGCCAAGAACCCCATATACAATGGAAAAGCATGTTTTTATAACAAACCTATTTCATCTTTGCTTTGCCTCCAAGGAAAGAATATCCCAATGGGATCAAATTTGTTGGAGGTTTGTTTGGAAAAAGATAGGAAACAAGAATGCACTCATGGAAAATACAGATGCCCTAAATGGTTGAAATTCATCATTTCAAACGTGATTTGTTTTGGGCAGAGATGAATGGTGGTTTCCTTATCCATTTTCCCTCATCATTTCACCTTTGTAACTACCTCCAAAATGTTTGAGTGCCCTAGTTGGCACATTTCTCCTTTTCCATTCGCAAATGCCTGATTACCCTATCTCTTTGAAAATCAATCATATTCCCTGTGAAAATCGTCGATCTTGTTCCAAAACAAGACCCAAACTGCATTTCCACAAAAAGTGACCATGAACAGAGAAGGAAGGATGAAAAATGATCCACATTCATCCATTGTAGAGCTTGAGCCAAAAATGGTGATAATAAGATCAGATGTAGATGTAAATAAACCATTTTCCCTCTTTTTTTACCTCAAAATCGGGACCCTACACGTGTCAGAATTAGAGAAACGATGAGCTAGGTGGAAAAAAAATGTTTCCCAACATTTGGGAAAAAGGCGTGATTTCTCGATTTCCTCCTAGCCCTCCTTAGCTCGCAAAAGGCTGGACACATGTGCCATCGATTGGATGAGGAAATGCAGTCCAAAAACAACCATTTGAGCCTTTTGGCGAGAAGTTCAAAATCTCAAATTTCTCCGCAGGTCCGCCCTCCTGATTTGACTAGGACATGTGTCACCTTCTGATTAGATAAGGGGGCAGGGCTCAATTTGCAACATTTTGAACTTTTTGGCACAAAATTGATTTTTTCCTGGGTCCATGGGACCACTACCTCGATGACACATTTCTACTTCTGCTTGGTTGTGGGCCCAAAGGGAGGGTGAAAAACTTGAACCTTTAACCCTTTTTGACAAAGGGTTCAAAACAAAAATTTCTTCTGCTGGCTCACTACCCCGAGGACACGTGGCGGACTTATCTCTCCATTTCTCCATGTGGGCTCGGGTCACTTCTGCTAACTTACCCCTTTGGTGAAAAAGTGCAAAAATCACAAGGAGCTCGTAGGTCTGCCAACCCCACCAAAGGGAAAATTTATCAACTTAGGTCCACCGAGCCATAACTTGCAAAATACAAGGAGTTAAGAGGACTTCTTGACCTTTCTGGAAAGGGGGAGAAATTTCCCATCTGATGGATAAGTTTTTAAAATTCCAAAATCTCTTGGTAAGTCCCAGATTCAAAAATACCTCTTTCAAGCATACTTCAAAGGCACTAACTCAAAATTTTGTAATTTTAGACTTGGAAAAGGGAGGGAAATTTGAGGGTGACAACAATTGGCTCCTTCTGGGGATGACTTGGCTTGGAACAAAAATACAAGGAAAGATCAAGAACCTTAGAAAACTTTGGGAAAATAAGACCAGTGCCTTATCCATTGGGTAACGGAGTCAAAAACAAGCTCAAAACAGAAGGGGAAGCACACATCAAGTGGGAAAAGAAACAAGAAAAACCAAAGGAAAACAAACCAAAGGGAAAGTTGTACAAAATATACAAATGACTCCCAAGTCACTAGGATTTGAATAATTTCAAGTGTTTCCCACTATAAGGAAGTGGGAGAGAAGAACCGTCCATGTAATCCAAGTAGAAAGAATTCTCACCAGCAAGATGTCTGATTTTGAATGGGCCTAACCAAAGAGAATCAAACTTACCATGGCTACCCCTTGGTTCATGCCTTTTTTCCCAAAGAAGAACAACATCTCCCACTTGAAAAGTTCTAGACTTTTCCTTCTTGTCAAATAGAGCTTTTACCTTGAGTTGGTGAGTTGATATCCTATCAACCACCTATAATCTATCTTCATTTAGCCTCTGAAGGTACATAATCCTTTTGTCCAATGAGCTGGAAAAACTGGCATCTTCAATGGCCTTCATCAAGTGCAAGGCTGGAAGTTCCAACATTACTAGTAGCTGAGCATCAACTCCATATACCACTTGAAAAGGAGACATTCCAATGGCTCTCTTAGGTGTAATTCTATCAGCCCATAAATCATCATACAATTTCTTATGCCAATTCCTCTGAGAGTCATTTACAAGCTTTCCGAAAATTGTGACTAAGTTCTTGTTTGTTGATTCAGCTTTCCCATTCCCTTGGGGATAATAATCTAAAGAGTGTGCAAGGGAAATGCCATATCCATATCAAAAATTAGTCATTTCAGTAGAGGATAAGTTTGAAGCATTGTCAGTGACAATCTTGTTTGGTATCCCAAACCTTATTAAGATATTCTCCTTGATGAAATTGCAAACAACCTTCAAAGTAGTACTTTTGACTGGAATGGCTTCCACCCACTTGGTGAAATAGTCAAGTGGCAGTCAAAACATGAGTGTGTCCAGCACTTGAGGGTGGATTGAGTGTGCCAATAAAGTCTAAACCCCATTGTTGAAAAGGCTCTTCAATCACTACTGGTTTGAGAGGTAGAGCAGCCAATTTGGGTCTGCCAACAAAGGTTTGGCATGCTTCACATTTACTTACCCACTCGGATGCATCTCTGAATAATGTGGGCCAATAATACCCAGCATGAAGAATCTTGTGGTTATTACAGTGGAAGAGAAATGACCCCCACAGGCCTAATCATGGAAAGCTGAGAATAATCTCTTTTGCTACTCCTTGTCAATGCATTTCAAAACCTTCCATCAATGCCACGTTTGAACAATGTGTTTTCCCAAAATACATATTGAGTTGATCTCAATTTGATGGTTCTTTTCTCCTTGGTGGTCAAATGGGATGGGAATTCCCCATAAGTGAGAAAGTATGCAATGTTAGCATACCATTCATCAGTTGAGCTGAGGAAAAGAACAATAGGCATATCAACTTCTTCCTCTAGCAATTTAGCATCAGCTCCTTTGGAAATGAGCTCACATAAGCCCTTTCCTCTAACCAATTTTGTGGGTTTGATGTCAAGATCATACTCCTAAACTTTGGCTACCCAATTAACCCTCTTGGTTCCAAACTCTTGTTATGTTAGAATGGATTTAACATTGTATCAGGCACAAGAATAATAGCATGGGAGTTGAGGATATAAAAGTGAAACTATTTCACCACCTTAACCACTGCAAAAGCGTGTTTCTCCATCATGGTGTACTTCAGGTCATGGGATTTCAAAATATAACTCATGAATGATATGGGGAGCTCATGACCTTCATTATTTTCTTGGGTTAACATAGCAGCAAGAGTGTATTCGGTGGCATAGAAATAAATAATAAAGTCCTTACCAAAATCTGGGCATGCCAAGATTGGAGTCTTTGCTATAGCTCTCTTGATGCCTTCAAATGCAACTTTTCCTTCAGAGGACCAGCCAAATGTCTGCTTCCCCTTCATCATGTGAGAAATTCTCAAAGTAAGCTCTACAAAATCAGGTATGAACCTCCTTAGGAATTTGATTTTTCGAAGAAATAATGCACGCCTTTCTTGCTGGTCGGAAGAGGGATCTGCTGAATTGCCTAAACTCTCTCCGGATCAATCTTGATCCCATCCTTAGAGACAATGTGTCCCAAAAATTTTTCCTTCAGTGACACAAAAGACTGATTTCTTTGGATTCAAGGAGATGCCATGCTCTCTACACCTTTGGAGGACTATTTGAAAGTATTTGAAATGATCAGTTCTGATTTTCAAAAACATAGTCAGATCATCAAGGTAAACAACTTTGCACTTTCCCTTGAGGATGCCAAAGGCCAGGTCCATAGCCCTCGAAAAGTAGCACCAACATTGATGAAGCCAAATGGAATTCTCTTATAAGCGAAGGTGCCCCAAGGAGTAGTGAAGGTTGTCTTATGTTGATCAACAACATCTACTTCCACTTGATTATACCCCGAGAAACCATCCAACATGGACAACATTTATGAGCCTGTGACAACTTACAACACTTGATCCATGGTGGGAAGAGGATAATTATCCTTCAAAGATGCTTGATTCAAGTTTCTGAAATCAACACAAATATGGATCTCACCATTCTTCTTTCTAACCGGCACAATATTAGCAATCCACGTTGAATGGTGAATAGGAAAAATGATCTTTGCTTTCAATAATTTTGAATTTCTTGGAAGATTGTATCAGCAATCTTAGGATTATATTACCTCTGCTTCTTCTGAAGGGCTTGATCCTAGGTTTGAGAGGGATGAAATACTACATTTCCTTTGGTTGGAAGGCCTTAAGATCATCATAGGAATAAGCAAGGACATCAGTATACCTCTTCAACAAATTTGCAGCCTTCTTCTTCTCTTCTTGTGTGCAACACTTCCCAATGTTCACTAGCTTGGGTTCATGAGAACTTCCAATGTTTATCTTCTCATACTCAGCTGACTACAGTGGGCTCCTTTGGAAGTTTTGGGCTTAACATACCCATCATGTTTATCAAATAGCTCCTCCAAACTCACTAACCCCTTAGGTATCTTATTACCTTTCAGTTTTAAACAATGTCATGATCTATTTCTTCTTCTTTGCTACCTTCTTCATTTGGAGGCACACATTCCCTAGGTGGATTTTCACTCCCTTCAAAGTACAACTGATCAAAATTATCTCTAAGCTCCAGGAAGGACAAGCAAGATGTTGATCATCATTGAAGACTTGCCAATTATTTGCATTGTCTGGCACACTAGGCCTATGAATCATCTCAATGGTGAACTTCTCTTGGGAGAAATTCTGGATGAGGAATTAACAGAGACCCCGAGACAACCAATGAATCAGCCCTCATGTTTTTTTCTTGGCATTCTTCAATGGAGAAGGCATCAAGGAACTCAATTGAATCCCAAATCAGATTTTGTAATGTTTTAGCCTTCTATTTTTACTTGGAAAGATCTCTAACCTACTTTACAATTTTGCATCACCACGAGCAAGGAGATTCTTAATTCCCATTTCCTTTTCCAAGTTAAGACCAAGAAAAGAGAGCTTCATACTCTGTTGTGTTGTTTTTGTTTTCAAATTGGAGCTTGAAAGAGGAAGGATGAAGCTTCCCTTTAGGAGAAATGAGCACTACACCAGCCCAGAACCGAGTTGAGAGCAGCTCTTCCACAAAACTCTAAAATCCAAAATGCCATTGGGATCAAGAAGTACTTCCTTGGGATGCTTTACCTCATCTTGTGACATGACCATGTAATTTCCATGACCTTTGTCTTCATAAAGTATTTGTGCTTTTGGATCGTTTGTCTTTTACACAATATATTCAGTTTGCTTTTAAGAAATAGCTTCTTCATCTTCCCATTCAATGGAATGAGGGCATGTGACCAGTCCATCATGATCTCTCCTCCAACATCCTTGCAAAATTTTCTACTCAATAGCATGCCATAAGAAGGAGGTATATCAGCTACCAAGATGGTTTCTAAAACTCTTTCTCTGGCATAACAAAAATGCAACTTGTGCATCCTTGATTCTACCAACCAATGGTACTTCTCTACTTTCCATTGAATAACATGAGCCAAAAGTGTGGGTTAGGGTCATGCCTAGGGCATGAGCTACCTTGGTGGGCATCACATTGTCTAAAGCACCGGAATCAATGACACAATTGCTGAGTTTATGACCAGCTATGAGGAGGGTAACATAAAATGGTTTGATCTTCTCCTTAGATGAAGTAACTGCTACTACAAGGCTGGGTTGAGATGAAGGAGAAGGAGTTGGCAAGAGGCCCTTAGAACCATGGGGTGAAGGTTTAGATTTAGAATTCACAAAGTCTACCATCTTAGAAAATGCCTTGGGATGAGTTTGGTAGAATTCAGCCTCTGAGATCTGAATCTTAGTTTTCTTGAGATGGTCAATAATGTCAAATGAGCCAGAGGTAGATGCAGCATTATTAACAGAAATAGATGGACTTTTGATCTATCAACTCTATCACTAGGATGACAAGAAGTTTTAGGAGTAGGAAAAGAAGAAGGAACAACAGAGCCTACCTTTTGCATGGAAGAAGTTGGAATAGGAGCTCCCCTCCTTGCAATCACTGGAATGGTTGTAGGAGGATCCTTATATCTTTTAGTAGGCTGCACTACCTTTTCTTTCTTTTTCATTTTTTCTCATGAGTCATGAAAAAATAATATTCATTTCTCATCTCTACAATTATTTCCTCATAATCATCTTCTTCATCTATACCTTTTGTAGTGAGAAAATGGACATGGGATCCACTTAGCTCTTCAAATCTACATCAAATTCCTCTTCAAGCTCTTCACGATTTTCATTTCATTCTCTCTCTTCATTAGGCTCCAACACTTCACATGTGGCATTGACTGGGGCCTTGATTGGTGGACCTTCAATTGCTAATCTGGTTTGAGGAGAGGTCAACTGATTTCTAGGCTAGAAATTCCTTCTAGGCACATCCTGATAAGGAGCATGCTGAGCTAGTTGTTTCTTGAGAGCAATCAAATCATTAGCAAGCTTCTGGACTAACTGATCTACATTAACTCCAGGAGAAGATGTGGAAGAAGAGGATGCCTTGGATTTAGATGAATCTCTCCTCAACTTCTAGACATAATCAGATCATCTTCCACACTAACAACTAACCTCTGATCAACATCCAAGGTGGCAAGATTAGCTCTCCTAAGTGCATAGCTCACTTCAGGAAATTGAGCATTAAGGAAGAACACTTCTGAATCTGATCTACAAGACATGTAGCTAGTGGGATCTTGTTGATCAGCCTATTGAATTTAGATATAAACTCCCTCATAGGCTCATGAGCTTCTTTCTTGATTTGGGAAATCTGAGCCAAGAGGGCATGCACATCTTCAGCTGGTTTAAAGCGCTACTCAAATCTGGTTGTCATGGTGTTCCAATTGGTGATAGATCCAGCAGGAAGGTGATAAAACCAATCAACAACATTATCTTTCAATGTATCCACAAAAATTCTAATAGATACATCCTCATGTTCCACACCAAGAACACCACAAGCAACAATGAAGGCTGATATATGTTCATCTGGATGAAATTTCCCATCACCTCTGAATTTGGGAAAATTATTTCTATTGCCTCTAGGAAATTCATGCAATGGCTGGGGAAGAGCAAGAGGCCCAACCCTTTGGCCCCAAGGTAGAGGAGCTGCCATTCTTGGAAATATTGTTTGGAGAGGAACAACAACACCAGCAAGGATCAGAGCATGTAAATTGGGCTGATTTGATTTTGAGGACTGCCAATCCCAGAAGCTTTATCTCTATCAGGAGGAGTGCTTGCAGATATCTTTCTCCTCTTCTTTTTCTTGTTGATGAAGGAAGAGAGAAACCTTGGTTGTCCAACAACTGGAAATGAGGATCCTCTTCCCCAAGGGTTCTTCTACCCCTAGTATATCTTGGAGTCGCCAGATCAAAGATGATCAAGATGAAATGCTTCAAAAACTGGAAACCATTCACAATGGATTCCCCAGTAGAGTCACAAAAAATGTTGGGTTTCAGATTTGCACTTTGGGTGAAACCATAGTCAGGGGACAACAAGTCCCTCCTCTTTAATGGGAGAGGTTCCCTTATTGAAAGCAATAAAGACTTATATACATATACACAAATTTCATCATGTGGATTCTTGATACTTTAAGAGATTTCATACCAAAATGTCATCAATACAAAGGGCTCAAAAGAATGGAGAAGATGGAAAGGGGGGGGGGAAGAACAACAATACTTTCTAGATATATAGATTTTAGAGTATAACCTTACTTGTATTGAAATAGAAAAATGCAGAATGGGATTATTCACCTTCACAATACATATCAATCTTCAGACACAAAGTTCAGAGATCATATACACAAGAGCACAAAGTTTCTTTGCATGCAGAGATGAAAATTCACTAATTAAGAGCCAAAAGTGAAAGAAAATAGCAGAGGAAGATAAGAAAAAGACTTCTATATTGAGCAGTTTCAGTTTTTTACAATCTTTCAAAAATGCCAGAACCCGTATACAATGGCAAAGCATGTTTTTATAACAAACCTATTTCATCTTTCTTTTCCTCCAAGGAAAGAATATCCCAATGGGATCAAATTTGTTAGAGGTTCATTTGGAAAAAGACAGGAAACAAGAATGCACTCATGGAAAATGTAGATGCCCTAAATGGTTGAAATTCATCATTTCAAACGTGATTTGTTTTTGGGAAGAGATGAATGGTGGTTTCCTTATCCATTTTCCCTCATCATTTCACCTTTGTAAATGCCTCCAAAATGTTTGAGTGCCCAGTTGGCACATTTCTCCTTTTCCATTCATAAATGCCTGATTACCCTATCTCTTCGAAAATCAATCATATTCCCTATGAAAATCATCGATCTTGTTCCAAAACAGACCTAAACAACATTTCCACAAAAAATGACCACGAAAGAAAAGGAAGGAAAAAAATGATCCACATTCATCCATTACAGAGCTCAAGCCAAAAATGGTGATAAAAAGATCAGATGCTAGATGTAAATAAACCATTTTCCCTCTTTTTTACCTCAAAATCAGGACCCTACATGTGTCAGAATTAGAGAAACGATGAGCCAGGTGGAAAAAATGTTTCCCAACATTTGGGAAAAAGGCGTGATTTCTCGATTTCCTCCACAGCTCCACCAAAGGCTGGACACGTGTCACCTTCTTATTGGATGAGAAAACGTGATCCAAAAACAACCATTTGAGGCCTTTTGGTGAGAAGTTCAAAATCTCAAATTTCTCCGTGGGTCCGCCCTCCCGATTTGACTAGGACACGTGTCACCTTCTGATTAGATAAGGGGTGGGGATTAATTTCCAACATTTTGAACTTTTGGCACAAAATTTGATTTTCCTCCACGAGTCCATGGGTCCACTGCCCCGATGACATGTGGCTGCTTCTACTTGGATGCGGGCCCAAAGGGAGGGTGGAAAAACTTGAACCTTTAACCCTTTTTTGACAAAGGGTTCAAAACAAAAATTTCTTCCGCTGGCTCACTGCCCCGAGGACATGTGGCGGTCTCTAGGTGGAAACTTATCTCTCCATTTCTCCATGTGGGCTCATGGTCACTTTTGCTAACTTACCCTTTTGGCAAAAAAATGCAAAAATCACAAGGAACTCCGTAGGTCCGCCAACCCGCCAAAGGGAAAATTTATCAACTTAGGTCCGTTGAGCCATAACTTGCAAAATACAAGGAGTTAAGGGGACTTCTTGACCTTTCTAGAAAGGGGGAGAAATTTCCCATCTGATGGATAAGTTTTTAAATTAAAGTCCTCCTTTGAGGCCATGTTTGTCCTGCTAATAAGGACCATATTTTTCACCAAAGTCCACCCTTGTGGCCATATTTTGTCTCGATGGGACACATATATTTCTCTTGTTTATTCACTTTTAAAAGCAACACATAGATTCCATCTCATCTATCTCGTGGTGTTCTATTTAATCCATTCCATCTTATTCAAAATCCACCATTGTGGTCATAATTACCCCTTCTTCGGAGCACCATCTATTCATCTCGTTAGGGACGATATTTTTCTTCCGAAAGGGTAGCGCATAGTTCTACCTTCACTCATCCTCCCAAAATTCTTATCTTATCTCGGACGTAGCGTTAATCAAGGAGCCAATGGGGAAAATTTTCTCCCAACTAGATCAGACCATATATTATCACACATAAGTATGGGTCTGGGGCTTATCGTTTAGCTTCTCTTGATGGTAAACTAGAGATCAAACCCCTTAATGCATTGCACTTACGGCCATTCTATTGTTAGTACACACACTTATGAGCATAGTCTTATCTTTAGACCATGTCTCCACCATTATCCACTTCCATCTATCATGGTAATGATATGAATTATGTGGTCTACTGTCACTACTTTGATATGACCTTGAATATGAGTACCACAGCTCTACTTATAGCATATTCATTATGGATAAGTTCTCCCATTCGGTGAGAACCCTGTAATCATTACATCCATCACCCTCTCATTCTCCTATGACAGTCATGTAGAGAGTATCGGGATGTCTCTTGTACCATTATTATCCCCTCCTAAGTGGTTTACTTCGCTATCCCCAGACTCTCCCCATGTAAAGCTAACATCCATGCATGCAAAAATAAGTCAAAGTTATCCAAAAATAGACTGATCCCTCAAAGTACAGTTGTGCATACAAAATGCAAAAGGCAAAAGAAAAGAAAAAACATAAAAATTAAAAAAAAAAAAAAAAAAAAAAAATAGACCGATCCCTCAAAGGACGGCTATCATTCTCAAGCATCTATGTTATATAGTAGACCATACCCTCGAAGGATGGCTACTCTTTTGTTATGGCATTCGGAAAGCTTCCCAATTGATCAACTTTCTTCTATTATTGTTCTTTCCCTTTCCCAGAGCTGGGGCATAGACTTAAGGAACACCACCTTTGGAGAACCTTCTTCCCGCATATAGGTTACATCTCAAATCCCTCGTCATGTCGATATTAATATTATGAGAATATTTCATCCATATCTTCCTCTTGGTCTTTTGGTATAATCAAATCTCATTAGTTATGTACTAACACCTGCTATTGGCTACAAGTGCAATGCTTTGAGTAGTACCTTTTCTTGTTTACTTCTTATCTAGTTAAGAGCATAACTTTCTTACATGACCCTTGCTATGGTTATGTGACACCCATCTCATCAAAATCATATTTTATTACAATTATGTTTTTAAATCAAATTTCATATCATTAAATCTGCATCTATATTTTTACTCTTAAGGATGTCCCCTATTAATATCATCCATAAATCTATGAAATTTGTTACTGTTTCTACACACTCTCTTTAATACACTATTCAGTTTGGGAATTATACTTGATCTCCGTTGTAGTTTGTGAATTCTACTTGAGATTATCTCTCAAGTAGCATTCATTATCCGACAACTTCTCATCCTCCACCATGACCAATGTTATCTTTCTCCATCCATTCTCTCGCATCATCCTTCTCTTCTCTACAATCATCCACCAATTTTATTTTCCATCGCTCTTATTTTTGTTTTGTCATCTAGTGCTGACATCATCTTCTTCATCATCACAGACCTTTCATCCCTAGCTTGGCACATCTGCGTAACTCCCCATGTAGTACAAAACCCTACTCGAGGTAGACCTATCATTCTAAATAAGGTCTCATTCGTGATCATGTCTGTTGACCATTCCTTCCTCCTAGTCCCCTTTGTCAACCTAATTTTCTCCTAAAATCTACCTCATCTCATTCTATGTTGCTCTTCTCACCCACTTCATCCTTCTCCGTTGTTTCTTCGATACTTCACATGTCCTCCACCGGGCCATTATTTTTGTGTTTTTCTCTTAATATCCTTTTATTGCCATCTATTTTATCATTCCATTTCCCTTTCATTCTTATTTCAGCTTGATGATCCTACTTAACCACCCATTCCATGTAGGCTTCTTAATCACAATGTATCTCTTTCTTAAGATCCTGTCGCTATAGAAACTCCTCCATTGTTTTCTATTCCATTCAACACTAGAAACATCTTCCTACTCCATAACTTCTGCTTAATGCTCTGACATCATCACTCACACAACATAGACATCCTAATTAAGAATTCCCCTTACACTCTCCATCCTACACCACATACATTCCTCCATCCACTCATGTCACACTCCTTTGTTTCCTTGTTATCACCTCCTTTCATCTCCTGTTCCATTTTGGTATACACTACTCAGTATTTTCATCATTCTTCTTCTTCTTCTTCTTGGCGATCCTACTTAACCATTCCTACGGCATGGTGATCTTACTTAAGAGTCTCTCTTAAGAATGATTTGTCTTCTTTCCTTTCCCCTTTACTTCACATTCCCACCATCCATATTTTCTCTTCATTCCCCATAAACACATTCTCTTCCCTTTTTTTTTTTCCTCGCACAAAATATCTCAAACTTCCTCAAATATCATCTCCATCATCCCTCATTCGGAAATCTAACTTAACCACTTCATACCATTTCTTACTATGTCTCGTTCCTTCATCTTTACTTCTTTCATCTTCATCCACATCCTCATCCATTACATTCTCTCCTCGCCTTCATCTTCCTACACAATTGTTATCCCTCCTTTCTTTACTCTTTCCAGTCCATTTTCTAGAATACTTCCCCATATCTACCACCATATTTACTCATCATTATCATTGTTCATCTAACATTATGTCATCATCATATTCCATTCTCATGCTATGAAATATCAATGGAATTATCCTAAAATTAATTTATCCCCATTCTACACATACCAGTTCACTCCTTTTTACCTCCTCCATTTTCACTTCCTTCCTTTTTTCTTTTTTTCCCTCTAATCATTATCAGAGGATTTCTCTTAACATCCCTCCTTTGGTATTGCCTTTTGATCTTCCCTTCTCCTTCTTCAATATCTCTCTGTCTTCATCACATACCTGTCTTTTGCATGATATTCTCTGTTGTCCTCTCCTCCTTTCTACCCCTGGTTTTCTTTCATTTCATTTGTATCATCTTCATCTCCTCTTCTCCTTACACTTTCGTCCTACTTATCCATTGATAACCTGACTCACCAAAGCATTGTCCCATATTTTTAATCATCCCACCATCCACATGCATTTCCATGCATTTTGTTTCATATTCTTTACCTGGGTCTTACCCCTAACACGAGGATTCAATTCCCTTCCTATTTCGGCTCTATCATCTCTTCTTTCCCTCCTATTTCCATTTCCCCCATTACTGAACTTCTTTCTCTACCACCCCTATCTTCCTAGCTCCTCATAGTTCCTTTCTTTCTCTTTTCCATTCTACTTCCTTCCCCATCTTCTTTAACTTCTTCATCTTCTTCATCTCCTTCATATTTCCATCCTACTATGCCTATTCATCTCTCCAATCATCCTTCTCTCATATTCTTCACATCTTCTCTTTCTCAGCTTTGTCATCTCTTTCATGATCCATTCTTTCTCTCCCATTTTTTTATCTCCATCTCCCTTTCATCCTTTCTTCTGTCATTTTCTTGTCTTCTTCTTTGTCCTTCATCATTTATTTCTTCCACCATTTCTCCTCTTTATTATCTCTGTTGCTTCTTTACTATGATATATCTCTATACATTCACCTTCCCTTCTAATCTCTTTTCCCTTCTCATCTCGTCTTCTTCTTGTTTAGACTTCCTCCCTCCCTTCTTCTCCTACTCTCTTTCTCTATTTTATTTTTCTCCAGGTCCCTCATACCTTACCTATTTATTTCCCCCTTATATTTTCCCACTACCTTCTTATTAACTACCATTATCTCTATTTTTGCTTTCATCTATCTTCTCCACCACATCTATTATTTGATCCCTCTCCTCCACCATGTCCTTTCTACCCCAACCATGTCTTCTTTCTCTTATCTCTATCATCTATCATCCACATCTTTCATCCCATCTTCCTAGAACATTTTTGTCTTGGAGGATACCATAACAGATGACACCTATCTGATCTTGTACTCTTCCATGAATATTTTCTCTATTTTTTCTTTGTCGCAAAAGTATATTGACTTCTTATCCTACTTACCAAACAAGTAGGACTACTTTTACCTTCTAATTTGCTAACACTTATGCATATTTCCTATGAAACATGATTACCATCATATTTATCACCCCTTTAGGGCATTTTATCTCACCTTTCTATCCTATTTGCTCATCATGTGCACATTTATGATTATTCCCCTCTGGGGCATTTTTATTTACACATCCATCTCCCGTTATGTCATCTTCATGCCCTATCTTGGGACACCTATTCATCCATCAACCATATAACTCACTTGGTGTCCTTCTTGTGCCTTGTGCTGGGACATCATTATCTTCATCCTTATCCCTTTTGCATATGCATGAATTTTTACATGATTCCTCATAGACAAAGGATTTCGCACATATTTTCATATTCAGTTGCACATATTTTGATGTTTTTCTATGACCCATTGCTCATCATGATTTACATCCATACTGCAGTGGTCTTCACCCACTCACCTTTGGTTTGTAGGACATTATCATCTATCTCCATTGAGTCCACAATTTTCCTCTACCGATGTGATATTGGAGTCACAACCATACTTTTTTTTCATTTTTATTGTGATCCTTTTTTTTTACTTGGGAATCTTGCCTTTGATCATGTATTCATCCATCCTCGAGACACATTTTTCTTCTAACCCTTTTTTTTGTCTCGTGGCTTGCTATTGCAAACCACTCAACAAAAGGGGGCAAATGTAGATACCAATTTTTATATAGCACACCTCCATCATCTCACATTCATGCAACTTCCCTCTCGCCTTTCTCTTTTCTTAAATTTAAATAAAATCCCATCCATTTATTCACCTTATTTAATTAATTACCAAATGAGCTCCATGTGGACCCATTTGATAATTCAGATTTTTGGGCATTATCCCCCATCTCTCACAAATTATTCAAAACATGGGAAATAATGCACCCATCGACATCCCACTCTTAATCATTCAAAAAGAGAATAAATTATTTCACCTAATATCCCCACCTCTTATCACATCCTTATCCTTTTCTTTACTTTAAGTCAAATTGTGAGCCCCGCTAGATCACATCATGTCTCTTAACTCGGGGTTACTTTACTCAACCCTGAGTATCTGTTAACTTGCAGTCTAACCTCACCATTAAACTATAAATATGGGTTTTCCCCATATTTCAAAAAAAGGAAGAAAAGAGTTGGAAAATTTTGGTGAATGCTGAGGAATTTTAGCCATCTATCATAATACCATTATTATTCTATCTTTGTGATAACATGTGGAATTTTCATGGTACGTTGCTCATGATTTGATTCATGTTGTAAGATTCATTTTGCACACATCTGATCAATAACACCATCTACACACCCGCATAGTGTTAGGTTCCTTTGTTAATCAACTTGCATGTTATTTTTTTATCTTGTATCTTATAATTATTTCTTAATACATGGGGGTTGAAAGCCATCGAGGGAGTTAGCACTTCTTGGATCTGCTTTGTCAAGAATTCCCGCATAAAATCTCTAATCAATCTTTCTCTTGTGTATGTGAGCTACAGGTTTGTTGGGATCACACTAAGGGGTTCATCATCAACTTTGAAATTGTATTATCCATCGCCATATCTAAGGTACTAATCCCTTGTATGCTCAATGTTGTTTTGTGTTTGTTGATTTCTCGTACACTCATCTGGACAGGAAGCAAGAAACTCTGATCAAAACTGCCTTCTTGTTGGAGAATATGTATTGAACAATTGTATAATAGATTCATATGCCTCGGATAAAGTCATGCCGAGAGGGTTTTCAAAGCTCCCAAACTCACCATGAATCCACTTAGTGGCTCTTATTACTCTTTGGAGTCAAAAGAGGTCATACTTGTAGGGAAGGTAAAATATGCACAGGTGGTTCTCACTAGATTTCCAGATAAGAAAGTTTCAAAGCAATGATTTTGGTAGCAGATGTCCCGAGTCTCATTTGAAATGTTGATGGGTAGAAGTTTTTTTCGAGACTTGGGAGGGAAAATTCAGATGAATTGGTCATCCACAACCATACCAGTGAAGGGAGACATGGAGAAATTTCTTCCCGAGAATAAGATGAGGTATACGGTATGAAATTCTGGAATCCCTAAAGCTAACATCTTGTACCAAAATAATAGGTAGATGAATCACTTTGTGGAAACCAAGGAAGAAGATGATATTCCCATCTTGATAGGTCTAGACATGCCTTCCCAGAGAGATTTGGATTTTGAAGAAGCATTGAGGATATTTGAGTTACAAGAGGGAAGCCTTGAATTACCAGATGATGCAAACCATGAGGAAGAGGAGATGGTTCTTGATGATTTTCAAGAAGAAAAATCATCTTATATGATTATCTAAGATGAGTAGTTATTCTAATTCCCATTTAGGGATGAAGATAATCTCAGTCAGGCCATCTATGGAGAGACAAAATCAGATTGTGATGATCCCGTGAAAGGATTGAAAAAAATCTCCATACAAGAATTGTTGATATTTGTGGAAGAAATAAAGGACCCTGAGTTTGGTCTTGAACTCCTGATGTAAGACATGAATATGCAAGATAAGCGTGAAATTGATTTAGACACCTTATCCAATGTGAAGGTTGGAAATATTGAGATAAGGAAAGATGAAAAATATGATGCCGCTCTTGAGCTAATGGTTGATGGATGCAATAACGAAATGGAGATATTTTCTTTCCCATTTGAAGATGAAGACTCTTTCCATGATGAAGAAATTGAAGCAAGGAGTTTCAAGACCTCTGAAGATGAATCTCTTTTTGATGAAGGATCGATAGAGTGCAGCGATTCCTAAAATGATGAGGTAATCCCTCTAGATAGTTTCCTTGAGCTACATTCTTCAAAGGCATACAAAGATGAGTTACAAGAAACAATGAAGCATAACTCCGTGCAAGAAATATTGGATGCAGTAGAAGTTATGGAAGACCCGAGATGATTCTTGATCTCTTCACTCATGCCATGGACATACAAGACAAGTATGAGTTTTCCTTCGATCCTCCCATTAGTACTCAAATGCCTCACAATGGAGTAGAGATAAAGGATGAATATAATGTTTCTCATGGAGAAGATGTCAATGAGCATAGACCTAGGAAAGAAAGTAACTCAGAATATTCAAGAAATTTGAACAAAAATCAGATTTGGGGTAGTGATGAGATGCTCAATGGAGAATCAACTATATGGATAAACATGGAAGGCAACCGACACTATGAAACTAATTTCAAAGAATGTGAAGGCAATGGAATTTAAAATAAAAGACCGAGCATCAAGAGGCTCACATGGAATCTCTCCTACAAAGTACAAAGATAATCATGGAAGCACCTAACTTTCATAAATAGTTAAGGAAAGGAGGTTACTTTCTCGAACTAGTCAATGGCTTTGCAGAACAACATCACTCAGTGTTTCCCACTCAAGGGTAACTCATGAGGAATGAAAAGTGATTTAGTGAAAGTGGGTTGTCCCCCACCTTATACCATAGGTGATTGTTAGGTGTGTTTCCCTTTCTAGTGTGTCTTTCCTTTCTACGTGCGTTTTGTGTTTCCCTTTTTCCTTGTTTTGTGTGTGTTTCCTCCTTCTCTCTCTCTCTCTTATAAGTTGTACATGACTCCACAGGGCCCAATGGATAAGGCACTTTGGTTAATGGAATATATAGTATGAAGTTGAGATTAAGGATTCTTCATGCCATGTATTCACTGCGATCAGTCCATGTCATGTGCCCAAGATATATCCATTTGTTTTCATGTAAATGTGTAACAAGGAAATTTACTATTTCCAAGCACAACAACAATACCCCTGTACCAATTTTTTCAAGTCTTATCATTCCAAGACACCCTAGGTCTGCTCCTTCCTTCCAATAACCTCCCAATTGGTGTTAATCTATTTCGTAGGTAATTTAGGAAAGTCAAATCAACCCCTAGGTGATTTAGGAAAGTCAAATCAAACCCTAGGTGATTTTAGGAGTTCATCAAAAGTTGCAAGCTACATGCAGTTGTGGGAAGGGCTATCACTAGCCTTCCGAGGACTAGAGAAACTCCATGGAGCATAGAAGAAAATCCAAAATGGACGTGGAAGAAATTTAAAGGCATATGAACATCATGAAGGTGATTTTGGAAGGTTCAGGGAAGATTTGGAGCAGTTGTGGTAGTTTCATCAAAGTTGGGGATTCATAGGCCTAGGCAGTGCAGAGAGGCCAAAACAACCGTTGAGCTTTGGAAGGTGATTCCAAGAGCTTCGGATGGAGTTAGGAGAAAATAAAAACATCCCTAAAATATAATTATTATCCCTATAAGATGGATAAATCATATTTCTCACAAAACATTAGCGCATCGTGTCCTGCAGTAGTTTTCCTCATGCACATGTGGAGTACCAAATATAAAATCAGTTTTTTAGGGATAAAATGGAAGAGTAAAGACATGATACCCCTACCATTGGATTCAAAAGGCCATTTAAAGTCAGAATCATATAAACATTTTCCAAAAAATTCCATCGGGAGCTCAAGTTATCATTGTCACAAGTCCTCTCGGAGTAAGTGCAGGACTTAGCCAAATTTTTGGAGGACGTGTGTCACCTCCAAGATCCTAGCAGGATTTAATGTCCCCAAATTCCCTAAGGGTCAGGTAAATCATACCTTGAAAAATTCAACCATCCCCTATGTGACCTCTAGATTCCCATACGACCATTGACATTGTCAGTTCAGCCCCCGGGTACAATTTGGAGCCCAAATTCCCTGTCGTTGAATCAACACCAAGTGTCAGCTCCAAGACCGCTATGGAATTTGATGTCCCTCATGTAATTCATAGGTTAAGGACATCATACATTGAAAAAATCACCCATCCTCCTTAGAGAGACTTATGGTCACCCATGTGATCCACTTCCATCCCATCGTTGCTTTAAAGTTGATTTTAAATTACTCATTCCTCGTGTCGCCGGATCGATGAAACATGTCACCCATAAGATTTCCATGGAAATTGATGTCCCTCACATCCCTTTGAGGTGATGGAAATCAATGAAATTTTTTTCCGAAATCCAACTCAAATTTTTTTTTAAAAATATAATTATTTGCTACACGCTTCTCACTGCTAGAGGAAAGTTGCAGAGAACGCCTCGATCAACCATTCCACCATTGCCAAAGCTCAAAAAATATTCACCACAAAAATAAAATCCTCTAATCCATAGTGACACACACATCTCTAAGAATAATTCATTGAGATAAGAAGAAGAAACGAAGAACAAAGTAGAAGAACAATGGAAATCCCCATTACCATAAAATGAAGATTTGAAGATATCTTACAAACCGGTGCACGGATTGAAAAAATGTCTATTGCTGAGTTATTATCTCTTGAAGGCCATTAAAAATCATATTAAAACATATAATTTTCAGCAAGGAATGATCACAGAGAATAAATTTCACTTCCGGCTCCACGAAGGACAAAGTTCAATTTCCTATCAAACCGGTTGTCGGATTGAAGTAAAATTTCGTGTGAAGCACCAAGTAAAACCTATCACAATGGAATTTATTTCATCATGAATGGAGACAAAAACTAGACCTGAAAATTTCAATATCCATTAATGGCCACCATGAAACAGTAGTGGAGAAAATCAGTGAGCTACCTCTCCACTTCTCAGAGTTTCAGTGGGCGAAATCACACGAAAATTAGAGGGAATGATCGTTGAAAATTCTAGTTTCACGTGAACTAGTTTTCATGACGTGAATTCCCTATTTTTTAGGGATATGGAGGACTGATTTTTCATTATATTTCTTCCCTATCACATGAAGGACATTTTCAAAAAAGGTAGTGAGCTACCTCTTCAATTCCTAAGGTTCCAATGGGCGAAATCACGCAAAAATTGAAGGGGATGATCATTGAAAAATCTAGTTTTGCGTGAACTAGTTTTCATCCGTGAAGTACCTATTTTTTAGGGATATGGAGGGATGTTTTTTTCATTATTCTACCCATGCCATGAAAATATCATTTTACCACTTGTTTAAATGAAGGATTTACTCAAATTCGGAGCGTGGAGCCTCGAGAATAAAACCCAAAGTTTCAATACTTGTTTTGTCACATCTTGGCATCCGTGGCACACTTACTAAAAATAAAATTCCTTCCTGTGTAAGGGTTTCTTACTTTTGGTAAATCACCATTTGAAGAGGATACGAAGAAGGCAATAAACATAGAGGGAGTATCACAGGAAAAGTTATCAAAAAGGTCATCTCATCTCACAATTCACATTTTCTTAAAATAGTAAGTTACACTCAAAGAGAAGTTTTGGCACAATGGAATGTACAAGGATAATCATTCAAGGGGACATCATTGTTTGGGATCATCCTAGGAATTTTTCATAGGGCATTCAAGATCCATCTTAGTTCATTCAACTTGGCAAGCATTTGTGAGCTAATTTGAAGGAGTTTCTTAGTGTGCAAGGAGTTCGAAGATTTAGAGTTTCACTACATTTGGAGCTTTCCATTAATAAGGATCAATGGAATTCATCGGGAATGACATCTCCTCTCTCTCTCTTTCTATCTCCTCTATCCCTAACTTTTTCTCACTTTCCAATATTCTAATTTCGCATTGGGGTTGCATTTTTCATATGTCCTAATGTAATAAGTCACCTTTATGTTATAAAAAGGGACTTAATATTCTCTAGGAAGTTGAAAAGTTTTAAGTTGCACAAGGACATATGAAAATATATTGGGGGTAGATGATAAGTCACTTCTCACTCTATAAATTATAAAGCCATTCCTCTTTCAAAAGGTTGGCGATTGATCTTGTAAACTCAAGTGTGCATTGTACTTAGAGAAAGCAAAGGAGATAGTAATTTTATTCTACTTTACTCCACTATCAAATTTCAACTCCCACACTATGCACAAATTTTGTTTAAGAATAAATACAAGAAGAAGGAATTTCATGCCTTTTTGATGAGGATATTTTAGAAACTTTGAGTTCTCAATCTTAACTCGTCTTGTTGCCATTTACAGGATTGTTTTCTTCTTAACTTTAATGCGTGTGTGAAATTTCTAGTTAATGGGTGTGGGACTCTAATTTTATACCCATGACATTAATCCCCTCTTCTCATTTCTCACTCCCCTTTCCTGCTTTATAGATAAATTCCTCTATAACAAGAGATTGCTAATGTTGTTGCGCAGGTCAATAGAGTGCCCCTGTTGGATTCCCGGTCGAAAGGTCACCACAGAAATCCACATTTTCTCACGCATGCATATATGGTAGCTAAACTGGTTAAGTAGAGGGACTTAGATTCCCATAGTGTTGGTAAGAAATCCACAAGTTTTTCCTCCCGAAAAATGTTCTCACCAACATAAGGTTGAACATATATGTTGCAATATTTACAAATTTGTTGTTCTATGACACAAATGCACTAGTTCAGAAAAAAATGCACCAAAACTTTCCCAGCGAGAGTCAAGAGACACAAATGTGTTGAAATAGGTCAAAAATGCATTGTTAGTAGAGAAAACGTGCTCTTAGTATGGCAAATGCGCTATTAGTAGGACAATTACATTGAAACAAAACACAGCACAATTTTTTTAAAATTTAAGGATAAATCTCAATGAAATTTCTTCAAATTTGCACAACTTGTTTTTAATGGGTAATGTTATACAAAAAAACTAAAATTTTGGGGGTAAGCCCCATGGTGGGTGCCAAAATGTAATGCAAGAAAAGATTAGTTGTGAAAATGTGAGAAAACAACTAAATTTCTTCCCTAATCTAATCTTCTCCAACAAAACCTCAGATAGAGAAATGGATGGAAAGAGATGAGGGATTTAATACCTACACTTACCCACAAGGTACAAAACTCCTCCATTTATGTGTTGGATTTTTTCTTGGATGGAAGTTGGATTGTTGATTTCTAGCTTCAGTTTTTAGGTAACTTGGGTAACATCTCCCCTTGATTGTGCTTGGATTTTCTTGATGAAGATGATGAAGGATTGATTGTAGATGAATGATGGATTGGATTGAGTGATAAAAATGGTAGAGATTTGATATGAATTTATGACTTGTTACAGATATTCAAGCTATCTATCATGGAGGAGCAAAGCTCAATTTATAGTTTTTGGATGGAGCATTCAATGGCTAAGAAGAAGCCATGTTGGATTTGAATCAATGGTGGAGAGTGCATGTGAGGAATGGAGAATTCTAGAATGGAGATTTCTAGAATTTGAGAGAGGTTTCCATTGAATTAAAAATTCAATGGAGGGAGGGAGATATTTGAATTTTTAAATATGAAAGAGGGAAATTTAGAGAGGCTTCTAGAAATAGAATCCTCTAGATTTAAAGGTGTGAGGATATGATTAAGGGTGAGGATACATGGGAAGGTTAGGTGTAGGGATGTGTAGGGTAGGTGGTAGGTGAGATGTAGGACTATTAAATTCCTATAAAATGTTAATTGGGATTAAAATAAGATAATATGATATAATAATGGATTAAAAAGATTAATGATGAAAATGGGATATTAGATGAAATAAAAGGATTAATAATGGAATGATGATGATGATGATACAATGATAAAGGGTAAATATGATAAAATGGATTAAATAATAATAATTAATCTTGTGATTAATTATTATATGGATGATTTTGGGATGTTTGTGGGATGGATTAGTTGTGATTAAGCATGTCGACATTTTATATGTCTACATGAAATTTGAATGGTTAGGAATGTATGAAGATGTTATGATTTTAGATAAATACAATGAAGTAATGAAAATTATACAAAAATGAAATGGATATAAAAATGTGTAGCAACACATGATAGTATTTGAAAAATACTCTTTAAATTATTGCAACGTTTCTTATTATAAGTTGCCAAAACTTTTTGATAGTGATAATAACGAAAGGAGGAAAAACATATTACTCCACTCGTAACCCTACACGACTAGTGAGATGTGAGGGCTCATCATAGTGGGTTAATTGGGACATAAGATACATGAATTGATGTGTAAAATATGAGAAATAATTGGTAACACAATTTTGAAAACAAGTAAAATGTTAATGTCGATTCACTAAAACTTATAATTTATATTTTGGGATTTTTCAAATGATTTTAGATTAGTTATACTTTATAAGTTTATTCTAGAATTATATCCATATAAGGCCAATCGATTTATGAAATACGTTTTTAGGAGGTGGTTATCTCTTTCGTATGGGATGTTAGAAAATATTTTGGTATCTTTATATATTACACACTTTGAATTACATTGTTTTTTCCATCTAAAATTGTTGACCCAAAAAAATGCAAAATTAAAAACATGAAAACTTAGTCACAATACAAATTTTGCCTTCCAATCTTCGAGAATCCCTCCCCGGCCAACTTTCCTCCCGTGTCATGAACACCTTGTTCTTGGAAATGATCTTAATAAGTGTGATGAACATGTTTCGGTGTACAAAGAAGTTTCACGAGGTTCCTAGGTTCATTCAATAAAGGGATGTGGATGACTAGCTCTCTTGGAAGCATAGAAATGTTGAATTTGGACATTGTGGAGCATGTTTACAATCCTAGTAGAGTTATGAAAACATATTAAGTATATGGATGTGTTATTGGAGATCCTTACAGGTTTTGGAATAATTTTATGAATATTTAGGGAAGTTTTGACTTCTTAGGGTCACCTTTTTCAATAGTGTGTTTTTCAGGTGTAAGGAATGAACAATTCAAGAGTAAGCTTGGAATTCTCTAGATGATTCTAGAGCTCCGTAAGGATTTAGGAGGTAAAACATTCGTAAAAAAATCTTCAATAATTCTATACATGGTGGGAACATTCATTTTGATATGAGGATTAATGGTTTCTTGAAACATTCCAAACAATGTAGGTTTCTTCTTTCATTTCAAACAAAAAATGGGCCTAGTGTTTGAGTTACATGTATATTAAAGGTTTGAGACCTATTCAATTAGTTTTATAATGTGTTTTGGAGTTAAATTCATATACAGTTTAGGCTTAAAACACCATCCTATGCTTCAGGGTAAAAGAAGTTATTGTTGGGCTATTTTTAGATAATTAGATTAAAATATGGTTTTCCATTAATGGAAAGGTACACATTTGAGATCTTGTTGTCTCCATTGTCCCCTTGGTGAAATGGGGAAAATAGGAACATATAATTACGCCCTCATACTCATCCCATAGGCACAATTTATAGCACATGTTTTCCTTGCTATCCTCATTGTCCCTCATGTCCATGATGTCCCTACTATACCTTATGTCCCTTGTGTTCCCATTGTCCCCTATGTCCATGGGGATAAGAGGGGGAAAAATTCTCCCACGTAATTTTTTAACTTTCAAAGCATCCCCAGTGTAGTTAAATAGCTTGGGTTGGATCTAAGCTGAGTTAAGGAGGGTGTGAGTGAGGGAGAAGTTACAATTCCATAATTATCCAAATTTTCACCATGACACATGTAAACACATTTCTTGGAGGTGTACTTCTATGTCCCTAGTTTTCCCCATGTCCCCTAGGGTATAGAGGGGACAAGAAAGTGTGCCTCATGATCAAACTCATCCCCTAGACTTTCATATGACCTCTCTAGGATCCTCATGTGATATTCCTAGCCCCTCTATCTCATCCTCACTTTCTCCCTTGCTAAAACTTGTCTTAATATTGCTCCAAAGAACACTTTGTTATCTTTCTATCCCTTTTGTCCCCATTGGACCATTAAACATGATTTTCTAATATTATATCAATTCTCACTTAACTGACTTTGATCAACATTGTTTTGGATTATTTAATCTACAAAAATATACCTCCTTTAATATATTCTACCAAAAACCTTGAAAAAATCAATTTTTACAAAAATGCTGGAAAAAAATCCAGAACAACCATATCCTTCAAAATCAAGATTTCTTCATATTTCACTAACCAAAGATCTGAATGACAATGAAACTTTGTCGATTCCTCTTATCCAAAAATAATTTGGGAAGATTGCAATTGCATATCATATGATTCCATATATTTTTTTATATTTGAAAATCTAAAACCTATGATTTTTTTTTAATTTCCAATGTTTCCATTAGGTGAAAAACAATGAAATTAGAGCACGCGATCCTAATACAAAATAGAAAAAAATGATGGTGGTTTCCTCACAATCGACATCGATAAGTTCACTTACTAAAAATAACACATGATCTAAAAATTGAGGTTCTAAAAATAGTAAGTTTCTTGAAATAGTAAACCTTGAACATTGTAACACCGAAATAGTGAGAAATGCCAAACATGGTCAATCGAGACAACTTTCTAAAAATAACATGTTGGAAAAAGTAGATGTTCAAAAATAGAAACTTTCTAAATATAGAAAATCATCATCAATGGAAATATCCTAAGTATTTTAGGAACTTCATAGAACACCGATTGTGCAAAATCATCAAACATTCCCAAAATTATAGCCCTTAACACCACCTGTTAAAAATAGAAAGTTTCAATTTTGGTGTAAAAGTTGTTTTCAATTCCATTTTCACTCATGTTGTTGATTTTTACAAACATGAAGCTCAAATTATATGGTATGAAACCTATTTCAACCTTGCTTATTGAGTTCCCGGTGTGGGTGATAATGATGTCACTCACATGGATCTAGAAGACCTAAAAAATAGGATGCTTAGAGGACCAAGAGAGCACTGTGGAAGAGAAAATTTTCACAAATAGATTATTTGGATTAGGATTCCATCCAATATAAATGAAGAAAACATAATTGGTCTTAACATGTTCTTAAAATTATGATCCTGACTCTAGAATAGTGAGGGTGGATGACAACTCCATTCTTGCAGTGCTTACACCCAAAGGCACATGCGTGTATGCAGATTCCAACCAGCAACAATATGGTCATAATCTCCAAAGAGTTTATATCTATTGAATAGGAAATAATGTAAGGATACCTCTAGGTTCTCGCAATTGGGTCTTTTCTAAGACAAGGTAGGAAACCCTCTCATATGCCAAAAACCTTGTCAAGAAGTGAGTTACATCGAGTGCTACTTAGATGCTATCATTTTTTAAATAAGGGTAATGGGTGAGGAGATGAAGAAGGATTGTTAGGACTGGATGTTGCAATTTGTCCTAATTTCCACTAATATAAACTAGGTGGTAGATTGGGGGACAACTCATAAGTGACAAAATTTACCATCGTTGCTCAAGTTACTTGCTACAAAAAATTTTATGATGAGCTCATAATTATTGTATGTTTTTCCAAGAAAAAGATAATTCAAAGGCCTAAGTGTCACTCCAAATGTTTCTCAGAAATCACAAGCCTTAAAAAGGTATCCTTAGCTCACTCTCAAGGAAATTAATCACCACTTTTCCAGGATGAATGATGCATTCACCATGTTCGTGATTCAAATTTTAGAAGGAAACCTAGCGCTAAGTTTATCCTATCAAGATGCAACACTAATCAAGAGGTGTGGATGTATCCTCACTCATTTTTCAACTTTCTCCTACATCATGGTTTTGAGATTTGACCTCACTCCTCAAAAAATCCCTAGGTATCTCAGTGACAATATATTGATGTTTGAGTTATGTATGAAACTATCTCTAGCCCATAATAGGTGCAAGACCCATATAGGAAAAAGGTGTTTCCTTCACCATTTATCTTGGAATATTTTCATATATATAGTGTTCTTCTAATCCTCTCGAGGAAAACATCTCAAATCTCATCCTTGAAAGCATTTGACTGAAATACGAGCTCTATTCATTTAGGGAGACCATAAAGAGGAAAATAATGGACATAAAAGTGTCTTACTACACGAGACTTCACAAAAATGATAAAGTCACTAAGGATATCATCTAATAGCTTGAGTAACAGGAAATTGATTCTTCACAACCCCTAGTTCTACATTATTCTCCAAGTATTTATTCCTTTGCTTCAAAGTCAACTCATCAAGTGTAGGATGTGGTCCCTCATCATTATTCCAAAAAAAACAATCATGCCTAGTGTTAAACCTACAACAATAGAGATTTTCCCATGAATCCAATAATTGATTAGAAGTTAGCCAAGAATAGTGAAACATGCAATGGTACCATTCTTTGAAGCAATCTTAAGGATTGCAAAGGAAAAAAAAAAGGTAAGAAAGCATATGTAACTTGTCATTTTTTAGTGGTGTTTCGGTAATAAATATATAGAAATTTCCCAACATAAATTGGTAAAACCCATAGATGAGTTGACTTAGGAAGACTATGAAATGAAAATAATTCCTTTGGGGCCATCTACAAATGAAGGGGATGCACATATTTTTAGAGAGTCTTCCACTTGTTTTCTTTCAAGGAACAAAGCGTACAAATAGAAAATCAAAGTAGGAAGAACATGTGATAAACCTCACTTCCTATGTTCAATCATTCATAGATCCTAGTGCCCTTCCATATATCTATTTTGAAGAGGTTACTCCAACTAGTATCTTTAAACCCAATTCAATCAAAAGGGAAAAATGATAATCAATGTAGGGAAGGGATAATGATTTATGGGTTGAAAAGGTTCTCATGAAAGGTAAAACTATGTTACCTAATATCCTTTCACTTTTTGAGTTTGTGTTTGCCACCGATGCAAAGGTAAAGATGACCAAATATGAAATTGAGAAAGAAAATCCTCATTAGGAACAAATACTTCCATGGTGATGGTAATGGGTAATCTTGACTCTTTCACGTTGGTGGGAAAATATGTGTTCAATTCTATAACTAAGAATATGTTCCCAATTGGTCTCGAACACTAGTTTCTTGGTATGAAATGTTGAAAAATTCTCTTGAGGAACTTGATGCTTGTGATTATATCACTTTAGAAATTTAGGAAGACATATGTAATATATTTTAGACACTCATATCACCTCTAGTAAGTGACAATTCATCGAGTGAATACCTTATGAAGCCATTTGTAGAATTAGCCAAGAAAGAAGTAGATGACCCATTTTACTTCATCGAGGACACTTTAGAATCTCTTTCTAAAATGAGTTGTGTAATTTCCAACACTGCTAAGGATCATCAAACTTGGTTCAATCATTTCTAAAAATCAGAATTGTTTCTCGGACTTGGATCAAGGCCCTGAGATTCATGCACATCCCTCAAGTAGAGAAAGTGGCACCTACAACAACATGCTACATCAAGGAGTTCAAAGATGAAGCAATTTTTCTAGTTGCATTCCCATAAAGTTCATCGGGAGATGGATCTTCATCATTGGATGCTTCTTCTCCATCGGCATGATCTTTTCCCTTTTTATTCTCTCCTCTTTCCTTTCTCTCTCATGTTCTATTTCTTCCTTTGGAAGCTACTTTTCACTTCTTTTTCTCATTCATTTAAATGTGACCTATAATTTAAAATTGTAATGGTCTCCCTTCAAATAATAAAAAGGGACTCACTTTCTTTCTTACAAATATGAAAGGTCACAAGTTTTAAGGGTAAGTGAAAACTCATGTGGGGGTAGAGGAAGGGTATTTTTGTGAAGATATATATATATATATATATATATTTGGAAGAATTCCTCATTCCAAGAGCTTTTCAATTGTGAGTCTCTAAGTAGATAAATATTACACTACTAAAATAAAAGCAAAAGATTGCACTCTTCAATTTCCTCTCTCTTTGCATGATCAACTTTGTAGAACTTTATAATCTTGTATAACCATGGAAGGTGTTAGTGCCTTTGATAAATGAATCAATAGAAATATTTATCGTGATTTGTTTATCCTATATTGGTTTTGAATTTTATTTATTATAATTGAGTGTATAACTATTTTTTTATTGTTGTGAAAAATTTTAAGTCCCTATCCATGATCTTAACCCTCCATTCCCACATTTTTACTCCTCTTTACCTTCTCTCACTAAGTAAATTCCTCCCTTGCACTAGGCAAAAGAAATTTTCCACAATCGTTGTGGAGTATTACTATGTGATCCTTGAATTCACAACCATATGATATTTGTATTTTTGTATTCAATAAATAGAATCCTTCCCATTACAAAGAGGAGGGACTTATTCAACCAATTTTTTTGAAAATCCACTGATTTTCCTTCGACGACAAATTATATAACCAAAAATTTGTGGCACCCACTGTGGGAAGATCTTGTTGTTTATGAACCACTCCTAAAACTAAAAAATCCATAAAAATCATATATCTAAAAATTAAAAAATAAGAATTTGAAAATCCTAAGAGCCTTTATGTCTAATGTGCACTTTTCCCATAATTACAATTCTTGGAAATACTCATTTTTTCATCCTAACCTTCTTTTATTTAATGACACTCAAGAAGATATCATATCTGATTTTAGGAACTAAATATGGAATAAAAAAGAATGTTTTAATCACTATCACACAACCTCGATAATTTTAGATTCGGAAGAAGAACTTATGCAAGATTTGCAAAGAGATAGAAAAAAATCCAAATCAGCAAAGAAGGGCATATAAAATTCTATTTTGAGTTGTATATAAATCCTACAATATAGAAGAAAGAAGATACACCTGTTCTACTCAACATCGTGACATAAATGATCTAACACTTGAAGAGCAGTAGCTGGCTGATTTTAGATTTCACATCACTAAACTAGCAAGGAGAACTATTTAATAATATTTTCTTGAGTTCAATCCTAGTTTCCCTCTTGAAGGTCTTGTTGAAGAACCAACAATTGAACCAAAAAATATCATTTCTATATAAGAAGAAGAAGAAGAAGAGGAATAAGAAGAAATAATGGATGTACTCATGCCTTGGGGATAAAACATAGGCCCATTTTCCTTTAACCCTCTATTGCATGACCTACAAAAGGTATTAAACAAAAACTTTCTAAAGTTCCGAGAAGATGGAAAAAAACATCCCGATGATCATATTGTAGCATTCATAAATTTTTTTGGAGTGATGGGAGTGGAGTAAAAATATGTTTAAGTCTTCATATTCATGGAATCCTTACAAGATGCTACTACAAATTGGTTTTACCACTTGCTAAGAAGATCAATCACAAATTGGGTAGGTATGAAATCTAAATTTGAAGCTAGATTTAAACTAGTTGAAGATTCCCATGCTCTCCTCACCCAAGTGGTCTCAATTGAAAAAAGATCCCTATGAAATAGTGAGAGAGTTTGTAGCCAAATTCAATAGGATGCTCTACAAGATCTTAGAAAGCTGTTAGGCACATTGAAGATAATAAACTAAGGTTCTTCACCAATGCACAATTTCCTGAATTTGGTTTTATTGGAGCTCAAAATTGCACCCATCCCAAATCAAAATGATTTCAAGATTTGAAGAAATATGGGATTGTCTCCAATTTGTGGGACTTGCATTCGAGACAGGACCTTCGAAAATTTGGATTCCTCTGCTTATTCCTACTGCTAAAACTACTCCTAAGAATGGAAATGTAGATACTTAACACTAATCTATAATTCCAAGGGACTAAGGTGAGAAGGAGAAGTATAAAAAAGTCCTACACTAAGGGGAGGTGATATTAGGTCATAAATTAGGGGAAAGTCACTCTCAAATGAGGGAAAATGGGATAGAATAAAGGAGGAGAGAGCATACTTGGGAAACAAAGTCTAGAGCAACATTCAAACTCCCATTTTCACACAATGCACAATATAAATAAACCCTAAAAAGTGAAGAAACATACACAACATACCTATAAGTAAGTGAAGATTTAATAAAATTTAACAAAATACCAGCTAGGGTAGAACATAGCCACAAAACATTAATTTTATTTCCGTAAGTAGATACACATATCATAACAATGGAGGAAGAAGGTATAAACACATTGAAAAATCACAATCTAACGCCTCAGAACTTCCAAGAAAAATTGTTTAACAATTTTAAAATGATGTTTTAGTAGTCCGAGAGTATCGAAACTTTACTTGGTGTAGTACATGGCGTGACCTTTCTAACGGTACTAAGTTTGGGAAATTTGGAGTTACGGGGAGAACGTTATGGCTTTTAGAAGTTACGGAGCTTGAGAGGGTTATGAAAAGGTAACTTGTGGGATCCTAAAGTCTGATTTAAAGTCCTTTTGTTCCAATTGTAGATGAATTGGCTGGTCATATAACTAAGGGAAGGGTGGAATAGTTCTCTATGTTATCACATTGCCTAAATTAACCAATTCGACCACTCTATGCCTTCCTTGCTTCACTCGTTTTTTCTACATTAAAGTCACCCTTTCTGTTTAGTCAGCCAACTTGATTGTTTGGTGAAATGATGACCCAATGAAAATATTCTGTTTGTTTCATCAAGACCCACCTTGTCCACTTACCCTGTGCTTAACTCTAGCTTGCGATCGGATAATCTTGTGTTGTTTTCATGCAATCAAAGACTCTTGAGAAAGAGAATTCCTCCAAGAATAAAGATAAGAAGAGAGAGGATCCTCAACTAACAACTCTACTTCGTAAAAATATCATAACAAAGAGAGGATTTCCACTCCCCCCTTCTGTAGAATCAGCCAAGAAGAATCATGAAGTTACACACCATAACAAAACATCCTCTAAGAAAGGTAAGTCAAATACTACCATAAATGATGTTTCTACTTCTTAAAAGCATAACAATGATAAGAAATTAATAAGTACCTCATACAGTTCAAACCAAGCCTATGTTTCCCATGCCATTGAAAATACTTCTTCAAACTTTAATGTCATTAACCATGTGAAAAACAATAAGTTTTAGATCTCATAGTATCAATACTTACAAACCCACCCTGAATAGTTTGAGAAACTTGTTAAATTCATCAAGGGTGGAAGCTCCAAGTCCAAATTGTCATCCTATTCAAAAGTATCCTCCACTTCCAAAATTTTTATTCCTACTCCTAAGCCTAGCCCAAGCCAAAAATCTTCTAACCTCTACCCCTTCTTCAACTGAAAAGATTGAACCCTTATATGTTTCCTTATTGATAAATGGATAGATACCATTTGAATAATTTTATCATCAATTCTAGTGCCTCGAGACAATGTCATTCCCACCAATTTTGATCAAGCCCTCGGTTTGAGTCTCTTGTAGAAATTTTCCCGTTATTACTTTATGGAGACCAATGATGTTATGATAATTGGGAGGACTAGAGATCCAATGATGCCCCTTGTGGCCTATCTATAAAATATGGTGAAGGAAAAAATCCTATTAGATGACATGTTAGCTACATATGGAATGTCTCTCGGTAGAATCTTATGCCGAGAGATGGGATGTGAAATCCAAATGGACTGGTATTCTACATTAGTATCAGTCAAAGGAGAGATGAAGAAACTCCTTCTAGATCCCAATATTAAGTACACAGTGTGGAATCCAGATGACCCTAGGGATAACATCCTCTTCTAAAGAAGAGAGCTAGGAAATACTTCATTTGAATAATTGGGAAAAAGTTACATATAAGTAAAGAGGTAGTGATAAATATTTCATGAGTTCCAAATGGAGTGAAGAAATTCCTATTCTAGAGGAAATACCAACAAATGTTATTGACGAGGTTTAGAACATGGAGTTTTATTGTAGTTGTTTATAACAGGATTAGAAGCAGACATTGTCTTATCATCCCAATAGGGAGACTTGTTTCTCTTGGCATACAATTTATAATTCTCAAATACTAATAACACCGCTGAATATGAAGATTTCTTGCTTATATTGTAAGAAGTTGAAGAGATGGGGATTAAAAAACTCATTGTACATGGAAATGATGACTTAATTATGAAGCATGTGAGATATATATTCTAAGTGAAAAAATCTCATCTCTACCATTAAAAGAATAGGTTGTCGGACCACATAAAAACCTTTCATTCCTTTGATATTAATATATTCCCTAGAGATTAGAATTCCAGAGTTGACTCATTGGCAATATATCCATAATTGATGATTCCACATCCTGACTTTAAAGGAGAAAAATTCTCAGTGGAAATGGTATTTTAGAAAACTTTTGAGACAATTCAAAGATATGGCAAGTTTTTGATGATGATAAACAGATTTATTCCTTCTTACAACAGACAAATGACTTCAATTCCAGGTATTTCAATGAAATTAACTCACTCTAAATGAGTTCACCAAGAATGACATTGAAAATAATTATAATGATCAAATTGATGAGGAGGGGATAATTAAGTTTAATTATAACAAAATTATGAAGGGATTAGTAGCACTGGAGGAATTATTTGAAAAACATAACCGGTTCATCCATGGTAACACCAAGGATTAAGCGAGATCCTCGTATGAGTATGAGAAGTTAAATATTGGAAAATGTTAGCATTCAAGGATGGTGAACATCGGAAAATGTTGTTTTCCGAAGGAATGGAAGAATTTCACAGCTTTATTGTAAAGGTACTCCGATGTGTTTTCTTATTCATATGATTATTTGAAGTCTTTTAAACCACAATCCATGTAGTACTCTATACCCTAGAAGCCTAACATAAAAGCCTTCTAGTAGAAGTAAAGGAATTATAATCCAAATATTTCCAAAATCATCAAATCCGAGGTTGAGAGGTTTCTTAATTCTCAAATCATTTTTCCTATCCACCACTCAACATGGATAGCCAATATTATACCAGTAAGAAAGAAGTGTGGATTTTAAAACCTAAACCAATCTTCTTTGAAATAAAACTATCTACTCCCAGTCATGGACCATATCTTGTAAGTGGTTAATGGTTTAGAGATGATGTCTATGATTGATGGGTTTTCATGATATAACCATATTAAGTTGCCCAAAAATGATTGGTTTAAGAATTCCTTTACCCACCATGGGAACTTTTTTTCTTACCATTGCATGCCATTTGGTTTGGTCAATGTGGGTGCTACATTTCAATGGGCCATTAACTTGGATTTCCAGGATTTGAAGGGAAAGTTAATAGTGGTGTACCTTAATGAATTGAAAGTATACTCTAAGAAAATATGAGAACATCTGCAACAAATTCAAAAGTTTTAATCCATTGCAAAAGGCATCGATATCAATAAATACGAAGAATTCAATATTTGGAGTTACTGAGTGAAATATCATCGGGGACATCATGATCAAGGAGGGCACCAAGATTGATCTAGAGAGGGTGGAGGATATTCAAAGACTATCTCTTCCTACCAGAAAACTAGGTGTACATTATTTCTTTGGTAAGGTCAACTTCTTAAGAAGGTTAATCTCATAATTTTTATATTGTAAACATGATGAATCCTAAATAATCCTTCAAGTGGAGCAAGCAGGGTAAATAAGCCTTTGAATCAATTAAAGCTACCATTGCAAAATAACCTACTCTAGTATGCAACGATTTTGGTAAGGAACTCATTCTCTACTTTTATGCTTCTAAACATAATATCTTTGTTATTATCGTGAAAGAAAATGATGATAAATTACAAGAATCTATCACCTTCATGATTTCCCCTACGAAGGCACGTGAGATCAATTCCTCACAACATGAAAAACATGTTAATGTGGTAGTAAGAGTATTGAAAAATTCAGATTCTATCTTTTAAATTCTCATGTTGTTGTAATGGTCCCAAGTATGGAGGTCAAATCCATTCTAATGTCACAAAACCCAGGTATAAGAAGAGGCAAATGGGTTTTGAAGGCACATGAATAATATCTTGAGATCAAAACCTTCAAGATTGTGTGAGGGAATAAATTGTTTGAAATTATTTCCGAGAAGAGTGGGGATCTTTGCTCCAATTGTTATAAATTCTTGATCAAATATCTTCCCCTCGTACTTTGTATAAGTACAAACAATCCATGGTATCCTGAGAAAGTTTATTTATTTACCTATTGAGGTTACCCTCTTGGACTTGATCATGAGTAAAGGAGAACGTTTTGCCACAAAACAAAAAAGTATGTAATTTGGGAGAATGTTCTATACAAGAAAGGGTTAGATGACACATTCTTAAGATGCGTATAAGAAGAAAAACATAAGAAAATTTCCCATAATGGTTATCACCCACAAGATAAGGTGACTTCAATACAATGTTTATTGCCCACAATATCTTTAGGGGTGGATATTTCAGGCCTACTATATTTTGAGATGCATACAAATGGGTGGAAATTCGATCCATGCTAAAAGTATGTGGGAAGACAAAGGATTTAAGCTCTACCCATATGGCCCATGATCATCGAAGGATATTTTTAAAAGTGGAGTCTTTATCTAATAGGTTTATTAAACCCACACTCTATCATGTCCTTACTTTCATGGAATAAAAAAATGGGTAGAATCCATTCCAACAAAGCATGCAAATTATGAGACTGTGTGTAACTTTTTGAAAGAGAAAATTATTGTCGATTCATGGTTGCTAGAAATATTGTAGCAGAAAATTCCACCTACTTATCTTCGGGAGAGATGATGGAATTCTTCTACAACCATGGTTTTTCTTTGTCTCACTCCTTTGATTACTACCCACAAGGTAATGTCCAAGAGGAATCTAAACATAAAAATAATGTCACTACTGTTTGCAAGTTATTGGATTTCAATCAAAGATATTGACATAAGATGTTAGATGATGCCATATGGGATAACCAATCACACCTAAAAAACCATTGGTACCTATCCTTTCCAAATTTTGTATGGTATTGAAGCTGAAATTCCCATTTCTCATGATTTTCATGCCTTGTAACTTGTGAAGGAAATAGAAAATGTAGAGTATTTAGATGCTTATTGATAATAAGATTTATTATCTAGAAAATCTCATTAAAGATCGGTTTTAGCATTCAACACGTTAAAAAGACATCAATATAAGGTGACAATGATCTTCAATCAAAAGACATAGGATGGAATCTTCCAAATTAGATATCTTATCCTACTCTGGGACAAAAGGAAAGATCCCAATGAAAGTCATTGAAATTTTATTCTCTCTGGCTCAAACCGTTCAAGATAAAATATTTTTGCGGAGAGAATACATACTACATAGCTTAACTTGATGGAACACCATTAGAGTTACCTTACGGTGGGAAATGCTTGAAACTCTATAGGTAGTGAGGTTGGTCATCTGAACCCTTTGTATGATAATTTCCCTTTTATTTGTGTGTGTGTTTCCCTTTAAAGTATTAGTTTTTTTTCCTTCCCATTGTGTGTTGGTGTTTTGTTCATTTGTGTATGTGGCTTGTAATAAAGACTTTATTGCCTAATGTGAAAAAGAACTGATCTACTCATTCATGAGAAATTTGAGGTTCTCTATTTACCCTTGTGTTCTAATGTCACCAATTTAGAGCCATTTTTTGTTATGTAAAATTTATGACCCAAAAAAATGTAAAATTCAAAACATGAAAGCTTAGCCATAATGCAAATTTTGCCTTCCAATCTCCGAGAATCCCTCTCCTTGCCAAATTTCCTCCCATGTCATGATCACCTTGTCCTTGAAAATATCCCTAATGCATGTGGTGAATTTTTTTAGTGTTCAAATAATTTTCATAACATTTTTAAGTGTATTCAATGAAGTGCGGTGGAAGACTAGTTCCCTTGGAAGCCTTGAAAGGATGATTTTGGCCCTTTTGGAGCATGAGTACAATCCCTAGAAGATTTATGAAAATTTCTTAAGTATATAGAGGTGGTATTGGAGAGCCTTGAAGTGTTTGGAAGTATTTAAGGAATATTTAGGGAAGTTTTGACCTCGAGGGTCAACTTGTTCAACAACACATTTTTATGTGTAAGGAATGAGTAGTTAAAGTAAACATGGTCTTCTCTAGATGATTCCAAGAGCTTGGAAAATATTTAGGAGGTAAATAAGTAGGAATTAGAAATATTTAAGAATTATATACATTTTGGGAATATTATTTTTGTTTTAATATTGATGATTTCTTGAAACATTTGAAAAATACGATTGTTTTCCTCCATTCCAAAAAATGGGCCTTTTTTATTTAAATGAATATTCAAGATATTTTACCTATTCCATTGGTTTTATAATGTGTTTTGGAGTCAAATTCTATAAAATTTGGCCCCAAAACAATATATTATGCTTCATGGGTGAAAGAAGTAAGTATTTAGGTTATTTTTGGGAAACTAGTGTAAAATCTATCTTTTCATTAATTTAAAGGAACAATTTTGAGCTCCTCTTGTCCTAATTATCCCCTTAGGGACATGGAGGAAACGAGGGAAAAAAATTTCTACTCATACTCCTTCCATAGACACACTTTATAATACTTTTTTGTCTGTGTTTCCCCATTATCTTTTTGTCCTTATTTCCCCTTTTGTCACCATTTTATAACTTTCAAACCATTCCCATGCGATTAAGTTAACTTGGGTTGAATCGAGATGAGTTAAGGAGGGTTTGAGTGAGGGAGATATTACAAATCCTTACTTAGCAAGCTTTCCACCATGCCACATGTCAACACCTTTCTCAAAGTGCTTTGCATTGCTCTGTCCTTGGTGTCCCCCATGTCTTAAGACATAGGGGAAAATAAAGTTTACCTCATGATCAAACTCATCCCCTAGATTTTGATATAACCTTTCAAGGCTCCTCGGGTGATTTTCCAAGCCCCATCTCATCCTCACTTGCTCCAATGTTGAAACTTGTCTCAATCTTTCTCCAAGGTACACTTTTTTGTCCCATATATCCCTTGTATCCCTATTTCACCATTAAATATGATTTTCTAACCTCGCATTAACTCACACTTAACTCGGGGTTGATCTACGGTCGACATGGAAATATTAAATTGTTTTAAGAGATATTTTTGGATTATTTTCTCTAGAAAAGTTGTCGTCGATCCATAGATGCTACTATAAAACCTTGAAAAACATCAATTTTTATCGAAATACTAGCAAAAATTTTCTAGACCAGCCATATCCGTAAAAACCAACTTTTCTTCATATCTCATTAACCAAAAACCAAATGACAATGAAACTTTGTCGATTCCTCTTCTCCAAAATGCCTTTGGGAATATTTTAGTTGTATATCACATAATTATATAACTTTTTTGATACATAAATTTGAAAATCCAAACCCTTTTTTTTAAATTTCCAAGAGTTCTAATGAGTGAAAAAAGTGAAAATTGGAACACAAGATACCAATGCAAAACAAAACAAAATGAGGGTTTTTCCATTGCAATGTGACACCAGTAAGTTCACATACTAAAAATAACATATTACCTAATCAATGAGGTTCTAAAATAGTAATTTTTCTCAAATAGTAAACCTTCAACATTCAGAACATCCAAAAATAATGAGAAACACCAGACAAGGTCAATAGGGCAACTTTCTAAAAACAACAAGTTAGGAAAAAGTAGATGTCCAAAATTGAAAATTTCTAAAAATATAAAAGCATCATCAATGGAAATACGCTGAATGGATTAAGATCTTTAGAGAAAAAATATTGTGTAAAATTGTCAAAAATTCCCAAAATAGCAGCTCTGACCCAACCTACCAAAAATAGAAAGTTTCAGATTTTGGTGCATAAAGTTATAGTCATCTCCATTTTAAATAATCTTATTGATTTTTGGAAACATGAAGTTCAAATTATATGGTATGGAACCTATTTCACATTTGGTTTATGATTACCCAGAGTGTGGGTGATAGTGATGTCACTCACATAGATATAGAAGACCTAAACAATAGGATGCTCGAAGGACCAAGAGAGCCTATGAAGATAAAATTTTAAAGAGAGGATTGTTTGCAGGAGGATGCCATCCACTATACTTGTAAAATACAAAATTGGTCTTAGCATGTGCTCATCATTATGATCCCGACCCCATAATAGTGAGGGTGGATAATAACTCCATTCTTTCAGTCCTTACACCCAAATGTATCTCGCAAGTATATGTAAATTCCAACCAAAAAAATATGGTCATAGTCTCAAAAGAGTTTACATCTCTTAAATGAGAAAATACTGAATCATACCTCGAGGGCCTAACACACAGGTCATGGCTAAGACAACACAAGAAATCTTTTTGTATGAAAAACACCTTATCAAGAGGCGAGTTCCATGATGGCTAATCAGATTCTATCATTTTATTATGTAGGGTAATGGGTGAACAGATGAAAAAGGATTTCCACGACTAGATGCCCTAATTCATCCTCGTTACCATTGAGGGAAAACAAGTGGTAGATTTGGGATAGATCACAAGTGACAACAATCACCGTTTATTGCTGGTTACCTATTATAAGAAAGTTCATGATGACCTCGTATTTCATGTGCACTCTTGCAAGCACAAAGAAATTAAAAGGCCTAACTATCACTCCAAATGTTTCTCAAAATGAACTAGCCTTAAAAAGGTATCCATAGATAACTCTCAAGGAAACTAATCACCATTTATTGATGGTGAATAATGCATTCACCATATTCAAAATATGAATTTTGGAAGGAAACCAAGTGCTAAGGTTATCCTCTCAAGATGCAATATTCATCAAGAGGTATGAATGTTTCTTCATGCGATTACAATTTTTCCTAAATTAGGGTTTTGGGCTTCAATATTTGTCCTCAAAACTTTCCGGGTATCTCAGTGACAAGATAGTGACATTTGAGTTATGTAGGCAACTTACACAAGTTTGTAATAGGCACAAGAACCACATGATAAAAAGTGTTTCCTTTCCCATTTCCGTCTAAATATTTTCTTGCAAAAGTGTTACAGATGCCTCAAATCTTGAAGCTTCCTTTTCTTCCCCTATCCTTTACTCATATACCTATAGGTATGATTTTTTACATTTAAAAAATCTTGAAACATTCAATCTCTCTAAATTGCACCATATTCCCTAGATTAAAGACTATTGGGTCAATTTCATGGATGCTATTGAGGTAAGGAAAATATATCATATCGGAATGAATGTTTATCAAATGAGGAGATTTAGTTTTCATTTATTTATTGAATGTTTGGAAGATGAAATATCCAATTTTTTAATCCAAAATATCAAGGTGTGATATCTTTACCTCTCCTTCCTATCTCAAGGAGGATTCGAGAATAAGGTGATATCAACGAGAGACCGTAGTAGTGATATAGAGGTATAAGGAATGGTTCGGGAGAAATAATGTTGCTTTCATATAATCTAATGGTATTGTTACCTTCTTGAGGCAAGCATATCATTTATCATCCTTGAAAACATCTAAGAGAACTACGAGCTCCACTCATCCAGTGTAGCCCACAAAAAGGAAAATAATAGACACATAAGGGTCTCACTACATGAGTCATCACAAGAAGGATAAAGTAATAAAGTATCGCATTGAATATCTTGAGAAAGGGGAAATTGGTCCTTCAAAATCCTAGTTCGACATCACTCTCAAGTATCTCCTCCCTACTTCTGAGTCAACTCATCAAGTGTTGAACTCATGGACCCGAAAATGTAATCATGTGTAGTGTTGAACTTATAGCACTAAAGATCTTCCCATGGATCCAATAATTAATTATAAGTGAGACAAGAATATTGAAACAAGTAGTGGTACCAGAATTTGAAGCCATCTCAAGGATTGTGAAGGCCAAACAAGGTAAGAAATCACATGTAACTTCTTGCTTTTTAGTGGTGTTTCTGGTAATCAATATGTAGAAGTTGCTTGGCCTAAAGTGGTAAATCCCCCAAAGGAGATGACTCAGAAGAATATGAAATGAAAAACATTCTCTTGGGGTGAACAACACATGAAAGGGATGCACATTTTTTCAAATATTCTACTACTCATTTTCGTTTAAAGAACCAAGAGTACAAACAAAAATTGAGCGATTATAGGAACATGTGAAAACCCTCACTTCTTATGTTTAGTCATTTATAAATCCTAGTGCCCTTCCATATCTCCCTACCAAAGAGGTTAATTCGATCAATAGCTTCGACCCCAAGTCAATCAAGAAGGTGCAAGGAAGGGATAATGATCAATGGATTTACGAGATTCTTGAGAAAGGTAAAACTTTATTTCCCAATATCCTTTCACTATTCGAGTTTTTCCTTGCCATGAATGTTAAGGTAAAGATGAAAAAATATTAAATTGAGAAAGGGAAAGATCCATCGGTGACATAAATGGGTAATCTTGATTTTTTTGTGTTAGTGGGAAGGAATGTGTTCAATTTTGTAACTAAGAATATGTCCCTAATTTGGTCTCAAACATTGGTTTCTTGATATGAAATGTTGAAAAATACTCTTGAGGAACTTGATACTTGCAATGAGATCACTTCACTAATTTTGGAAAACATAAAAATAGAGTGCATAAACCTTGAACACCTCATGTAAGTAAGAATTCATCAATGGACGACCTTCTCAAGTCATTTGAAGAATTGGTGGGAAAGAAGCAAGAGACCCCTTTTTATTCAACAAGGACAATTTGAAATCTCTTGTAGAAATCAAGTGTGTAATTTCCAATAGAGATAAGGATCATCAAACTTGGTTCAAGAAATAAAAAAACATCAACATTACTTCTTAGAATGAGATCAAGGCCTTGAGCTTTGTGAACATCCCTTAAGAAAAGAAAGTGACACCTACAATAACATGCTTCATAATGGAGTTCAAAGTTGAAGATATATTTCCATCTGTATTCCCATAGAGTTCATTAGTAGGTATATCTTCATTGGAAGATGATTCTTCTCCATCAACATGATATTTCCCCCTCTTCTTCTCTCTTCCTTCCTTTCTCTCTCATGTTATAATTCTTTGTTAGGAAGGTACTTTTCATTTTTTGTCTTATCCATTTAAATTTGACCTACTATATAAAATTGTAATGATCTCCCTTTAATTAATAAAAAAAACAATCACTTTCTTTCCTAAGAATATGAAAGGTCACAAGTTGTAAGGATAAGTGAAAAGTCATGTGGGGGGTAGATGAAGGGTATTTTTGTAAAGCTATATATTTGGAAGAATTCCTCATTCCAAGGGTTGTCAATTGTGAGTCTCTAAGTAGATAGCTATTGCACTACTAAGATACAAGAAAAAGATTGCATTCTTCTATTTCCTCTCTCTTTGTTTCATCTATCTCTTTGTATTGTCTAATTTGTAGAACTTGATAATCTTGTACAACCAAGAAAGCTGTTATTACCTTTGATAAATGAATCAATAGAAATATTTGTCTATGATTTGTTTATCTTATCTTGTTTTTTAAGTTGACTTCTTCTAATTGAGTGTAGAACTATTCTAGTTAATGATGTCAAAAATTTAAGTGCATATCCAAGATATTTGTAACAAGACTAGTGGAGTATTCATGTGGGATCCATAACTTCATAACCAATTGATATTTTGTTTTTCGCATGTAATAAATGGGAGCCTTCCTGTTATAAATAGGAGGGAATTAGTCCCAGATGTTGGTATAAATCACCTAATTCATCCTTGCAATAAATTATTTCACCAACAATTGCATTGATTTAAAACCTTGATCCCAGATTGTTGGTGAAAATCACCTAATTTGTCCTTGCGATAAATTATTTCACCAACAATTGCATTGATTTAAAACCTTGTATGTGACCCCTACATCTTTTCCCATGTTGCTAGTAAGAAAAAATGTCTCACCAATAATTGAAAAATGTAGGTGAGTAAATTTATTTTCCCTATCCTAGCTTCACACCACTATTAAGATGAGTTGTCTCATCACCAAATACTGGGAATGAACAAAATGTGAGTGTGTGTGTGTGTGTGTGTGTGTGTGTGTGTGTGTGTGTGTGTGTGAATTTTTGTGTTTGTGTTATCATTGATGTAAATTTCATTGATGGAAAATGGTTTCATGATGTCATATGTGTCTCCATGAGGTGTCAATCAAGGTCAAGTATGAAGGTTGATTGGTAGTGTCAGGATTTGGTGAGTTCAATGAGGTTCGAAGCTTAGTTTGCTTGGAATATATGGTATGATCTCTCTTGAGTTGGTTGATTTATGTCATATGTTCAAACATGGATGTTATGATCTGTCATGAGTGTATAAGGGTCTGCGTATGAGGTCAACAAGTTCATTTCATGGTTGGTTATTGTTGAGTTAGGTTATTCCGGCTTATTCCTAGCCCTGGAATATGCATAATGAGATGGGGGTGTGATATTTGGAACCATTCAGTCTTGATGGAGAATGGTAGCACTATGGTGGAAGTGAACATATGGTGTATGGTGATTTTGAGGTCAGTTCTTAGAGGTTTGGTGGCGTTTTAGGGTTCTTCTGAAGCTAGTAAGTGATAAGCATGAATGTTAGAATTGGTAAGTCACCGTGGCTAGAGAGTTCCAGGAATATTTGAGATATATGTTGAGTTTTATCAGTTAGAGGATGTTTTCATGATGCTTCATAAAAATTTTCAGGTCATTCTGTAATGGGAATTTCAATATATGTAAGTTTTAGCAAAATTGGGTAAGTTACGAGTATGTTTTCAGTAGCAAAAGTGGACCTTCTGATGCTCATTGTGAATTTTATGATTTTCATGGAGAATTTAACTCTTTGGAATATGTTTTAAGGTCAATTATAAAGGTTTAAGAAATGAATGATTTTGTTTGATTGTCATGCTTTTATGAACAATCATTAAGAAGATAAAGTGGTTTGAAACCCTAGATAGAGAAGCTTGCGAGAAGATTTCTTGTACCAACCAATTGTTGATTGGATTTGAAAAATTGATGATTGGATGTTGTAGATGAATCTTCCAGATTTCCAAAAAGGTATATTATTGCATGTGATAGTATGTGGGCCCCACTTGAAAATTCTTATTTCTGAAGAGTTACAGTTTGAGGAGATGTTACCAAAATAAGGTAAAGAGTAAATTGAAATTATTTTTAGAAATTTAGTTGTTATATATTTTTATAAAGGTTTTAGGTTATGGTTGAGATGAAAAAGTGCAAATTATACCCTATTTATGAAGACTAGTTTTTGGGGTAGTTTGGAGTAGCTTTTAGTAAGAGTTGAATTACAAGAGCTACATGAGGAGTTAAGAATCCATTAAAGTTTTGTTGTGATCATGGTTTAGATATATTTACATTTTGATATCAAACATGTTATTTTATATGGTATGCAAAATTTATGATATGTTATTTTAGGGTAAAGTTTGAAGGATGCTTATTTTAGTAGGGTGCTAAGTGGCTACAAAAGGTAAGTTGATGATTATGAGTTGTTAAAAATTTTTAAACCTTGGTGAGTACTTAGGTATAATGTATAAGTGTGTTCCATAATATTTTTGAGTTTGTAATTTTTTTTGGTATGATGGAGCAAGTTGAGCTCATTATGCGTTCTTGAGTCCTAGAAGGCATAAAAAGAAGTTTGCAGAAATTATATTCGCTGAAGGCCTTCCACTAGATTTATAAGGATTTATGGAAAGGTGATATATATATATATATATATATATATATATATATATATATATATATATATATATATATATATATATATATATATATATATATATATATATATATATATATTTTGTGTATTAGTGAATTGATTTGATGGGTCATTTAGGTCAATTTGTGAGGAAGAAGGTAAGCTGATTTTCAGGACAAATTTTTCTCGAGGATGAAATATTGATTTGGTTGAGGAATAAAATTGATTAGTTGATGATTTATATCACTTAGAGAGTGAAGAGGGATTAATATTGTTCCTAGTGAAGGAAATTAGAGGTCAGTAAATGGTAGAAATTATGAAAACCGGTTTATTTTACAAAATAGGTTTCAAAAGCATGCTTTGGATAAGAGGAAAGTTTATGTGGTTTGCACATATGGATGTTTCATGATGTATAACATGTATGAATTTTTTTACATGATATTATGTTTTTATAGAGTGTTCGCATCACATATATTAGTTTCTCTTGTATAGTATTGAGGCCCAAAGATGAAATTAGAGAGTTTGAAAGTAGTTGTTTTATGAAGGATATGAGCTTGTGGGCCCATTTTATGATTTATTTGATTAATTAAAGTAAATTTGTGACCATTTATGATGATTATATGTTATATTACTCATGTATGGTGAATATGGGATCTTTAATAAGCATGGTTTTATGATTTGTTGTTTTAGCTCATCCTAGTGATGGGGTTTTGAGCATTTTGGTGCAAGTTGGATGGTTATGGGAATGGATGACATATATGGGTCATATGTGACCATTTTTATTAAATTAATCATATTTAATTAATTTTTATTGATAGTGAAAAAGGTTTAGGAATGAACTATTTTTAGTATGAAATAATAAAAACATATTTAAGTGTTTGTTTAGTTCATATTTGTATTAGTGCTCTAAGGGGGAAAATGTTACCCAGGTAGAAGTGTGAGAGATGATAAAATGAATGATTTTAGAAATGAATAAGTGTTTTAAAATTTTAATACTGATTGAGAGCTTGTGTGCAAGGGTTTAGGGCTAAGACAATTCCAATAAGAAGAAGATAGAGCGAGTTGAATGAGAGAGCATTATATGAGAGTTTGAAGGAATTTGGAGATGAACTCGGGATCACAATCAGCTGTTTTTAAAACATATTTTCAGTGCTCATACTTCATCAAAATATATTATGATGATTCATATACATAGGATTATCATTTTGTGAGTAATATCAATAAGATTTGAGGGTTGGTACTCCTTGTGGGGTTAGTGCCTCACTAAAGAAATCCATTGTGATGTGTAATATTCACTTAAGTATTTGTTGTGAGTAATATCAAAAAGTTTCAGTGGATTTTCTTCCCCTTTAGGGTTTCCCACTTACATATTGTGTCTATGTTTTTCTCTCTGGTTTCATGTTCATTTGAATGTGTGGTTCACACATAATAAATTAATGTTGAATGTATATGATTGAATGGATTTTATAAAAATGGTAAATGAAGTGGAATTTTTTTAGGACTGATTCATTCACACCCGTCTTATTCCATTGTTCTTCCAACAATCGGTATCGAGTGGGTCATGGAGAAGCAAGTTTCACCACTTGAAGGAGATCCTATTGAAACACATGTAATGGAAGATTATCAGGATCAAATTGAAGAGAATGGATTGGTCATATTGAGATATTTTTGAAACCCTTAAGGTTTGACATATAGAAATCCATATATTAATTTTGTACTCCATCTCAATCAAGTATATCTAATAAGAAGTTTCATGATGAAGAAAAACTAGGTTTTTGTGTTGATCTTGAAGTACGGTGTTCAATTCGCGAAGTTGAAGAAGACGTAAGAGCTGATATTGAAAGTGTTATTGAGGGTTGTGGGCCTACAAAGTGAAGGATGGAGATGTTTATTACCTATAATATGAATTTGAGAGTGTTTTATAACCTATACATAAAAAATTGGTAGGTCATGAAACCCTAACCATGATAATGAGACATAAAGAGATCTAAGAGTGTCTTGAGGTAGAGATGTCCATATATGTGAATCGGACCAAATTTTTTTAAGGAAATATTAATGTTATATGCAGGTTTTGAAACCAATAATAGGTTGACATCATAAAAAGAGGAGCTAGATGGTGATCTCTTAGTATTTTATGCAAGGTATGGATGGTTTCTCTATGAATATCTTCTCTTAATTAGGAAAAGGGGTCATATGAATGTGGAAAAGTGGAAGGAGGTGTTAATGACATGATGTGGAGCTTCAAGATTATATAAGTTTTTCTTGGAGGTGTATGTATGCATAGAGTTTTCAATGTCTATAATCTGTGGAAGATTGTGATGTCAAGATGCATTTAAGATATCCTCAATGTCAAAGTTTGGTATGTATATGCTCATGAAATTAATTGGTTTATTGAGTATCTAGTAGTTCCTTGTGTATGTAATCTTATTGTCTTGTTTAGTCCATCTTTCTTTAAGAATTATGTAGAAATGTGTATGTTCTCCATCAATTTTGTATTGTCCCATCAATAATCTGAGTTGTCATGCTATGAAGGTTGGTTGTGTATAAGGTCAAAATACCCCACATACCTTAAGATTTTTGGGTAATCATGAAATGAATTCTTGTTAATTTGAGTCTTAAAAATTATTATGAAGTTCAAATAACATGAAAATTCTGATCTCGAGTCAAAATTTTTAGATTGTTGATTTTTGGTCTAAATATAATGTCATGCAATTATGTAGAGGCTTTTAATAGATGGGTCTTGTGTTCAAAAAACCTTTAAATATGAATTGATCCTCAAAATTGAAGAGTATTCATAAGCAAATTATTTGTCATGTGTCTACAAATAAGTTGAATGTGAAAGGTACGAGTTAAAGTAAGCTATGTAGGTAATGCCAGGTGATGTATCTTATGTTTATTTGAAGTTAAATGTGTTAATCAATTTAGAATTATACTTCTAAGAAAGAGTCTATCATATCAAGATGTGAAAGTATAGTCATGCAGGATTGAGTTTGAATGAGTCGAGTTCATATGTATTTTGATGTTGTGATATGATTTTGGTTCAATAAGGTTAACAAAGTGATGGTGAAAGCATAAAATTTTTAAGAAGGTCATCTTCAAGTCTCGAGAGTGATTTATAAGTGCATTTTAAATAGAAGAAATCTTGAAGCTTGCATATCATTATGTTGTGTTATTTAAAATGAATTTTTTTCATTCTAAGGAAGGTCATAAAAATTATTTAGGTCAATAGAAGATCCTAAAGACTTGTCAACTGAATTTGAGACAATAAGTGACAAATTTGAACTAAGAAAAGGTGAAGTATCAATGGATGAAGAAATGTAACCGAGTTAATAACAAGGTGTGTATTTAATTGTCAATAGATCTAATGTTGAGTTGAGCTCCAAGAAGGTATTCAAGTAACATGATGCATAAAGTAAGTATGATTATGATTCAAGATGGTTTAGGGTTGAGCCAAGAAGGTATGATTCCTATCTATCTATTTGAGTTCATGAAGGTCTGATTTTATGCACAAAGTTGGTGTTCATGAGACAAATTACATAAAGCATGGATTGTATAAAGTATGGGTTTTAGAGATGTTCTCCATGTGGTTAAAGGTATGAACATGTGTTAACTATTCTTACAAGTGTTGATGATGATCTAAGAAGTGTGTCATAGCGTTTATGATTCATAAGAGTTTTATTGGATAAAGTTAAGGAAGTTGTTTGATTCCACAAGGTTCTCTTGCTCTTATGTTGCATTTTGTTTACATTTTACCTGCAATTATGTTGCGTTTTTGTTGTGAATTTTATGCTTTTGAGCAGTTACAAATTTGGGTTTCTAAGTTTTTGTGACAACTGTCATACCTATGTATGAGTGTTGTAGGTTTTTATATGAGGAAATATGGTATGCTATAGTCTTGACATCACCTATCAAGTAAGGGGAGTTAGATTTGATCCCAAACAAGTGTTTTAGGTGTTAAGAAGATAAGAAGGAAAAATTATCCAGATTTCAGAATTGTATGGATAGTTGCTTGCTTGAAGTAGAGAGTGTATGATATCAGTACATCAAATTGTATGATACAACTCTATATGGGTATCCTAGAGAAGGGGAGTTGTTTAGGTGTGAAAAGTGTCTAAGTGGCTTGAAAGGAAAGGTAGGAGGTCTATATGGTAGTTTTCATGATTTGTTGCAGGTTTTCTTCAAAGAAGAGCTAATCAAGTGTTCAAGAAGTCACTGTTGTAAGCTATAGATTGTTATGATATACCACATGTATGAGAAAGGTTATCAAGATAGGGGATCCCATCTTGATCATATATCAAGAATGAAAAGATGTCAAAGAAGTTAGAAAAGAAGTATTAGCCATGTTTGTAGGATCGGTGACAAAATAGAGTATTTCATATGCACAAAGAGGTTGATATAACATGCAAAGAATGATAAAATCACTAAAGTGTTGATTCAAGATAGAGGCATTGAAGTTGATCACCCTATATGGCATATATGCAAGGTAAGAGCTCTAATTTTGAGTTTTTCAGTTAGAGAAGGATAGAATGATCCTAGGGGAGATATAAGGAAGTATTTTTTCTAATGCATGGGCTTCAGAGAAAGACGATGTTTGTAAATTATTGTCTAAAGCAATAGTTTAGGGACAATGATCCTAAATAGAGGTTTTCACAGTGTTAGAGGAAAATCAATGAGATTGACATGATCTAAAGGAAGAGGAAGTTGTAGAACATTTTTGAAGACAAATTGAAGGGGATATATTCTTAGGGGAGCTGTTTTGAGGCTCATTATAGGTTCATGGATCATTTTTGGTGATGTTGAGGTTAGACAAGAGAAACTATAGTCCAAGGGGGAGTCTTTTGAGCAAGTAAGTTGAGTTTTTGTATTGTTTCCATTGTGTCATGTTGTGTGTTGTAATTTTCCATGTAGTGTTATCATAGTATAATTTTTCATAGATGTCAAAGGGGGAGAGAAGCATCAGAAACATGGAAATGATGTCATGTAGGTGTTGGTCTTGTTGGTTGTCATCAATGAAAAATGGGGAGATTATTGGTCATTGTGTTTTTGTTGTCATTTATGTCGATTCCATTGATGGAAAAGGGTGTAACGATATCATATGTGTTTTTATGAGGTGTCAATCAAGGTAAAATATGAAGGTTGATTGGTAGTGTATGGATTTGGTGAGTTCTATGAGATTTTGGAACTTGGTTTTCTAGGAATAGTCATGGTATGAGCTCTCTTGAGTTGGTTGAATGATGTCATGTGGTCAAACATGGTTGTTATGATGTTTCATGAGTTTATAATGGCCTACATAAGGTCAATAAGTTCACTTCATGGTTTGTCAGTGTTGAGTTAGGTCATTCCAACCCTACTCCTTACAATGAAGCATGCACAATGATATGGAGGTGTGATATTTGGACCCAATCAGTCTTGTTGGATAATGGTAACAGTATATTTTAAGTGAACATGAGGTGTATGGTGATTTTAGGCCAGTTATCGAGGTTTGGTGGTGTTTTAGGGTCCTTGGGAAGCTAGTAGGTGAGAAACATGCATGTTAACATAGGTAAGTCTTTGTGGATAGAGATTTTCATGCATATTTGAGATATGTGGTGAGTTTGATAAGTTAGAGGATTTTGTCATGATGTTTCATGACAAGTTTTAGGTCATTTTGTAATGGGAATTTCAAGATATGGACTTTTTAACAAAATTGGGTAAGTTATAATGTGTGTTTTGTATCAAACGTGGACCTTCGATGCTCGCTGTGAATTGTATTCTTTGAATGGGGACATGGGATATTTTTCATAGATTCTACGGTCAGTTATGAAGGTTTTAATAAAATAATTATGTGGTTTGATTATCATGTTCTTATGAATGATCATTAAGAAGGTAAAGTGGTTTGAAACCCTAGCTAGGAGAAGCTTGGAGAAGATTGCATATACCAACCCAATTTAAATAATTTTTGCAAAGTGATGATTGGATGTTGCATAGGACTCTTCCAAATTTTGAGAAAGGTATATTAGTGCATGTGATAGTATGTGGGTCCCCCACGAAAAAGAATGTTTCTGAAGAGTTCAGTTTGAAGAGAAGTTTCCAAAAGAAAGTAAAGATTTAATTGACATTTGTTTCAAAACTTTAAAAATTATTTATGTTCGTGAAGGTGTCATGGTATGGTTGAGATGGGAAAGTGCAAATTATACCCTATTTGTGAAGATTGGTTTTTGGCGCGATTTGGAACAACTTTCAAGTAAAAGTTGAATCACAGAGCTAAACAAGGAGTTAGGGCTCCATTCAAGTTGTTTTTTTATCCTCATTCAGATATATTTCCATTGGTATATCAAAATTGTTGTTTTGATATGGTATAAAAATTTTATGAGCTATTATTTGAGGGTAAAGTTTGAAGGATGCTTGTTCTAGGAGGGTGCTAAATGGCTACAAGATTTAAGTTGATGATTATAAGTTTTTTAAAGATTCGTGAATATTTATAAGTTATTAGGAATAATATATAATGGTTTTCAATTATTTTTTTGAGTGTGTAAGTGTGTTTTGGTATGATGGAGAAATTTGAGATCATTGTCAATTGTTGAGTCCTAGAAGGCATAAAAAGTAGTTTACAGAGATTTTCTTAGTTGAAGGCCTTCAAATTTGAGTTGGAAGGAGTTATAATATGTTATGGAAAGGTGATTTAGATATATTTCCATTGGTATAGTTTTTTGTCTTGGTGATTTGATTTGATGGCTCTTTTAGGTCAATTTATGAAGAAGAAGGTAAGCTGATTTTTGAGGACAAGTTTTCTCAGGTTGAAAGATTGAGTTAGTTGAGGCATGAAATTGATTGGTTGATGCTTTATATAAGCTGGAGAGTGAATAGGGATGAATTTTTTTCCTAGTTAAGGAATATTGAGGTATTCGAAGTGGCGAGAAAGGGTGTAAACTAGTTGAGTTTACTAAAAAGGTTTCTAGGTAGTATGATTTGAGCATATAGATGTTTCATGATGTATAACATGCATGCATTTGGTATACTGAGTTCGAGGTTTCTAAATATTATTCACATGGCATAGTTGTGTTGATCTTGGGTGGTCTCAAAGGTGAAGTCAATGTGTTGGAAGAAATTATTGGTGAAGCATATGGGTCCATTTTTATTTATTTGATTGGTTAAAGTAAATGTGTGACCATGTATGATGCTTATGAGTTATATTATTTGGGGTTTGGAGCCTTTTTTTTGGTCTTATGGAATCAGAATTGAAGTGTTGAAGTTCAAATAGTTAAGTTTTGAGACTTCGGAGCATTTTTGTAGTCATGTGTTGTTTTCATGTTGCGTGTTTGCTGCAGTTTTTGCAAATTGGCGGTAGTTTGGTACTGTCACAAGTGACGGATTTTCCATTTGTGGTAAGTTGAAAGGTCATGAATTTGAAAATTCTAGGGCCAGCTATAAAATTTCCTATAAGGATTGTAATCTTATAAATAGAGGTGCTAGGGGCATCCTAATGTATCTTGAGTGATCAAGAGTTATCAAGGTTGAGAAATTGGGTTTAATTTGTGTCTTAGATGTGGTTTATCACATTTGAGAATTTTTGTGAGTTCATGAGTGATAGTTGTGCAATTGTAATTGAGAGAATCTGTGAGAGTTTGTTTTACTCTTGTTGATAATAAAATATGAGAAAGTTCTTAGTAGACATAGCCCACATTGGGTGAACCACATTAAATCTTATCTTGTCTTATTATTTTCATTATTTATATATGTTGTTATATTTCTACAATTACAATTTTGCTAAATACTTTCCTACAACTCTAATTTGAGGAATTGTTTCCACATATTTATTCTATAATTCCTAACAACTAGTATCGTAGATTTGGTGGTTTTATGCTGAATTGGTGAATCACGAGGGAAAGTTTAGCTTGAGTGGGAGCTATGGAAGATGAGGGTAGATTGAGCGTTGAGAAATTCAATGGGTAGAACTTTGGTTTGTGGAATATGTAGATGAAGGATTAATTATATCAAAATTACCTCTATGTTCCTTTGGCTGGAAAATATAAGAAATTGATAACCATGTCAGATGAGGATTGGGATTTTTGGATAGAAAGGCTCTTGGGGAAATTTGGTTATGTATTATATCTTGGTTGCTTTCAACATATCGGAGGAGAAGACCACAAAAATCTCATGAATGCATTGGGGAAGTTATATGTAAAACCCTATTCCTCTAATAAAATATTTTTGATGAAAAAGTTATTTAAATGAAGATGTCGAGAATGGTTTTGTTGCTTTGATCATTTGAATGAATTTAATATGATTGTGAGTATGTTAAACTCGGTGAAAATTCACTTTTATGATGAGGTCAGGGATTTTTTTATTTTGTGGTCCTTGCTAGATAGATGGGACAACTTGGTTATGGATGTGAGTATTTTGGTCTCTAATAAATCAAAGTTGAAGTTTAAAGTTTTGATAGGTGTGATCCTGAGCTAGGAAATGTGAAGAAAGAGCTCTGGGATTCTTCTACTTCTAGAAATTCTTTGACAATGGAGATTAGAGGGAGACAAAAGAACAGAGGGAAAGGTAATTGTGGGAAATTGAATGATCATGCAAGGTCAAAGTCCAAGATAAATTTGGAATGTTGGAACCGTGAGAAGGTTGGTCATGCTAAGAAATATTGTTAAGATCTTCAGGATAAGAAGAACAATAAGGAGGTAAATGTGATAGCAGCTAATATTTTTAGGATGCCTTAGGGTCAAAGCATACAAGTGTGTCCCACTTTGTGGTCATAAATATTTTAAAATCGACTAGTAAATAAATAATTTAAAAATACTATAAAAATTTAAAAAATCGTAAATTGGATAGTATTTATAGCCTCTTAAAAATGCATGTTTGGTCATTTTATATGTGTTTGGTCATGTTTTGGTTGTGGACATAGTTTTGAAAGTACAAAAACTTCAAAAAAGTGGGACACGATTATATGCTTTGACCCCTTAATTTTTATTTAGATAATATTATTGAGTCTTGGGTGTTAGATTTGGGGCTTATTTCCATGCTACACTACGACAGACTTTACTTTATTAAGCTTTTCAAGGTGATTTTGGACATGTATATCTTGGTGATGGTGAACCATGTAACATAGTAGGGAAGGTTATTTTTAGGTGAAAATGTAGAAAGGGAACACATGGCTACTTAAGGATGTTAAGCATGTGCCTAAGTTGAGGTAGAAGTTGATATCATCAAGGTTAGTTGGGTAGTGATGGTTTTATGGTTAGTTTTATGATTGATTATTAGAAGGTTACCAAGGGAGATATTGTGGTTGCAAGAGGTAAGAAAATTTGTACTTTGTATTTAACCAGTGGTGTTGATTATCGTAATTTAGTTACTGCGGATGGAGATATAACTTTGTGGCACCAGATAATAAATCATATGAGTCAAAAGGGCATGTAGATTCTAAAGGACAAGTTTCCTAGATTAAAGGAGTTAGATTTGGACTTCTATGGGGATTATACTTATGGGAAATAGAAGTGGTGAGATTCCTCAAGGTTGGACCTACCAGGAAGGAGGGTGATTTGGAGTTGGTTCATACAAATGTATAGGGGCCAAATAAGGTAAAATCTATCGAGGTTCATGTTATTATGTCACTTTCATTGATGATGCAACTAGAAAATTTTGGGTCTATGGCATTAGAAATAAATCTGATGTGTTTGAAATTTTCAAAATATGGAAAGCCTTGGTTGAGAATAAAACATGAATCAAGTTGAAATGTCTCATGTTAGATAATGGAGGAGAGTATTGGAGCAATGAATTTCTTATTTACTATTTGGTAAATGGGATCCATAGGAAAAGGATGGTTCCAAATACTCCAAAGGAGAATGGGGTATCGAGACAATTAAAAGGACAATCATGAAGTGTGATAGGTACGTGAGGTTACATATAGGGCTGCCACTCATGTTTTGGGCAGAAGTGGTGAGCCCAACTATTTATTTTATAAACATAGGACCCTTTATGGCCTTGGATGGAGGTATACCTAAAGAGGCTTGGTTTGATAATAAAATTGATTACTCATTTATTAGAGTATTTGGATGTGAGGTATTTTTCACATTGATAAAGGTGATAGGACCAAGTTAGAGGCTAAGTCTAAAAATGCACCTTTGTTGGATATGGTGAGGATGATTTTGGTTTCTGTGTTTGGAGTCTAAAGGAAAATAAAATATTTTGGTCTAGAGATATTGTCTTTAATGAAAAATTCATGTATAAATATCAGTTACCAGAACATAAAGAGGAATTAAAGATAAAATACATAGTGTTAGAGGAATTGCAGATGACAAGGTTTCCAAGGGGCAAGTTCAGGTACAACATGCTCTGGCATAGCCAGTTCAGGAACCTACTCATTAGGAAGCCCAAACTCTAGAGGTGAAAGGTATTCTAGGGTAGGAAGGGAACACGAACATTTTACTCCATCTTCAAATTAATTATTGGTCATTGAAAGTGGAGAGAAAAATTTCTTTGAGGAAGCAGTGTAGGTGAATGCCAAAAAGAAGTGGGACTAGGCCATAGATGAATAACATAGTTCTCTTATAGAGAACCGAACTTGGGATCTGGTGGAGCTACCCTAGGGAAATAAAGATTTAGAGAACAAGTTGGTGTACAAAATCAAAGAGGAAGATAGAGGTAAAAAAAAGGTATAAGGCCCGGTTGGTGGTCATGAGATTTGTAAAGAAGAAAGGTATATACTTTGATGAATTTTTTTCTCCTCTTGTTAAAATGAATTCTATTAGGATTATTATTTGTTTAGTAGTAGTAGATGACTTTAAATAAGAGAAGTTAGATGTGAAGATTGCATTCCTTCATGGTTAGTTAGAGGAGGAATTGTATATTTAGAAGCCACGTAGGGTTATGAGGTCAAAGGGAAGGAGAGGTTAGTGTGCAAATTTAAGAAGAGCTTATATGGCCTAAAATAAGCTCCATGATGTGAGTGCTAAAAGAGGTTTGAAAATTTTATGCAGACTGTGGTTACTCTAGGTGTCACATGAGACCATTGTGTGTACATCAAGAAGTTTCATGATGGCATTTATATTATTATTTTCCTATATGTGGATGATATTCTTGTTTCAGGAAAGAACATACATGAAATAAATGTACTCAAAGAAGAAGATATGTGTCTAATTTTCTATGAAGGATTTGAGGGAAAAAAATAAAATCCTTTATATGAGAATAACTTAGAGCGGGAAGGAGAGGAAGCTAGCATCGTCTCAAGAAGAGTACATAAAGAAGTTCTTGGAAAGGTTTAGTATGTAGGATGCTAACTGATTGGTACTCCTTTAGCATGTCACGTTAAATTATCAAAGGAGTAGAGTGCTAAGATTGAGGAGGATAGAATCCAAAAGTCTAGGGTACCATACTCATCGGCAGTTGACATATTGATGTATGTTATGGTATGCACTAGGCTTGATATTGTCCATGTAGTGGGAGTAGTGAGAAGGTTTATGAGTGATCTAGGTAAACAACACGTGAGGCGGTGAAGTGGATCTTTCAAGATTTGAGAGGGAACATGGGAGAAAAATTGTGGTTGAGTGGATCGAGACACTACATTGTGTGGCTATGAATATTCATACATGAGAGTAGATTTGGAAAGTAGGAGGAACATGATAGGTTATGTATTTATAGTTGGTGATACAAAGCTGTGAGATGGATTTCATGGTTACAAAAGGTTTTGGCTTTTCAACAACAAAGGTTGAGTATGTTGTTTCCACATCGGCAAGAAAGGAGATGATTTTTCTATAATAGTTTCTTGATGAGTTGGGGCATAAGAAGGAATTTGGGATAATACACAATGATAGTCAAAGAGTTATTTCCATTTGGTGAAGAACTCCACTTTCCACTCTAGGACAAAGCACATTCAGCTGAGATATCATTTCATCAGGGAAGCTTTGGAAGAAGATAAGTTGAAGTTAGGAAATATTTATACCTGTTAGAATCCCGTGGATATGATGACCAAAGATGTCACAAGGGAGAAGTTGAATTTGTATTCAAATTTGGTTGGACTTCATGGATGATAATGAAGGGTTGAGAAATTTTATCGTGGGAGATTGTTGGGGTTTGGAGCCTATTTTTTTAGTCTTCTCGAATCGAGTTAAAGTGTTGGAGTTCGAATGCTTAATTTTGGAGACTTAAAGAGCATTCTACAGTCATATTTTTTTCATGCTGCAAATTGGTGGTATTTTGACGGTTATCATAGTGACAAATTTTCCATCCATGGGAAGTTGAAAGGTCATAACTTTCAAACTTCTAGGGTCAACTATAGAACTTCATAGAAGGATTGTAATCTTATAAATAGAGGTGTTAGGGGCATCCTAATGTATCTTGAGTGATCAAGAGATCTTGAGTCTTAGAACATCAAGAGGTGATCAAGAGTGATCAAGGTTGAGAAATTGGGTGTCAATTGTGTCTTAGATGTGGTTTAACATCTTTGGGAATTCTGTTATGAGTTCATGAGTGATACCTTTGCAATTGAAGCTAAAATAAGATTGTGAGAGATGGTTTTACTCTTGTTGATAGTGAAATTTGAGCAAGTTCTTGGTAGACGTATCCCACATTGGGTGAACCACATTAAATCTTGTCTTGTCTTCTTTTGTGCATTGTTTATATATGTTATATTTCTGCAAGTAAAATTTTGCTAAATATTTTCCTATTATCGTGATTTGAAGAATTATTTCCACATCTTTATTTTGTAATTCCTAACAATATTAATCATGTATGGTGAATATGGGAGCTTAAAAAATCATTGTTTTATGATTTGTGGTTTTAGCTCATCCTAGTGATGGGGTTTTGAGAATTTTGTGTGCAAGTTGGATGGGTTTGGGAATGACCAACCTATATGGGTCATATATGACCATATTTTATGAATTTAATTGGATGAAATTAACCTTTATTGGTTGTGCAAATTTTTAGGACCTACCTATGGTGATTTTGAAAGAAGAAAATCATATTTAAGTGCTTGTTTAGTTCATTTTTGAACTAGTGCTCTAAGGGGGAAAATGTGACCAAGGTAGAAGTGTGAGCACTAATCAAAGGCATGATTTCAGATCTGAAGTGGTTTTTACAGGTTGAATATTTATTGAGAGCATCCGTGTAAGGGTTTATATCCAAGACAAGTCCAAGAAGAAGAAGATAGGGCGAGTTGAAGGAGAGAGCATGTGATGAGGGTTTGAAGGAATTTGGAGATGAAATTTGGGATCAAAATAAGATGTGGTATCAACATATTTTTAGTGGTAATACTTCATCAAAATATATTATGATGAGTCATATTCATAGGAGTATCTTGTTGTGAGTAATATAAACAAGGGTTTAGGGGTTGGTGTTCCTTATGGGGTTGGTGCCTCACTAAAGAAATATCTTGTGATGTGTAATATTCACTTGAGTATTTTTGTGAGTAATATAAAAAAATTAATGGTTTTTATTCCTCTTGAGGGTTTCCCACTTACATCTTGTGTCTATGTGTTCTCTCTCTTGTTTCATGTTCATTTGAATGTATGGTGCACACATAATAAGCTAATGTTGAATGTATATGATTGAATGGATGTTGTAATAATGGTAAATGAAGTGGAATTTTTTAAGGACTTATTCACCCCCTCTCAGTCCATTGTGCTTCTAACGTGTGTGTGTGTGTGTGTGTGTGTGTGTGTGTGTGTGTGTGTGTGTGTGTGTGTGTGTGTGTGTGTGTGTGTGTGTGTGTGTGTGTGTGTGTGTGTGTGTGTGTGTGTTATTTTATTTATCTTATAAAAAAATTCCTTTCTTTTTCATTTTTAATCTAGGAAGATATTTCCACCCCCAAACTTGGTTCTACACAAAAAGTGAGGTGTAAGGGAACATGACTTAATACTAATATTGGTAAGAAGGAACATTTGGTTTTAAAATGTTAGATATTTTACTTTAGAGAGAACTTGGAAAGGGAGACTAATCATAAAAAAACTTCCATGTTAAATTTTGGGTAATAAATGCATGATATAAAGGGGTTTGCAAAGGATTAAGGTGTACAAGTTTCATCATAATCGATATTGAACTTTAATTTTGGAAAAAAAATGTATAGGATGGTTGTAGATGAGGTAGTATTGCAAGAGTTTAGAAATGTGAGGTTGGTAGTGTATGAATAGTTACAACTATTATAATATTAGTATATTAAAATAAATAACTAAATGAAATGAAAATGACAAAATAATTTGTAAAAATTGAATGAGGGAAGTGTGAGTATGCAATGCTTTATATGTGAAATTTTTGAGGTGAATTGAGTTGACATATTTTCCAAACTCCTCATCCTCGATGGTGTACAAAATAAACTATCCATTTTTATAGTCCTCGGTTACTTGGTAGAAACCGAGACATTTAGATCTTAATTCCCAACCCTCCTTAGTTTTATTATCAATGAAACTATCAATCCTTAACACAAGATAAAACTTTTGTATAGTTAATTCATGTACCTTATTATATTGATGGCACATTTGATCTACAAAAGTTTGATGATGTTGTTTATCTCTAAAATTTTTCCATATTAAATTTCTGGTTCTTCATGTTTTGTATGTTTATATTCATATTCATATAGGATACCTTGAAGATATACACAAAAAATAGGGAGATCAACTTTAAAAATAAAGAAAAATTTCACTCCAAATAACTTAGATATGCATTGTTTATATCTCAGAAGTCAATGTAGATTATGATCTTTCCATGTTTCATAAGGATTGGTAAAATTTTAAGACAACAAATGAATTATTCAATGTGTTTAATTAATCCCACTTGGAGGAGTTTAATAACCTCTTCTTTAACCATTGATCCAACCTCGTGATTTATAGTTTTCCATTTCATTTTAATGGGATTATCATAAGGGGAGTAACACCTTGGGGTCCACTACAAACATGTCTTTGTAAGAAAAATAAAAAATTTTGTGGATTTTTTTTAGGATATTAGAGAGATTAGAACTAAAATTTAGGCTCTTAGGATATTCAGCTATGTCTATGTTAATATATATGGTATCCTCCATTAGAGTATAATTTCCTTCATTTATCTCTAGGGTAGTGTGAGGGAGATCCATTAATTCATCTAATTTAAAAACTTCCAATTATTTTGTGGAAGAAATAATATTGTCCCTAGTTTTGAGGTAAGATAAAGAATGAGGAACGAGACAAAATTCCCTTTTAATGAAATGAATAAATATCATTATAAATTCATTAGAACTCTATAATTCCATCATCATTTGTGGAAAATTACATAGTAATGTATCTTCTATATTTATATTTAGGCATTAATTTATAATCTTAGTGTTCTTTGTATCAAAGGATATGGCCTTATAGGTCCATGAAAAACTTGAGTTTAAAAATTCTAGATAAAGAAAAAGAAATGAACAAGAGGAATCCATTGAATAGGTAAGATTATTTCTCTCCCTAATAGTGGATTCAAAGTACATATGAAATCAAAATACTTGATCATTTTACACATAGTGGCTTTATAAAAATGTAGGTGTTCATCTCTATTTTCATAGACCTTGATAACGTGTTTGGAAACCAACTACAGGTCCAAGAGGAATCTAATTTATTAAACTTATAAGCTCTTTACAAATAATAGATATAAAAGATATTCCTTATATTCAACATTATTTTGGTGCATTCAAAAACTATAATAAAACCAAAGGGAGTGATTTTCCCCTTAAGAGATGTGAAAATAAGGATTTCCCTTGCATAATAAAGAAACATCTCATTTTCACAATGAAGCATTCATAAGTTAGAAGGAAATTATTATTTATCTGGTTGTTTAGTAGATTCTCCTTGAAACTATGATACTTATACATTACATATACGATAATCTCATTTGGTGGAAGGGAAGCTAAGACAAAGAGACTACAACTCCCATACATATCAAAAGGAAGAGTGATATGTAAACAATTTTCTACGATGTTCATAATCTCATCCATGTATCTTGTAGAAACCACCTCAATAGTAGTGACATTTTCACTAACCTTCATTGTGGTCTCTACTTGGGGTTCTTCAATTTCAGGTGGCTTATTTGCATTTTCCTTTGGAACCCATTTCATTGTTATGAGAAATTATTTTGATGGAGATAATTTGTTTTTCTAGTTCATCTATAGTTAATACTTAGCATTAATTTTAGGCTTCCTCTCTAGGCTCACTAGGTGTATTCCAAATTGTATGAAATCATCTTGATCAACATATACCTTTCCTAAATTCAAGAACTTGGCCTCTTGAAATAGGTTTGAAGTTATGGCCTTTATTCTATGTATGTAATGTCTTCTTGAAAACATGCTATAAGTGGTTTCCTTATACATAATGTAAAGTTCACTAAGATGGTGTTAGGACTAAGGAAAAAATGGATAAATATGGTCCTAGTGGAAGTTTAATTGATAGGATCGTAGCCTCACAGTGTATTTATTATTCATGAGTAATTGTTTTCTCCATAAACCAATTTCTACAAGAAAGAAAGCATAACTATGTTATTGAAGTCCCCTTCATTAATAATATTTCTCTTGATATAATTATATCACACACACACACACACACACACACACACACACACACACACACACACACACACACACACACACACACACACACACACACACACACACACACACACACACACCACACACACACACACACACACACACACAACACACACACACACACACACACACACACACACTTACTTGTAGATAAAAAAGGGGATCTCTTCTCCTATCTCTTTTTAGCATCAAAGGAATTTTCTTTAAGTATAAGAATTACATGGTATATTTGTTAGTTTATATAGTCAGGTTTATGTTGAAATTAATATGATTGATTTCATATTTATTTAGTGGGGTTACATTTATTAATTATCCAAGGGAAATCATGTTGATAAGAGTAGAATGTTGGGTAGAATATTTTTCAATAAATCAAGAAAGGAAATGTGGTAGAATGTCTTGGTATAATCAATTATTATATCATCGATCGTATAGGTTTAGGGATAATATGAGTATATTTTTATAAAATGGAAAATGTGGGGGATTATTAGGAATGATACTTTAAAATTTGATTCATCACATTTACCTCAAGTTATGCTTCAGTTTTAATGAGACCTAAAAGTTTTTTTTTTTTTCAGTTCCTGTTAGAGCTAAGACATTGTTCTAAGAAGTAGAATCTTGAGTATCATATGTACCTATAGGTGTTCCTTTATTGAAATTAGGAGAAATTTAATTCTCTTTGGTATGGAATATATAAAAATGATCTTCTTATATGTGTAATCTTGTATTATTAGGTGACACAAGTCCGCTTTATGACTAGGTTTTGAACCTCCATTCAAACTTCCTAAAACAAATCAATGAATAATTGACATTGATATTTTGAAAGTATTTAAATTAAGTTATTACATTCTATACATGTTTATGCATCATGGCCAACAAATTTATGGGAAACATATTATATATTGGGATAATAATCCCTATGTCTTTGGTGTTGATTTTGTTATTGGTTAAAAACTTGGTTGTTTTGAGAATGGTTATTGTAGGAAAACATTACAATATCTAGATTTTTAATGTAGTATAGGATGGATAAAGTTCGTTAAAATATGGATTATATTTTGGATTCCTTTTGTTTCTCATTCCATTTTTACTCTCATTTGAGTTTCCATTAATGAAAATATTAGGTTTCTCATTCTAGTTTGTAACTCTATCAATAATGATGTCATAATTGTGGTTTAATACATTAAGTCCTTGACTTTTTAATTTAAATCTCCCATACTATTGGTTAGGATTTATACATTTTCTATTTGAATCATATATATTATGACCACTATCAATAATCACTTGGTCAATTCATATATCACCCTCAAGCAACTCTTATTGGGTGTGGAAGGGGAATTATTGAACCTCCTCCTTCAACTCATGGTTAAATGAATGAAGAAAGAGATAATAAAATTATTTGACCCATATTAGGAACACTCATTAATGAGTAAAGAACTTGTTTCCATTTTTATTTGAAATGGGAAAATGATTCATTTTTATCTTCATACAACACAAATGAATTTTATAATTACTGGGTATATCAACTTATTTATGTTAAATGCCTTGTTGTTTAATATAGTGTATTGAGGATTCAAATATTCTATAATACTGTCTAAGGAAATCCCATGAAGGGTATTTGAGAATATTTTATCTACTAAAAATTCCCATGGTAGTAACTCTTTAACTATAGAAACACATGCCTTGATGTGGAAATTGGGTCCCCTTCCCTATTGAACTTAGGAGGATATAGAGTTGAAAAATTTAGCATGATACTCTTGATTATATAGTCAAGAGGATATTTAAGATATTATGCATAAGTTCCCATTGAGTAGGACTCACAATGGAGGTCCCAACATAGGAATGTGGAGGAGGAGTTGGAAAGGTACCCATATAATAAGAAGAGTGTATGGAGCTCAATGGAACTAGATTATTTGTCTCAAAATTTTACAACTATATTGTTAAAAATATTTGCAATAAATGTTTATATAAGTGGGTATGGTATTAAGAAATATGTTTATGGGTATATAGTTATGGGCACAAGTAGATATATTACAAATAATGGTGTGTAAGGAAGTGTTATTAAATGACCTTTCGATAGGTAACCGTATGAGGGATGAGAACCTATGCCTAACGTGACTTAGTATGTGAGAAGATCCTCAAGGTGTAGTTGCATCAAGTAATTGGGATATTGGTATATTTTTAATTTTTTAACATACTACTTTCACCCTTTTAGATTCAATTAAGATTTATACCAATAATAAAAAAGAATGAAATAAAAGCTATAGGGTGTTATCTTGATTAATTAAAGTCCAAAATTAACCATTCAATATCATAAAATACATTCATACATACAAAAATGTATATGATACGATAAAATTTCACAAATACAAGGGACTCGTACACTTAGCTGATTACAAATTATTCTAGACCGACTGGGTGATTTGAATGATGGAACATGAAGATCTTGACCTAAGAATTCTTTAAAACTTGAATTGTGACCTCAAGATTCTCCTAGTAATGACATTAGGAGACAGATCATCCCTATGGTATTAACCTATTTATATGGTCTTGAACCTATTGAAAAATGGGATCTCAGTAACTTTCTAGGTTTGACACTTATCCGAATCTATTCATCACTCCCTTTCATCACTATCACCACACTATAGTAACCTCTAATTTCTATGCTCAATATTTCAAACCATAGCCATGGATAAGAAATATTAAAATAAACATTAGTTAGGTTGTGGGAACCCCCATGCACTATCGATGTTGGCACTACTCCAAAGATGCCTCAAAACACACGTCGTTCTCCACCTAGCATGTGATATCTAGTTGTAATGAAATCATAATTGACATCCTTAGAAAAATCTTAAATTGAGTCTCTCTCTTGGAAATATACTTTAATGAGTGAATTTTAATGCTTGAAAATGGAGGAAGAAACCCCTAGACCTAGTAGGAAGTTTTAAACATGTAGGTGTTGCTTCTCTAATGAATGTGTATAGGTATTTGTAGAGTGTAGGTAGATTTGGGTTCCTTTTCTTGTAGATTTTATAATATTATTCCATAAGAGTGTTAGGTACTAAATTATTTGAGTTTCACTTGTTTATATATGCTTCAAGGTGATTTAAGTTACAAATACCGAATGAGAAGGATTAAATGATCCAAAAATAACTTGTAATTAAAATATTAGGACCAAAGTGATCAAGTGAAAAATTGTACACTAGGGTCATGAACAACTAGAAATTCCTACCACTATTGTGTATTTTTTACCCTATAGAGGAAATTTCAAGTCCGAAGTTTGGAAGCTTACAAGTAAATATTCTAAATACTTCATGTATTAAGTTCTTATAAACTTTCAATAGATGAGTGCTCATGCTTAAGAAAGATAGAAAAGAGACCTAGAAATTTACCGATGAGAAGGGGTAAAGTGTACATGTGTGAACAAGAGAGTAATTTCAAGCCTAGAAATGTCAAAGAGTGCACTTACAAAATTTGGGTGTCTAAATTCCCCCTTTAAGTACAAAATGGAACTACAAGCTCAAAGGAAAATATACTTGATTGTGTACACACACATTGTATCACTCGATTTTTGTTTTATAAGATCCCGTTGTCTTGGTGTTGGCATGTTCTATTATGAAACTTGTAATATAAAGTGTAGTCAATTTCCATGATAAAGAATTGAACTTTAACTCAAATGAAAAGATGTAATGTAAATGAAATCTAAAGATGCAAATAGTGAAATAAAAAGATAAAAAATATGGAAGGAATACACCTATTTATTTTATGAAAGGAAGAGTTTATTGTTCTTTTCTTGTACTTGAAGATTTGGATTGCTGAAATTTTCCAAATTATTGGGGGTGATTAGTCCCCAAATTATCAAATGATTTTCCAAAGTATTGGGTGTATGGAACCCAACATATGAATGCTAAACAAAAAAATAAGAATGAGGAGCCGAAACACCCCATTAAGGAAGAAGATCGTGTATAAAATTCATTAAAAAATATTATATATTCCCCTTTAAGTGTAAGAGGATAGGAAGGAATTCCTACAAATAACTTGGCCACTTTGATACCTTCCATGACCCCATACATGACACTCGTTGTAGATGGATCCATGCATAATTTTTTAATTTAGGACACAATATAAAATAGAATAAACTACTCCCATAATCTTCCCACATGCCACACAACTAAGTAGAAACTAAATAGAGGTGAGATGTTTCGAAATGTAGTCGAGAAAAAGGAGACACATGCCCCTAATATCCATATAAGTATATACTTTATGCCCCCTAATACTGATTTTAACTCGAGCCATCTAAGTCTAAAATTATGCGGAAACATGTTCCTATAGGTAAAAATTGGAAACCACCGAGGAAACTATCCCAAGGAAAATACCATACAAATGGGTGAGGAATATATCTACTTGGTGTGAATGTACTTTAAATTTTTAAGTTGTGTTTGTTTTTTGTATGTCATTATTTAATGATATTTCTGAGTAATGTTTGTCATGTGCCTACCTATGTCTGAGCCTAAAATTAAATTTGTGTATGTTGTATGTGTAGAATATACATGGATGAATGCCCCCTCTTTTGAGGTATGTCTGATAAAGTGTTTGAGTGTGTGACTTGAAATAATATATGTGTAACCATGTCTTATAAATCTTATAATCTACATATAAAACACATGAAGGGATGATGTGGTGGACACAAAGAATAACTTGTACCTACGAGAAGGATGCACTTGTAGAGACCGTGGTATATAACAAGAGAAACAATAGAACTAATAATAATAGAATCAATAATTTCAACAAGAAAAATTAGTAGTAACAACAATAATATCGCATACATAAGTAGAAGGAAGTGAAAATATAGTATTAAAAACAATGTTACACAAAAGGCTTAATGATTGCAAACATAGGACACCCATAGTGTTGTAAGACAATCAAGGAACTTGGGCCTACAATCAAGATAGGAAATGTCACACGATAAAGCAGGATTCGATAAACAAGGCCCTTAGGCCATAGTCAGAGAAGTAAACAAGTAACTACACACATAAATAGTAAACATGTATAGAAGAAAAATTATCATAATGTGATGAAATGACATATCAAGTGATATATAGAAGCATCTAAAATAAAAGTTTTCAACACCGCACAACATATATGTGCCACTCTTGTTAGTCCAAAAGATATAAAATATACTATGTATGCAAGCAAGTGTAATGAGGAAGTGAAAAAGGTACTATGATGAAATAATAACACTTGGATTTTACAGAGGGATGCCTCTGAAAAATATGTGACAAACTATCATATCTCCAAAACCTTGTTTCTATTTGTATGTCCTACATTATGCTCAATATACCCCATGAACCTATGTGTGAAAATAATAAAAATATTATTTATTAAACTAGAAGGATAAGTAACATGTATAATGTAAAGTGCTAACAATGTATGCTAGAGAAACATGTCTTGATTTTTGCATTTTTGAAAATATTTGAATTTTTTTATCTTTTTTTATTATATTGGTGTTTTGTAGTTTCTACTTGCATAACTATGTATAAGAAATGGTTAACAAAAGGGCTACAAAATCTCATTGAGAAGATCATCCATGGAAGGATGAAACCCAATGGGTTTATGATCAGGCATGTTAGTAAATATTTGAAAACAAGAACCCATGAGCAATCATGTCTCATGAAATTGATGTAGTTCCATAATGTATTCTTCATTAGTTTAAGGAGGACCTTTGTATTTTCATAACATGTGTCCAATGTGTGATGTTAGGTTTATGATTAGGAAATAGTCATTATGAATAGTAACCATGATTATGAGTAGAGGAATATTGATTATATTATTATGTTCATTGAGTGTACCAAATATATGTCATAACCAAGATATACCAAAGGCCAATGGTGTAGGTTGAGGATCAAGAGAAACCCAAACTTTAGTTGCAATAATATGTAAGATGTAATCTATCATAAACATGACATATCATTGAAATTTCATACGAGTACGAATGGGTGTGATATCATATGAAATGATTCCTAAAGTACACAAAGCCTCATAGTTATGAATATTATTATTGGTATTTAGATGCAAGGGGACATGTGTCCAATATTGGTTGTGAATATAAATTGTACTAGTGAAAGTATCAAAGTGAGGTACCTAATTGGATGTTGGTGATGCATTGTATAAGATAGTAATATATCCATCTTATTTAAGAGTATTGATTTTGTCAATTATGGCTTGCTAATGATATGTATCAAGTCCATAAATATGATGGTAGTTACAAAATGGATGACCATGCTACTGAGAAAGCTTCTTAGTAAAGCGATGATGTTTATAAGGTAGTGAAAGAAATCCTCAGTAAAGAAAAATAGAAAGAAACTCATGTACTATGTTGATATGAGCAAGAATTGTAATAGGTGTGGCATGCATGGTGAAACATCTAAGGTGTGGAATGTAGTATGTATATGACCAAGATGAGGACCATCAGAAGCAACATTATCAAGAGGAGTATAATTGGTATTACTAAAGGTAGTTTCATTATGTCGGTAATGTCCAAGGAGAGTAGAGATAAAAATATAATGAAACATAGACTCATCTCTATCTATATGATTAAGCTTACACAAGTTTCCATATGTTAGTGTAATTATTTATTCAAGGTTATTAGTAGTATAATCATATGCATTAGGTAGTTCAATAACATTATATAATAAATTAATAGAAATAGGTGGTGTTGAAGTAGATGATGAAGGAGGTGCCATGGAAGAAATATCCATGAGGGCCTCAATGTGAGGGGGTATGAGGGATATAGACTCATAATTATTGCTAACTTCATTGATAACATATGTATCCATATTTTCCATGGGAATAAGTTGTGATGGGGGGGTGATAGAAGGGACCTATGGATTTACATATCTAATTTGCAATATTGTTAAGGGTTTGTGTTAGCATGCACGGTATTCTCAATGTCATTATGTAAAAATTAATGCAGTGATGGAAAGTATATGAAACAAATTACATATCATGAAGGCATGGATGACCCAAAAGAAAATTATATTTAAGATTAGTATGTATGATATGAAAAGTAGTAGGTGAAAATTTAAATCCAGCTAGTAAATAAAAAATTGATAGTACCTAATGTAAAGTGTGTAACATTGTCAAAACCTCACACAAAGTAGTAATTTCATGAGTAACAAAAAAGAGGAGAAATACCCATTTTTTATAAGAAGTGATCTAGGACTGATGTTGAGACCGGATCCATTATCTACCGTAATCCTATTGATCATTAATCCTTTGATGTGTCACATAATGAATAAAGGTGGTAATTTTTCCATATCAAAATTTGAAGGGATATTAAATGGGCTAAAAGTAATATCCTTATCAAGTGCCTTAAAAGTATCCATAATAGAAGTGAAGGTAAGGGGATGGTTATCATTGTCCTTGGTTTAAAAATACTTGTTCAAGCAACTCTAAGAGAGATATCTTGATAGGGGTTCTACAAAGTTGTTCTAATAAGTAAAAACCCTTAGATGGGACATTAATTTTAACCATAGAATCAGAAAATGGGGGAAGGAAAGGTTGATTAGTCCAAGTAGATTACATATTACATCTTTTGGTAATCACATTAACTTTAGGAATTAATGGGGAAGAGTGATAACATGGTTGGTGGTTAGTAGTTATAGGAGTAGCCTTATATTGTATATCAAGATAAGTAGGAGCCATGTTAGCCATATAACACTTGAGATCAACATTAAGATATTCATTCATGTTTGAAGTATGAGTGTGGACTTGTTAGAGGGATAGTATCTCATAACACCATGTGAATGTAGATCCTTAACTTTGAGTCAAATACTATATAAATTGGAAGGTAGTAACATGATGATATAAAAGATGAACAAAAACATCAAGGAACATGAAATCCAAGGCTACAAAGAGTTAAGATACAATTCTTGATTCAAGATTTAGGTTCACCAAAAGTTTTAAACCTTTTTATATTTGATTAAGATATACATCTATGATAAAATGGAATGAAATAGAAGCTACACGTGGTTATTATGATTAATTAAATTCCAACATTAACAATTAAATATCATAGCAACACATTAATACTTGTAAAAATATAAATGATACAATAAAAGTACACAAATACAAGGGATTGAGTGCACTTAGCTGATTATAGATGATACTAGATTGACCTCCATGATATTAATAATGGAACATGGAGATCTAGATGTTAGATTTATTCACAACTTGAAATGTGACCTAAATATGCTCCCGGGAAGGACCATATAGTAGGGGTAAGAACATATTTATGTTCTTGACCTAATTTTACAATATTACTTAGAGCTGGGATTTATAACTTTTTAGGTTTTTCATTTGTCTAAATATCCTCATCGTTATCTCTCGGTCATAGTGGGCCACACTACATGATCCCTCGAATTTTATTCTCAATATTTAAAACCATAACCATGGATAAAAAGTCCTGAAAAATAAATATTATTTGGGTTGTGGGTATCCCCTGCACCAACGACATTGACACTACTCAAAATAGGCCTCAAACCACACATCATTTTCCACCGACATGTGATATCTAGTTATAATGCAATCATATTTGACATCCTTCCTTTTCAAGGCTTGAATTGGGTTTCTCTCTTGAAAATATACTTGAATGAGTGAATTTGAATGCTTGAAAAAATGGGAAGTAGTCTCCTCGGCCTAAAGTGGGAAGCTTCAGACTTATAGATGGTGTTTTCTAAATGATTGTGAAGAGGTATTTGTAGAGTAAAGGGTGTTTTGGGTTCCTTTTATGGTAGATTTTGCAATAGGAGTCCATAAGAGTGATAGGTACTGAAAGAGGTGATTTTCACTTGTTTATATATGCTTTCAAACATTCTTTAAGTTACAAAGGAAAATGGGCAGGATTTAATGACCCAAATAATAATCTTGAATTGAAACTTTGGGACCAAAGTGAGAAATTTAAACCATACACTAGGATCAAGAATGTATGGAGGTTCCTTCCCATATTGTACATTTTTACCCTAGAGGAGAAATTTGAAGTGTGAATTTTTCAGCTGAAAAGTGGAGTTTCTAAATTGATTACATAAATTTTTTTCTTAGGAACTATCGATAGATGAGTGTTTATGATCAAGAAAGCTAGACAAGAGACCTAGAGATGCACCGATGAGAATGGGTAAGATGCACTTTTTTGAACAAGAGAGAAACATCAAGACTAACAGTTGTCAAAGCGCATAATTACTTAATTCTAGTGTCTACACATAATGAATGAGAATGTTGTTATATCCATTTATGACATATCCCACATTTTGAATAGTGAATTTAGTAGATTAAAAGGACTGGTAGTATCTAGTTGTCAAATATGTCCAACAAAGGTAGAGATATGATAATTTAGTAAAGATTGGATTTTTTTAGGATCATGATTAGAATTAGGATCCGTGAGGGAAGATTGTTACCCTTTTATAAAATTTTCATGGTTTTTTATTTTTATATATCCATTTGGAGTTAGGTTTAAGTTATGCGGGTGTTAAATTGTTATTTATGAAGGTAGAAGAGTAAGCTTACAACATGTTTAATGAGATGTTAATGAAAAAATTGGATCATCACTTCATTCAAGTCATGAAAAGGGTTCACTATTAAATTGATGTGCCTTGATAAAAATTTCAAGTAAAAGCTATTTCTACCACTAAAAGTCACATTTTTGTAACCAGAGAGACCATATTGAAATATTTTAGGTTGGTCAACTCATTATATCCATACATGAGTAGACATTTTTGAATATGGGTAGAAGAATCATGTATTCTTGTTATTATTGTAATTACAATCCTAGTTAGAGATAAAAGGGGACCGGTGGGATTAGACATAAGCATATCTCTTCCTTAATTATATGAGGGTATATAAATACCCATAGAATAATGGAAGGAGGGAAAGGTGGAATAAAAGAATATAAAGTAATGAAAATGTGAAAACAAATAATCCTCTATGTTAAAAATGAATCTTGAAGGCATGTTCAAGAAAATTTTCACACATCATCTTTCTATTCTTAACTTTTTTCCCGGTGAATCAAGCTATGATTTTTACTTTCTTATTTTTGAGGTATCTCACTGTTTCTATGATAGAATTTAAAGAGGATAAAATTGACACACCCCTACACTATGGTCTTATTATGCTTCTATTCCAAAATGATGAACCTATTGTTCCTCTCGAGCCTCCTCCCACCTACTCTCACAAGGAAACCTTGGGTAATAATTGAGAAATCTTAAAAAGAGAGGTCCTGTGAGTAGAAATAATGAAGATGTAACTATTGAGGTTACATCCAATATGAAAATGGGGATTCCTTTAAAGGAAAGAGAATCATAGATGAAAACTCGAGACATTAATAGGGAGGTGAGGTCTACTAATATGGAGGTGTCCATTGATACCTTAAGGTTACCAAGGACCTAGTTTAAGAAATGAAGGAATACAATAGGTAGGTGGCCATCTAGGATAAGAGGATTAATAAGATAAAGGTTGAACTTATAATGCAAGGAAAGATGATTTATATTATGAAAGACCAAATTTATAAGTTAGAAACCGAAGAAGAGCATGTGTCTTGTTCTCAACAACTTTGAATATGAGGAGGACCAGAATGATTGAATAAGGAAGGTATGTAGGATTTCCATCAGGTACTAGAGTAGTCTATGGAATTCTAGAATAAAGGACCTAGTTTGAGAACCAGGAGCTGTAAGAAAATTAAATGTTAGCAGATCTTGTGCTGACTATATCTTTGTTTTTTGTTTTCAAGTATCTTTGTTGTAGCTGGTTTTTATCTCCGAATTATGTGTTTAAAAATATCAGTATGTACTAAAGGTTGTAAGTTCCTTTCCTCTTTTTGGGATTTTGTATTGGCCAAGCATTTTTGTCCTATCATGGCCCTGGATTGTTAATGGGTTGGTGTTCTCCCTTACTTCTTTGGTTACTCTATGTATTGTGGGTTTTGGTCCCCTCAACTAATTATTTACATAATAAAAAATAGATTTTATCTTAGTAAAATTGACACATTTAACCTACGCATTACACTTCTCAAGGTCGAGAAGAGATAACCAAAATCTAAGAAGATGATGCAAATATCATAATCATGTATGGTGATGAAAGTAACAAAATATGGTAAAACCATAAATGTATGGATGAATAGTAATTGTAATGATGTGGGTAATTGATTTCCTATTGATGGATTCACAAGAATGTGAATTTTGTTTCCAAAGTAGTGAAACTATCCCATATCTCTTCATGAGAGATGTCGCAATCAAAGTTGATGGAAGTGCATATTTTTTCATCTATGTTGGTAATATGGAATAATTGTGACCATGTTGTATGAACCTATGAAAGTATCCATATCTTTCAATATGTTCCTTTCCAAGGAGAGTCATACAACAATCTAAATGTTGCAATAAGATTCAACTATGAATTTTCACACATATGAGGATGAAATTTTGTCAAACCAAAATTTATTGGTCATATAAAAACGGTTGTTTAATGTTTAAACTTGGTTTACGATCAAAGTTGGTTAAGGAGTAGAGATGAAGACTAAATTGTGTAGTCTTAAGTCTATGTCTCCTTGATAATATCCAAGCCTAGGTGGATTGACTATGGGTTCAAACATTCTCCTATGAGGTTGATTCGCATAAGGAATCGTCATATGTGGATATCAACGAATGAGGAGAGAACAAAAAAGAGCTAAAGGAAAATCAAGAGATATGTACGTGAAACGTGAGATCATAATAAATATGTTGGTATATTTAAAAACATACAAAAATTTAATAATGGAAGATAAATATTTGTAAATAAAAATATCAATAACACATTTTATTCATCAATTCACCTCTAACTATTCATTAATAAAGAAAATTTACAATTTACTCTATTTTTTTGTATTTTCTCAAAATGCACTTTTTTATAGGAATGGAATAGAAGGAATGACTTATGGTCATATAAAAATGGTTGTTTAATGTTTAAACTTGGTTTACGATCAAAGTTGGTTAAGGAGTAGAGATGAAGACTAAATTGTGTAGTCTTAAGTCTATGTCTCCTTGATAATATCCAAGCCTAGGTGGATTGACTATGGGTTCAAACATTCTCCTATGAGGTTGATTCAGACAAGGAATCGTCATATGTGGATATCAACGAATGAGGAGAGCACAAAAAAAGAGCTAAAGAAAAATCAAGAGATATGTACGTGAAACGTGAGATCATAATAGATATGTTGGTATATTTAAAAACATACAACAAGTTAATAATGGAAGATAAATATTTGTAAATAAAAATATCAATAACACATTTTATTCATTGAATTCACCTCTAACTATTCATTAATAAAGAAAATTTACAATTTACTCTATTTTTTTTGTATTTTCTCAAAATGCACTTTTTTATAGGAATGGAATAGAAGGAATGACTATCTAATATTTTTGAAATTTTCAAATATTTATGAAATGATTAGAACAACTAATGAGACGAGAAAAAATAAATAAATAAATAAATAAATAAATCTAGACTATTTCTTTTTCCAAAACAAAATAAAATAAAGAGAGAATAACAAAATGTGGCTATTCCTCCATTGTAAAATATTAAGATAAAATAATTAAAATCCTTCCTGGATAATTTTATACAATATTATTCCTTATTAAAAGAAATATTTCTACAACACTTGACCATTAGCCTTAGTTTCATTCAGAGGAGAAGCTTCTTATAAGATTTTTATCTCAACTCGATTAAAATATCACAGTAAAAGGATTGGTTTTTGAAATGTAAAATAGAAAATAAATGAAGTATTTCTTCCCTTCTTCCAATATTTCCTTGATAAAATCCATATGATATGAGCTAAGAATTAATTATCAAAATAATTTGTTCCCAGGTAAAAATTAACAAGATAACAAAATAAAGGAAGTGTTTATGATTTCCCCAATGATTTCCAATTTAAATCTCATATAAATTGACTTCTACATATTATTAATCTAACAACATGATCTTATTAGAAATATTTTATTAGATCATCTGATAAAGTGAAAATAAAACCATATGTAGATCCAACCTCTTCAGTACAATCATATGGAAACTTATTCCAAGCTTGGTGGTGGTGATTTGGTTTCTCCTCATTTTTTCCTCCATCTGTAGAGTTAGATGCAAACCAGAAGGAAAAATGGTCAAGGGAAATTTATAGTGGAAATCCAAATAGATGAATAGTTTGATGTAAGGATGTATCTACTATAAAAATGAAAATATGGCCTGACAAAGTGTACTAGCTATCTATAACAAGAGTTCCTGAATATGGGCACCATTAAATTTCTCAAAATAAAAAAATAACCAACCTATTGAAAATATGACAAAAATTATTTGTAAATTTAGTTAGAACTAAAGAATTCAAATTGAACTCTAAATTTTGGAAGGGTGACTTAGCCCATGTGAATGAAATCAATGGGTTAAAAATAATAAATATTAATGGTAGTGAGATGAAATCAAAAATTCTATTCTCAACTAATTTGACGAAGTAAAGATGAAGGAAATTAAATTTCATCTAAACTACATATTTGGAAATGTATGTTTTATTTTGGGTAAAATGGTGACAAAACCATCATTCTTTCCAAATAATTGGTTTAGAAACTATTGTGAAAGTTATATGATCGCCGGTCTTCAAAGATCGACGATTTCACCATGGTTGTAAAAGTAATATTTAAAATAAAAATCAAGAAAATTGGCTGCTATACTAAATTAGGAAGGGTTAGGAATATTGTAAAGAGAAGCAAGATAGATATATAGTATTTTACCTTTTTAATGAATATTTATCATCACTAGAGAAATGTTATCTAAATATTGCATGGTGTAGTTTTTGGGTGTATATATTGGCTACTAATATATATATTCAACAAATTTTAGAATTTGTATTTGAAAAAGTTCAGTTAAAAGGGTTATAATGAGTATTTCTAGAAAGTATGTATTATATTTGGACATAGTGAGTTCAAAAAGAGAAGATCACAAAATTTTGTAAAATTTGAATATTGGTATCTAATAAGAATTAAATATAGTAAAGGTCATAATAGTGGAAGAATCCTAAATACTTCTACTTCATGCTAAATATAATTTGTCATACAATAATTAGTGTCCTTCACAAACAACATGCACAAATATGCATAATAGAGAGAGAAAAAACATTAGTATATTCCAATCAAATAAGGGAGGAAATAATGATGTTCATAGTGAAAGACAAAGGATGTTCGTGAAAAAATGAATCAATCTTATCTCATGTTCAAAAAAATATTTATAAGAGGAAAGGGAATATGATTCCCGAGACATGTTTCAAACATTTGATTATCATCAAGAAAAAATGGAGAAAGGATACAAACCGTGGTAAGCACAATGTAGTGTAAAAATATGATAAGTTGGTTTGGTTTTGAAGAATACTCACAAGTTTCATAATGAGTAGAAACTTTCGTGATGAATAAAGTGTTGTGAGCCAATGAATAAATTAGATGAGCTCTTGAGAGAACAAATATCTTTCAAATGATTTCCATGTGTGGGGATAAGTATTTTAATGTCATTGTGGATAGAAGTACTACTACATATAACTTTGTTTCTTATGAGATGATAGATAATCTTTGTTTGAAGAAGATTTCACATTAAAACCCACGTAGGGTTTCATCACTTCATAAAGTTAATTAGATCGGGAGATTGAGAAAATAATAGATAAATTTCATATGGGTACATACTAGGATGAGGTATTATGTAATATCATGTTTATTCATTATTTTCATGTGTTCTTAGGAAGACGTTGGAAATATTATCAAGAGGGTGTATACGATGAGAGAAAAAAATTATTATATGGAGAAGGATGGAAATAATTTGAACTCGTATCCTTCAACATATAATGAATAAGAAGTACATAATAAATTTTTTTGTGTCTGTGTTAATGGAAAAGAAATGGGTTCCTATGAGATGCAAACGAAAAGAAGTCATTTTGTACTTATGCTAAATGTTGTGCTAGAAATTCATCTAAAAAGAGAGGAATTTTTGCATGAAGCTTAACAAATTTCTGATAAATTTTACAAAGATAACTTTAGAGGATTTTATAAAGAATTTTGCACACATGTGAAATATTTTTCATAAAATAGACTTGATACATGGGTCAATATTTTCAAATAAGTCACCTAAGGAGAACAAGGAAGCACAATGGTACACAAAAGAGTTATGAATGGAAGTATGATCAAAGAAATATTGATCTCATACATATTACATGTGATGATAGAACCAAATAAGGGAGGATAATGGTGCATGTGTATTAATTCATGGGAAACTAAAAATATAAAACTCAAGGGTAAGTGCAGCAAGTTGGTGGACAATTAAGTGGACATAAAAACCCAAAATTTAGGTACCATGATCGCGGTTTCTAAAGCACACTCGCACAATTGTTTTTATAAGTTTGGTGATTTCCGAACCTAAAATTGCGATTGCAGTCCTCTGAGACAAAAAAATAGACCCGTAACTCCTCATTTTCCCCATTTTTCCTTTCAAACCGCAATTTCTCCTAGACCTTTGGCACTCACTCTTTGAATACCCCTAAAAATTACTATTTGGACTTATGGATCACGATAGTTTCAACCATGCCACCAAGACAAAGAGGTAAGCCCTTGATTTTGATCATTTTTTTGCATTTTAGGTTATTTTTTATGATTTTCATGGGTTTTTCAATTTTTTGTTTATGTATACAATTTTTTTATTTTGTCAGTTGCTTGGCAAGCTCGTAATCCTGCAAACCATTGAAATAATCCTCAAAAGCCTCCAAACATTCCTCAAAACCCTCCAAAAAATCCTCAAAACCCTCCAAACATTCCTCAAAACCCTCCTCCAAACATAGATCTGCCTCATGTGGATCCTTATGTCCCCACGAAACTAGTAAGAACACAAGCTGTTATCATTGGAAGAATCTGAAAAAATAAAATTGTCATTGAGTACCTTATTCAAACTATAAGACAAAATCATGCCACAAATTTGGCCCGCATGACTTTAGTCAACACATTGCAAACATTGATTGGTGAATTCGACTCCACAACCAACCAAATAGACTGATGGAATACCTTTAGAGGTGATTGTAGGTGGTGGTATGCAGATAAATTATCCCATGCGGCCGTAAAAGACAATTTTTTTGGAAAAGACTACATTTGTGCATTATTTTCTAACCCAAGAACCAATGCCCCGTAGCTACTTGAAAATAGTTCCCAATCCATTGGTGCCACGATGATTGAATCAAGAATTTTTTTGGGACCAATGGTGGATGGTTTTTTATTATTCACCATGCAACAAAAATGAGGGTCCTCTCTATTTTTTGAAGAAATTATATTTCAAGTTCATGCTTAATGAGGTCCCAAATTATTTGAATTTTCCGGGTTTTATGGGTGAGGAGGTGGCTCCACACGAGTAGACATGGTGCACGTGTAGGTCAACCAAGGATCCCCATGCCCCAAAACCTCCACTACCTTCGCTTATCCCTCCTACAAAGTGAAGGAGGTTGTGGAGATCGACACACTACATGCATTAAGGGAGCTCATCGACACTCGACCTCCAAAGATAGTGACCAAATTGCATCTGGTGATGATGGTGGAGGGGCAAGTTCTAGCGCACCACACCATTGTGGATCATGTGTTGCATATGCACTGTGGGTGAGACATCATTTACTGGATCACATTATTTCTTTTCTCTAGATGAGATGATGGCAAATATTTTTGGAACTAGTGAAAATGACCTTGGTCTTTCACAAGTAAATGTCAAATAAATATTATACACACACACACACACACACACACACACACACATACACACACAATAGTTTAATTCATGTTTGAGATTTTAATATATATGTATTTGATTGTACATCATGTACATACATGTAAAAACTAATTTTTTATTTTATTTTAAATAGCAAGAGTCGGTGAAGGAAACATCCGGTGTCGACATGCTAGCTACTGCAGTTGGGCATGTTATAAACGTAAGTTTCAAGTTGTACTTACATTTAAAATTTCATTTGATTGCACTTTTATTATTATAATGTTTCACGTGTACATGTACATATTAATATATATTTGTCTTTTATATGCAGGAGCCTGGTGGGTCATCATCTTCTCTAGGAACTGAGGCTACTGACACGCCTCACGTGACTTTTACGTAGGTTAGTTTCTCTTTACACTTTTTTTCTAATTGTGGAAGTTCACGTCGATTATGCATTGGGTCTATTATGTGCCAGTCATGTAGATTAATATTGATTTGTACATGTTTTTTTGTATATCTTATGACTACCAGAGAGACTCCTCCATATATGCAGATCTGTGGAAGTTGTTGTAGATACTACCATAAAGATCTCGCATATCCACTAACCGAGGTACAATTTTTCAAATTTGTTAAATTTTAGAGGAATTATTTATTATTAATTAAATCTACAATATCAAAATTTGTACATGAAATATTTAATTTGAAATTTAATTATTTGTATGTAGCTTACCTTTCATGAGCCTATTGTTGTCCCCTCACACATCTACAAAAATTAATAGGAACATGATATCATAAAGAAGATTTCACATGTATTTTAACTAAATTCTTAGTTTCTAAATTTTGAATGTATTTTAAAAATTTGGGTGTTAAAAATTGTTATCTATGAATGTGTAGGTTAGGTTGCAGCCTACTTAGAGATGCCTAGACCACACGAGATGAAATCCATTGTGGCATCTCTCTCCACTACATGCCCGTGTCATGGAAATTCTATACAAGTAGGGCGAAGAGAGGGAAAATGTTTCATGATTAGATTCATAGGACTGGATGTAAATATATATATATATATATATATATATATATATATATATATATATATATATATATATATGGGCCATCTGGTCCTAGTTCATGATTCTTCATATAGTCCATTGTATATATAGCCTTATGCGATCGCATGTGGTCCTATATGTATGACACACTTAGTTCAAGATGTACACATGTTATGAACTTATATTTTCAGAGACGTGTGTCCAACACACTTAGTTTGAGATGTACACATGTTATGAACTTATATTTTCAGAGATGTGCGTCCAACACACTTAGTTTGATACATTATATATCCATGTGTTGGTTTTCATAATGATATTACTTCTATGTTTGATTCGATTTCATTGCACATGATATCCTTCTATGTATGTATGTTCTATGTATATTAGTTCTATATGTATGTTTGATTTAAAATTAAAAAACCACGTCTCGGAGCACTACATGGTACAATTGTTAAGCAAACCTATTCCATTAAGCAAAACCTATGATAACCATGCTAGGTGAACTACAAAAGGGAAATACATAATTAATTTTTTCACAGTAATTACGTAGGGTGTATGTGCAACTCTAATTATTTTCCCACCTCCTAACAATGTGCACATCTTTGAAAGAATGGTTGTGAGGGAATTTCTATAACTAACATTTTTTTCTTTTAAAGCTAACACTCATCTATTGCATATCAACTAATGCGAACATTGTTAGAAATAAGTGAGGTAGAGTTCATCTTGAACTATATGAATATAACGTTACTATGGTGCAACATTGCATGGTACAATTGTTAAGAAATTAAGGGAAGCATTTACATTGTTTTAGAGATTATCCCATTAATAGGGCTTATCCCATTGATCAATAGATACACCTTATCTCTTTATAATTTGGTGTTATGCCAATCAACTAAGAAGTTACACATGATTTGATTATCATAAGTAGATTCACTTCCCTATTAAGTCCTATATGTTTTTGTATTTAAGCACACACTTTAAAAACCCATTTTTTGTATACCCTACAATCCTTCTAGTCCAAAATACACATTTTTGTGAGGGGGTTTGTCAAATAATTCACATCCTTACCATTCCAAGGTATTTGAAAAAATTTCAAGGTTCTTCAATGAATTTTAAAATGATATATCAAGGAATTTGTGAACATTCTTTACATATTTATTTAGGATGTTTGTACATATGTTACGACATATCAATCTAGATAAGAACACATAAATATGTATGTAATGTATATTGTCAAATAATTTACATCCTGCATTTTTAAGATGATACATCGACAATTTTTAGGCATTTCAAATGCTAAGCAGTATCCTTGTCATATTTATTTGAAACCCTAACATATAATAAAAATCTATTTGTTTAACATTTAATTTTGAAACTAAGATATAACAATCGACACATATCATATATGATGTTATATGTTATATAATGATAAATTAAAGGTTCTTAACCTAGTTGGCAAAAGATATGTGAAAAATATTCTTTTAAAGTTCTATTGTGTATTAACATGGTTAAAAAGTGATCATTTAACAATCATTAGAGTATTTACATGGTAACTGCTAACCTTATTGCAATCTCATTGATGCTAGCAAGTAGACGAGAAGTCATGCCCCGGGACTTTATGGTCCAACAAACTGTCACCGCAAACACATTTGATTTGGGGGATATATGCCTTCAAGTGCTATGGTGGGATCTAAGGAGGCCTGGATTGGAGTCAGACCACCCGATCCGGAGCCTTCCTGGAATTCCTTGAGCCTTCATGGCATAAATGTTTACAAACTGCCTTTTCTAGGTAGTCCTAGGAAATGAACGGAGGTGAGTAGTGAGAAGTCATGCCTTGGGATGTCGTGGCACCAAATCAACTGCATTGACATGTCTAGGTGGCTAGGTGAACACTAGAGGAGGCATCGTTTTGGTGCACGATGACGTCGTTACATTTCGGCTACTTCGCTCAAAGCGTAGTCCCTCAAGAGCCCCGAGACCAAAAAAATCGCTCAACTTCGACGGTGACTACGCAGACTGCGTGGAACCTAAAGACACGTCCGCACGATCCTACACCTCGGTGTAGGGACCCTCTACAATATATTGTCTCGGTATTTTCCTTCTCTAATCGGTGCTCTCGCTGCCCTATTGTTTGCAAAGGTGAGAAATAGTGTAGTTTGAGCCAGTGTAAGGCTGTCAAATGCTATATTTTACAAACAATGGGTCGTGGCACCAAACCAATTACACTGAAACATTTGGGTGGATAGGTGAACACTAGAGGAGTTTTCATTTTGGTGCGAGACAACATCATTGCTTTTGGGCTACTTCGTTTGGGTGTAGTCCCTTAAGAGCCGTGAGACCAAAAAAATTGTTCAACTATGATGGGTGACTACGCAGACTCCGTGGCACCTAGAGATGTCTCATTTGATCCTACACCTTGGCATAGAGACCCTATACAATATCCTATCTTGGTTTTTTCCTTCTTCAATTAGTGCTCTCACTACCATATTGTTTGCATACACACGAAATAGTGTAGTTTGAGCTAGTGTAAGGCTGTCAAATGTTATATTTTGCAAACGGTGGGTCGTGGCACCAAATTGACTATGTCAACTAGTCCTGGGAGCCGGTGAATGCTAGAGGAGGTGTCGTTTTGGTGTGAGACAACGTCGTTGCTTCCGGGCTACTTCGTTCGGGCATAGTCCCTTAAGAGCCGTGAGACCAAAAATGATTCAACTTCAAGGGTGACTACACGGATTCCGTGACACTAAGAGATGTCTCATCTAATCTTAAACGTCAAAGCATAAGGACCATCTAAAATATCATGTCTCAAAGATTTTACTTCTCCAATCGGTGCTCTTATTGCCTTATTGTTTGCAAACACACAAAATAGTGCAATTTGAGCGGTGTAATGATGTCAAATGCTATATTTTACAAACGGTGGGTCGTGGCACCAAACCAACTATGCTGACATGTCTAAGTAGCTAGGTGAATGCTAGAGGAAGCATCTTTTTGTGCAAGAAATTTTGTTGCTTAGGGCTACTTCATTGGCGTAGTCGCTTAAGAGCTCGAGACCAAAAATCATTTAACTTCTATGGGTGACTACGTGGACTTCGTGGCACATAGATATGTCTCATATAATCCTACACCTCAAGGTAGGGACCCTCTATAATATCCTGTCTCCATTTTTTTCCTTCTCCAATCGGTGCTCTCACCGCTTATTGTTTGCAAATGCGCAGAATAGTGCAAATTGAGCTAGTCTAAGGTCACAAATATTATATTTTACAAACGGTGGGTTATGGCACCAAAACAAATGCACTAACATGTCTAGGTGGATAGGTGAATGCTAGAGGAGGCTTCGTTTTGGTATATGACAACATCGTTTCTTTCGGTTGCTTCGCTCGGGCATAGTCCCTTAAGAGCCTTGAGACCAAAAAATCATTATACTACGATGGGTGACTACACGAGAATCCATGGAACCTAGAGATGTCTCATATGATCCTACACCAATGTAGGGACCCTCTAAAATATCTTGCATCATTTTTTTCCTTCTCCAATCGGTGCTCTCGCTACCCTATTGTTTACAAACATATGAAATAGCACGCTTTAGCCAACAGTGTAAGGATGTCAAACGCTATATTTTATAAACGGTGGGTCGTGCCACAAACTGAATATGTTGGCACTTCGGGTGGCCAAGTCAACACTATATGATGCATCGTTTTGGTGCATGAAAATGTCATTTCTTTCGGGATACTTCATTCGAGAGTAGTCCCTTAAGATCCATGAGACAAAAAAATTGTTCAAATTCGACAGGTGACTACAGCACGTGGCACCTAGAGACCTGCCGACGGTAAAATTTCCTCCGTAATTTCTATTTCATTAATATATGTATTAGGAATAGAATGTTGTTAAATGTAATTAGTAGTAGATCTCGATAGAAGATAACGGCACCACAAGACGGTGCCGCCAATAATGTGGAGTATGGTAATACCAAAGTACAATAGGAATGTTGTAAAAAGTAAATATTTGTCGTAAGTGGTCCGGTAATGTTAAAATGTCAAAGTTTGGGTAATTAGAGAAGTAGGGTCTACATGATTAGGAATTAGAAATATTATATGGTAATAAGGACAAGGAGTGAGGTCATAAATATTTTGTGTATTTTATTTGTAAAAAGTCTAAAAATGTGGAACCCATGTAAAATGATAAGGTTTATCTTATCTTAAAAGATAAGCTTACATGTATGAGATAAGAGTTAAGGTATGGAATATGATTCGTCAGAGTAGATTTCTTATCCTATCTTAGAGATAAGATGGATAAGCCGGAAGTTCTATAAACAGAGAGGCCACCCCCTCATTTAGCATAGAAGGAAGTAGTGAGAAATATTGTAGGAAGTGTGCAAAGGAAGCCATCGGTTTAAAGGTGTGTTGAAGAAGCCATTAAGAGGTGTAATTGTAAAGTTTCTTCCATAGTCTGGGTGAAAGGCAAGTGAAGTCAATAACACTTGAAGTACCTCATGGGTGAGATCAGAACAGATTTCATGTTAATATTATAATTTACTTTGATATTTCAGATTTGTCATCATTTCGTCTTATCATAGTCGATGGTATTCTTGTGTTATGTTGTTGTTTTGTTTCAGATTACATCCACCAAACTAAAGGCCGTGTATTAGTAAATAATCATAAAGACGAGGAGTTCCCGTGAAGAATTATCATAGTGCCGATTGGTGATGACATTTTGGTTCTATTGCGGGACCATTCCTCGTTGGTGTATTTTCTGGAGAGATATTCCCACTTAGTCAAAAATCAATTGGAGGGTAACCTTATTTTTACTGTGCATAGTAGTTACCATGGTAAAGTCATTTTTACCGTGAATAGTAGTTACCATGATAAAGTCATTTTTGCTATTAATAGTTTTTATCACAAGTGAAGTCACTTTTTACCGTGAATAGTATTTACCACAATAACTTCACTTTTTACCGTGAAAAGTGTTTACCACAGTAAAGTCAGTTTTTACCGCAGTAAGTCAAGTTTTACCATAGTTACCTTGGTCATTTCTATTTTACTGTAGAAAGGTGTAAAGTCACTTTCTAGTATAGTGATTCCAATTATTTGTGCACATAAGTCTTGTTGATTGTACTTGTGGGTTGGTATTTCACGGTGGTTACTTTTGAAAATGGGAAAGATCCCTGCTTTTTTCAGCTCAATCTAATGAAGATGCTTCTTCTTTCATTCAAGAGTTTAAATGATCTTGTATTTGTAATGGCCTTATAAGAAGGGAACAATGGACTGAATTTTTCCTACCTGTTTGGATGGTTCAAGACTTAGGTGGTTTGAAACACTAGGTGATAATGTGAAAAAATCATGGGATTTATTAACTGAAAGTTTTCTTGAAGAATTTGGTGAACAACAGAAATATGTAGATCTCATGATCGATATCACAAAGCTATCCCAAGGAGAGAAGGAGAAGATAAGGGATTATCATTCTCGTGTTTTAGAGCTAAGGAGGAAGCTCGATTCCCAGATCTGGAAGGAAGGATTAGCGGATGGGTTGATGAATGGCGTGGTTAATCTCCTATGTAAGCACTTCATTCTTGGGATGAAGCCAGAAATCAGACAACGAGTGAAGTATGACCACCCAGCTACCATTGAACAAGCAAAGGAGATTGCAAGAAGGCAAGAAGAAAGCATGGAAGAGGAGCCCAAAGAAATTGTTGCTAAAGTAGAGCCTACACCAACACCTTTGGTCTAGAATCCACAACCACTCCCGGTGAGCACAAATATTTCTCCTAGTACATCTACTGAGTATGAAGATCTGCTCAAAAAGATGGGTCAGTTAACTATTAATCTTCTTCAAGGAAAAGAATTTAGTTCTCAGGGAGGAGATAGAGGTCCAAAAAGAAATATTTCTGAAGTTGTATGTTATGGTTGTTATAAAAGGGTCATTATAAGTATAAATTGTCGTGATAGAGCTTCTACATATGGTAAAGGAGATAATGATAAAGGAAAAGCACTCGTGAATTTTTTGATGTAGTAGATAAGAGCAGAAATAATGGAGTAGATGTGTTTGTAACAAAAAGAAAGAAAGAAAAAGATAATCAAGATGGAAATGATCCTAAGAAGATGAAAGGAGAAACTAGTAAGAAACATAGGAGAAGAAAGTTGGGTGTGCAGGATTTTCTAATTTAACAGAGGCAAGGACCATACTCCATCTTGGAAGATCTCGTACAAAAGGCCTACAAATATTACATATGGTCAACTCTTGGCTATGTCTTCGGAGAAGAGGTGGGAGTTGCGAAGTGGAATCAATGCTCAATGAAGAAAGGAGGTTGAGGTCCCTGTTTTGGAGGCAGAGGCGGATCCCTATGCTCCACAAGCTGAGGTATTATGTAATGGTATTTCAATTCATGATGTCTTAGTTGATGGAGGTGCTGTAGTTAATGTAATGACCGAGTCTGTAATGAATATGTTGGGTTTAAAAATTGATCGCCCTTCAACACTTATGTTAAGGTCATTAAATAAGGGAAAAACTAAACCAGAAGGTGTAGTTTCAAATGTGGAAATATCTTTTATGGGTGTTATATGTGTGGTAGACTTTCAGGTGATGAAAAATGGTACTGTTGCACCCAATGCTGTTGGGAAGACCATGGCTAAGGAGAGTTCATGCAAGAAACTACTGGAATGAAGGTTTCATGACACTTGGATGTGGTAGAGAGAGGGTGAAGATAAACATGATCCCTCGACATCATAAAGCGAGTAACTCGTAGATTCAAGTGATGAAACTGATGATTGGACATCCTCTGATTACTCTAGTACCAGTGAAGTGGACACTGAAGATGAAGAAAGTGAGGTGGATGTTTCAGTCATGGATATCCTTCCAATCACACCAACTCATGACCCCATAAAATTATCTGAAGAAGAAGTTGATGATCGTCTCCAAAAAATAAAGATTGGTGATGTTGTGATGGAGAGTGAGAAGGAATCCTACCTCTAGCTCTTTCGAAGGTACATACACATATTCACTTTTGATTACAAGGAACTTCGTCAAGTAAGTTGGGTAGAACATTGTATTGAGCTGGTAGATGGTGCTAAGCCCATAAAGCAAATGCCATATAGAATGAATCCTAATTTTTCCAAGACTGTAAAAGAAGAAATAGATAAGTTGCTTGATGCAGGATTCATATTTGCTGTGGAGAATTTAGAATGGGTTTCTCCCATTGTGATCTCAATAAAAAAGAATGGGAAGCTACGCATTTGTGTTGATTACAGGAAGCTCAATAAGGCAACAAAGAAGGATCATTACCCTCTTCCATTTTCAGATCAGATCTTGGACGAAGTAGCTGGCCAGGAGTGCTATAGTTTTGCTGATGGATATAGCGGCTACAACCAAGTTCGTATAGCAGAGAAAGATCAGCTGAAGACCACGTTCACCACTCCTTGGGGAACGTTTGCTTATAGAGTTATGCCTTTTGGGTTGTGTAATGCTCCAAACAACATTCCAACGCTTGATGAATAGGGTGTTCGAACCCTACATTGGGACCTTCATCAGAGTATTTCTGGATGATTTTTGCATCTATGGGAGCAAGTTGGACCACCTGCACCAGATGGAGACAACATTTCAAAGGTTAGATGAAGCACAAGCCTCACTAAACCCTACAAAGTGTGTCTTTGGATGTTCTAAAGGCGTTTTGTTAGGGCATGTTGTATCCAGAGATGGTATTGGTACTGATCCTGATAAAGTTTCAAAAATCAAAGATTTACCATTTCCTATGAATAGAAGTAAGTTGAGATCATTTTTAGGCCATGTGGGTTACTATAGAAGGTTCATCAAGAATTTCTCAAAGATCGCATGACACCACTAACCCAGCTTCTTGAAGAAGGATGTTACTTATGAACAAGGAAATAAGGCGCATGAAGCTTTTGGACAAATCAAGGAAGCCCCGTGTCTCTTCACTGCTTTGAAGAATTTAGATTGGAGCAAGCCATTCATTGTGTAATCGTCGACACTAAAATTTTCCTCCATAATTTCTATTTCATTAATGTCTGTATAGGAATAGGATGTTGTTAAGTATAATTAGTAGTAGCGCCCGATAGAAGATAACGATGCCATCAAGACGGTGTCGCCAATAATGTGGAGTACGGTAATAGCCAAAGTACAATAGGAATGTTGTAAAAAGTAAATATTTGTCGTAAGTGGTCCGGTAATGTTAAAATGTCAAAGTTTGGGTAATTAGAGAAGTAGGGTCTACATGATTAGGAATTAGAAATATTATATTGGTAATAAGGACAAGGAGTGAGGTCATAAATATTTTGTGTATTTTATTTATAAAAAGTCTAAAAATGTGGAACCCATGTAAAATGATAAGGTTTATCTTATCTTAAGAGATAAGCTTACATGTACAGATAAGAGTTAAGGTATGGAATATGATTCATCAGAGTGGATTTCTTATCCTATCTTAGAGATAGGATGGATAAGCCTGGAAGTTCTATAAATAGAGAGGCCACCCCCCTCATTTAGCATAGAAAGAAGTAGTGAGAAATATTGTAGGAAGTGTGCAAAGGAAGCCATCGCTTAAAGTGTGTCAAGAAGCCATCAAGAGGTGTAATTGTAAAGTTTCTCTTATAGTCTTGTTGAAGTACCTCATGGGTGAGATTGTAACAATTTTGTGTTAATATTATAATTTACTTTGATATTTCAGATTTGTCATCATTCCGTCTTATCATAGTCGATGGTATTCTTGTGTTCGGTTGTTGTTTTGTTTCCAGATTACATCCACCAAACTAAAGGTCATGTGCATTAGTAAATAATCATACCACGAGGAGTTCCGGCATGAAGAATTATCATAGTGCCGGATTGGTGATGACATTTTGGTTCCGTTGCCGGGACCATTCCTCGTTGGTGGATTTTCTGGAGAGATATTCCCACTTAGTCAAAAATCAATTGGAGGGTAACCTTGTTTTTACTGTGCATAGTAGTTACCATGGTAAAGTCATTTTTACCGTGAATACTAGTTACCATGGTAAAGTCATTTTTGATGTGAATAGTATTTATCACAGTAAAGTCACTTTTTACCGTGAATAGTATTTACCACAGTAACTTCACTTTTTACCGTGAATAGTGTTTACCACAGTAAAATCAGTTTTTACCGTAGTAAGTCAAGTTTTACCATAGTTTACCGTGGTCATTTCTATAGTAATTCCAATTATTTGTGCACATAAGTCTTGTTGATTGTACTTGTGGGTTGGTATTTCACGGTGGTTACTTTTGAAAATGGGAAAGATTCCTATTTTTTCAGCTCAATCTAATGAAGATGCTTCTTCTTTCATTCAAGAGTTTAAACGATCTTGTATTTGTAATGGCCTCATAAGAAGGGAACAATGGACTGAATTTTTTCCTACCTTTTTGGATGGTTCAGCACTTAGGTGGTTTGAAACACTAGGTGATAATGTGAAAAATTCATGGGATTTATTAACCGAAAGTTTTCTTCAAGAATTTGTGAACAATGTAAATATGCAGATCTCATGATCGAGATCACAAAGCTATCCCAAGGAGAGAAGGAGAAGATAAGGGATTATCATGCTCGTGTTCTAGAGCTAAGGAGGAAGCTCGATGCCCAGATCCGGAAGGAAGGACTAGCGGATGGGTTGATGAATGGCGTGGATAATCTCTTATGTAAGCACTTCATTCTGGGATGAAGCCGAGATCGACAACGAGTGAAGTATGACCGCCTGCCTACCATTGAACAAGCAAAGGAGATTGCAAGAAGGCAAGAAGAAAGCATGGAAGAGGAGCTCAAATAAATTGTTGTTAAAGTAGAGCCTACACTAAAGCACCTTTGGTCCATAATCCACAACCACTCCCGGTGAGCACAAATATTTCTCCTAGTACATCTACCGAGTATGAAGATCTCGCTTAGGAAGATGGGCCGCTTAACTATTAATCTTCTTCAAGGAAAGGAATTTAGTTCTCAGGAGGAGATAGAGGTCCAAAACGAAATATTTTCAAGTTGTTTGTTATGGTTGTTATAAAAGGGTCATTATAAGTATAATTGTCCGATAGAGCTTCTACATCTGGTACAAGAGATAATGATAAAGGAAAAGCACCTGTGAATTCTCTTGATGTAGTAGATAAGAGTAGAAATAATGAAGTAGATGTGTTTGTAACAAAAAGAAAGAAAGAAAAAGATAATCAAGATGGAACTGATCCTAAGAAGATGAAAGGAGAAACTAGTAAGAAACATAGGAGAAGAAAGTTGGGTGTGCAGGATTTTCTGATTTCACAGGGGCAAGGACCATACTCCATCTTGGAAGATCTGTCCAAAAGGCCTGCAAATATTACATATGGTCAACTCTTGGCTATGTCTTCTGAGAAGAGGCGGGAGTTACAAGGTGGACTCAATGCTCGAAGAAGGAAGGAGGTTGAGGTCCCTGTTTTGGAGGCAGAGGCAGATCCCTATGCTCCACAAGCTGAGGTATTATGTAATGGTATTTCAATTCATGATGTCTTAGTTGATGGAGGTGCTGCAGTTAATGTAATGACCGAGTCTGTAATGAATATGTTGGGTTTAAAAATTGATCGCCCTTCAACACTTATGTTAAGGTCATTAAATAAGGGAAAACTAAACCAAGGTGTAGTTTCAAATGTGGCAATATCTATTATGGGTGTCAGTATGTGTGGTATACTTTCAGTGATGAAAATGGTACTATGCATGCACCCAATGTCAATGCTCGGGAAGACCATGGCTAAGGAGAGTTCATGCAAGAAACTACTGGAATGAAAGTTTCATGACACTTGGACATGGTAGAGAGAGGGTGAAGATAAACGTGATCCTCGACATCATAAGGTAGAACCCAGTAGATTCAAGTGATGAAACCGATGATTGGACATCCTCTCGATTACTCTAGTACCAGTGAAGTGGACATCGAAGATGAAGAAAGTGAGGTTGATGTTTCAACCATGGATATTCTTCCACCACACCAACCAGACCCCATAAAATTATCTCAAGAAGAAGTTGATGATTGTCTCCAACAAATAAAGATTGGTGATGTTGTGATGGAGAGTGAGAAGGAATCCTACCTCCATCTCTTTCGAAGGTACATACACCTATTCACTTTTGATTACAAGGAACTCCGTCAAGTAAGTTGGGTAGAACATTGTATTGAGCTAGTAGATGGTGTTAAGCCCATAAAGCAAATGCCATATAGAATGAATCCTAATTTTTCTAAGACTATAAAAGAAGAAATAGATAAGTTGCTTGATGCAGGATTCATATTTGCTATGGAGAATTCAGAATGGGTTTCTCTCATTGTGATCTCAATAAAAAAGAATGGGAAGCTACGCATTTGTGTTGATTACAGGAAGCTTAATAAGGCAACAAAGAAGGATCATTACCCTCTTCCATTTTCAGATCAGATCTTGGACGAAGTAGCTGGCCAGGAGTGCTATAGTTTTGCTGATGGATATAGCGGCTACAACCAAGTTCGTATAGCAGAGAAAGATCAGCTGAAGACCATGTTCACCACTCCTTGGGGAACGTTTGCTTATAGAGTTATGCCTTTTGGGTTGTGTAATGCTCCAGCAACATTCCAACGTTTGATGAATAGGGTGTTCGAACCCTACATTGGGACCTTCATCAGAGTATTTCTGGATGATTTTTGCATCTATGGGAGCAAGTTGGACCACCTGCACCAAATGGAGACAACATTTCAAAGGTTAGATGAAGCACAAGCCTCACTAAACCCTACAAAGTGTGTCTTTGGATGTTCTAAAGGCGTTTTGTTAGGGCATGTTGTATCCAGAGATGGTATTGGTACTGATCCTGATAAAGTTTCAAAAATCAAAGATTTACCATTTCCTATGAATAGAAGTAAGTTGAGATCATTTTTAGGCCATGTGGGTTACTATAGAAGGTTCATCAAGAATTTCTCAAAGATTACACACCACTAACCCAGTTCTTGAAGAAGGATGTTGCTTATGAACCAGAAACAAGGCGCATGAAGCTTTTAGACAATCAAGGAAGCCCTAGTGTCTTCACCTGTTTTGAAGAATACAGATTGGAGCAACCCATTCATTGTGTACATCGATGCCTCGATGCATGCAGACTAGGAAGTACTTTGAGCCAAAAGGATGAAAATGGGAATGAACATCCAATTTACTTTGGGAGGAGCATAAATGAGTAGTGCTTTGAGGTAAACTATATCAGAATGAAAAAAGAGGCTCGCTATCATTTTTGTCAGTAAAGAAGTTTAGAAATTACTTGCTAGGGCAGAAATTTGTAGTTGTAATAGATCATCGTGCTCTTAAATATATTGTCAATAAGCCTAACCCATCAGGAGGATAGCAAGATGGATAATTTTGCTACAAGAATTTGAATTTGATATTATAGATAGGCCAGAAAGAAGCATGTCAATGCAGATGCACTCTCTCGAGCCTATGATGGTTTAGGATCATCTTGTGATGATGATGATTTTCCCGATGCAAAGATTGTTCTCCTCGACACAATCCCTAGTGAATACATAGATATTTGGAATTATCCGAATGAATTCAAGTTTCGATGGTGCCAATGCAAAGACTAAGAGAAAGATTACTCAAGCTTACTGTCGTCCATATTCTATTATCGCATGGAGCATTATTTCGAATAGGACCTGATGGACAGTACAAGAGGGCAGTTGGATGTGATCAAGGAAAGGAGCTGCTAGAAGAATTCCACAATGGTACATGTGGAGGGAACTTCTCTGGACAACTTATAGCAAGAAGGATCTTGGATGCAAGTTATCATTGGCCCACTCTTTTTAAAGATTGTTATAATTATTGTAAGACATGTGATATTTGTCAAACACATGGTAACCGTAAGACTTCATCAGCTCCATTATGTCCTATTCTTCCCCTGGTCCCTTTGAAAAGTGGGGAATAGACATTGTAGGTCCACTTCCAACTACATCATGCCAAAATAAGTATATTGTAGTTGCCACGATTATTTAACCAAGTGGGTCAAGCTAGGCCATTCAAGACAAACTTCTATGGATGAAGTGGCAAGGTTCATATATGAACGCATTGTCACCAGATTTGGTTGTCCATTAGAAATTGTAATAGATCAAGGAAGCCACTTCATTAATGAGGTGGTAGAAGCCCTAGTCAATAAGTTTTCTATTAAGCAAAGGAAGGCAACAACATACAAGCCAAGCACAAATGGACAGTGGAACGAACAAATTTTTGTGTGGTCAAATTCTAGCAAGAGATGCAGCCTTGCAGGTACATAAATGGGATAAAAGGATTCATGCAAAGATTGTGGGCATATAGGAAACATCAAAGTCAGCAACATGATACTCCCATTTCAATTGGCCTATGGCATTGATCCAGCTTCTTCCTATTGAGTTTGATATTCCCACCGTGAGAGTTATGAAAATGAAAGGATGGATGAAAGTGATTCAGTAAAAGAAAGGTTGGTACATCTTCATTTGCTAGAGGAAATGAGGGAAATAGAAAAGGATACAAGCCATAAGAATAAAATGAAGCAGAAGGAATACTTTGATCAAAAGATCCGATTGTCTCCATTTCATGTGAATGACTTGGTCTAGTATATGATTCCGTATACAAAAAAAAGAAGACAGAGAAAATTTCTTCCAAAATGGATGGGGCCCTACAAAATAGTAGCTGTGCATGAAAATGGTACGTATCGACCGGAGGAATTGGATGGCACTCCCATTACAAAATGGGTCAACCACGACAAGTTGAAGATTTTATAAGCACTAGAATAGTCTACTCGAGGACGGAGTAGAAGCTAGAAGGGGAAGATGTCGACACTAAAATTTTCCTCCATAATTTCTATTTCATTAATGTATGTATAGGAATAGGATGTTGTTAAGTATAATTAGTAGTAGCGTCGATAGAAGATAACGGCGCCACAAGACGGTGTCACCAATAATGTGGAGTACGGTAATGAATAGTCAAAGTACAATAGAAATGTTGTAAAAAGTAAATATTTGTCGTAAGTGGTCCCGGTAATGTTAAAATGTCAAAGTTTGGGTAATTAGAGAAGTAGGGTCTACATGATTAGGAATTAGAAATATTATATTGGTAATAAGGACAAGGAGTGAGGTCATAAATATTTTGTGTATTTTATTTGTAAAAAGTCTAAAAATGTGGAACCCATGTAAAATGATAAGGTTTATCTTATCTTAAGAGATAAGCTTACATGTATAAGATAAGAGTTAAGGTATGGAATATGATTTGTCGAGTGGATTTCTTATCCTATCTTAGAGATAGGATGGATAAGCCTGGAAGTTCTATAAATAGAGAGGCCACCCCCCTCATTTAGCATAGAAAGAAGTAGTGAGAAATATTGTAGGAAGTGTGCAAAGGAAGCCATCAGTTAAAGGTGTGTTGAAGAAGCCATCAAGAGGTGTAATTGTAAAGTTTCTCCCATAGTCTTGTTGAAGTACCTCATGGGTGAGATTGTAACAATTTTGTGTTAATATTATAATTTACTTTGATATTTCAGATTTGTCATCATTCCGTCTTATCATAGTCGATGGTATTCTTGTGTTCGGTTGTTGTTTTGTTTCCAGATTACATCCACCAAACTAAAGGCTGTGCATTAGTAAATAATCATAGCACGAGGAGTTCCCGGTGAAGAATTATCATAGTGCCGGATTGGTGATGACAAAGATTACACGATGCCTCGGATGCAGACTAGGAAGTACTTTGAGCCAAAAGGATGAAAATGGGAATGAACATCCAATTTACTTTGGGAGCAGACAAATGAGTAGTGCTGAGGTAAATTATACTGTAACTGAAAAAGAGGCTCTGGCTATCATTTTTGCTGTAAAGAAGTTTAGAAATTACTTTCTAGGGTAAAAATTTCTAGTTGTAACAGATCATCAGGCTCTAAAATATATTGTAAATAAGCCTAACCCATCAGGGAGGATAGCAAGATGGATAATTTTGCTACAAGAATTTGAATTTGATATTATAGATAGGCCAAGAAAGAAGCATGTCAATGCAGATGCACTCTCTCGAGCCTATGATGGTTTAGGATCATCTTGTGATGATGATGATTTCCGATGCAGCCTTGTTATCCCTTGACACAATCCCTAGTGAATACTTAGATATTTAGAATTTTTTGAATGAATTCAAGTTTCCGATGGTGCCAATGCAAAGACTAAGAGAAAGATTACTCAAGCCGATCGTCCATATTCTATTCTCGCATGGAGTATTATTTCGAGTAGGACTCGATGGACAAGATAAGAGGGCGAGTTGGACGTGATCAAGGGAAGGAACTGCTAGAAGAATTCCATAATGGTACATGTGGAGGGAACTTCTCTGGACAACTTACAAAGCAAGAAGGATCTTGGATGCAAAGTTATCACCGCCCACTCTTTTTAAAGATTGTTATAATTATTGTAAGACATGTGATATTTGTCAAACACATGGTAACCGTAAGACTTCATCAGCTCCATTATGCCCTATTCTTCCACTTGGTCCTTTTGAAAAGTGGGGAATAGACATCAGAGGTCCACTTCCAACTACCTCACGCCAAAATAAGTATATGTAGAATGCCATGATTATTTAACCAAGTGGGTCAAGCTAGGCCATTAAAAACAGCTTCCATGGATGAAGTGGCAAGGTTCATGTATGAACGCATTGTCACCGATTTAGTTGTCCATTAGAAATTGTAATAGATCAAGGAAGCCACTTCATTAATGAGGTGGTAGAAGCCTTAGTCAATAAGTTTTCTATTAAGCATAGGAAGGCAACAACATACAAGCCAAGCACAAATGGACAAGTGGAACGAACAAATTTTGTGTTGTGTCAAATTCTAGCAAAAGATGCACTTTACGAGGTACATAAATGGGATAAGAGGATTCATGCAAAATTGTGGGCATATAGAGCAACATCAAAGTTAGCAACAGGATACTCCCCATTTCGGGTTGGCTTATGGCATTGATCCAGCTTCTTCCTATTGAGTTTGATATTCCCATCAAAGTAATGGAAAATGAATGAATGGATGAAAGTGATTCAAGAAAAGAAAGGTTGGTACATCTTCATTTGTTAGAGGAAATGGGGGAAATAGCTAAGGATACAAGCTATAAGAAGAAAATGAAGTAGAAGGAATACTTTGATCAAAAGATCCAAAGTGGTCTCCATTTCATGTGAATGACTTGGTTCTAGTATATGATTCCGTATACAAAAAAAAGACAGAGAAACTTTCTTCCAAAATGGATGGGGCCCTACAAAATAAAGCAAGTGTGGCATGAAAATGGTATGTACCAACTGGAGGAATTGGATGGCACTCCCATTACGAAATGGGTCAACCATGAAAAGTTGAAGATTTTCCAAGCACCAGAATAGTCTACTCCGAGGACGGAGTAGAAGCTAGGAAGGGGGAAGATGTCGACAGAAAATTTTCCTCCGTAATTTCTATTTCATTAATGTATGTATTAGGAATAAGATGTTGTTAAATGTAATTAGTAGTAGCGTATGATAGAAGATAACGGCACCTTCAAGATGCGGTGCCGCCAATAATGTGGAGTATGGTAACATACCAAAGTACAATAGGAATGTTGTAAAAAGTAAATATTTGTCGTAAGTGGTCCCAGTAATGTTAAAATGTCAAAGTTTGGGTAATTAGAGAAGTAGGGTCTACATGATTAGGAATTAGAAATATTATATTGGTAATAAGGAAAAGGAGTGAGGTCATAAATATTTTGTGTATTTTATTTGTAAAAAGTCTAAAAATGTGGAACCCATGTAAATGATAAGGTTTATCTTATCTTAAAAGATAAGCTTACATATACGAGATAAGAGTTAAGGTATGGAATATGATTCGTCAGAGTAGATTTCTTATCCTATCTTAGAGATAAGATGGATAAGCCCTGGAAGTTCTATAAATAGAGAGGCCACCCCCTCATTTAGCATAGAAGGAAGTAGTGAGAAATATTGTAGAGTGGAAGTGTGCAAAGGAAGCCATCAGTTTAAAGGTGTGTTGAAGAAGCCATTAAGAGGTGTAATTGTAAAGTTTCTCCCATAGTCTCGGGTGAAAGGCAAGTGAAGTCAATAACACTTGAAGTACCTCATGGGTGAGATTATGAACAGATTTCATGTTAATATTATAATTTACTTTGATATTTCAGATTTGTCATCATTCATCTTATCATAGTTGATGGTATTCTTGTGTTATGTTGTTGTTTTGTTTCCAGATTACATCCACCAAACTAAAGGTCATGGCATTAGTAAATAATCATAAGACGAGGAGTTCCGGTGAAGAATTATCATAGTGCCGGATTGGTGATGACAAGACCTCTTATATGATCCTACACCTCAATGTAGAAACCCCTGTACAATATTCTCGTCTCAGCTTTTTTCATTCTCCAATCGGTGCTCTCGCGCCCTATTGTTTACAAATGCGTGAAATAGTGCGGTTTGAGCCAATGTAAAGGTGTCAATTGCTATCTTTGTAAAATGTTAGTCGTGGCACCGAAAATGACTACACCGAAACATCTAGGTGGCTAGGTGAACACTAGAGGAGGCATTGTTTTGGTGTGCGACGATGTCATTGGTTTCGGGCTACTTCATTCGGGGGTAGTCCCTTAAGAGCCATGAGACCAAAACATTGTTCAACTTCGACGGTGACTATGCAAACTCCAGTAAAACCTAGAGACATGTCGTCTGATTATAGAACTCAGTGTAGGGACCCTCTACAATAGCTTGTCTTAGTTTTTTCCTTCTCCAATCGGTGCTCTCGCTTCCCTATTGTTTGCAAATGTGTGAAATAGTGCAGTTTGAGCTAGTGTAAGATTGTCAAACGATATATTTTACAAATGGTGGGTCATGGCACCGAACTAACTATGCTAAAATATTTGGGTGGCCAGTGTGATCACTAGAGGAGGTGTCGTTTCAGTGCATGACAACGTCATTGCTTCGGGGCTACTTCATTTGGGTATAGTCCCTTAACAACCCTACGACCAAAGAATTATTCAACTTCGACGGGTGACTACGTGGACTCCATGGCACCTAGAGATGTCTTGTCTTATCCTACACCTCAAGGTAGGGACCCTCAACAATAGCCTGTCTTTGTTTTTTCCTTCTCCAATCGGTGCTCTCGCTACCCTATTGTTTACAAATGCACAAAATAGTGCAATTTGAGCCAATGTAAGGCTATCAAACGCTATATTTTGCAAATGGTGGGTCGTGGCACCAAACTAACTATGCCAACACGTCTTAGTGGCCAAGTGAATGCTAAAGGATGTTTCATTTTGGTGTGTAAAAATGTCGTTGCTTCCGGGATACTTCGTTCGGGCGTAGTCTCTTAAGATCCCTGAGACCAAAAAATCATTCAACTTTGACAAGTGATTACACAGACTTCGTTGCACCTAGAGATGTATTGTATGATCCTACACCTTGATGTAGGGACCCTCTACAATATCATGTCTCATTGTTTTCCTTATCCAATCAATGCTCTCACTGCCCTATTGTTTGCAAACGCGTGAAATAGTGTAGTTTGAGCCAATATAAGGTTGTCAACCACTATATTTTACAAACGGTGGGTCGTGGCACCGGATCGACTACAATGACACATCCATGTGTTCAGGTGAACACTAGATCAGGTTTTGTTTTGGTGCGTAACAACGTCGTTGCTTCTAGGGTACTTCATTCAGGCGTAGTCCCTTAAGAGCCCCAAGACCAAAAAATCATTTAACTTTAACGGGTGACCACAAGGACTCGTGGCACCTCAATATGTCTTGTTTGATCCTACACCTCAAAGTGTAGGGACCATATAAAATAGGTTGTATTAGTGTTTTCCTTCTCCAATTGGTGCTCTCTCACTGCTTCTATTGTTTGCAAACGCATGAAATAGTACAATTTGAGCCAGTGTAAGGCTGTCAAATGCTATATTTTACAAATGATTAGTCGTGGCACCAAACCAACTATGTCAACATGTCCAAGTGGCTAGGTGAATGTTAGAGGAGGCATCGCTTTTGGTGCATGACAACATTGTTACTTCTGGGCTACTTCGTTTGAGCGTAGTCCCTTAAGAGCCCTGAGACAAAAAAATTGTTCAACTTCAATGGGTGACTACGCAGACTCCGTCACACCTAGAGATGTCTCATCTCATCCTACACCTCGACATAGGGACCCTTTAAAATATTATTTCTCAAAGTATTTTCCTTCTCCAATTGGTGCTCTCGTTTCCCTATTGTTTGTAAACACGCGAAATAGTGCAGTTTGAGCCAATGTAAGGTTGTCAAACGCTATATTTTACAAACGGTAGGTCATGGCACTAAACCGACTATGCCAACACATCCAGGTGGCAAGTTGAAAACTAGAGTAGGCGTAATTTTGGTGCACAAAAATTTCTTTGCTTATGGGCTACTTCATTCATGTGTACTCGTTAAGAGCCCTGAGACCAAAAATTGTTCAACTTCGACGGGTGACTACACAGATTCCGTGGTACCTAGAGACATCTCATCCAATCCTACACCTCAGTGTAGGGACCCTCTACAATACCATGTCTTAGTTTTTCCTTCTCTAATTGGTGCTCTCACTATCCTATTGTTTGTAAACATGTGAAATAGTGTAGTTTGAGCCAGTATAAGGTTGTCAAACGCTATATTTTGCAAATGGTGGGTCATGGCACCAAACCGACTATGCCGACACATCTGGGTGGCTAGGTGAATACTAGAGGAGGCATCATTTTGGTGTGGAACAATGTCATTGCTTCAGTGCTACTTTGTTCAGGCGTAGTCTCTTAAGAGCCCTGAGACCAAAAAATTATTCAATTTCAATAGGTGACTACATGGACTCCATGGCACCTACAGATGTTGCATCTGATCCTACAAATTTGAGTAGGACCCTCTACAATAGTTAGTATCAGTTTTTTCCTTCTCCAATCGGTGCTCTCGTTGCCCTATTTTTTGCAAATGCGCAAAATAATGCAGTTTGAGCTAGTGTAAGGCTGCCAAATGCTATAGTTTGCAAATAGTGGGTCGTGGCACTGAAATGACTATGTTGACAAGTCTAGGTGGCTAGGTGAATACTATAGGAGGTATCTTTTTGTGCATGAAAACATTGTTGCTTCCGAGCTACTTCATTTGAGCGTATTCCCTTAAGATCCCTGAGACCAAAAAATTGTTCAACTTCGACGGATGACTACTCGTAATCTGTGTGGCACCTAGAGAAGTCTTGTTTGATCCTAAACCTCGGTAGGACCCTCTACAATAGTCTGTCTTGGTTTTTTTCTTCTCTAATAAGTGCTCTCTCTACCCTATTGTTTACAAATGCAAGAAATAGTGCAGTTTGAGCTAGTGTAAGGTTATCAAACACTATCTTTGCAAACGGTGGGTCGTGGCACCAAACCAAATGTGCACACACATAGGGATGGTCTTGTAAACACTTAGGGAGGCATCATTTTGATTCTATAAGCTCCAAGTTCTTCTGGGCTACCTCCTTTAGAGCCAAGAATCCCCTCCACATGTACATAAATCATTGTTAATTACTTCTCTTTTCTTGTAAAACAATGAAATCTTCTCTTAGCTTTGAGAATTTACAATTATCTACTAACATTGCTAACCACGTGAAGGTGGAAGCATTTCGCACCACTAACTCCGCATATAAAATTGTTAGTCAATGAAATTTAATTTTCAAATCAAAACCATACTAGATATATACAAAATACACAAATTTAATAAAATATATGAACCTAAATCTATCAAACTAAAAAGTTTATATATACCAAAGAAATTATATCAAATAAATTATATATACCAAACATGAGCATTGTAAATTTATTCCAATGAACCATCAGGATCAGATCTACTCTGAATAGCAGACATGATTGCTTCATGATCTAACTCTCAAACCTTCCAAAGAATCTTAATATTAGGCCTTCCTCGATATCTATACAGCTGAATATTTGTTGCTAAAACTAGATGTAAATACAAGAGTATTTTCTTGTGTGTCTCAAAGTATTCAAACACCCAAACAAAGGATTTTTTTAATGGATACCATTGAAGCCAAGTTCCAAAGAACTACACCCGACCACCGTAGGGTACTCAATATCTTCGCCATCTATAATAGGAGAAGTCAAATTATTTCTTTCCTCGATGCAACAACATAAGATATAGTCTATTCCTTCTTAATTATCTTCTCATTGCAATAAGCTGCAAAACACATGTCCAACAAAAAAACAAAGGTTTCAACTCAAATTTAAATTATACATATTAAAATTTCAATGAACATAACTCAATACAAAAATTGTAAATAACCATGAATACCTTATCACACCAAAATCAAAATTTCATCAAATTTCTTGGATGTTGTAACTTCATATGCAGAAACAAGTCATAATGTTTGTGGAGGTTGATAACTAGGAAGCAGATTTAGAGGCCTACAAATCCATCCATCTATTGATTCTTGTGAATAACACTCAACAAATGACAAATTTGATACAATATGAATAAAACATGTCAAATTTCTTGTCCAAGCAACCCACGAAGTAGCGTTTGAGCTGCAAAATGAGTGCGTATCACTGGACCCACCGAGTGGCATACAATCCTCATAGTTAGCAATTTTTTGTTCCTCTATCAACCAAAAATATCTGCGAACTGTGGAATTTTCTTGAGAACCTCGGGGCATATTGTCAATACACCATATGCTCTTTACATCTTTCAATTTAGCACCATCCTTATACTTCAACTCTTCTCTTGCAAGAGATCTTTTCACACATGCCCCCGATCATCATGCTCTCCTTTCCCATGTCCAACGACAGAGAAATTTAAAATATGTTGCACACCCATCTTGTTGTGCATCCTGCTCATCCAATAAAAAAATCATGCATTCTTAAACTGAGACATGCAATTATCTGACCATATATAATGTTGTTTGAACTAGATGTCCCTATCAGAAAAGTTTTCATAAAATATCTAAAAACACCCTTGCACAAATTCAGTAGAATGAGTACGATCATCACTGACATAAAAGTGGTACTCTCTTAAGAAAATTTGATCATTTTATGTATTTTCAAGAGAATTTATAAATGTTATATGCACAAAAATGGAAACTTGTACTAAGTTGTAATATTACGATTGAACCTCCATTTGTGGTTGCAATGTGTAATTCTCTGCAAAATTGACCACTGAAACAATAGTACTAGTAGGAAATGTGTCCTTGCATATCTTGAAATATTCATCCAACCATTGAGCTCTGTGTGTATGCCTAGCATACTCATAAACAATTTCATCCTTAAATTTTCTCATAAATTGAAAAATAGACATATGTTATGTAACTAGCTCACACCGTTTAGACTCTTTTCCATCTTTTAACTGGTATGCAACTGATTTATATTTATAAAACTCAACTAAATTGTGTCCTATTTCACCTTCAATTTTCTCATGAATGTAACTTTCTAATTTAGGTAATTCATCGCATGTACCACAATTTCCATCTAAACAATCTTGACTATAAAAAAATTGTCCAACTTATTTTTCACAAAATATCATAGGAATGAAATCCCTAGAAGATATTGGTGGAATTTGAACACCACATTCCAATAACATAGTTTTAGAATGAAAATTAGAACGAATACGTAAAAATTTATCGCAATGCATCACAAATTCAACATGTGTCCTACAAAAACAAGTGGTGCGAGCATGGTTGATTTTCACGTAGAATGGTTTCAACATTTCAAAAGAACATTGACTAATTTTAATTTCTAGATGCTCTTGTTCAAACTTACAAAAAAATTGAGTTTGATTCATATCTAAGAAATGATTTGGATGTGGTTCGCGATTAGTAGAACCAACTCTTTGTTTTACAATATCTCTTGTATTAGGTGAAACTCTAGTATTATCATGCCAAAATTGAATAACTTATCTTATAACATTAGAATTATATTTTTCCTTACACGGTGCTCTAGCGAGAAAAATGCCTAAAAATCGGTGTTATTGAGTGATTGATCAAGGATATTACATCTTTCAATTGCTTTCATTAGAGTTTTTCGACTAACTTGCAACATTCGAATTGTTTACGTAATTAAAAATTATTATTTTATTGATTCACTTACAACACTAGAAGCAAGTACATGATGCACAATATTACTATCCATAGTGTGTCTCTTGACACCAACAAAGTGTGATATGCATCATGAAGGTTTTCAACAATTGTATAGGTTTGACCACGTATATTAGATGTTCATCAATCCTAAGGTGTTTAAAATGTCAATTTCATCAAACTAACCAACAATCTGACATCTTTGGGAATCATTTAAAATTTCAAAATGATTATCCCAAATTTCAATGGATTTTCTTCGATTTTATGTTCAGAAATTTTGTTAGACATTGGTTTTAAAATGTTTCCATAAATTTCAATAAAATAATTAGATTTCTTACAGAAAATCCTAGGAGGTGTTTTTGTCAAATTTTACTTGTCTATAGTTTCAACCTGAATTTCCTTATTCACATTTTCATTGTCTCCTTCAATTTCAACATTTGCTACATCACGAGTATTTAATTCTTCTTCAACATTGACAATAAAAACATCTTCATCACGAGTATTTAATTCAACTTCAACATTGATAGTAGAAACATTACCTGGTTCCTCATTGCTTACAATAGTAGGGGTTGAAGATGAACCTCTTCTTGATTCACGAAGATTCCACATTCGCTCAACATTTTGAAATTTGTTTGCCTCTAATTCGTTTGGTGTTTTTTACTTAATGACTTCCTTTTTTGACTTTGTTTCTTATCTCCCATGATGTTTTGCTTCCGGTGATAAAAAACATGCAAACAACAACACAATTTCATAGTAATTCATACAGTAAAGTCAAATAGTAAAAATCTCATGGTAATTAGAACATTAGGATGTGTGTAAATATGATTTAAGAACTACGATCATGTTTTACAAACGACACTCACAATTTATAAAGCGTGATCATATTTCTTAAATCATATTTACACACATCCCAATGTTCTAATTACCATGATACAAGAAGAAGTGTGATCGTGGTTTAGAAACCGCGATCGTGGGTCTATCTATATCATCAAATCTGACCCTAAGGCTCGAAGAAAAAAATTCCCCAACCAAAGCTATGGAAGGTCATTATGAAGAGTAAAAGGTCAAAAAACTTCAAATTTTCTCTTCCACGGACTTGAACCATGCTGAAAAATAGAAAACATTTCACAAAAATGGTGCCATTGCATAGAGGAGACTGTTATCTTCGTAGAAATATTAATTTTAAAGTGAATAGAATAAGATAAATATCATTTTATAATTTTTTACTAACAATAGGTTTTTAAGACGTTTTTTCCTGTGAATGTTCATGTCTACGTTTAAGACTGCAAATTTTATTTCGCTTATCAAAATGTGATAAAAATTATACCATCCCAAGCATGGATAAATTCTATACAAGTTAATATATATATATATTTGATTTCGATATTTTTGATATAGTTATGGCGAGAAAACAAGCGCTCCATTTTCTAAATCTTTTTAGACCACTTTCATGGAAAAAATCATAAAAAAATATTGCTCAAAAAAATAGAAAATAAAATCCATCCTGAGAAAACTACATCTAAGTTTTCACCAAATAAAAAAAAGATTTGGTTATCCAAATTGAGAGCAAACAGAATACAATCTTATAGGGTTTTTTAAAAAAACCAAGTCATATAATTTTAAGTGTTTAATATAGCTAAACTTGTCCATTTTTAAAAAAAAAAGTAGTTTAAACTAGATCTGGATGCTATGATTCATAGTTATATTAATTTTTCTAATTTTGAGTGTGCATATTGCTAATAATCCCTACAAGTTGAGATTTTTCTGTTTTTTACAATATGATGTCCACTTATGACCCCTTTTTTGTCCACCAACTTGCTGCACTTACCCTCAAGAATACATTCATGTTTTCATGTATAGATGAATTGATGGACTACTTTAATGGAGTGTAATGCTTCTCAAGGCTAGACTTGAAGAACATATCTAGATCTTAATATTTGCATCGAGAGAAGAGGATGAATAACAAATCACACTCAAGACAAAGGAAGGATTATATGAATGCTTATATATGCCACTCAAGTTGGCAAGAATGATCGTATATATTGTGAATGAAGCATTGAAACCAATCCTTGGTAAGTTTGGTAATGTATACTTAGATGAAATTTTGGTGTTTAAAAAGATAAAAGAGGAGAAACTAGAGCACATACACAAAGTCTTGAGGTATTTATAGGGATAAAAATTGTTGATCAATGTAAGAAAATGCAACTTCATGCACAAATATTTGGTGTAATTGGGTTATGTGATATACCAAGACGAGGATGGACCAAAATAAGGAAAACAAGATAATGGAGTAGACATCATCAAGGAATATGAATATAAAAATTATTTTTCATGGTCTTGTAATATTATATAAATATTTCATCATAAAATATAGTTATATATGTATAACGATAAAAAGGTGATGAGAGGAGTTTGATGAGACTTTTTTGGACCAAATAATATGGGTACATATACGAAGATTTGAACCATCAAATTACAGATTAAATAGTTATAACATTACTTGATTTTAGTGAAGTCTTCCAAATGGATTATGATGCAAGTGAATTGTTCATAGGAAAATTATTGAGTAAATAGGGAAGGGCAATAGGTTACATCGGTGAGAAGTTTAATGATTTGAAAGGAAGAGATAATCAATCTATGATAAAAATCATTATGTGAATGTGAAATCACTCAATATGAGGAGAAATTATCTATTACAAAGAGAATTGGTATTGAATATATGGATCATATTACATTACATTTCATTAGCATCAAGGAAATTAAGTTGGAGACATGTGAAATAGACTAATTTCTTGTAGAGATACTCTTTTTGTTGAAAACCAAAATGGGAAATAAAAAAGATTATAGATGGTTTGAGTTGAACGATTATTTTTTTGAATTAAATGAGAATTGAAATCTTATAGTTTTTGTTAGTGCAAATTATAAGCACCCCAAATCGACCTTCAGATCTGCTATAGATAAATGGTCAATTTGGTGTGAATGCACAACATTGAGTTTTCCCTAAGTGTGGGACCTTGCAAATTGGGAAAACTCTCCAGATTGAGGCTGGTTCCTATTCCTCTGTTTAGGTGTATACATGTAATTTTTGCACGGTTTTGATTCAAAATTCCTACTCTAAAACTACCAAGGAGACAAGGTTTAGAGAAAACATGGAAATGGGAAACAAAACTAAGAAAAAAATAAAAAAACAGTTGATACACCAAAGGAGTCATGAACTTCTTGTTTTGCAAAAAGACACGAGATCATGAAGATTGTAGTACCAAAACATGCATGATTACCAAAATGAAATGAAGGATCGAGAAGACAATGATAAATGCATGAGAGGATTGAAAATTAATCACAGAACATACATTATCATTTCCAAGATTTGATATAATACGTTGCTTGATAGCAAAGAGGTAAAAAATGAGTTATAATCTCCATGGGAGGTCTGAAATTCTACAAATCTACCTGCTAAGGAAGAAAAGAGAGCTTGCAAGAGCAAGAATGTCCAACCCTTACAAAATGAGCCAAAATTGGTTTTTAACGATGAAGTAAAACGAAGAAAGCTGAAAAAACATGGGCAAATGATTCGACATCTCCAACCACTAACAAGATTCATTTAAGTTCTTCATCTGTTGATGGGCTCGATGTAAAAGCTCATATTTACATGCATCTACTTCGTAACCAAAGAAAATTACCATACTTCATTAATTTTGGTGGTTGGGGTCATTTTCTACAATTTTTCCATGCCAGGGGATGTTTTCTCAATTTTCTCCCAAAAACTCCATCAAAATTGAAAATTTAAGTTTCTATCATGTAGATAATTTCAATAGCTTTCCAATGACACAAAAATCACAAAAGACCGAGTTCTAGTTCGAAATATATGCCCTTCTGAAGATTTAGGGTAAAACAAGAAAACTTCGGGCAAAATTCAGGTTCACGAGCCAAAATTTGAACTTGTTCCCTCTTTTTTCAAATTGGGAAAAATTCCCAAAAATTCTCCACGCCCTACTCCACCAGCGACACGTGGCACCCTCTTGTTCAACCACGGGCCCAAAACAAGATTTTGCCTCTTTTCGCAAAATTTGGAAAATTTCCCAAGATTCTCCGTGGGCCCGACTCCCGCTGATGACATGGACACGTGGGCCCACCCTATTGGTCAATGGGACTACGGGTTCAAGTTTTCATTTTTTTGCTTTTGTGGTTTTGGCAAAAAACTGAAAATCCTTCCCTTCCCCGACTCTGTTGATGACATGGACACATGGTGCCTCCTGATTCGATGCGGGGGCCTTAACAAATTTTCTCCATCCTCCTCCATGGGCCCACGAGCTAGTTTGTGACTTTAAACCTTTTAGATAAAAGGGATAAGTGCCGAATTTCTCTCTGCGCCTCCACTCCGCCTTGACACATGGCACTTTCTAATCAGCCTACGGGCCTACTTAGGGAAAATTTCCCCTCCAAACTCCGCTGAGCCATAACTCAAAAAATACAAGGAGTTAGGAGGACTTCTTTACCTTTCTAGAAAGGGGAAGAAAAATCCTATCTGATGAAGCCATTTCTAGAATCTTTTGAGTGCTTACAATGTGTGAAAATTTAAGTTGAATCACAAGGAAGGAAAGAATGAAGGCAAGTTAGCCAAAATAGCGGGGCTCATTTTGGATAACAATTTTGGCGACTCAGAGGGGTCATCTGCCTGCTAGATGAATGATTAGTGGCCTTTTGAAGCATCCATTGGGCATGGAGTCAAGCCTAATAAATTGATTCTGATCTGAACTATGAAAATATGACCTCTGAGCCACTTGGAAACCCACTTTGAAACTAAAACCGATCTTCACCAAAATGCCACTTTGAAATGGGTGTGCAAGAGCAACCAAAACAGCACCAAAAAACTATGTAAAAAATTGGAAATCATATATACCCCAAGTGGAATATGCGAGTGTGCGCAAATGCTTCTTATACTGAAAGAAAACCTACCTATAATACTCTAACCAAGAGCGAAGGTAAGCTAAACAAACCCTACAACTGGTTGTGTAAAATAGCTTCCTTTCTTCAAAATGGGCAACCATGCAAATGATTTGGAGCTGATCATGGCTGGTTGGATGAGTGGAAAATCAACAAGAAGTTGTTCTTCTACCCAAATTAGCAAGGTGTCAACTAAAAACAAATTGAATACCTCTTTTAGTTTCTCTGCATTTGGATTGTAGAGGTATTGCAACTGATCCTTGGTACTTTGAAGCTCATACTCATGCTCAGAAGTAAGCATGACCATTGGAAACTCCTCCTTTGGCTCCAATGAAGCCAAATACCTAATTGGGAAAGGTATGATCCATTTGATATTCCCATAGCTCTGAAATTATCCTCCAAAAATGGAGTCTTCTTGCAGACCTCCTTGGGTGGATGGTGTGGAAGAGGTGATGGAATCCTCATGCTCTTTCCCTTATTCCTCCAATGAAGAACATGGAATATTTAAATCTTCCAATCTTGGTTCCAAAAGGCTGTTACAAAATAGAGGTTGTTGTTTTTCAATGTTCTCCTTTGTGCTAATAAGCTCTTGATGTTGGAGAATGAACCTTGAAGAAAAAAATGTTGTAATTTCAATTGGCTCCTCATCCAAACATTTTTCTAAGTCTGATAAGCAATCAAACTCTTCAATGTCCTACTGTAACAAAGTCTCTTCCTCTTGCATGGTGACTTTCAAATCTGCATTTTCTTCACCATGTGCAACTTCATTTTCAAACATGAAACTTGGCAGCTCGAACTCATCCAAAAAATTAGATTTTTAGAGAGATGAAGTGGGAGAGAAACATGGAATTTCTTGTGCCTTTTGCTCACAATTTGGACCTGTTTTGTTCCCTCCATAATGGATTCATTGATCAAATCAGCCCCTTCAAACAAAAGCAAAAATGTATCAATAATGCTTCCTTCTTCTATTGTTGAAAAAATGACTTGATCTCATCCATTTGCTCCTCAAAAATGGGGTTTTGAGCTGGTTTTTCTTCCTCCATAATGACTGATTTTGCAGTGCAAATTAGATCAGCATTTTCTTTGGGCAAAGTGCCAATATGGACACCCAACTCATCACAAACAAACTACTATTTTTCTTACTTCACTTCTGCTATAAAATCAGCCTTGTTCACCACTTGTTCCCCAACTCCAAATTCCTCTTTTGGCTTCATCATCAAGGGGATTTTTGTGATCCTTAATTTGAGAGCCCAAATCTTCATATTGTCTGTCATTTCTTTTCTATTGGGTTCCTCTTCTTGCTGTTCTCCTTGACTGGATTTCTGATTTTCATTTTCCCAACATGGATTTGGGAAGGAAAGAGAAGGAATGGGTTAGGATTCAACCATTTTTTCATTTGTTTATGGTGGTGGAAGAGATGAAACTTCTTGTTTCCTTGGATTGGAAGGTATTTCTTTTATTTCTTGTGGACGGGATGACTGTTCGGAAGGGAAAATGATAGAAGAGTTGAGATGAGGTGGAAGAATAGGGGATGGAGAAATGGAATTAACTTCCTGGGACAACGGATGGGCAACTTGAAACTTGCACCTGCTTGAGATAAAACAGTTAGGAAAGATGAAAAGAAAAAGCATGAGATGGTGTGCTTATCTATTGATAAGGTTGTTGAATACTCCTCTCATACACCTCTATTCCCTCAATCCACTTTGCAAGCAATGGCTGCGTTGCAACAATGAAGTCAATTTTCTCTTATGGTCTATAATGCCTTAGAAAATGTCCGACCCATAGACAAGGTGCTCTGCAACCGATTCCAAATGCTTTCATTTGTGTTTGAGCCTTGGATTGCACCATGTTTGCCTCCATATTTTGGGTTTTCTCCAACAAATCTACATTTTCTTCTTGACTGCCCTCACAATCTACGTACCCTTATGCTTGACATGCTTCATAGCCAAACTGATTTTGGCATTGCTTAGATGGGTATGCATATTGGTTCGAATCATCAAAATTATGATCGGAGGATTTGAAAAACATGTTAGAGGTGGAAAACATTGCTTCTACTGAAATTTTAGATTCCATGGGGAAAATGAAGTCATGATTGCACAACTTCATGGGATGAAAGAAGAATGAAGAGATGGAAGGAAAATGAAATGAAAAATGAAAGAAAATGAATGGAAAGAAGGTTTGCAACTTTAGAGATGGGTTGTTGATTAGATGGAGTCACCAGATGTGTTTGCAAGTGCCTCTAAAGGATGAAATTTTAAACAAGAACACATCAACCTATAAAAATGAAGTGGAAGACCTCTTTTTCCCACCAGGGTGTGCCAAAACTGTTAGTGCAAATTCACAGCACCCCTAAATTGACCTTCAAATCTGCTATAGACAAATGGTCAATTTGGTGTGAATGCACAACATTGAGTTTTACCTAAGTGTGGGACCTTGCAAATTGGGAAAAATCTCCAAATTGAGGCTAGTTCCTACTCTTCTGTTTAGGTGTATGCATGTAATTTTTACGAGAGGTTCTGATTCAAAATTCCTACTCTAAAACTACCAAGGAGATAGGGTTGAGAGAAAACATGGAAATGGGAAACAAAACTAAGAAAAAATAGAATGGTGATACACCAAACGAGTGTTGAACTTCTTGTTTTGTAAAATAGATAGAGATCATGAAGATTGCAGCACCAAAACATGCACAGATTACGAGAATGCAATGAAGGTGTTATCCAAAATGAGCCCCCTGCTTATTTTGGCTAACTTGCCTTCATTCTTCCCTTCCTTGTGCTTCAAATTCAATTTTCACACATTTTAAGAACTCAAGGGTTTCTAGAAATGGCTCCATCAGATAGGATTTTTCTTCCCCTTTCTAGAAAGGTAAAATTTTCCTCCTAACTCCAAATATTTTGAAAGTTATGGCTCGCAGAGTTTTTTGGGGAAAATTTCCCTAGGCAGGCCCACGGCCAATGAAATGGTGCCACGTGGTGGTGGAGGTCGGGGTAGTGGAGAAAAGTTGGAGAATTTTCCAAGAAGAGGGAAAAGGGTGCAAAGGGAAAATTTTGGCCCGCAGGCCCGTGGAGGAGGATGGAGAAAAAGTTGCGGAAGGCCCACGGCCAATGAGGAAGTGACACGTGTCCATGATAGTGGTAGGAGTTAGAGGCACGAAGGAAACTTTGGTTTTTTGCCAAAGCGATAGAGGCACAAATGGAGAAAAAGAAGCGCGCCCCCGCCAAGCAACCAGAAGCCGACACATGCCACCGAGAGCAGCGGAGCGCGGGGAAAATGTGGGAATTTTTCCCAATGTGAAATCAAAGGAAAAAGGTGAGGTTTGGGCCCGCATTTCCATCAGTGAATGGGAAAGTGCCACGTGTCACCGGGAGAGTGGGGCGCAGACTAATTTTGGGAAATTTTCCCAATGCAAAAATCAAAGGGGAAAAGTGATGTTTGGGCCCGCGATCCCATCGGTGAACTAGGAAGTGACACATGGCAAGAGAGCAAGTGGGGCACGGGGATTTTGGGAAATTTTTCCAAATTCAAAAAAGGGGAAAAAATTCAAATTTCGGCCCACGAACCCATTTTTGCCCTAATTTTACCAGTTTTGCCCTAAATCTTCAGAGGGGCATAACTTTCGATCCCAAGCTCAGATTTTCATGTTCTTTATATCATTGGAAAGCTGTTGAAATCATCTACACAATGGAGGGTTAAATTTTTATTTTTGATGGATATTTATAGGATAAAAATAGGAAAACGTCTCTAGCATACAAAAACATAGAAAACGCCCCCAACCACCAAAATTAATGAAGTATGGGCCTCTTTCTTGCTCTGCAGAGCAATGTACTTTGGTATATGGGTTTTTCCATGAAGCCCATAAATTTACAGTGATATTGGAGGATTTTTCAATGGTTGGAGTTTCAATTTGATTTTCCCACATTTTCCACATTTCTTTCATTCTGTTCAATGGTTAAAATCCAGATTTGGCTCATTTGTAAAGGTTGTTCATCATTCTTCTCTGCCTCTCCCTTATTTTCTTCCCCAGGGTCGAAAATGGAGTTTGAACCTCCTCCCTTGCTCTGTAATGACATTTTTTCCTCTTACTAGTAAAATGATGTTTTGTGCAAACTTCTAGAGCAATAAAAAACGTGTTTTGTGATGCATTTGTCCATCCTTGCTCATTTTGCTTGTCTTCTTCTTACCTCTCTTCATTACAGGTATTTGTGCATGTTTGAATGTTCATTGCAGGTTTTGGAGTTGTGTTCATGGAGTTTTGGAACATTTTTGTGTGAAATTTATCCTTAGTTTTGTGATGCACTTGTCCATCCTTTCCATTGCTCACCTCTTCTTGTTCCATGACAGTTTTGATAGATGTTCAACATTTTCCTTCTCTGGTGTATCACCTTGTTTTAGTGTAGGCTCTATTTTTCCCTCTTTTCTCTCTCTTTGTCTCCTTGGCATAGTTAGATTAGGATTAGATTAGCTTGCCTGCATTGGAATAACTTGTGGCAGGTAGTTTAGGAAGAGGAACTAGCCTTCTCTAGAGAGCTTTCCCCATTTTCAAAGGTCCCACACTTTGGGATAGCTCAATGTTATGCATTCACACCGAATGACATTGCCTTAGAAAATTAGATCCATAGGTCATTTTTGGGGTTGTGAATTTACACTACTTGATTTTGGCACGCGGTGGGACCTTAGAGGTCTTCCACTTCATCTTTTGTAGGTTGATGTGTTCTTGTGAAGATTTCGGCCTTTGGAGGTAATTGCAAACACATTTGACGACTCCATCTAGTCAATAACTCATTCTCTAAGTTGCAAGACTGTTTCCATTCATTCTTCTTTCCATCTCTTCCATCTTCTTTCATTCCATGAAGTTGTGCAATCATGACTTCATTTCCCCCATGGAATTTGCATTCACAACATGTTTCTCAAATCCTCCAGATCAGTATTTTGATCATATTCAAAACCAGTATGCATACCCATATGAGCAATGCCAAAATTAGTTTGGATATGAAGCACATCAAGCACAAGGGTATGCAGATTGTGAGGGCAATCATGAAGAAAATGTAGATCTGCTAGAGAAGATCCAAAAGATGGAGGCAAGCATGGTGCAATCTAGGGCTCAAGCACAAATGAAAGCATTTGGAATCGGTTGTGGAGCACCTTGTCCATGGGTGGGACCTTTTCCAAGGCATTACAACCCTCAAGAGAAACTTGACTTCATTTTTGCAACACTGCCATTGCTTGCAAAGTGGACTGAAGGAATAGAGGTGTATGAGAGGAGTATTTAGCAACCTTGTCAATGGGTAAGCACACCATCTCATGCCTTTTCTTTCCCTCTTTCCCAATCTGTTTTATCTCAGCAGTGTCAAGTTTTAAACTCTCCATCTGTTGTCCCAAAAGTTGATTCCATTTCTCCATCCCCTAGTCTTCCACCCCATCTCAATTCTTCTATCCTTTTCCCTTCCAAACAGCCATTCCCTCCAAAGAAACAAGAGTTTCTACCTCCTCCAACACCACAAAAAATTACAAAATCAATTGAGTCACAACCCACCCCTCCTCTTGCATTCCCAAATCCATGTTGGGAAGATAAAAATCAGAATGCCAGTCAAGGAAAACAACAGCAAGAAGAAGATCCAAACAAGGATGAAAAGATCAAAAGTTTGTTGAACTTGGCTCTCAAATTCAGGATTACAAAAATCCCCTTGATGGTGAAGCCAAAAGAGGAAGTTGGAGTTGAAGCAACAGTGGTGGTTGAGGCTGAGTTTGCAGCAGAAGAAGAACAAGAACAAGAGGAAAAGAATCAACAGTTTGTTGGTGATGAGTTGGGTGTCCATGTTGGCACTTTGCCCAAAGAAAATGCTGATCCAATTTGCACTACAAAATCAGTCATTGTGGAGGAAGAAAAACCAGCTCCAAACCCCATTGAAGAGGAGAAAATGGAAGAGATTAAATCATGTTTGAAGCCATTGGATGAAGGAAGCATTATTGATGAATTTTTGCTTTCATTTGAAGGGGCTGATTTGATTAATGAAACCGTTATGGAGGTGAACAAAACAGGTCCAAATTATGAGAAAAAGGCACAAGAATTTCCATGTTTCTCTCCCACTTCATCTCTCCAAAAATCTGATTTCTTGGATGAATTCGAATTGGCAAGTTGCATGTTTGAAAATGAAGTTGCACATGGTGAAGAAAATGCAGATTTGAAGGTCACCATGCAAGAGGGAAAAGCTTTGTTGCAGTGGGATAGTGAAGAGTTTGATGGTTTATCAGACTTAGAGGAGTGTCTTGAGGAGGAACCAACCTTCTCTGGAAAGCTTTTCCCATTTGCAAAGGTCCCACACTTTGAAAAAGCTCAATGTTGTGCATTCACACCAAATGACATTGCCTTAGAAAAAGCAGATCCATGGGTAATTTTGGGGGTGCTGTGAATTTCCACTAAATGAAGGATGAGAAGACAATGATAAATGCATGAGAGGATTGAAAATTGATCACATAACATACATTATCATTTCCAAGATTTGATACAATACGTTGCAATAGCAAAGAGGCAAAAAATGAGTTACAATCTCCATGGGAGGTCTGAAAATTTACAAATCTACCGCTACTAAAGAAAAGAGAGCTTGAAAGAGCAAGAATGTCCAACCCTTACAAAATGAGCCAAAACTGGCTTTTAATGATGAAGCAAAATGAAGAAAGGTGAAAAAACGTGGGTAAATTATTTGACATCTCCAACCACCAAAAATATTAATTTAAGTTCTTCATTTGTTGATGGGATCGATGCAAAATCTCATATTTCCATGCATCTACTTCATAAACCAAAGAAAATGACCCATACTTCATTAATTTTGGTGGTTGGGGTCATTTTCTGCAATTTTTCCATGTCAGGAATGTTTTCCCAATTTTCTCCCATAAAAATCCATCAAAATTTAAAATTGAAGTGTCCATCATGTAGAGAATTTCAATAGCTTTCCAATGACACAAAAATCACAAAAACTTGAGCTCGGTTCGAAAGATATGCCCCTCTGAAAATTTAGGGAAAAACAGGTGAAATTAGGGCAAAATTCAGGTTCGCGGGCTGAAATTTGAACTTTTTCCCTCTTTTTTCAAATTGGGAAAATTTCCCAAAAATTCTCCATGCCCCGCTCCACCACCGACATATGGTGCCCTGCGGGTTCGGCCGTGGGCCCAAAACAACATTGTGCTTCTTTTACCAAAATTGGGAAAATTTCCCAAAATTCTCCACGGGCCCGACTCCCATTGATGATGTGGACACATGGCACCATCCTATTGGTCAATGGGACCATGGGTTCAAGTTTTCATTTTTGCACTTTTGCGGTTTTGGTAAAACCGAAAATCCTTCCCTTCCCCCGACTCCCGCTGACGACGTGGACACGTGGCGCCTCCTGATTCGATGCGGGGGCCTTAACCAATTTTCTCCATTCTCCTCCATGGGCCCATGGGCCGGTTTGTGACTTTGTACCTTTTAGCCAAAAGGGCTAAGTGCCGAATTTCTCTCCACGCCTCCACTCCGCCTTGACACGTGGCACTTTCTAATTGGCTATGGGCCTGCCTAGGGAAAATTTCCCCTCCAAACTCTCGCCGAGCCATAACTCGAAAAATACAAGGAGTTAGGAGGACTTCTTTACCTTTCGGAAAGGGGAAGAAAAATCCTATCTAATGAAGCCATTTCCATAATCTTTTGAGTGCTTGCAATGTGTAAAAATTGAATTTGAAGCACAAGGAAGGAAAGAATGAAGGCAAGTTAGCAAAAATAAGTAGGGGCTCATTTTGGATAATAGTTTTACACCATGTGTTTTACAAAAATAAACTATTTGAGTCTTCTTTGTTAAATTCCTAGATAGGCTACAATAGTAGATATAACAGTAATATAACAATGAAGTATAGATCTGACCTAAGAAATAAGAAAAGTAAGTAAAACCCTAAGTGAAATGAAGAGTTAGAACACTTAGTTGATTTAGTAATAGTCTCGATAGTGTGTGAAGGTAGAAGACTTGAAAAATAGAAGTGCATGATGTCATGATCGAGCCAGAAAAATGTAGGAGTGCAAGAGAAGTAGAGACCATGGTGCTCGAACTAGTATTGTGTCACTGTGCACTAGGCTCCCTCTTTGCTAGGGTCTACGCAGATGCTCAAAAAATAAAATTTAGAGGGTCACAAACTTATCCGAAATCCTCACTATCTATCATGATAATGTTTCACTATGATTGCTGATGTCATTGATAACCTGTAATAAATAAGACCACTTGCAAAAAGCCCAAAAGTACATAAAATAATAAAAATTAAAGATGTAAAATAAGGGTTTAGACTGTCCTCAAATTTCAAAAAGTGATATTATGACTAAGCGTTGCATTACATCTCATACCTAATGTATTTATATGTGTGTGTGAAATTGTTCCTTTGGAGGCTCTTATGCGTGTCACCCTTGATAGCAAGCAAGTAGCTAGATGTAAAAGATGTAAATATTTTTTTGCATGGAAAAATGAACTTCCCCTCCTATGGAGTGTATGTAGAATAACCAACCCTTATCCCTTGGATGAAGCTAGATGGATGTAATGATGCTCTTTATATGTCTTTAAATTCAACCTTAGGTGGTGATAGTTGATGATTAGAGCTTGGTCCTTTAATTTGATCCCATAACATTATATTTATATGCTTCCCTTGCTTGAATTTTGTAATTGATCACTAAAAGGCCGACCCTAAGAGATAAGGATGCCTAACAGCTAGAAAGGACCCAAAAAGGAGTGAGTAAAATATAAAGAGGTCTACGACACCTAGAGGGGATGAGGGAACTTAGGTGCCGACGTCCCGGCTTGGCACTAGTGTCTAGATCCGAGAGAAAGTATGATATGTGAGGCCAAGAGGGAGAACATAAAGGAACCTAAGAGGACAAATATAGTGATCAATTAGTACTTTTCTCCCTTAGAAAACATATAAATGTAATGCATGTGATTAGGACCTAGAAATGTACCCAAGTACGTGATTTAATGTCTACATTCTCCCCACTTTATGTTGGTGAGTGAAATCTTGGTAACATAAAGTAGATAGAGATGTGTACCTGATAACCATGTAGATCGATGTAGAAGAGTGTGTCGAGACAAGAAAAAGTATGGAGTGATAAAAAGTGAAGCGTGGAAGCTAGAGAAGAGGAAGTAAAAAGTGATGATGATGACCCTAGGGTGAAAGTGTATGTGTAGATGTGACATTTTACCTATTGTTGATGATGTGCTTGAAGTGTGATTGTTGTGTGTTGATGATGACTTCCACTTGCCATAAGGATGAACTTGTAAAAGATAGGAATGAACAAGTAGTCAAATATTTATATAGAAAATTTTCAATCCAAATGTATGAAATGCATGTAAAATGTGTGAAAAATCTTGAAAAGTAGAAAAAGGAACATGTGCACCTGATCCGTGATGAGTAAAAGAGATAGAAAGGATCCTAAAGATGTTGATGAAGAATGAGTTTATTGGACAATCTCATGCCGGTTGTGTTGAATGACTATTTTTTGGGTGATCTTACACTAAGGCGAAGTAGTGTAGAGAGAAATGTCTAGTGTTATACTCCAACCTATAACTACTTTCTAAATTAAAACACCACTACAATGAGATGGTGTACACAAATCCGATCCAATACGAATGACAAGTGCTAAAGGAATCTCTACCCCTGTATAAAGCCTCTATGACAATGTTGAAAATTGTGCTAAACTGAAAAAGTGTTGTGTATCTACCCTTGGTCTCAGGCACCTAGGAAGGAAAAGAAGTGCCTAGGCGCCCAAGTTTGATTTAGCATGCTAGTGTCTATGCTGAAGTAAGGACCAAAGTATGAGACTATAGACTATGTTGAACTATGTATTTGGACTATTGAATGGGGTGACTAATTCACCCAATAGATGTACCCCTCACTTGGGGTGCATGTGATGTCACTAGGAGGATGTGGTCCAAAAGAGGACCCCATGATGAACTGATACTAGTATAAATGAAGGAATACTCTTGGTAGAAACTAAATCACATGTAAACAATGGATCAAAGAAAAGTGTTAGTGCAAACAAGCATACGTATTGAAAACAATGTAAGGTAATAAGCAAGAAGACAATGTAAACTGCAAAAAGTGGGTTACAAAGATGGGACATCACTAATGATGTCGCAAGAAAATTGATGCCACATTGGAAAAAATCATATTGTGTGCACACAAGGTAAAACATATGGAAAATCCCACAAACAATGACATACAATGGAAAATAAGAGTAAAAAAACATTAGACAATCATGGTGGAACATAGATTCCTACAAGAAAAATGCTACACATGAAGCACCCATTAGCATGTTAGAGAGATAAAAATTATTTCAAAGTGTATATAATCCTATATAGTAGTTTGTTAGTATGAAATGAAATAATAGAACTTGTAATTTGTACAAAAGTGGATGCCTCGAGGAGCCATTATGGGACTAGTATGATGTACTTCTCCAAACATCCATGTTGTGTGTATTGATCTATGTTGGGTCTTCGATCAAAACTAGAAATAAATTAGATGTGCATGTGTATATAAGAATATAATGACGTACAATATATCGACTAACATGATAAGAAAAGTGTACATGTGAGTATAAACAAGTAAGAACTATGTGCAACCAAGATATGCAACATGTTATGAGCCCGAATGGAATGGTATGCTAAATGTGAATTCAATAGGGCCAGTGTGCCCACCGAGTATGAATGTAAGCATGAGTGAAATGAGGTTGATTTATATAATACCACTCAACAATCAAGAATGAAACATAGAACAAGAGTGCATCATCGAGAAATGGTTTGAAAGATGTGTTGTATGTGAGAAAGAGTCGAATGTTGGAGTGCAGAGCGTAAATTGTAGAATGATGTGATGTGTAAGATTGAATGTGGCATTAGAAGAATTGATCATGAATCTAGAATGATTGATGATGTAGCATAGAGTGTAGATCATATAATGTGTGAATAAAATGCTATAAAATATCACTTGTGAAGCACAAAGTGTGAATTATAGAGTAGTGTCACATGATGTGAAAGCTAAAGAGAGATAAATTGATTGATGTAGGAGGTGTAGAAAAATATGATAGAAATATTTTATTATGAAGTGTAGAGCGTAGGTTTTATAATAACATATCATTGTGTGCTAGAAAGATTGCATAAGCCACTAGAAGGATTGGTCATGAATGTGAAGTGTATGATGTAGGATGTTGTGATTGAGGTGAGGTTCAATTCAGATTTAGACCCTTAGTAGTCAAGTATGAACCATGGAACTAGAGTGCGTTGTCGGGTAGTGAGATGTGTGCTAGAAAGGTTCCATTAGAAAGCATAGAATGTAGAATAATATAGTGTGATGCGCAAGAATAATGTGCGAATGATGTAGATTGAAAGTGTATAGTGTGTTGTTTGAGAATGCAACACTAAAAATATGTATGTTGAATGTGTCGAGTGTGAATATGTGTAGTGTGCAATGCAAGATGTGTAGAATGTGTAATATGTGTATGATGTTTAATAAAGTATGTGTGAGTATAAGATGTAGAAAGAACATAATAAGTATGATGTAGAAGAAGAAGAAGATGTTGTAAATGTGAAATGTGCAGTGTTTGAGGTTCATGTATATATTATTCCATCAACAAATCAAGTGTGGATCTTAGCACAAGAGTGCATCATATGGTAATGACGATATAAGTAGGGTACCAAATTACTCAAGATGAATGTCTAGAATTGTGAAGTATGAAATATAGAATGTGACAATAGAAATTATATACAACTAATAATGTAAGGATGGGGAATAAGTATGATGCCCCAAAATGTCTGAGGATGTGCAAACCATTCGATAAAAGTGAAGGGCAAGGGTCTTCAACCCCATGCATGAGGAAATGAATATTTGTGAACATGATCTAAAGGCCAAAGTGAATGATATGAATGATGTAATGGAATCTTTAAGGTAGTGAAAACCTACATGGATGAGACCGCAAAGGCAATGTGCATCCAGAAGTAGGAGACCGAGGTGGTGTACACCGAGATGAAGGAGACCTAGGAGGTGATGAACACTTAGGTGAATAAGGATTATGAGGTGATTTTTATCTAGATGGAGGAGGCCTATGAGGTGATGTGCATTGAGATGGAGGAGCTGTCTGAGAAATAGACATAGACTGATGAGATGGACTAACATACCTATGAGGATGAGTGTTTTGAAAATTAGTAGGAGAGCTAGGAGTGGGTTATACTTTATATTTCTCGAGGTCCAAGGGACCTAGATGCTCTATAAAGTATGAGGAACACCTCAAGAGGATCTTTGAGGCCAAGGTGTGCATAGAGGGACACCTTGAATAGTTATAACCTAGTTTTTATTGATGAACTTGAGACATAAGTGAGGCATGGAAAAAATTTGAGCAGCCATGCACATGGAAATCCTATGAGAATGTCACAATGTTTGACGCTAGGTGCCACAAGGAAAGGAATAAGCACGATGAGAGGACCAATAGTGACTATCTAAGCTTTACATATCAATAAGATCCAGGAACTAGATACAAGATTTGTGATAATGAATAGGTGATAGCAACATGTAGTGCAATAGAGCATGTGTTTTGAAATAATGATGGATAAATCCTAGTATTATTGATAACAAAGTGGATCACATAGAAGTGATGTGCAAGTAATTGTTGATGTAAAATCACAAAGCACCCCCAAATGGCCTGGTTTTGTGTGGGGCATTCGGTGTGATTTGCATAACATTGGACCATCTCTCAAGCTGTGATGGACCTCCAGAGAAAGCTGGTTCTTGTTCCTAAACTACCTACCACAATCTACTCTAATGTAGGAAAAACTAATCTATCCTAATCTAACCATTCCAAGGAACCAGAGAGAAAGAGAGAGTGAAAGAGAGCCTACACTAAAGTGGTGATACACCAGAAAAGGAAAGAGGTGAGATACTCTGCTGAGGGAGGATGAAACAGGGAAAAAGGAGATGAGGGAGGTTAGACAGAAGTGACACAGACCCAAATCCTAATCCACCATCAAAAATCCATGAAACACAACATCTTACACCTACAAATGTGAAATACATGCACGAAAAAAAATATCTGAAAGGGAGAGGCATGAAGAAATAATAAAACATGAGAAAGTGTTAAAGAACACCACAAAATCATGAGTTTATTGTTGTAGAAGGTGCACATATAATTACATTTCTTCTCAAAGGAATAAATACACTTTCCAAGTGTAGGAGAAGGATTACATATCAAATGGAGTTAGGAAATGAATTTGACAGAGTTTCCCCACACCCAAAATGTATCCTCTTTCAAATGAGAAGTGTTTACAATATATAGACAATGAAAACCAGAAAGAAATAAAAGAACTCAATTTTTGTACCCACCCACTAACAACATTCATTAAATTGATCCTCAAAATTCAAGGGTGCCTCTAAAAATCCATTCCCTAATGCACTCAAGCTTCTGGAAGAAGAAACCAGACCATACTGCATTAAATTTCGGTGGTTGGGATGCCTACAACTGCATTTTTCATGCTAGAGACATTTTCCAAATTTTTACCTACTTAAACCTACTAAAAATAATATTTTATTCTTCCATGGCATAGAGGAGGTCGATACCTTTCCAATGGTACCAAATTTGTTTAATTTTGAGTACTGGATCGAAATATATGCCCATTTGAATATTTGAATCGAATCCGTACAAAAATGGCAAAACCTGGTTTTGCAAAAGATCTCATGGGCCCGAAATTCACTTTGGCGCCTTTTAAGAAAAAAATATGAAAATATAAAAACATCCCACAACTCGTAGTCTTGAAAATCACTTTAGCCAAAAAGCTCCGGGCCCAAAATTGAAATTGCACTTTTGAGAAAGTTACAAAAATCCAAAGTTCCCTCGACGACCCGCCTCCCTACATGTAATAAAGGCCTGACACGTGGCTTCTCTGGGCATCGGTGGAGGTGTGGCTTACTTTTATACTTTTACACTTTTCAAAACAAAATCCAAAATTTCAAATTTCCTCTGATGACCGCCTTCCCGCTTTGACTTGAAACATGGCCACGTGTCCCTTTGTGGGCCTTAGGCATTTTTTCCTTCATTTTGCACAAAGATCCTCTGTGGGCTCATGGGCCTGTCAATTGTAAACTACACTTTTTGAAAAAGTGCAAAGTGCCAAGATATCTCCCTATCCCCACCAATCCGCAATCTTCCCTTTTGGTGAAAAGTCTTCCCTAGGCTCTGCGGCCCGCTTTTGGCAAAAAAATCCTTCCAAGGCCCATCGGCCCGTAACTTGCAAAATATGAGGAGTTAGAAGGACTTATTTATATTTCTAGAAAGGGGAAGAAATTTCCTATCTGATGGAAATTATTTTAGGGGACCTTAAGTGATTAAAATATATAAAAATTCAGATTGAAGCACTAAAAGGGGGAAATGGTGTTAGTTGACCAAAAATAAGTGTGAGATTATTTTGGTCAACAATAATTAGTGGAGAATGTAACATGGTTATCATAATCAGAAAATGTAATGATACATGGATATGAATCAATGTGAGCAACTAGAAAATTGAGAGGTCCTAATAAAGGATGAGGGAAAACGTGATATGCATGATTTTCCAAAGATTCAACATCTTTTTGGTCATGGTTTGGAAGATGATTGTTGAATATTTTAAATTTTTTATTTTCGTTGATTGGTGGATAATTTGATGGCCTAGGAAGCTCTATTTGATTGTTTTCAATTAGATCTTGAATAATATTTTGTAATTTGAAACAGAGATAAGTGGAATGTCCTACATGTTGGTGATACTCGCATCTAGAATGTTCATTATAGTTACGACCCTTAGGGCGAGATGGATACAAAGAAAGTAGAGGATGAAGCTTAATAAGATTTCTCTCAATGAGTTGTGGATCACATGTCAATTTTGTTAATGTACACTTAGGCGGTTTCCATTGAAGCTTCTTAGGAGTAGATACAGTGTTAATAATGAATTTTGATTCATTTTCCTTAGTAGATGGTTTGAAAGGATCTTTGATTGGAAACTTGTTAGAAGATGAAGTAGCCTGATCTTGATATTTAAGTTTTCTCATAGTAATAAGATTGATTTCATGTATTTGAAGAGTGTGGGAAATATTCTCAAATGAAGGATAAGTCTCAAAGATGACACTCTCCTGTAATGGTGGTAAGAGACTCTGAATGAATAAATCTTGTAATTTCGAGTCAGCAAACATAGTAGGTATCCTAGCTAGGTTGTTCTTGTAATACAAGACATAATCCGCTAGGTTCTCATTAGATCATTTCTTTACTTGTGCAAATTTTTCTATGAGATATTTGAACCCATGTTCATTGAGAAGTGAGAAAGGAAAACATAAGCTATATGTGTAAAAGATGTTACCGAATGAACATGTAGATCATAGAAAAAATGCATAGCATAATCTTGGATACTATGAGGAAATATCTTTGCTAACAGAGTGTGATCATCCGCATAATTTAGAAATTCTACATGAAAATCACGAAGGTTCTCTTGAGGATCACCATGACCATTGAAATATGGGAGCTTAGGAACTACAACATTTGGAGGGATTTCATAAGTGGAAATAGAGGGTGTGAAAGGAGTATGAAGAAGCAATGTGTAACCAAGAGATGGGGAGGCACGAGAAGTAGCTTGTTGGAGATGACAAATTTTAACTTGAAGGTCTTGATAAAGAGAAGCTATATCTTGAGTGCCGAAGAGGAAACTTGTCATGTATGCAAAGTGAGAGGTGGATTGAAATGATTTGTAGGAGTAGGAATAAAATATGTTAAAGAGAATTTTCATGGACTGGTAGAAGGAGGAGGTTGAGTAGCAATAGGAATAGAAGTAGCATCGAAAGTATTTTGAGAGAGATCAACAAAATTAGTGGTTACCTCACAAGTAGTATATAAAAGTAGATCTAGATCCTGTGGATGCTCAACTATATGCTCTTGAATATCACGAAGATGGGTTTCATCAAAGGGACCATAAGATTTAGCCATGATAAAGTGCAAGGTTGGGTTCAAACGGGTTCACCAAATGATTTAACAAAAATAAACTATTTAAGTCTTCTTTGTTAAATTCCTAGATAGGCTACAATAGTAGATATAATAGTAATATAGAAATGAAGTACATATTTGACATAAGAAATAAACAAAGTAAGTAAATCCCTAAGTGTAATGAAGAGTTATAACACTTATATGATTTCACACTAATCTTAGCTTTGTGCGTGCAAAGGTGGAAGACTGGAAAAATAGAAGTGCAAGATGTCACGACTGAGCCCGTAGAAAGATACAGGAGTGTAGGAAAAGCAAGGGTGCATGGATTGGTAATGTGAAGCATGGGAGCTAAGATCCATCTCTAGGTGCCGTGGTCTACACAGATGCTCAAATCTGAATTTTACAGGGTCTTGAACTTGTCTAAAACCCTCATTTTCTGTTACGATTATGTCAAATTATGATCGCTGATGTCACTAATAACCTGCAATAAATAATACCACCGAAAAACCCTAAAAATCAAATCAAATGCTAAAAAAGAAAGATGCAAAATGAGGGGATGGAATTTCCTTAGTTGTCAAACAATTGATCTTATGACTAAGCATTGCACTAAATTTTAGACCTAATGTAGTTCTATGTGTGGGTGCATTGAATTGTGCCTTAGGAGGCTCTTTGCGTGTCTCACTTGATAGCGGACAAGTAGATAGATGTAAAAGATGTAAATAGATGTATGCATGGAAAAATAAACTTCCCCTCCTATGAATTATATGTAGAATAACCAACCCTTATCCCTTAGATGAAGCTAGATGGATGCAATGATGCTCTTTAGATGCCTTTGGATGCAACCTTAGGTGGTGATAGTAGATGCTTAGAGATTGGTCCTTTAATTTGATCCCATAACATTGTATTATATGTTTCCCTTACTTGAATTTCATAATTGATCACTAAAAGGCCGAACCCTAAGAGATAAGGATGCCCAACAACTAGAAAGGACCAAAAAGGAGCAAGTAAGATACAAAGAGGTCTATGGTGCCCAAGGGAACAAGAACACCTGGGAGCTGGTGTCTTGGATGGGCGCTAGATTCCAGAGCCAGATAAAGTGAAGTATCGAAGATCATACTAGGTAGTAGGATCGAGTGAGGCCAAGAGGGATAACATAAAAGAACCTAAGAGGCCAAATATAGTAATCAATTATTACTTTTCTCACATATAAAACATATAAATGCAATGCATGTGATTCAGACCTAGAAATGTACCCAAGTGCATGATTTAGTGTCTACACTATGAAGTAATTATACATCAAAGATAAATAAAATTGGTACACACAAAGAGCATGCGTAAAAAAAAAAAAAAGAATTAAACACCTTATTATTAGAATATGTTTTTCAAGAAGGGTGTTGTTCAATTGAAAAAAATTATTTGTACTAAGAGTTTATATGCATAAAAACTTCATAAAGGAGAAGCATAATAGAGGATTAATAGGTCAATTTGGGTGAGATAAGACATAGGTATGGATAGAGGAGCATTATTTTAGGCCAACGATGGGTGTAGAGGTGCAAAATTATTTTAAGGAATGTAGAGTTTAATAGTGGGAGAAGCGAAGAAGCCATAATGTAGGACTATATAAAAAGTATGATATCAAGGATTCCATGTAATGATATATGCATGTAGTTTGTGTGAGCATTGTTGTGAATGTAGAAGGGGAATAAATCTATATTTTTGGTAGCCATTAGATTCTTAAATATGAAATATTTATTGCATGAAAGAAGAAAATAAATGCAATGAACATTACACAATTATTATTTTGAGATGTAGCAAGGTTTCATTAATTAGCATGCAACATTATTTGTGATAGGAACATGATTGTTTAGGCCATATTTAGTCAATATTGTCAAAATAATTCTAAAAAATCTTAATCATACTTATGCATATCACTAAAAATTTGATGTAAAAATAAAGGTTGTGAATAAACCGGAGTATTGGGATGTATTATTAGCACATGATGATTTTTTGTATAATAGTTCAATGAATCATAAGATTAAAAGAACACATTTCTAGGTTGTCTACTGAAGCATCCTACAAAGAGATTCTAAGTTAAGAGAAAGTGTAGGAATTGAAGGGAAAAGTAAAAATATAATTCCACACAGTGTATTCATGAAATTTGCATGAGCATTCACAAGAATTTGGAACAAATCAACTTGTAATATAACGATCATGAAGATGTGAGGTGATGATGTAACCAATTTGTAGTTATATACCCAATTATGCCATAGTTAAACAAGGATATATTTCAAGAGGAATGTCCATCAAGATATAAGGATGGTGGGATATGACCAAATAAAATTCACACAAGTTTCCAAAAATGCATATTAGATTGAATTTCCTACATGATTTGATATATCACACATATTTAATTAGAAGATATATATGATTATTAAAGAAGAAACAATGATCAATAGGGAGAAGGATATTTAGAATCACATATATTTTATTAGAGATAAAAATTGTCAATGAAAGAGAAGGAAAATATTGAGACCATTTTAATGGAATCTAAAGTTAGAACGAATATGTAAGGAAAGTATTACAAGGAATACATGGCGAAGTGAAAGAATCACATAGATGAAGATATATCATGGTTTGGTCTTTCAAATATTAGTCATTATGAACATAATCTCAATGATTTCAACAAATGAAAAGCTTCTCAAATATTATTCTTATATGGTAAGTTTGATATAGGATCATCTTAAGAGAACAATAAATATTTCTCCACACCAAAAATAATCTTTCCATTTGAAGAGGTCCATCTCTTAGAGTGTGCAAATATTTTGAATTATAAATTATGATTTAAAATTGTGTCTAAGGTATGACATGTACATTATGCATATGGATTAATTGTGGAAGAATCAAAAGCATCGCATAAGTGAAAATACAAGAAAAACATGAGGATTTCCATAGAAAAATTTGTAAAAGAATGTATGGCTATGAGATTCCATAGGTAGACTAAGGTTTAGACTATGCACAAGAAAAAAATCAAGGATATGATTGATGGGGTTTGTATACTATTAAATCATAATAAATATAAACATACTTTATAAGATAAAAGTAACAAGGATGGGTAGTGTAATGCCCACTCCTCTTCGACACTTATTATGCTATGATTTTGAGTATTGTTGATTGAGACATGGACATTATTGTTATATTTTGATTAGCATACATTGATAGATGACATTATTAGTATGTTATGACTTATATTATAGATGGTATGGACTACTAGCAGACATTGATAGATGATGATCTAGTATTGTTTCATTTCATACTGACATTTGGATTTTGATGATGATTATATTTTGATGATGGACTAACCTTATGATCTTATTGATGTCTTGACTTATCAAAATTGAGATGTTCAGTGATTGCAATTAAGTGATAGAAATTACTAATTTTGATGATGATGATATAGCTTCATGTATGATGTTGTTGGATGATATGTATGTGTGTGTTTTATTTCATGATGTATTTGATGCGGCCTTGAGGCCGAAGGGGTATTGTTTGATTGGTTGCAAGAAATTATATCACAATAAACAAGAAGGGGATAAGAGACCAACCATGGAAGAATATTGGATATTGGCAACAAGGTCACCTTGGAAACTTTGTGTTATGTGCCTTGTATGTTGTTTGGAGGTTCCCATTGGGAGGTGACCTCAAATGTGACCATGGGTTTATGTGTTGCTTTTCCCTCTTTCATTTATTTATTTTAGTATGTGATTTAATTATTGTGATGTATCCTCACTTTATTATTGCTTATTAATGTCCCTTGTTTAGTTAATTAATCATGTGATTAAGTTAATTTGAGATGTGACAAAGGGGCATTTAATTGTGGTAGATAGTCCTTGTTATATTATGGATTTGAAATGGATTTTATTGGTTTTGATGTTGTGTACTCATCCTCACTTTTCAAATCTCGAATTTGGGCTTATGAGCCACTTTTGGAGGCTTGTGGGACAAGTTAAGCTTGTCCCATACCTCTTAAACTCACCCACAAACTATACCTATGATGTGAGGGGTTTATTTTAGGCCTCATTATGTGTTTTTGTGAAAGGAAAAGTGGAATTAATTGAACTTTCTTACAACTCCTTTAATTTTGTCCTTAGAAGTATGGAGTAGTGGTTTGTGTGTGGAAGAAAACTTGTCATATCCTCACCCACCCATTTATGAGTCTTGGGCTTGATGTTTGACTTGGTGAAGTGGAGCCAAATCACCACTATCTCCTCATTTTCTATTTATGTAAGTTATTTTGGAGTTTTGGGGGTTACTTGTTTTTATTTCACACTTACATTTTTAGAGGAATTTTTCTTGAGTTCTTGTTTTGGAGCTTGGGAGATTTTTTTGGATTTGTCTTAGACTTAGAAAAGCTTGGAGATTGTTGCTTATGGATTGAATATTCTTTTAATGGAAAGGTAGGGTCTATACCCTTGCATTTTATTTTATTTTTGTGTGATTTTTGTAAAATGAATGAATGTTGTGTTGTTTTGGATTTGGGGTAGTATGACCTTAAGGATGGTGTGGGAGAAGGAAAATGGGGATATTTTGAGGGAGGGATAAGAGTTTTGTATATGCATTTGGAGGGAGTTTGGGTTGGGTGTCCCACCTTGTGATAATAAGAAAGATTTCTTGCTTATCTTGGTATGTTTCATTTGAGGGAGTGATAAGAGATTGAGGGAGTGATAAGAGATTGAGGGAGGGATAAGAGTTTGGTTTTTGTGTGGATGAATATTTTGGAGGATTTTAAGGTGGAAACTTAACCCATTGAGAGGTATAAGGGATTCCCCATATTTATCTTCTCCCTTGGCTTAGATTTTAAGCCTTTGTGCTTGGGAAAATTGTATATTATTGCTATTATTGTTATTGTGTTTAGATGTGTTGCAAGTTTTGTTGTTGTGAATGGATGTTTGTTGAAGCCTTTGTAAAAGTTTCCATGGTTTCTTAATATCCCTTATTTCACTATCGGGCTTGGGGGCCAATGAGGAGGATGGCTTCTCCTCCTCATTGGAATATGGTTGGGAGGAGAGCATTACCTACTACCCCTTCCTTGTTGTTGTGATTTGGAGATGAAGAGAATGAAGGAGCTCAAGTTGAAGCCTTGGACATAGTTGCATGTTTAGAAGACAAAGAAGGAGAAAGTTTTTTTTGTAAATTTTTCCATGTTGTCTCCACCTAAGTGGAGGGATTTTGTAACTTGAATTTTAAAGTAGAGTTCCTTATAAGTGTATTATGGAAATTTGATTTGTATTATTTATTCAAGAAATGCATATGTTGGAAAAGAGGTATGTGAAGGTTGCAACTTGTTTATTATTGTATCTCATTCAAACTTGTAATTTATATCAAGGGTGCATTGATTTATCAATGTAAATTATTTTATTGAAGTGGTACTACAAAGGATTGTATGTTGTCTTTATTTTAAAAATGATCTCATCATATTTCATTGTATTATAAAAGAGAAGAAGTTTGGAATTGGTTGAGTTCTCATTCTTGTTTTCCCTCTTTTAGTATTGCTTAAAATAGTGAGATTAAATCATTGTTGTATGTTTATACAATATTGCAAACACAACTATGAATGCATCTAGTTACTCCTTAGCAATTTAAAGAAACATGTTCCTTTCTACCTTGTTTTAAAATTTGAGAAAACTTTACTACTAGATGCATCTTATTTAAAATTTTGTGAATAGAATAGTTTAGGCATTCAAAAGAAACAAAGAAAATATTACACAACTAGTCCTTGGTTAAGGAAGAAAATAGTTTCTCTTCATTGTGTAATTCTCTAAAAAAATTATCTATCAAATGTATGGACATAAATAATATATATGTAAAATTATACATATATATTTAAATATATTAAATATACCCATTTATACCAAATAAAACCACTTAAGCTTATTATTTTAAAAACAAACACACACACACACACACACACACACACACACACACACACACACACACTAAGAGCCCCTTTTCTTTTATTAACTACTTTGATTTACACCCAAAATACATAGTCGATTGGTTATATAAGTTATATTATCAAACAAATTTAATATGAATACATATAACCAATCGACTATGTATTTTGGGTGTAAAGCAAAGTATTTAATAGAAGAAAAGGGGCTCTTATTTTGTTTGGGGCCGCATGGCTTGGGTGACTTTATTTGTAAAAAAGTGGGTAGGGTAGGGGGCACCCCACCCATATATTGTAAACCCCAAACCATTTAAAACCGATGACCATTATCAGTATATATATGCATTGTGTTCTATATGCGTTGTGTTTTATAGTCAACCAAACCAATATATTTTTCATTATTAATAAATATTAATATAACTTTAATATGAATACATATAACCAATCAGCCTATGTATATTGGGTGTTAAGGAAAGTAGTTGATAAAAGAAAATGGGTTATTACTTTGTTTGGGGCCGAATGGACCTGGGTGGATTTATTAGTAAACACAGTGGGTAGGGTGGGGGCGCCCCCACCCATATATGTAAACCTCCAAACATTTAAAAATAGCAGCCATTGTTTTTTATATATATATATATATATATATATATATATATATATATATGTGTGTTGTGTTATATATGCGCTATATTTTATAAAATCAAACCAATATATTTTTCAATATATATATATATATATATATATATATATATATATATATAACTTGCATTTTCTTTCCACCATACTACAGAGGCAACTAATTTTTATATGGAAACCCCGCATTTCTCAAATATAACCAAAAACATATATTATATTCTCATATATATAAGCACAAGAATATACTCTTAAACTCGTTAATACATGTTTCTAAGCAACTAAAACAAGGGAGAGTAAATACCCACAATCAGATCTTGGTGGCATCCTTGCAAAAAAAAGGAGAAAAAACCACATTTTACAACCCTAAGAGCAATGATAAAAATGGAGGAAGAGTTCCTTCCATTTTCAAAACCATAACAAAATTTCTCCATGGTTTCCCCTCAAGTTTCCATGGCCTTCACTCTCCTTCAACTTGCAAAACAACAATCAACAAATGAAGGGATTAGGGAAAGAAAGGGATAAAAAGATAATGTAAGGATATTTAGGGCATTTTAGAAAACCTAAAATCTAAGGGTCCACATTAATCTAATATCTGGGTGGAGGATTGTCCCTACAATTTTAAGTTGTTGACATTTTTGTGTGAATGGGTAATTTCTTTTTAAATAAAAGTATGGGTATTGGTTGAATGGGGCCACTTAGTGGTTAGGTCAAGTTGTGATATTTTTGTTATACAATAATAAATAAATATATGGTTCTCAATGTAAGGATTAATTATACAATTTTGTGCATAGTATTTTGATAATGAACTAAAGGGATTAAAGCAATTAAAAGAAAAACGTACCGTTAAATAATTAAATGATAGGTATTGATGTTAAGTTATTAAAGGAGTTAGATTTATACCACCTTAACAATTAGCCTATAATAAACTAACGTGAATTTTTAAATCGATGAAATAATGAGATTAAATGAATCAATATATTAGGAAAAAATATTATCCGAAACTTTAAAAAAGGATATAAATCTTGTATTAAATTTTTAAAGATAAATTTAAATTGATTCTCGGATCGATGTATTAAATGGCTAGACCATTGGTGACGATAGATGGATTTAATTTAATTTAAATGTATTTACCAAAAAAAACATCCTTAATTTTTTGAAATTAATTAATGGAGTTGGTTTGGTTTTAATGTGTCAAAATTTTGGGCATTACACTTGGTATCAGAGCCATGGGTTCGACACTTTGAACCTTGGGCACACATGTAAACACTACAAGTAAACCTAGCATGAATTTACATCTAGGACACACTACATTGTTGATAACTAAAAATGTTGGAAGTTAGAAAACTGAAACAAACTTAGATGATGATGAACTACCTTTCGCCTTCAGTCTGTAGGATGCGTAGATAAGATGAGGATTTATTTCATGTTGAGTTAGATATGTCACCCCTAAAGAAAGTTGTAGCTAATATACTATTGTAGATTTTACATACCTTATAGGTGGTCAATGCCTCTATACGTGAAGGTTCAAGATGGGGACGACCTAGCCGACGGGATAGAGAGAAATCAGTGGAGGCTCATGACCCTCCATGATATAATGAAAATAATAGGGTGGAGAAATATCACATGAATCTAATTAGACCAAACTCACAACCAAGAGAGCAAAAACATAGGGTTGTGAGATCAAGAGATAGATCTAGGAGCCCTAAGCGAGAGGGATAACCATGATGAGAAACTTAGAGGAAGACAAACGACAATGGCCACTCATATCCGAGAGATTTTGAAGCTTCATCCATCTCAATTTTATGGAGATACAGGAGGATTTATGGAAGAGGCTAGGTTAGTCACCTTAAGAGGATGCTTAAAGATATGTCCATGTTCTAAAGCAACACAAAGACTCATCTCACGATTTATCTTTTGAGGGACAGGCAAGAGTTTGGTGGAGGATTGAGGAGAAAAAATCCACGTGGATTTAGATACTTGTGACATGAGATATATTTAAGGAGATATTTAGGATCTGATACTTATCTAAATGGTTTATCTAGTAGAGGATTGATGAGTTCCATAATCTACAACAAACATCTATGACAGTGGCTGAGTATGAGAGTTGGTTTTGGACTTACTTTAGTATGTTGACTACATGAAGGATGACCAGGTTAGGATTCACAGGTTCGTCAAGGGCTTGGATTTTGATTTGGGAGGGGAAGTGCATATACATTGTCCATGAGACCTTAGTTGAGGCTGTTGAGAAGGCCTATATTACGAGAGGATAATAGGGGAAGACACAACAAGATATAGATAGATTGAGTAGACACATTTAGCAGATGCAAGCTAATCCACCAAGGGGACAAATCCTCATTTTGGGCGCATACACAGTTCACCAAAGTCTTTCTTCAAAGCAGCTACCACAATAGCCACATGAGAAACAACAACAAATCCATCAACCTTTCAGGCCTCCAAATATATTTGATGCATAGAAAGGGCGTAGTATAGGACCTCCTTTTAGAGGACATGTCAGACATAGGAAATACCCAGAGCTTAGTCAACTAGAGTTCATCCACAACAACCACAATAGTCTATGGCGAATCATGGGGGTCTACAACACAAACCACTAGAGCACCAGGAGGAGCTATTTCTCATTAGAGGGAACCTGGTATTTGTTATGGTTATGGTGTACTTGGAAACCATTAGAGAGAGTTTCTAAAAACCCTAATAAAAAGGGTAAGGGACCTATTTCGAGCCTACAAGTGGGTGACATGGCATAGAGCCACATGATTTATGTAGCGGTTGAGAACCACCAGCAGAGCATCATGACATAATGATAGAGACCACATGTAGCATTGGTGGTATTTCTACCTCTATTTTATTTGATTCATGATCTTCTGATTCCTTTATTCCTCCATCATTAGAAGAGTGATGCGGGTGGTGGCGATTAGGTAGGATCATAGTTGGGATGTTGAAATGGCTTCCGGAGCCAAGCTCATAGTGGATTTCTTAGTCAAGGAGTGTGTAGTTAACCTAGAACCCTTTGCCACGAACCTAGATCTTCACATCATTCCTTTGGGTTCTTATGGAGTCATTTTGGGTATCAATTTGCTATATGTGCACAAAGCTAGAGTAGATTGTTATAACAAGGTGATGTCTTGTGAAGATGATTTGGGTGTTGAATCAGTGATAATTGGGGTTAGGAGGACTATTTATATTCACACCATATCTACTATGTAGCTTAAGTTTTGTGCACATCGAGGATGTCGGTGATATGACATTACTATCGGTGACAAATCGGAGGGTGAGTCTAGTGGGCCTTCACTTGATGATTACCCTATTTTGTAGGAGTTTTTAGATATTTCTCCCAATGAGCTACTTTGACTACCTCCCCTATGTGAGATAGATTTCAAAAATTCACTTGGTTCTTGGAGCAGAGCCTATCTCATGTGTGTCATATAGGATGACTACCCTTGAGCTATGTGATCTCAAGTTGTAGCTAGAGGTCCTTCTTGAGAATGGTATAATCTGTCCTTGTGTATCTCCTTAGGGCGCATCAGCTGATTTTTGTGAAGAAGAAGAATGGATCACCGTGATTGTGTATTGATTACAAAAACTTAACAAAGTAACGATCAAGAATCATTAACCCCTCCCACACATTGATGGTTTTTTTATAAGATGAAGGGGATATTGTGTTTTCCAATAAATATCTTAAGTCCGATTATCATCACCGAGGATTCATGAGACCGATATTCATAAGACAACCTTCTCGCATGAGATATGACCAAAGACAATTTTATAGTTGTGCCATTTGGTTTAACAAATGCCCCCGCAATGTTCATGAGTTTAATGAATGGGGTATTCAGGAATTTGTTAGATCCCTTCATGCTCATATTCCTTAATGACATATTGATATACTCATGCACACATGAGGGGCATAAGGAACACCTTTGGTACATTTTGTATTTTCTTCGAGAGAAATAACTATACATGAACCCAGAGAAGTGTGCATTATTTTAATTAGAGGTTCGATGATCAGGTCGCATCATATCTAGGGAAGGTATCATACGATGGAAAAGTGACAAGAAAGCGTGGGAATCTACAAGCAACTCTTACTCACACCCGACCTCCCGAGGTAGTGCCGAGACAGCCGGTGGGGATTGAATATGCGTGGGATGCAGACAAACTAGTTAGGCAATCTGATGTCTTCGATACGCACTAGTGGAAATTGTAAATCTAAGGCAAAGAAGGCCCTTCTAACTCGAATCTGGTGTGATAAATCGATCAGCAAGGATGATGCTCAAGGCTCCAATCAATATCAAGCTCTCAGCGTGATTCGATCTCTGGGTTGTGGAATACGTGGAAAATGACTCGGGATAGTTTCATGTACATTTCCGAGATAAGGTCATAGGTGGATGGTAACTATATCTCGACTCTATGGGCAATTCTACGGCCTAGTCCAGAATTCTTTAGCTTTGTTAGTTGCTATGTCCAGGAGGATAACTATTCGATGATGATAGGTGGAAGTGGAGTAGATCTGAATACTAGTGTACGTAGGCCAACATCTATGTCTGATTCACCTATGGGCTCGTTGGGCTGTGGGATTTGTGGGTCACAACCGTAGATTCGTATTTGTTGTGGTCCTACTATGGTCATGTGCTGAATCAATCCCTAATCCCTAGTATCCAATAGTCATATGCCTTTTCAGCTTCTATATTTAGAATCAATAATTGTGTGATCTTCTCAGAATATCTTACAGGCGTTTGTGCAACCTGAATTCTTAATCTGGTATCTATATCTATGAGAGTATCTCCTGTGTCTAGCTATGGGACCAAAGGATCACAACCAAAGGTCTTCTCTCTTTCAAACCCTTCTACAGTCATGTGGATATGAATCTAGGGTAATCTGTAGTTTGGTTGATTTGACCAAAATGTGTGTGCTTGGTCGTCTTCTATGTTTAATCCGTGCAGTTGGAAACTGATTTGTTGTAAGTTTACTGTTGTTTGAAAGACTTGGATCCTGAGATTCTGATCTATATCAGTTATGGCTATGATGAGATTGGGTTGGGGCACGATTGGCTCGAATACATATTCCTTGGGCTCTCTAGGTCCCGTGATTGTCATACAAAAGAAAGTTATATAAATCTAACTAATGATAGAATAAAATAATTGTGAAAGATATGTCTATGTTTATTCCTAAATCTGATATATCTATCTACTAAACAGAATTTAAAGAACAACTATCTAATATATCTAGAATTGACATTTAAAATAACAAATTAAAACAAACAAGATAGCCTAGTATAGCTATTTTATGCATGCAACTGTGAATCTATTCTAAATAATGAAACAATTGATCTAGTTTATTTGCAAGACTCTTGATCCTACCTCGAAGTGAGAAATGAATCAAAGTTTCTCAGAAACTATCAATCCCCACAGCTTCCCTGGAAATATTGAAAGTAAAATTGACTGAAATAAAGTGATTGGCTACTCTATTTGATATGTTTCTAATTAGAACTTTGAAAGCTAGAACCACGGATTACGCAGAAGCAGTGGCGAATCCGATGGTGTGTGTGGCTGTCCCCTCAGTGTGATCTCCTCATTCCTTCGTATTCACTTGGATCCAAAAATCATGTAATGCTAGCATCGATGCAAGTAGATATTGGGAAAAATGTAGCTTAGGATACAGACTGAATACAATGCGAGTAGGAGAGAGATAGCGCAAGAGTATAGAGCTTGGCTTATGCAATTCCTAGCAGGATTTATTGTGAGTCATGCAACACAAAACGTCCAGAACCTGAAACTATCCTGCTTGAAGAACAAAACCTGTAACTTTAATGGCTTCCTATTGAAAAAAAAGACTATCTTACTCCAATGGATTGGATTAAATGTCAACAGCACTTGCACAAGATGGGTATGTGGCTTCCTAAGAGCAAAACAACACTAACTAGGCATGCAATGAAAGAAACTAAGAATTCTAAATAAAATGAAAGACTAATCTATTGCAATGAGAAATTCAGAGGCAAATTTGAGGGGCCATTTGCTTGAGCACAAGCCAACTATTTATAGCATTTGCATTTACCCAAGGTAAAAACCAAATAGAACTCTTAAACTATAAACAATGGCAAAACACTATTCCAAGGAACCAAAATCATTAATGCAAGCCTATGGCGGTGAAAAAAAGCTGGTAAACGTTGAAATTTATGTGAGTCGTGTTAAAAGAGCATTCTAGAAAATGCGTAAAGGACCGCCGCCCTGAGCAGGGTGGCGGTTATAGGACCACCGCCCAGGCAGGGCAGCGGTTTCGTAACTGAAGAGCAAAAGGCCAAGAAAAGAGGGGAAAAGAGAAAAACAAAGCACGTGGGGGCTAAGCAGGGCATGCGGGATGTTAACACACACTTGGGGAGATTTTGGATCCCGAACACCTTGCATGAGGAGACTTGTATCATCATTGGGGTACGTGTTACGTTGTTCCAATGGTGCAGTACCCTACAATTTTGGGTACGTACATATTGCCCCCTCGGAGAAGTGTTTTAGCCATGAAGAGGCGTAAAACGGTGGGTCCGAGTATGGCGGTCCCGAAATGGGAAGTTGGAAGTTATACCTGATACGTCCGTGTGTCGAAATGATGCCATCCAAAATTCCCGCTCCCTGCAAAATGAAAAGAGAACTCAAGTGCAGATAGACAAGATAGATTGGAAAATAAACGCTAAAATAATGGGAAATGAGGACGTACCATTTGTGTGGGGGTAAGAACTTACCTCCGTCGGTGCTCCAAACCTGCGAAAAAAACATTCAAAACAAGTCAGGCTGCTATATATATGAAAGTGGGCCCATTTTCCTATTCATTTGCGCGTGTTGATTTGATTGATTCTGAGCTCTGGGACCCATGGTGACGGTTTCTTACAAGAGTAGAGTCAAAATGTTCGTGGCGAGATAGCGATCATGCCTCCGCGTGCAGATCATCGACCCGCGAGATCACAGGTTAGTTTTCCTCAATTTATCATTTTTACCCCCTCAATTTTAAAATGCTAAAATCTTTGTCGTGGGGGGTTATTTTTGAAAATGTTAGGTTTAAAAGGTCCATCTAGGGGGGTGCCTACTGGGTAGGCCTTGTTTTAGTTGAAATGGTCCTCTTTTGGCATTTTTGGGCTTTTTAGGTTATAAAACCCACGTGGGTTTTGGGACACGACCGCTGCCCTGTCCAGGGCTATGGTTACATGACCGCTGCCCTTAAGGCGGCGGTTTGAAACCGCCTCCGCTCGGGCGGGCGGTTTTGCCTGGAATGCCAAAAGAACATCTATTTGAGATTGTTTTTGCTTTTTTAGCATTTCTATGTGTTTTCATGATTTTTCTAATATTACTTGGATGCTAACTTGCTTTGTTTTGTGTGTTTTTGGGTGTATGCAGGCAAGAGAAGAGTATATTCGGTGGAGGCAAGAGAGGGAGTGTGACTGGCTCCCAGCAGTACTAGATGCACTTTCACAGGATGAGGAGGACACTCTTCAGAGGGCCGGGATACTGTATATCTCACGTGTTCCACATGTTGCACCATCCAGTCACATTCTTTGTGACTTATTCTCCTATTGGGATGCTGATCGGAACACCTTCCGATTACCAGGGGTCGAGGTGAGTGGACCATCACACTAGAGGACGTTTATCGTATTCTGGGGGTCCCAATCATTGGGAGACGTCTTACCCTTGAGACAACAGGTTCACGGGCCCAGATAGCACAGTGGGCCACTTATATGGGAGATGCAGTCATCTCCACGAGTTCGAAGAAGGGGGTCAAATTTCGATCTATTCCTAGTTTACCCATCCCCTTGCTTCGTTAGGCCATTATGGGGATCCTTTCCTAGACCGATCGGGGGACAAGGAGGAGACACACCTTTGTTATATTACCTGGTCCCCCATCATTACACAAATAGAGGGACATGGCTGGATTTATGCCTAGGGAGCGGATATACTTGGGACTACCTACCATGACTTATACAGGGTAGTCCATTTATGAGAAGGCGATCTTTGAGCCACCCGACCTCGGTCATGAGTTGGGTACATGAGCACTTCATCCCCTATGGCAGAGGTGTAGAGGTGACAGATCCCAGAGCTGTGAGGGAAGCTAGATGGATAGATTTGTTGGTGCTCAGAGCACCTCATCAGCTAGTTACTTCTTTGACCACCAATGACATGGAGGCCACACCATATCAGACCATGGTAGGCATATGGGGTGAGGAGGCTCTTACTTTGATCTCCTGCTCCACCACAGGGCAGCTTATTGACAGAGTGGGGCAAGTGGAGATACACCCCTTTGGCCGAGTTCCTCAGCAGTTTGGCCTACCTTACATGGGCATGCTTCCCCAGTAGCACCAGTATACAGGTCAATTCGAGAGGCCAGAGGGGGTCCTAGAGGCCGGGGTTGGACAGTTGTTACTCCTGGCATTCCTATTGTGGCTAGGAGGGTAGTACGTGCTCGAGGGAGAGCCGGTGTGTCTCAGGCACCTTTGCTTCAGATTTCTGTGGGTCTTGTCCATAGAAGTGATGACCCTATCGACATAGACTCTGAGTCTGAGGAGTTTACAGGGGGAGATTTAGAGGAGGAGACTGAGGAGGACAATGATCCTTAGTGGCATGACACTCAGGATATCATGCAGGCAGCGAGGGTCGAGAAGAGTGCAGAGAGAGTTACTCTAGTTTCAGAGGAGCCACTCTCCTAGGGCCATGGTGGGGAGGATGAGTCCATTGTAGGACGCCATGTTGCTCCAAAGCCATGGGGGAGCACCTCGGTCGGCGGTGGCATCGTGGCAGTCTTGCCGACCACAGAGATCCATCCTGGAGGCCTGGTGATCCGAGTAAGTTACCACCCTTCTTTTTAATGTTTGTTTTTAAATAGGATTTCCTTAGTTACTATTTCTCCTCTTGTTTTATTTCTAATTTGTTTTCTCCTTTGTTTGCAGAGACCACCGATGAATGGCGAGACATTGATTCACGTGGTATGCAAAGATACCCGATGATTCCCATGGAGAGGACCCGCACGAGAGCAGTCAGTCTCTGTGGATGTTGGGAGCCCTCGTGGTGGTAGACACACCGACGTCTTTGCCCTAGTCTAGCACGTCACCGAGGATGGTATCGACTCTCCTCATGGAGCTAGCAGGTTATAGGACAACCGAGTGCTTGATGAGGAGTCATTCTCGTGGCGAGACTACGGCCTCCCCTCGGGATCCTAAGCCCTCCGTGCACTCAGAGCGTCGGTGTAGCCGGAGTCTTAGGTGCGGGCGTGCACCTTTAGAGGGGTCTCATAGGGGTTGAGAAGCCACTTGTCTCTCCTATATTTTGTATGATATATTCTTTGTATATAATGGGCTCTTTGAGCATTTTGACCATGTTTAACGCATGATGGAATTGTACAGGAATTTTGATATATATATATTCTTTTTGGATCAGACTTTTGGCATTTATGGCTTTGTTTCCTTTCCAGTTTCCTCATGTGAACTATGATATTATGCTTATATGCTCTTTAGAATGTATGTAATGGAGAACAAATGATGCAAGTGTTTACTTTTTTTGTATTTCATGATCTTTGATATATGATAATGTAGATACAATGTGATTTTGAATCTTAGTTTCTGTAGGCAATTTTGGACACTTCATATTTGCTTTGGCAAAGTGGTGAAGATAAGCTGATATGATGAGTAGATAAACCTGCCCCTACTCCTAACCCCATACAACTAGTAAGATGTGAGGGCTCATCATCGAGAGTTAGAAAGGGCACAAGTTATGAAATGTGTTGAAATGATATTGATGAAAGATAGACAAAGCTTTGGGGAACCAAATTAGGATGCCACAAGCCTACTCCACTCGAGTGACTTCATAGTTTTTGGGATGTAACTTGCTTTTGGTTTATCTAGACTTAGATCCGTAGATGGCCACATGGTAGACAAAATCTGGGTTTTTAGGATTTTTAATTCTCTTGGAATTTGGACATTTGATTCATTTGTTTTTGACTCAAGACTTTAAGATTTGAATTGTTTGTCTATGACCTTTTATATTTGTTTGTCAAGAGGACCCCCCACACCTTGCCCTATGCTACTAGTAAGAAGTGTGGGTTTATCACCATAGGCAAGGCATAGGTGAGTAAGGGCATTTCCATCCTTTCCAAACCCTACGTCACTAGTAAGAGATGCAAGCTCATCACCAAAGGCTTGTGGGGCAAGGAAATGTGTAAATTTAAAATTTTCTATTTGATTCTATATTTGACTTGTTTATTTGAGCAAAATGTCAGTGTGTTCTTATTTCCAAAGAGATATATATACGGGATAGATGTGACACCATGAAGCTTCTAGAATGACCATAGGTAAGACACCTATCCTAAGAAGAAACCAAAAGTGAGAATAAACCTACAAATCTTGGTATCGTCACCGTTAAGACTTTGTCATATCTAGCTTTATTTTGATAAAGTGATTCTGAAATATTTTGATGATATCATGGAAATGGAGAAGTATGATTAGAGTGTTTATGCCAACAACATCATGAGTTTGTAATGAATTGCTTTGAGAACAAATTCCTTGATCACATTTTTTTGTACGAAACAAGTGGACAAAATGATCCTAATCTATATGAAGATGCAATGTAGATATAATTATAAGTAGTGCTAGTTGCTTACGCGTAGAATCGTTTGAGGTGTAGGGAATTGACTGTTTCACCAAATTCCTCACCTTCTAGTGTACATAAGAGGTATGCACCATTTCCATAGTCCTTCATGACTCGGTATGGGCCCAACCATTTGGGCCGGAACTTCCTTCCTTCGCCGGTCTTTTTGTCGATCTAGCTGTCTAGCCTTAGAACTAGATCACCTTCATATATGTCGTGTTCATAGACCTTCTTGTTATACTGCCGACACATCCAGTCAGCATAGACTCCGTCTACATTGCTCAAAGATCTAACCTAGCTTCATCTAGAATTTCTAGTTGGGAGAGATGTGCTTCTCTATAAATTATCTGTTATCCAAAATTCACCCCGTGGTAATTTTGATAACATGCATTAAATTCTTCAGTCCCGAGCAAGATAGATTGATTCAAGGAAAAAAATCATGTTTCTAGGGTCCCCTCGGCTTTTTTCTAACTCTCCTGTCCAAGAAGAAAAGAGAAAGTTCTAAAAAAGGGTGAAAAAGTTACAAAAACAAGCTTGGGGCAGAAAAAATCATGAAAATCAGCTAAGTCCTAGTCCTCGCAGCACTGGGACAGTTGGGACATCGGGGCGCGAATCGGCCGAAAGGCCGCCAGGCGGTCCGTAGAGCAAAGGGACATCCGGGCCGTGGGGATGCGCGGGACGTGAAAGGGCGAACCGGCTGAAGGTAAAAACAAATCAACTAACTGTCTGTTGTATAGAACAGATGGGACATCTGGGCCATGAGGACGCGAGGACGCAAACCGCCGGATCGGTCGGCGCAAGGAATTTCTTCCGAGACAAGTTGGGCAAAGGGACGCGTGGGACGCAGTAAAGCGGAAGAGCCGAGAGCCAATGAAAGCATGCCACGTGTCTTCACCTCAAAGAGGGAGAGAAGCCCGAATCGGGTGGTTTGGAGGAATTTGTCCCGTGCAAAGAAAGGGACATCCAGGCCAAAGGGATGCGAGGGACGTGAAAAGCCGGTAGGCCCATGGATGAATCAGGAAATGCCACGTGTCACAAGGGAAAACGTCCAAAATAGAAAAGGGCAAAGTTTGGAGCGTTGGCCCGAGCCAATAAAAAGAGGACATGTGTCCTAAGGAAAAGGGGAGTGTGGAGCTCGGGGAGGACTTGGAGAATTTGGCAAAAGTTTTGGCCAAAAAGCTAAAAAGAAAAGGTCTTCCCTACGCCCCTATCAATCAATCAATGCATGCCATGTGTCCCAAGTGGCGGGGCATGGGGGGAAAATGGAAAATTTTCCAAAGAGTCAAAAGGTCGAAATTTCAAGGGTAAGCCGCGGAAAGGTGTAGAGAGAGAATTGCCCAATGAACCAAAGCACTGACATGTGCCATCCGACTAGCGGAGTGCGGAAATTTTTCAAAAAATTTCCAAAATGCAAAAAAGGTCAAAATTTATAATTTTTTTGCTGCCGATCCATTTTTGGGCCGTTTTGCCCTAAAACTTCAAACCTTCATATCTTTTGATCCAGAGCTCGGATTTGCACGTTATTTATATCATTGGAAATCTTATGAAATTATCTATAGGATTCCATGGTCAATTTTGAATTTTGGTTCAGTTTCAAGAGAGAAAATTTAGAAATGGCTCAGCACGTGTCCATGGCCGTAAATGACATTTCAAATGACTAAATTTAATGCGAGAATGGGTCGCATTCTCCTCCAATTTGGTAAAAAATGACAGGGTATGGGTTTGTAAGGTCCTCCATGCTGATTTAATTCCTTTGTAGTCAATGAGGAATGGGTTCCCACGTTTTGTATGTTTTCTCTCTCTCCGGGCTCGACCCATGCAATGTAAAAGCGATTTGGCTCACATTTTCAAAGTGTGGAACACTTTTGGCATTAAAAACTTCTTCTTTCACCTCTAGCAAGTGATTGTTGCAAGAATCAGACCTCTCCAAAGATTGTAACAGGTTTTCTACCTCTGCGAGGTTGTAATGCGAGTTGGTTTTGACATTGGAGATGATAATACAAGCTTTGTGAATGGGTTTGATCCTTTGTTTGTATTATTTACTTCATTTTAGATCCTAAATTATATCTTATCAGCCTGTGTATGTTTTATGTTGCAATCTCCGGTTTGTGTTTATTCACATGATGAAATATTCACCACTCCTTTTGGTGCATCACCATCTTTAGTTAGTTTCAATTTTTGCATTTCTATCCCTGTCTCCTTACAATTTAGAGTAGGATTAGGGTTTGAACCTCTGTAGTTGTGCAAATATAGATCTAAATCAGAGGAGTTTGAGGAACCAGCCTCTAATATGGAGATTCCTCTCTCGGTTTTACAAGTCCCCACACTTGGAGAGAGGTTTTCATGTTGTGTAATCACACTTTGGATGTTTATATGATCAAACTAGAAATATGATCAACGTCCAGGGGTGCTGTGATCTCACCACAATAGTTTTGGCACGCCCGGTGGGAGACTAGAGGTCTCATTTTTATTGCAGCAAAGTTGATGTGCATCTGCTGCAATTTTCTTGCTTGAAAAAGAGCTATTATTTACATATCTGGCGACTCCAAGGGGAAGAATCAACTGGTTTCAGCAGTGCAGGCTTGAAAACTCATGAGAAGAGTCACCACAAGGTCAAGAGTTGGAGAAGAAGAGGTGTTGTTTGAATACCTACAATTATCTCCAAGAAGAAGGAAAAGAGGAAGAAGGATTCAAAGGTCTCCATCTCCACCAAACAGAACTCTCTCAACTCCTCCACCTGGTAGGCCTTTCATTCAGTCAACAAGGGTTTTAAGACCAATTAGAATGGCACAAAACAACCCCTATGTCAACTTCACAGGCAGCAGCCCACTGGCCCTCAATGCACAACATCCAATTCCCATTGCAACCTTGAAGAACATTCCCTACTTCACTGGAGAAAATTAGACTATTACAGGTGATCATGTTAAATATATTGCTAGCCTTTGTGCAATCCATGAAATCAATGAGATGCAAGTGGTGTCAAGTTCTTGGCATCTTCATTCAAGGGTAAAGCATTACAATGGTTTAGGAGCCTTGGAGCTGGTTCTATTACAAATTGGAATCAGTGTAAAGCACTTCATGAGCAATTTGGAGAAAAGGAGACAACTTGTCTCTTTTGGAGCAGTGACAACCATCAAGAGAGATCCCAATGAGCGGTGATCGATTTCAACTTCAGATTTCAAAAGACTTGGGAGAGAATTCCGGTGGCAATCGGACCAACAAAGAAGGTGCTTTTCTCTACTATCTCAAAGCTCTAAATTATGATATTTCTATGTTAATTCAGTCCATGGGAGGCATAACTATCCCTATGGCTTATAGCATTTCCATCAGGGCTGAAAATTGTTTGATCCAAGCTGGAAAACTTGCCCCTAGACCTCTCATGCCATTTTTTCCAAGCTTAAAGAGTCCAAACACCAATCAAGCACCTTATTTGACTCCTTCTCCCGATCCTAGAAATCAGAGTTCAAATGAAGCTTCCACTTCATCTCCAAGTGCCCCAAATGAGCTTCAAGAAGTCATGAAGCAATTGCAAAACCTAGGCAATGAGCTGGTTACTCTCAAAAGGCAGCAGGCCCAAGGTTTTATACCTTCTTATCAACCCCAAGCTCAGCCTAATAGGCAGCCATACCAACCAAAAAGGCCACCTAATCCAGTTGCAAATATGAATCAAACAAGGCCTCCTGCCAATAGACCATTTCAGCCCTATAATCCAAATGCCATATCTGCCTCCAAGGCATTGGTGCCAACACAAAACAACATTGCTCAGGAGTATGATTGGTGTTTTCCATGCAATGAGCCTCATAACCAATCCATGTGCTTCAATGGTGCTTTAAATCAAGCACTAATGGTGACAACTACTGGTGTGGAGGGTGAGGGCAGTCAAGGAAACAGTCAACAACAAGAAACATTCCAATAGCAATCAGCCCCAAATGACACCACATTGGTAAATTGGCAAGCAGAGGATTTTTGTGGCATGAACTAGGTAGTTTCTCAAGGTGTTGCAGCCAACACAAGGTCAAAAAGGAGGAATTTGGGTGAAGAAAATCCATTAGCCCCAACCAATCCACGACCTTCTATGGTTCCACAAGTGGTTGGCAAGCAAAATCCAATTTCAAATGCACAAGGGCAGCCAAGAACAGCCCCTAGGCCAACTGAAATACCAGTTGTTGCTGCCCACATGCAAGGAGTGAATGTGCAAACCAAGGGACAACAAAGAGATCCTTCATCACCATTCAGTATCATTGATTAGATGAAGAAGACAAACGTCAATATATCAATGTGGGAATCCCTATCTATCCCAGGCCAAAGAGATCTGCTGCCGGTGCCAGGAAGGACTGCCAACTCAAATTAGCAAGTTTAGATGAAAGACAAAGTGTTTACAAACTTGCCCGGCCGAGGGACATCATGGAGGATAGCAAGGTAAAATGCTGAAACGCCCTCCTTTCTATGTTAGCTAGTGCACAATTGCATGATAGACTCTGGGGAAAGTAGCTCGGTAATGCCTAAACAAATAGCTGATCAGCTAGGGCTCCAGTATGAAACAACATCCAAAGGGGTAGTGCAGCTAGATGGGACAACAGTAGCAACAGTTGGAGTGATTAAAAACTTGAGTCTTACCTTGCATGCATGTCCAAATGTTGTTGTTTTACAAGATGTATCAGTCATAGACCTTCCACCACTCTTTTCCCTATGCTTGTCAAGGGACTTCACAGCCAAGATTGGGGGATATTTTTCTGCTGATTGGTCACACATGCTATTTAGAACGAGGTATGGAACTAAGGCTACAATCAGGTCAGAACCTATTGCAAACTTCCACATTGAGCCTTACACTCCAAGTCAGATTAATGCCAATTGCTTAGCATTTGATCAAGAAGATCACCCAAGCACTGATGAAGCTGACACTAAGGTTGGAAGCATCCCAGATCTAACTCTTGATGAATGGGAAAACAAGATACATGCATTTGATCCTTATCAAGAAGTGGAAGAATCTGAGCTAGGGGTCTATTGCATACACGAAGAAAATCAGCCTATTCCTAGCATCACCAAGCCAAACCACAAAGATGACAATGAGGTATGGCAACTATTTTTGATGGATCAAGGAGTAGACAAGGTGCAGGAGGTGGAGCTATGCTTGTTTCACCTCAAGGAATAAAGTACTATTCAGCTTTTAGATTTCAGTTTGCATGCTCCAATAACACTATTGAATATGAAGCCTTGGTGCAAGGGATGCATTGGGCAATCAAGAGAGGAATAAAGAACTTGCAAGTCTTTGGTGACAGTGAATTGATTGTAAATCAGGTCAAGGGACAGCATGCTGCCAAGAATGATCTACTCAAGTGCTACAAGAACAGGGTGTGGGACCTCATGGAAGATTTTGAGGGTTTTGGCATCAAATCCATTCCTAGGAAAGAGAATCAAGCTGCTGACAGGCTTGCAGCAGTAGGGGCAGCCTTTGACATTGTGGAAAGCATTCAACAAGACAAGGTACAACCAAACATCCACGTGATTGTGAGGCCTTCAGTGCTAGATAACAATGTCAGTTGGCAAGTGTTTGAAAATGACCAGCAAATCATCCATTTCTTGCAAGAAGAAGCTGAGTTCTTAGCCAAGAATCAAGAAAGATTGGAACAACAGTATGGTGACCAAGTGGTACAGTTGAGAACTAACAAGCTGCCCAAGGACTTATCACTTTGGAGTCCATTTTTAACCCCAATGATCAGTTTAGAAAGGAGAAAGCAAACATTCAGGTCAAGAGAGAGGATTCAGTATCCATCTTGGTAGAAGAGAACAAACCATTGCAAATTGGAAGGATGACAACTGAACAAGAAAGGTATGAGTTCATACAGCTGTGCCAAGAGTTCCCTGATGTGTTTTCTTGGAGCTATGAAGACTTGAAAGGTTTCAATCCCAACTTAGCTCAGCATACCATCAAATTGGATCCAAATACTAAGCTTGTCGTGCGAAACAAAGACCACCAATCCACACATGGAGCCTCTCATGAGAAAAGAATTGGACAAGCTGATTGAGTCAAGGATCATATTCCCAATCAAGCATTCCAGTTGGGTTACCAACTTAGTTCCAGTCAGAAAGAAGAGTGGAGAGATCAGATTGTGTGTTGACTTCAGAGACTTGAATAGAGCCTCTCTCAAGGACCATTACCCACTCCCTTCCATGGAGCAAATATTGCAAGTTGTGGTGGCTCGAGAGGTTTTCACTACTTGATGGCTACTCAGGCTACAATCAGATTATGGTGAAGGAAAAGGACCAGTTCAAGATAGCCTTCACAACCAAATGGGGAACTTTTGCATACAGGAAAATGCCATTTGGGCTGTCCAACGCTAGTGCTACCGTCCAAAGGGCAATGAACATGGAATTCAAAGGTTTGATTAACAACGTGGTGCTGATTTACCTTGATGATATCACTTTTTTTTCCAAAATGCAGCAGACCACCTCTCATTTGAGACAAGTCTTCATGATGTGCGGGAGATTTGGAGTGTCTTTGAATCCTAAGAAGTGTATCTTTCTTGCACATGAAGGAAAGCTCCTTGGCCATATTGTCTCCAAGGAAGGATTAGCAATTGATCCAAAGAGGGTTGAAGCCATAAGAGCACTACCATTGCCAAGCCACAAGAAAGCCCTTAGAGTTTCTTGGGAAGGATAAACTTTGTTCGAGAGGTTTGTCCCAGATTTTGCAGCCCTTGTCAAGCCCATCACCAAAATGTTAAAGAAGAGCATGGCTTTCAAGTGGACAGTAGAAGGAAAGGAGAGTTTTGAAGAAATCAAAGAAGCCATCTCTCAAGCACCAACTCTCATCAACCCAGACTTCTCCAAGGATTTCATCCTCTATGCATTTGGAGGTAATGACACTATTTCTGCCATTTTGGTACAGCAGAACAAGGATAATGATGAGCAGCCAATTGCCTTCTTCAGCCAGATCCTAGATGAATATGAGGTGAGGTACTCTTTTATTGAGAAGCATGTACTTGTAGTAATCAGAAGCTTGAAGAAATTCAAGCATTTAGTTTCAAACAACAAGGTCCAGTTGCTGGTCTCACATGTTGGGGTTAAGGACTTCCTCCTCAACAAGGATTTGAATGAGAAAAGGGCAGGTTGGATCACCCGTGTCATGGAGTATGACATTGAGATCAAGATCACCAAGCTGGTAAGAGGGAAAGGATTGTGTGAGCAGCTAGTTTTGGGGAAGCAAAAAGAAGTATGCAATGAAGAAGAGTTTTTTTGACAATTCGGGACAGCCATGAGCCAAGTGGCAATCAAGAAGAAGACAATGCTGCCCCCACTCCTTGTTGGACCCAAGGCATTATACACTTCCTAGGCACAGGCCTATGCCCTCTGGAGATGAACAAGACCCAAAGGAGACACTTTTGATTGCAAGCTGTTCCATATGCCATTGTTGATGGAGTTTTGTTCAAGAAAGATGTGAATGGAGTCTTCTTTGAGATGCATTAGCACAAATCAGATTCAAGGGTGTTGGAAGAGTTTCATGGTGGACCAGCTGGTGGCCATTTTGCACCAAGAGTGACACTCTAAAAATCATGAAGGCTGGTTATTATTGGTCTAAAATCTTGATGATTACTATGCATGGATCAAGAGGTGTAATAATTGTGCATTCTTCACAGGAAAAGAGAGACTTGCTGCCCTTCCATTGCATCCAATCTCAGTTGACCAACCATTCATGCAATGGGGTTTGGACTTCATTGGAGTCATTAATCCCAATTCAAGCCAAGGGCACAAATGGATTTTGATAGCCACGGACTACTTCACCAAATGGACAGAAGCAGTAGCACTCAAAGAGGCAAATGAGTCTAGCATCTTAGACTTTTATGAGGGGATAACAACCAGATTTGGTGTACCTGCTACAATAATCTCTGATAATGCATTGGCATTCATTGGATCTAAGGTGACTGAGTGGGCTATCAAGAACGGTATCTACCTAAGCACTTCATCAAACTATTACCCTCAAGGTAATGGCCAGGCCGAGTCTACAAACAAGAACTTGTTGAGGATCATTAGGAGGACTCTTGACGAGAATCAGAGGTCTTGGCATACCAAACTGAAATCAGCCTTATGGGTGATAGGATAACTCCCAAGAGATCCACGGGTAACTCTCCATTCAAAGCTTGTATATGGAAGAAAAGCAATCTTTCCCATGTCACTTGGGTTGCCAACATTGGAACTCATGAAGCAACTGGAGTTGCTAGAGTTTGAGCCCATGGAGGTGAGGTATGCAGAGTTGATGGAGCTGCAAGAGATCAGAAATCAGGCATCCCAAGCAATGGAAAAGGATCAAGCTTTGATCAAAAAGACCTTTGATAGGAAGGCCAAGGATAGATCTTTTCAGGTTGGAGATCTAGTGTTGAAATGGGATGTGGATAGAGCAAAACCGGGAAGGCATTCAAAATTTGATGCCATTTGGAGTGGCCCATACATGGTCACGAAGTGTAAGAACAACAATGCTTTCCAATTGGCCTCATTGGATGGTGAAGAACTGCAGATTCCAGTTAATGGAATCTATCTCAAGCGTTGCTTCTAGAAGGAAATTCACTACTTTTTAAATATTAGATTAGATTTTCATTCCTCCAAGTGCTTTGCACATTGTTTTGTTGTAGGTTAGTTTTGTTTTCCCTAAGTGCTTTGGCACAGCTTGCTTTGTCCATGGAGATGTTTTGCAGTCCTTGCTTCCATCAGGTGATATTCCATCTTCCTCCTTACACATTCTCGAGTCATTTGAGGTTCTAAACAAAATATTTGATGACTCCATGCCCAATGGATCGCTGCTTAGAAGCTCTTGGTCTTTTCATCCAAAGCGGTGTGACCCCATTGAAGTCGCCTAAATTGTTATCCAAAATTCATCCCAGGTGGTAATTTTGATAACATGCATTAAATTCTTCGGTCCCGAGCAAGATAGATTGATTTAAGGCAAAAATCATTTTTCTGGGTCCGCTCGGCTTTTTTTTCTAACTCTCCGTCCAAGAAGAAAAGAGCAAGTTCTAAAAAAGGGTGAAAAAGTAGCAAAAAACAAGCTTGGGGCAGAAAAAATCATGAAAATCAGCTAAGTCCTAGTCCTCGCAGCAGCTGGGATAGTTGGGACATCGGGCGTGAATCGCCGAAGGCCGCCAAAGGCGGTCCACGAGCAATGGGACATCTCGGGCATGAGGACGCGGGGCGTGAAAGGGTGAACCAGCCAAAGGTAAAAATAAATCAACTAACTCTTTGTGTAGAACAAGCTGGGACATCTGGGCCGTGAGGGCGTGAAGGACGTGAACCGCCCGGATCAGCCGCAGTCAGGAACTTTCATCCGGGATAGTTGGGACAAAGGGACGCGTGGGGACGCGGAAGCCGGAAGAGGCGAGAGCCAATGAAAGCGCGCCACATGTCTTCACCTCAAAGAGGGATGAGAAGCCCGAATACTGGTGGTTCGGAGGAATTTGTCCCAGGTAGCAAAGGGACATCCGGGCCAAAGGGACGTGAGGGATGCGAAAAGCCGGCAGGCCCGTGGATGAATCAGGAAATGCCACGTGTCACAAGGGAAAACGTCCAAAATAGAAAAGGGCAAAGTTTGGAGCGTTGGCCGAGCTAATAAAAAAGAGGACACGTGTCCTAGGGAAAAGGGGAGTGCGGAGCTCGGGGAGGACTTGGAGAATTTGGAAAAAGTTTTGGCCAAAAGCTAAAAGCAAAGGTCTTCCCGCGCCCTGTCAACCAATCAATGCATACCACGTGTCCCAAGTGGCGGGGCGCGGGGGGAAAAATGGAAAATTTTCCAAAGAGTCAAAAGGTCGAAATTTCAAGGGCAAGCCCGCGGAAAGGTGGAGGAGAGAGAGTTGCCCAGCGAACCAGCACGACACATGCCATCCGATCCGTGCTGAGCGGAAATTTTTAAAAAAATTTCCAAAATGTAAAAAGGTCAAAATTTAAAATTTTTGCCCGCCGATCCGTTTTTGGGCCGTTTTGCCCTAAAACTTCAGACCTTCATATCTTTTGATCCAGAGCTCGGATTTACACGTTCTTTATATCATTAGAAAGCTTATGAAATTATCTATAGGATTCCATGGTCAATTTTGAATTTTGGTTCATTTTCAAGAGAGAAAATTCAGAAACGGCTCTGGTACGTGTCCATGGCCAGAAATGACATTTCAGCGACTAAATTTAATGCAGAATGGGTCGCATTCTCCTCCAATTTGGTCAAAAATGACAGGGTATGGGTTTGTAAGGTCCTCCATGCTGATTTAATGCATTTGTAGTCAATGAGGAATGGGTTCCCACGTTTTGTACGTTTTCTCTCTCCTGGGCTCGACCCATGCAATGTAAAAGCCAGATTTGGCTCATTTTCAAAGTGTGGAACACTTTTGGCATTAAAAAAACTTCTTCTTTCACCTCCAACAAGTGATTGTTGCAAGAATCAGACCTCTCCAAAGATTGTAACAGGTTTTCTACCTCTCTGAGGTTGTAATGCTATGGTTTTGACATTGGAGATGATAATACAAGCTTTGTGAATGGGTTTGATCCTTTGTTTGTATTATTTGCTTCATTTTAGATCCTAAATTATATCGTATCAGCCTGTGTATGTTTTATGTTGCAATCTCTAGTTTTTGTTTATTTGCATGATGTAAATATTCACCACTCCTTTTGGTGCATCACCATCTTTAGTTAGTTTCAATTTTGCATTTCTATCCCTATCTCCTTGCAATTTAGAGTAGGATTAGGTCCGAACCTCTCGTAGTTGTGCAAATATAGATCTAAATCGAGAGGAGTTTGAGGAACCAACCTCTAATCAAGATTCCTCTCTCGCTTTACAAGTCCCCACACTTGGAGAGAGGTTTCCATGTTGTGCAATCACACTAGATGTTTATATGATCAAACTAGAAATCGATCAACGTCTGGGGTGCTCGATCTCGCCACAACAGTGTCTTCATCTAGAATCCCTTGTAATGAAATGCGGAGACTGGGTATTTCAACCTCAAGTGGGAGAACTGCTTCTACCCCGAATACTAGCAAGAAAGGATTCAGTCCTGTTGGTGTTCTTATTGAGGTTCGGTGGGCCCATAAGGCCTGGATATAACTTCAAATGCCAATCTCGTTTGTTTTCTTTCACTGTTTTAAGGAGAATGGCTTTTAATGTTTTGTTTTTCGCCTTATCCTATCCATTGGCTTGAGGGTAATACAAGGAGGCTGTATGATGGCTTATTTTAAATTTATTGCATAATTCGTGAACTTCGTCATTCTTAAAATAAGTCCCATTATCTGAAATAATGACTATGGAACACCGTACTACTGCTGGATGATTTGGTTCAAAATGAACTTGGTGATTGAGTAACTGGTATAGTAGTAAGAGCGTAGCCTCTACCCACTTGGTAAAATATTCAAAGTGGCCATGATTATAAAATTATGGCCGTCATATAGACAAGGCAGAGAATTTCCCTATTAAATCTAGGCCCCACGTAGAAAAGGGCCATGGAGTAGTGATTGGTTGTAGAGATTGTGTCGGCATGTGAATCTCATGAGAGAATTCTTGGCATTTATGACACATTCATACAAACTCTACTTGCATCGTGATCTAGAGTAGGCTAGAAATAACCCATTCGATGTATTTTATGAGTGGTGCCATGGCCATGAAGTGACCTCCACACATTCCATTGTGAGATTCATGGAGAATATTCTTGGATTCTTCTGTGTCGACACATCTTAAAAGCATTCCATCGAATGCTTTTCGATAGAGCACTTGCTCTATGATGACATATTTAGCTACGATAATGCGTAAACACCTTTTTAGTTGTGGTGTAGCACCTTCTGGATATGTACGGTCCATGATATAGTTAATGATATCAGTGTACCAAGGACACTCAGAGATAGAAGGTCGGGTTTCGATGTAGTATACGCACTCATCTGGAAAGTCTAGATCTACTAGATCGCCTCCATCTAATGGATTATCAGCTAACCAATCTGCGATGATTTGTCCTTTAACCAACTTCTGATTTATGAACTTTAATTCAAATTCACCCATTAAGGTTATAAAGTGTCCAACCTTTTTAGATAAGGACCCTTGCGTGAGGAAGTTTCGTAAATGTTCTATTTTTACAATGACCTTTGTTTCTTGATTTAACATGTAATGTCTTAAGTTTTTTGTTGCAAAGACTATGGCGAGAAATTCTCGCTCCGCTTTGTGTGTAGTGTGTTTCATAGTCGAGAAATGTCCAGGCTAATGAAGTAGATCATACGTTCTCTATTATCATCATCTTCTTGAGCCAAAGCATATAGGCTAGCGAGACATTGGTGGCTCATGAATATAAAATTAACGGGTGATCTGGCTTAGGTGGTATTAGTGTAGGTGGTGATAACAAGAAATGCTTAGTTGTGTTGAATGCCCCATTGTAGTCTTCGGTCCAATCAATGCTATAATATTTCTTGAGTAGATTGTTGATTGGATGAATGGAGAAACTTAAGTCCGGGATGAATCTCTGGATTGCGCCAAGTTTTCCAAGAAATGATCTGATTCCAGATTCATCGAAGGTGGGACCATTTCGAGAACAACCTTAATTTTGGTTGGGTCAACATCAATCCCACGTGATGATATAATGTAACCTAGGAGCTTCCCTCCTGTCACACCAAAGACACATTTTTCTGGATTTAGCGTGACTCGTATTCTATCAGACGTGAAAGAATGATGTGAAGCACTTCCGGATGGTCACAATGCTTCTTGGCCTTGGCCAACAAGTTGTCTACATAGGATTCCACAATTTTATGAATAAGATCATGAAATATATACGTCATAGCCCATTGGTATGTAACGCCAGCGTGTTCTTCTTGAGTCCGAACGGCATAACAACATAGCAATAGGTTCCCAAGGAGTTATAAATGTGGTTTTAGCTTGATCTTGTTCAGATATTCTGATTTGATTGTATCCCGAGAATCCATCCATGACAGACAAAATCTCAAATCAGTTGTTGCATCAATAATGACGTCTATGGATGGTAATGGGAAGTCGTCTTTAGGACATGCTTTGTTAATGTCTCGGAAGTCTATGCAGATGCATATCTTTCCATTCTTTTTTAGAACCAGAACGATATTAGATACCCACTGAGAGTAATCGACTGGTTTGATGAATCCTACTTGGAGGAGCTTTATTACCTCCTCTTTTACCATGAGAGCTACCTTGGGTTTCATTGGTCTCGATTTTTGCTTAACCGGTTTTGCATCTGATTTAGTGACGAGGTTGTGTACCGCAATGTGGGGTGCAACTCCTGTCATTTCCTTATAATTAAATGCAAACACCTTCTGATGTTCCTTGAGGATCTGAGTGTGTATTTCTACTTCTAATGGAGTTAACAAGGATCCTAACTTCAATATCCTTGGTTCATCTTCCGTTCCGATGTTAATATCAATTGTTTCTTTGATTAGAGAAGCGTTACCTTCTTCAAACTCAGGCAGGGTGGAGGTAGTTCCAGCTCGTCTCCATTCTCGACTTTGTATATGTTGAGTTCCTTTTGTGGGGGAAGCTTTATCATGGGATTCCCGTAATAGGAAGATGAATGCGGGATCAAAGATAAATCTATTGCGTGATGGGTGAGATGTAATGCCACATAGGTGTTTAAGAAATCAAGAGTGGTTGTATCACTATCGATGTGGTCTAGGATAGCAGATTTGTTTTCATTTCTATTTAAAAGAGGATTTGACATTGTTTTTATCAATGGTTCATCATGAAGGGATACCATGAAATGGGTATCCTTTAACTTACATTTAGAGAAAATTGTGATGCTGAGGTTGCTATTGAAACGTTGAGAAGATTTTGTTCTCGCGGGATTGCTTCGATTGATATGAAGTCAAACTCTTTGCTTAAATTTAGTACAACTGTTTTGTCTCCTAACACTCTGATGTTATCAACACCGATTCTCTTAGCTACGATGAGGCCAAGGAGAAGGGCTTCATCCTCACCGCCATTGTTTGTGCATTCGAAATTTAGTTTGAAGGAAAATGGTAGGACTTTTCCTTCGGGAGAAGTAAGGATTACTCCAGCCCTAGCTCCGTAACGACATTTAGCTCCATTGAAATGGAGAGTCCAATACTTAGCTGGGAATATGGGTGCTGGGACATTTGTCATGTTAACATCTTCTACCTCTACCATGCAGAGATCTACCGCTGGGAGAGAACCAACACCTAGGGTGCACCCCATGCCTACAGAATCAAATGGTAGGAACATTGGTAGATCCTGTTCTAGTAATTCAACAATTTTTGTAGTAGTTCCTAATGATATTGTTTCTATAGTGTTAGACTCATCTTTGGGGGTTGGGGTTTCCTTGGCTAGGCTCATAGTTTTAAGATCTGTCGTAGGTACCAACTTTTCTTTGGTTTCGCGTTGGTAGGTTTATTAAGTTGGTTCGTTGGGAGTTCAAACTCGAGTGCATGCCTCGGTCTTCTCTTTAGGTCAGCCAGTGTACATTGAATGGTTTTGGATCACCTTTGGCTATAAACACCTTTCCTAAATGCAAGAATCTTACTTCTTGAAATAGTGTAGAAAGGATTGCCTTCATACGGTGTATCCATGGTCGACCGAGGATCATATTATAGTTAGTTTCCCGATCTATAATATAAAACTCAATCAAGATTGTTTTGGGTCCTAAGGTGATTGGTAGTATTATAGTTCCAATTGAAGTGGCTTTAAGGCTGTCATAGCCTCTTAGCATATTTCGGGTTGTGGAACAATTCGTTTCTCCGTACCCTAGCTTTTGAAGGAAAGAAAAAGGGACTATGTTAACTGCTGCCCCATCATCAACCATCACGCATTTCACATAATTTTTATAAACCCACACTTGCAAGTGTAAGGTCGGATCACCTCGGCATGCAATCTCAGCATCTGTTGGCATTTTTTTATTTCGAATATGAATTTGACATCCCTATCCGGCTGCCCCGGAGGATGGATATCAAAGTCTATATGGTTTACTTGTGTTTTGGGAGGTGGAGTGATGCTAATTAGATGACCTAAACCCAATTCCTCTAAAAGAGCAGCCCTGTGAGTAGGGGATTTTTTCAATAAATCCAAAAAGGAGATGTGTGAGAAGGTTTTCGTTAGATCATTAATTAAGTCATAAGCACCCACACGGGTATTATTAATACTTGTTGGATATTGTTTGTTTCTAGAGAGTAGCTTGGACTTGGCTGAGAGGAATACTCTCGTGTCCTTCATCACTTTGCTTCTATGGGTAGTTCGGCATCTAACTCCACTAATCCGACTATCTTAGGTCATGGTTGACTTCCTAGTTGTGGCGCAACTAATGGATTTAGTGAAGTTGAAGCTTCATGATCATTGTTTCCTGCAATTACACCCTTGTTTGTCCCACTTGGATTTAACTTGTTATTGTTGTGATTTGGGAGCGGATCATTGAAGATCTTGAGGGGTGCATTTTGAGGGGAAACTGCCCGGTAAAATTATTCGATCTTTGGTGATGTAGGATCTGCCAAGAACATATCTATGAAAAGTTGTCTTTGTTCATCTGGCAAATGTTACATGAATTTATTGTAGTCACGGCATGTTCTAGTGTCATGGCCCCAAATTTTGTGGAAACCACAATAGGAGTTAGGATTGTAATTCCTAGTTTGTTGGCTCGGTGTATATTGTGGCCTAAAACTTTGATCAAACTGTTGCCTATTAAATTTTTGCGTTTGTTGTTGTTTTTGGTTTGAATTCTGGTTTTGATACCTAGTTGAATTTTGATTTGGATCCCGTGTAGGGATTCGCCATTGTTGTTGTTGTTGTGGATGATTAAAATCCACTGTATTGATTGTTGGAGTAAAGTTATTGTTTCGTTGATTGTTTATTTATGGTGAGGTATTCACAACATTTGTCTTTCTATCCTAATCAGTTACTCCATCCTGTCATTGTCACCCCGATTTTTGCTAAGAATCTTAGGTCCTTGATTATCATTCATGATAGTAGGATAAGTTGTAGTGTTTTGATTGGAGGTGATTAACCTACCATTTGCTCCATATGTCTTGCGACCACTATCAATGCCGCTTGATCTATTTGGAGAGCACTCTCAAGTACTTCATCGTAAGTTCTTAGTGGGAACTTTTGGACTTCTTCCTTCACCTCTCTGCTGAGAGAATGAAGGAATAGATCGCATAGTTCCATCTAATCCATGTTTGGAGCACTTCTAAAGAATAGAGAACCGTGCGCCACCTCCGGATGAAATGGGCGCATGATTCATTGTGTTCTTGCTTAATGTGTAATAATTCCCTGATTCTTGTCCTTAATAGTTTGTTCATGTCAAAGGCTTTGATGAACTCTGACACGAGCTGCTTGAACGAATGGATGGAAGCTTCGGGTATTCTATAATACCAATCGAGAGCGATGCCCTCCAAATTTTTGGGGAATATTTTGAAGAACAACCCCATTCCATGGGAGTAGTTATCGAATGGTCAGTAGCATAAGATTTGATATGTGCGTTTGGATCTCCCTCACCTTTGTATTTAGGAAAATCGAGAAGAGGTTTTGGAAGCATGATGCTTCGTATGGTGAAATATAAGGGCTCTTTCAAGTATTCGAATATGTCCCTATCGCATAGGTTTTGACCATTGATGGTGCCTGTTGAGAGAGCGGAGGTGGAATATTGATATGACATTGCATATGCATTGGTAGGAGCATAAGGGAACCCCTGTGGTTGAGTAAAAATACCGGGAGAGAGGAGAACATATCCCCTTATGGTGATTTGGAGTACATGTTTAAGTATGAAGGGCCATTATCCAAGAATGGATTATTTTGGGCTAGACCGGGAGGTATTGGGAAGTGTTAGAAATGGTGGTTCTAATCAATGTTTTTGTGAATACTGAGGAGTCATGCCTAACGTACCTATTCCGTGAGGAGGTCTATTTGGCTAGGTTTGGAATTTCCCGCCCTGCATGAGTTGAGAATGGTGACTTTCGGGCAAGTTCTAACTCGCTCACTTTTTCTACTAACGTTGAAATGACTTCATTTGGTGAAGTCACGGTGTTTTTCCTTAGCGGCATCTGTTGTATATCATGGTCTTATATAGGCATGTGATATCCTGCTATGAATTGATCGCTTCCCCGCCAAGTTTCCCGAGCGCATTTCCTATATGTAGTGGCATGGAGGTATTTCCTTAAAAAGAGACCTCGGGTTGTGTTTGTAAACCTCCTATAGGTGGGTACATACTTTGATAACATTGTTCATTCCTGGTATAACGTACCGAATGTTCATCATCTAAACCTAGGTATGAGTCTGATTGTCTACTAATTTGTGGTCTAAGTAGTACCTGAGGAGATGAACTAGACTCTCCTGTGAGCGTCATTTTGTTTGAGCCTGAAGGCTCTGTTTGTTGTGTTTGAGCAAACTGATCCAACTCTTCTATTTGGAAAGATGAGTTATATCTGATCCTTGGAGATGGAGTTTGTGTTGATAATTGGTTAGTTGAGTAGTTGTCACCCCATACTGAGAGCGAGGGTGATGATTGTCCATTCAGTTGAGCGTAGTATGCCTCAAGACCTAAGAGAGGCCTACCATATGCATCAAATCCCGACATATTCGGGGGGTATATGAATACCCACAGAATAATGGGAAGGAGTGAAGGTGATGGTGAAAGCTAATGAGGTAGTAAAGATGAAAGAGTCTTTTTAATTTGAAAGAACCAGTAGAAATCTGACTCCAGACCAGAGAGTAGAAAGTTCACGTCGGGTTCACCAATTTTGTATGATGGAAAAGTGACAAGCAAGCGTGGGAATCTACAAGAAACTCTTCCTCACACCCAACCTCCCGAGGTCATGCCGAGACATTGGTGGGGATTGAATATGCATGGGATGCAGACAAACTAGTTAGGCAATCTGATGTCTTCGACACGCACTAGTGGAAATTACAAATCTAAGGCAAAGAAGGCCCTTCTAACCTGAACTGGTGTGATAGATCGATCAGCAAGGATGACTGCTCGAAGGCTCCAATCAATATCGAGCTCTGGCATGATTCGGTCTATGGGTTGTGGAATATGTGGAAAATGACTTGGGATAGTTTCGTGTACATTTCTAGATAAGGTCATAGGGTGGATGGTAACTATATCTGACTCTATGGGTGATTCTCTGGCCTAGTCCAGAATTCTTTAGCTTTGTTAGCTGCTATGTCCAGGAAGGATAACTGTTCGATGATGATAGGTGGAAGTGGAGTAGATCTGAATACTAGTGTACGTAGGCCAAAGCATCTATGTCTGATTCACCTATGGGCTCGTTGGGCTATGGGATTTGTGGGTCACAACCGTAGATTCATATTTGTTGTGGTCCTGCTATGGTCATGTGCGGAATCAATCCCTAATCCCTAGTATCCAATAGTCATATGCCTTTTCAGCTTCTATATTCAGAATCAATAATTGTGTGATCTTCTCAGAATATCTTACAGGCGTTCATGCAACCTGAATTCTTAAGCCTGGTACCTATATCTCGTGAGAGTATCTCTGCGTCATTTGTGGGACCAAAGGATCACAACCAAAGGTCTACTCTCTTTCAAACCCTTCTACAGTCATGTAGATATGAATCTAGGGTAATCTGTAGTTTGGTTGATTTGACCAAAATGTGTGTGCTTGGTCGTCTTCTATGTTTAATCCGTGCAGTTGGAAACTGATTTGTTGTAAGTTTACTGTTGTTTGGAAGACTTAGATCCTGAGATTCTGATCTATATTAGTTATGGCTGTGATGAGATTGGGTTGGGGCACGATTGGCTCAAATACGTATTCCCTGGGCTCTTTAGGTCCCGTGATTGTCATACAAAAGAAAGTTATATAAATCTAACTAATGACAGAATAAACTAATTGTGAAAGATATGTCTATGTATATTCCTAAATCTGATATATCTATCTACTAAACAGAATTTAAAGAACAACTATCTAATATATCCGAATTGACAGTTTAAAATAACAAATTAAAACAAACAAGATAACCGAGTATAGCTATTTGTCTGTGCAACTGTGAACCTATTCTAAATAATGAAACAATTGATCTAGTTTATTTGCAAGACTCTCGATCCTACCTCAGAAGTGAGAAATGAATCATAGTTTCTCAGAAACTATCAATCCCCACAGCTTCCCTGGCAATATCGAAAGTAAAATTGACTGAAATAAAGTGATTGGCTACTCTATTTGATATGTTTCTAATTAGAACTTTGAAAGCTAGAACCTGGATTCTGCAGAACAGTGGTGAATCCGATGGTGTGTGTGGCTATGTCCCCTCAGTGTGATCTCCTCGTTCCTTCGTGTTCACTTGGATCCAGAAAAGCATGTAATGCTAGCATCAACAGAAGTAGATATTCGAAAAAGGTAGCTTAGGATACGATGAATACAATGCGAGTAGGAGAGAGATAGCGCAAGAGTACAAAGCTTGGCTTATGCAATTCCTAGTGGGATTTATTACGAGTCATGCAACACAAAACATCTAGAACGTGAAACTATCCTGCTTGAAGAACAAAACCTGTAACTTTAATGGCTTCCTATTGAAAAAAAGACTATCTTACTCCAATGGATTAGATGAAATGTCAACAGCACTTGCACAAGATGGGTATGTGGCTTCCTAAGAGCAAAACAACACTAACTAGGCATGCAATGAAAGGAACTAAGAATTCTAAATAAAATGAAAGACTAATCTATTGCAATGAGAAATTCGGAGGCAAATTTGAGGGCCATTTGCTTGAGCACAAGCCAACTATTTATAGCATTTGCATTTACCCAAGGTAAAACCAAATAGAACTCTTAAACTATAAACAATGGCAAAACACTATTCCAGGGAACCGTAATCATTAATGTAAGCTTATGGCGGTGAAAAGAGCTGGTAAACGTTGAAATTTATGTGAGTCGTGTTAAAAGAGCATTCGGAAAAGCGTAAAGGACCACCGCCTTGAGTAGGGCAGCAGTTACAGGACCGCCGCCCTGCTTAGGGCGGTGGTCACGAGACCGCCACCCAGACAGGCAGCGGTTTCGTAGCTGAAGAGCAAAAGGCCAAGAAAAGAGGAAAAAGAGAAAAACAAAGCACGCGTGGGCTAAGCGGGGCATGCGGGATGTTAACACACAATTGGGGAGATTTTCAGGATCTCAAACACCTTGCGAGGAGAGTTGTATCATCATTGGGGTACGTGTTACGTTGTTTCGATGGTGTAGTATCCTACAATTTTGGGTACATACAATATCATAGTCGATCCTTCCCGATTAGATCTATTATTGATTGGCTAGTGTCGACTAGTGTGACCGAGGTATGTAATCGTATGGGATTGACATGGTACTACAAGATATTTAATCGGGACTTCTCGGGCATTTCTCATCCCATCACTTCCCTACAATGGAAAGGGGAGAATTTTATTTGGTCGATAAATGTGAGTAGGCCTTTAGGAATTTTAAGGAGTTCCTTATTACATCTCCTATTTTAGCAGCCCAGATCCACAGAGGGACTTCTTTGTTTGTATAAATGCTTTGTTGGCAAGGATAAGAGGATTTTTGATGCAGGATGGCCGTGTTGTTGCTTTTAAGTCTCAAAAATTCAAGGATTATGAGCTCAATAATCGACTCATGAACTTGAGCTAGTGAATGTAATGCATAATTTAGTTTGGCAGCATAATTTTCTCATATATAGGATATTTATTCTCAAGACAAATCACTTGAGCCTATGACACCTCTTAACACAACCCAATCTCAAGACCCGTCAACAACATTAGATGGAGATTATTTGTGAGTATGATATGGAGATTGAGCATGTGAAGGGGAAGAGAATGTGGTAGCAAATTTCTTGAGTCATCAGAGACATTTGATTATGGCTACATCAATAGATACTAACTTACAGAGAAAGTTCTTGCAATAGGTTCTACATGACAACTTTTACCTTTCAGCTAGAGAAGAGATTGAGTCTCAGAGACCCCTTGGGGGGAATTTTGAGGGATTGAAACTGGATCCATATGGACTTCTTAGACACAGAGGTTAGATATATGTTCCTACAGATGGAGATTTATGTAAGATTATTCTAGTAGAGGCATATCGTGCACCATATTCAGCCCATCCAGGGGTGAAGAAGATGCATGCTACACTGAGACAATTATTCTTTTAGAGAGGACTTAGAGGGATATAATGCTATTTTTTGTTTTGATGTTTAGAGTCTCGAGAGGGTGAATGCCAAGCATCAACATCCAACTTGCCTTCTTTACCCTAATGTTATACCGAGTGGAAATGGGACATAATTTCCATGGATTTCATAGTGGTGCTATCTACGCCGAGATACCACCATGACGCGATGATGGTCATGGTGGATAGGTTGATGAAAGTGGCTCATTTTTCTTTGTTGAATACCACCTATATAGCTAGTGTAGTGGTGCGAGTTTACTTAGATGAGATAGTCAAACTTCATGGGATTCAATAGAAGATTATCTCAGAATCGCGATTCTTTTACACCTCAAATTTTTGCACTTAAATGCAACATGCTCTTAGGATGATGATTAACTTCAGTACATCATATCACCTAGAGAAAAAAATTTAGACCAAGTGGGTCAATGAGATATTAGAGGATATGATTCAAATGTACATTATGGATCATCAATCACGTTGGGAGGAGTATCTATATCTGGTAGAGTTTGAATACAATAACCACTTTTAGAGTTCCATTGGCATGGCACCATTTCGGGATTCGTATGGTGGAGAGTGCAGGACTCCATTAAGTTAGGGCAAGTTAGAGGATAGGGTCACTCTTGGACAAGCTATGTTATAGGAAATGGAGTATCGGGTTATCTTGATCAGATAGAGATTGTAGGAGGCTCAGGATAGGTAGAATAAATATGCAGATCACATGATAGTTGGATGCAATTATGAGGTGGGATTGAAGGTGTTAATGAGAGTCATACCTCATAAGATCCCCATCCACATAAAATGCTCTAAGTTAGATCTAAGATTTGTGGGTCCATTTGAGATATTGGAGGAGATCGGTCCCCTAGCCTACCGCTTAGCCTTGTCACCCAACTTGTCTCACGTCCATGATGTTTTCCATGTTTTTGTATTATGGAGATACATTCCAGACCCTTATCATGTCTTGGATTGGACCACAATGTAGATGGAAGAGTAGAGACAGGTGACTATGGAGCCCATGTGCATCATAGAGCATAGGACCCTAGGCCTTCGAGGGTGAGAGGCGATCGGGTGCACATCTAGTGGGATAGTTATGATGAGACATTAGCTATATGGGAGGATGCCACTTTGCTGAGATTCCACTTCCCACAATTTTTCCAAAGTGACTTCTAGGAGGAATTCAAGTCTAAGGGGAGGGGGATGTAATTCCCACTCCTCTTCGACATTAATTATGGTATGATTTATAGTACGATTGATTGAGACATGGACATTATTGTTATATTTTGATTAGCATACATTCATAGATGGACATTATTAGTATGTTATGACTTATATTATAGATGGTATGGACTACTAAAGCATACATTGATAGATAATGATGCTTGGATTTTGATGATGGACTTACCTTATGATCTTATAGATGTCTTGACTTATTAAAATTAAGATGTTCAAGTGATTGAAATTAAGTTATAATAATTCCTATTTTTGATGATGATGATATATCTTCGTGCATGATTTTGTTGGATGATATGTGTGTGTGTGTTTTATTTCACAATGTATTTGAAGCAGCCTTGACGCTGAAGGGTTATTGTTTGATTGGTTGTAGGAAATTATATCATAATAAACAAGAAGGGGATAGGATACCAACCATGGAATAATATTGGATATTGGCAACAAGGTCACCATGGAAAATTTGTGTTATGTGCATTGTACTTTGTTTGGAGGTTCCCATTGGGGCTGACCTCAATTATGACCATGGGTTAATGTGTTTCTTTTCCCTCTTTCATTTATTTACTATAGTATGTGATTTAATTACTTTGTGATGTATCCTCACTTTATTATTGCTTATTAATGTGCCCTTGTTTAGTTAATTAATCATGTGACTAAGTTATTTTGAGATGTGAAAAAGGGGCATTTAATTGTTGTAGATAGTCCTTGATATGTTATGGATTTGAAATGGATTTTATTCATTTTATTGTTGTGTACTCATCCCCACTTTCAAATCTCGAATTTGGGCTTATGAGCCACTTTTGGAGGCTTGTGGAATAAGTTAAGGTTGTCCCATACCTCTTAAACTCAGCCACCAACTATACCTATGATGTGAGGGGTTTATTTTAGGCCTCATTATGTGGTTTTTGAAAAAAGTTGAATTAATTGCACTTTTACAACTCCTTTAATTTTTTCCTTAGAAGTATGGAGTAGTGGTTTGTGTGTGGAAGGAAAATTTTCATATCCTCACCCACACATTTATGAGTCTTGGGATTGATGTTTGACTTAGTGAAGTGGATTGGAGGAGAAGTGATGTGGCATCCTACATGGAGCCACATCACCACCCTCTCCTCATTTTCTATTTATGTAAGTTATTTTGGAGTTTTGGGGGTTACGTTTTTAATTCGACACTTGCATTTTTACAGGAATTTTTCTTGAGTTCTTGTTTTGGAGCTTGGGATCTTGTTTTGGATTTGGCTTGGACTTGGAAAAGCTTGGAGCTTGTTTCTTATGGATTGAATATTCTTGCAATGGAAAGGTAGGGTCTATACCCTTACATTTTATTTTATTTGTTGTGTGATTTCTTGTAAAATGAGTGAATGTTGTGTTGTTTTGGATTTGGGGTAGTATGACCTTAAAGATGGTGTGGGAGAAGGAAAATGAGGATATTTTGAGGGAGGGATAAGAGTTTTTATATTTATTTGGAGGGAGTTTTGGTTGGGTGTCCCACCTTGTGATAGGAAGAAGGATTTTTGCTTATCTTGGTATGTTTCATTTGAGCGATTGATAAGAGATTGAGGGAGATAAATATTGAGGGAGGGATAAGAGTTTGGTTTTGTTTGTGTGGAAGAAGATTTTGGAGTCTTTTAAGGTGGGAACCTAACCCATTGGGAGGTATAAGGGATTCCCCATATTTATCTTCTCCCTTGGCTTATATTTTAAGTCTTTGTGCTTGGAAAATTATGTATTATTGCTATTATTGTTGTTGTGTTTTGATGCATTGCAAGTTTTGTTCTTGTGAATGAATGTTTTTGAAGCCTTTGTAAAAGTTTTCATGGTTTCTTAATATCCCTTATTGCTTCATTGTTGGGGATGGGGACCAATGAGGAGGATGGCTTCTCCTCCTCATTGGGATATGGCTGGGAAGAGGTAATTTCCTACTCCCTCTTCCTTGTTGTTGTGATTTGGAGATGAAGAGGATGAAGAAGCTCAAGTTGAAGCCTTGGACATAGATGCATTTTTAGAAGATAAAGGAGGAAGTTGTTTTTGTAAAATTTAACGTGTTGTCTCCACCTAAGTGGAGGGATTTTGTAACTTGCTTTTTAAAATAGAGTTCATTTTAAGTGTATTATGGAAATTTGGGTTGTAATATTTATTCAAGAAATGCATATGTTGGGAAAGAGGCATGTGAAGGTTGAAACATGGCTTTTATTGTATCTCCTTCAAACTTGTAATTTATATCAAGTGTGAATTTATTTATCAATGAAAATTATTTTTATTGAAGTGGTAATACAAAGGAGTGTATGTTGGATTTATTGTTAAAATGATCTCATCATACTTTGTTGTATTCTAAAAAGAGAAGAGGTTTTGAATTGGTTGAGTTCTCATTCTTGTTTTCCCTCTTTTGGTATTACTTAAAATAGTGAGATTAAATCATTGGTGTATGTTTATACAATATTGCAAACTAAACTATGAATGCATTTAGTTACTCGAAATTTAAAGAAACATGTTATTTTCTACCTTGTTTTAAAATTTGAGAAAATTTTACTATTAGGTGCATCTTATTTCAAATTTTGTGAATAGAATAGTTTAGGCACTCAAAAGAAACAAAGAAAATATTACAAAACTAGTCCTTGGTTAAGTACAAAAATAGTTTCCTTCATTGTGCAATTCTCTAAAAAAATTATCTATTAAACATATGGATATATATATATATTAAATACACTCATTTATACCAAAGAAAATCACTTAAGATTATTATTTTAAAAACAATATATATATACACATACATACATACTTGCATTTTTCTTTCCGCTATACTACATAGGCAACAAATTTTTAGATGGAAACCCTACATTTCGCAAATACAACAAACACACACACACACACACACATATGCATACACAAATACACACACACATATACACATGTATATATATACAACATATATGTGTATATATATATATATATATATATATATAATATATGTGTGTATATATACATACACACACACACACATATATATTATATTATACGTACATACATACATACATACATACATACATACATATAAGGGAAAGTAAATACCCACGAATGGATCTTGGTGGGATCCTTGCAACAAAAAAGGAGAAAAACCATATTTTACAACCCTAAGAGAAATGATAAAAATGGAGGAAGAGTTCCTTCCATTTGCAAAAGCTGAACAAAATTTCTCCGTGGTTTCCCCTCAAGTTTCTATGGTCTTCACTCTCCTTCAAGCTGCAAAACAACAATTAACAAATTAAGGGATTAGGGAAAGAAAAGGATAAAAATACAACGTAAGGATTTTTAGAAAACCGAATATCTAAGGGTTCATATTAATCTAATCTAAGGGTGGAGGATTGTCCCTACGCTTTTAAGTTGACATTTTTCTGGGGATGGTTAATTTATTTATAAATAAAATTATGGGTATTGGTTGAATGGGGCCACTTGGTTGTTAGGTCAAGTTGTGACCTTTTTGTTATAGAATAATAAATAAATAAATCACATTGGGTTGTAACGATTAATTAAACAATTTTGTGCATTGTATTTTGATAATGAGCTAATGGGATTAAAGTAATTAAAAGTAAAGGGTATGGTTAAATAATTAAATGATAGGTATTAATGTTAAGTTATTAAGGAGATAGATTTAAACCACCTTAGGAATTAGCCTATGCTAAAATAATGTGGATTTTTAATTGAGGTGAAATAATGAGATTAAATGAGTCAATATATTAAAAATAAAATATTATTGGAAACCTTAGAAAAGGATATAAATCCCATTTTAAAATTTTAAAGATAAATTTAAATTGATTCTAGATCGACGTATAAACGGCTAGATTGTTGGTGGTGATAGATGGATTAATTTTTTTTTATCATTGGCAAATAGTTTTTGAAAGTGATTATACCCTTGTACAATAAAGCTTAGAAAGCTATATTTTTACAATTAAGGCCCAACAAAAAAACACTCTTCTTAGAGAAGTACCCAAAACTAAAGAAGACATCGGAAAAAATAACTCATGTAAAGAAAACAAACAACTATTGTCCGACAAATAAAAGTGAAGCAATACAAAGAAGCCGACTAGAAATGGAAACCTACCTAGGTGGATAAGCGGTATTCTTGGAAATAAATTTTTTCTTTTTCCGAATCATAATCCAATCATCTGAATTTTTCTATATAGGAATAAAAACTTCAAGATCAGCTATCGGCTGATATGTATTGTTTGAACAAGGGGGGCCCTTAGCCGCTATATATGCTTTTAATTAAGTTTTTATGGTCCTCTTAGTTTCATCCCTACATAACTCCTTGTTTGTATGATATTTTATTTCACTCAAAGGGGTTACAAGGACTATTTTCATCATGTCTTCCACATCGTGTCGGCATTAGCATCAACATTAACATCCACATCCACATCGTATCGCATCTACATCGGGATTTCCTTAGGTTCGAAAACCAAATGTTTCGGGAGGGCATTTTTCCACCAGTTAGCCTTCTCATTTTTTCATTTTACTATCTCACAATTAGCAGTTGAATGTCCCAAAGAGAAACATCTCCTGCATCTAAAAGGCAGACCTTCATAGTCCAAAGGTTGAGTCCAAGTTCTATTTTGCACTTTTAGCTCAATGTGAGCTAGAAGATCCTTTGAAGTATCAACCTCAACAAGAATTCTTGCATAGGTTGTATGTGTGAAATTAGAGGTTTGGGAGTCAATGTTAATGATATTGCCCAAGGTATTTCCTATGGATATTAGACAATTTTGATCCCAAAATTGAAGAGGAAGGTGGGGTAATCTGATCTAGATCGGTTTTGGGAGAAATATTAGTGAGAGGGTTAAATGATGGGAACCAAGGTTTTAAAATAAGGTATATTTATTTGAAAGACCTAGAGTTTCTTAGAAATGGTATCCTTATTAGTAATAGATTTGAAAGAAACAATAAAAATTCTCTTAGTATAGGGGTAGAGTTCTAACCTTCCTTCTAGGAGTGGAATCCAATGGTTAGAGATCAATACATGTAAGACAAGTAGAGTAGGATAGAGTCGAGAAAATCTAAAAATCAAGGCAAGATATCGATAAAATGACTCTATTTTAAGGAATTCATCTCCTAGGGTTATGCATGGGTTTCTCTCCAAGCTTCATGGTTACGAAATTTGGATTTTTTTACAAAACATCCCTAAATGATCATTGGTCCATAGCTTCCATCGTTGTAACAAGGAGGAAGCCTTAGTGACAGGATTTCAGACTTTTTGTTATTGTTATTAGTAGTTTGAGTGAATCCCCCAAATGTAATCGAAGCTCCAGATGACACCACCAATGAAATATTAGGAAATATGTCTTCCTACCACCGATGTTATGTGTCTTATGTGTCCTATTTATGCCTAGATCCATGGCCTTACATAATATTTAGATCAATTTTCTCTTGAAAAAATTGGTCGCCTCTAGGGAAAACAAATTTTGAGGTTCCATGAAATCCACTCCCACCGGATGTCCTTCCCCCTCCGAGATGATCTTCTTTTCCTCCATTCACACATCTAGGGATCGTTTAGGATTTCCAAAGCTTTTAGGGACTGATTAGGGTTTCTAAATCTTGTAGAGCATCGGTTAGTGATGCAACCTAGAATCTACCACAAATAACGCAGTGTGATGGCACATCACTCAACCTAAGCTAAGAACTCACTGAAGCATGCAAAGGTACCTGACCCTCTTTAGAGTTGTTTGTGCAAGATGTTAACATGTTGAAGATAGAGAATATTTAGAACCATAATAAGAAAAACATTCCATAGAGCGTAACAATTAAATAGTGCAAAACCAGATCTAGATCTTTAAGGAATCATGATTTAAATAATAACTATTATAAGATTGATCATACAAGAACCAATTACAACCATGTTAGCTCCATTGTATTTAAAACTATAAAACATAGAAGATTCTTACATTACAAAATATTACCATAAGCTATGCATGCATAAGATCCAACAACATAACTCTACAATAATTATGTCTCTTTGTGTCTCTTCAACTACATAGACTAATACATACTTATAGGGGTGGGTACTTTCCCTTCATCGCTTATGCACTTCACAAAATAGGTCACAGCCGAAAATATCCATGCACCTTTACAATAATATGCACACATGTAAGTGTGCTAATAATATCTATCTCTTACAATCAAATGACAGTAATAATTCTATTATTATCCCGATCTCATGCATGGTGCTTAGTAAAATATCATCCCCAAAATAACATTTACATGTCGTGTAAGTATCCATCCCATTGTGTGCTTTGCACGCTATCTCCAAAAATAGTCTGTAACCATGAAAAATGGCTAAGTCCCAAATCAGCTTGTCTTGGCACATGTTTCCTTTCCTATCCTTCTGTGCTTTCAAATGCGCCTTATTTCTACACGTGAATCTTATGTGTTCCTTCTCCTCGTTTCATACTCTTTTTGTCTGTTGCAAGGGATTTGTGCTTTTGTTTCACTAATTCCAATCTCTTTGTGCACCCTAAAGTCTCATCCTTCATTACCTTTAGGACTTCATTATCTTCTATCATAGTCCTGATCCTGATCACTGCTTCTGGTGCTACACATATGTTTAGAGCTTGATCTGCTTTCTTCATCTCATCTTGTAAAGTTTGGAGTAATTCCTTGTAAGATGAAATCTTTCTAACCACAGAGGCCCTTGCTCTCTTTGCTTCCTGTTCAGGATCCTTTGGCACTGGCATTCAAATCAGTCCATCCTCAAGCACCAAATCAACTAATGTGCGCACATAATGCATAACCAAAGGAAACTTCTCACGTACCTTAGACTCCATATGCGGTCTTGCTTTCATGACATATTCACTAGTCTCTTAAGTCATGCTTTGGTGAAGGACTCATTAATTTTCTCATCTAGATCCTTTTCTCCTTTTAAATGCATAATTTCTATATTTTTGCCTTATTATTTTCCAAGTAACACTCTAATAGTGGTTGCCTTATCGATTTTCCTCCATGCCACCTCTGTAGATACCTTAACTAAGGCATTGTTCACTTGCTCGATAGACATGAGAGTGGAATTTATAGTCATGTGTCTGAGGGGCCTTCTTTACTCTTCTTAAGACACAAAACTCCTCTCATACATAAAAATATGGCTAGTCCATGTGAGTCTACATGGACTAGGACAATTATTTCCTTGCACATGTAGTGGCCATGTCTGGGTCCATCAGCTCCCACCCATATAACTCCTTCAGGTCCACTGTGATTTGAAAATGGGCATGGATGATTTTTCTTGTGTCCTTAGCATAGCCCATACTCGGCACAACATATTCTCCACTTGTTCTCCTTATTCTTGGCCCCTTAGGAACTTGAGCACCAAGGTTTGGAGTTGGCCCTTTGACATCCTAAGTAGTATCATGTGTGTGAGGTTGCTCATGCTCTGTTTCTTCTACATCCTTCACCCCTTCCTCTTCATCCTTCATGTCCTCATCTTTGGGATCCTCCACATCTTCTTGTTTCCAATGGGGTTCCGTGTGTGTTTTCATAGACTCCTCTGCCTCCTCATTAAACTTTAGCTTTCTCCTTCTCATTAGTTACCTCTTTCGAAGGGAGAGTCATGGTGATCTCCTTATAGACTATAAAGTTCATGTGCCTTAGGTCCTTGTTATTTTGAATACCCTCTTAAAATGAAGCTCTTCATGGACTGATTTTGCATTTAATTCCTCATCTCCTTCTTGCGCCTGAGGTGGAGTATCCATGCGCTCAATCTCTACTCTATTTGTGGGATGCCTTCGTCTTCTATAATCCAAGTCACCACTATCTTCATGTTCTTCTTCCTCCTCATCTATCTTTATAGTCATTAGAGCAATTGGAGTGGTACATTCTCCACCGTATGCTTTCCCTTAGTTGGCCACAGAAGCATGAACTCATTCTCCACATACTTTTTATTCTCCAACTTAGGCTTAAGATGAAGGTATATGAGTGTGGCTCCATTGTCCCCAATATCAAAACTTATTGGCTTCATACTTATGACATCTGAGATGAGCCTCTCAATGTAGGTAGTTCAACTTGGATACACATATGTCTTCCTGAGGGTGTGGTAGTCATAGTCTACCTTATCTATGTTGAAGTTTGTACGGATCATATCAATAAATCGTGAACCGAGGTTTGGAAGTAGCACATTGTGAAGGCATAGGGAAGTTTACACCATGTGCTCCATATACCATCCTCATAGCAAACCGCACGATGCGAAGTGTTGGTACACCACGAAATCTACTACCTTGCCCACTACTAACGTTAGCTCCTTAAGAATGCACCATTCCTCCTTAAACACTACGTGAAGTCAGCCATACCACATTTCTACCCTCTTCTTAAATGGCCCACTCATTGTTCCTTCACATAAGTATTTTTCAAATCTCTCCGCGAGGCACTTTTTCTCTAAGGGGTACTGCAAGATCTTGTTCTTTGGCCCATCGAGCACTCCAATTTCTAAAAACACAAGGGAAAGTAGGATAGTGCCAAAACTTATCTTTTATCCTATTCGCGCTTCCTCAACAATGGTGTCTACAATATAGCCTACTAAGTTGTATACTACTCCCTGAGACATTTTCTTTGCAATATGAATCTAAATGGTGTTTACCTATAACCATTTCTCTTGGTCATTAAGCTTGGTTAATAGATGCGTGAATTCCTGCACCACACTAAACTTCTTGATTTATCTATTTCCATTCCGCGCGGTCCCTTGGTATACCCCAACTCCTTTCTTGTTTTTATGACTATTGCTTTATCAGTCAGATCACTAACAAGGTCTACCCCTGTGCCATTCAATCTTGTTCATGTCAAAACTAGGGTTGATGTGATCCTAACCCTTCATATAGAAAAACAAAATAAGTCCTTGTGGACTAGGCTCATTCGTATAATGGTTCATATTTTGTAAAAATACGGGAGCTCGTACATAACTAATAAACTCCTAACTACTTGAATAATTTATCTCCAATGTCATCATACATTGTCATATCCTCCACCTGCACTTATTATTCTTTTTATTCAACAATGTGTCTAGGTCTCCCTTGTTTTCAAAGGTACGGTGGTTGTAGTCACTTATTTTGCATCTGTGGATGTGGGAATCCCACTCTTGTCGACTATTACTCCTTCCGGGTACTACATCTCTGAAAAATTACTCTCAAGAGAAATTTCAACTTCATCTTCTACCTTCTTCTTTCCTTTCGTGCCTATTGCAGGTGCTTTCTTTGGTGCCATCATAAAATCTCACCTTTTTGTCTAAACAAGAAAAATCAAACCCTAGCTCGAATCTGCATGCCCTAGCTTGAAACCACATGTGCTAGATCCTTCTCAACACTTCTACTTCGCTCAAACCCTTCACCAATGGGGACACAAGACTATTACATGTAATAGTCTACTCTCCATGTCTAGTTTCAAAATGCTCCGCACCTCAACATGATTTTCTGAGCTCGATTGCACTTATCTCACTCAAATACTTGTGATTGCAAAGGTAAAAATGAACCCGCATCACGTCCTTATATATATTTTCAAAAAGTTAGTGCATTTATTACTCCTTCACCTACCAACAATCCTCTCATTAATTGACCATTTTCACAATATCCACATGGTACATCTTTGCACCTCAGCTATAACCTTCTAGCGCACCTTCCTACCTTCTAGCTATAAACTTCTCTTCAGTGCACTTCCATGTGCTTGAGTACCTTACCACTACACCTTCCCCGGTAGTTTTCATGGCCGCTACTTATGCCATGTTATATTATTCCCTCATTTATCTCAATCTATGGTCATTTATTTTAGAGTAATCTTGTTTCTAACAACGCCTTTCCACACTTAACTAGCTCCTGTAAGAGTTTTGTTCTCATTTATATCGAGTTATGAATAACCACCCCACACCAATGGTATGTGTAGTCCTTTGAGCATCAAAATAATTTAGATGGTAATTATCTTCCAACGCACAAACCCACTTATTACACAAAACACAAAACTAAATTGACAAAGCATAATGACAAAGAAGGAAATACATAAATGAAAACCTACTCTAAATGGAAACACTGCCTTATTACAAACACTAAGAAGACTTATTTATAGTAGGGATTCAACCTACTCCTGTTGAAGTAACTGGGTAACTGTATTCCATCAAGTGTCTCTAACTAGAAAGCACTTGATTCAAGTATATGAGTGATAACATACGGTCCTAACCAATGCACTTTAAGCTTGCTTGGATGGTGCAGAAACTTATAATCATAAAGAAGCACCATCTTTCCAATCTCAAGATTTTTGTCCTTGATCGTCTATCATGCCTTTCCTTCACCCCGGCCTTTTCCTAATTCTAACTCCAACGTGCTATGGCAAGCATCTCATCCAACTGTATCGATTTATCAATTCTTTATTCTAATGCTTGCTCATTGGCTCGACCTCTAGCATGCACAATAAGAAAAGAAGGTAACATGAATTCCTTAAGAAGAATTGATTATGTGTCAAACACCAACTGAAAGGGTGTGGCCTTGTTCAACCTCTTGTATGTTTTTCTATATGCCCAAAGCACAACAAAAACTTTATCATCCCAATATTTCCTTTCAACATCACAAATTTTTGTCAATGTTTGGCTCAAAATTTTGTTGAAGGCCTCAACAGTCCCATTTTCTTGAGGATGATTGGGTGTAGTCTTGTGATGTGCAATCATAAATTCATCTAATAGTCTCCTGATTGTCTCATTCAAAAATGTGTACCCCTATCAATTTTCAAGCTCAGCGGGCATCCATACCTTGTAAGAACATTTTCCCATAAGAAATTTACTACTGTAGCTACTTTGACAATCCTTGGTAGGTGTTGTTTCGCCACCTTGTAAGATAATCTATGAAATTTATGATGTGTACGATTGAGTTCTATGTATAATTGACAAAATAGGACCCAATAATTCTATAGCCCATTTCTCAAATGGCTCTACACTAGGAATAGGTCTTAAATTCATTTAATCTCTTTGCAAAGTTTACAAGGCACTAAAAGTGATCAAACTCCTTACAATATTCTTTACAATATTTATAGAGGGTATCCCACTATAATCCAACAAGTAGAATCTTGTGCATAGTGGCATCACCTGCATAGTGCCCACTTACAATACCACCATGATCCTCTTCCATGATATCCATGCACTCATGCTCTAGTACACACTAGTGTGATGCTTCATCTCGAAATAATTTGTATATGTCACCACTGATCAACATAAAAGGTGCCGCGAAAATTGCAAGTTATTTCTTCTCTAACACTTTCATTCCTTCTGGCGCCATACTTGTACGTAAAAAGACAACAATATCCTCCAATTCTAAAGGAGTGAGTTATAACCTATACAAGTGTGCATCTGGCATTGTATCTTCAATTGTCTACACGTCTTCCCTGACTGAATTCTTGATAAATGGTCTAGGCCATAATTACTTTTACCTAGTTTTACCACAACTATGAAATCAAATTCTTGGAATAAGAGCACCCATCGACATATGCGCCCTATAAAATGGGCTTGTTTACCAAGTATTTCAATGCCATGTGATAAGTATAAAATATAAATGGTGTTGTTAGCAGGTATTGTATGAATTTATACAAAGACGTAGATCATTGCCAAGGCTTTGCACTTAGTAGTTGTATAATTCTTCTCTACTGAGAATCCAAATTTCTACTAGAAAAACAAATAGGATGATCTATAATTCCTTCTCTAGGCTGAGCTAACACTACGCTAATGGTTGTGCCAGAGGTTTCCACATGTACATGAAATTTTTGGTTCCACGAGGAAAAGCAGAATAGGTGATGTAGCATGTCTCTCCTTGATGCCTCAAATGCGCACTATTGCAGTTCTCCCCAATAGAATGTCCCTTTCCCCTTTAATAAATATTTCAAGGGTGTAGTAAGCCTAGCACATCCTTTGGTAAATTTCTTAGAATATCTAGTGTGACCCAAGAATCCATGCACCTCACTCTGACTGGTAGGGTATTTTAGGCCTACTGATAAGCGCAAGATTATCTAGATCCACTATCAAACCTTCCTTGTAGATGATGTGCCATAAAAAAGTGCCAAAAGGTGTAGCAAACACGCACTTCTTGATGTTTAAAGAGATTATTAATTGTCTACATATTTCAAACATTAAGTGAAAATGTTCACAATGATCCTTAACAAGTCCATACATCATCCAATCATCCAAGTAAACTTATAAGAAGTTATGAATAAAATCCTAAAATGCTTGAACAACTATGCGTGAAAATATAATAGGTGCATTTTTAAGACCAAAGGGAAACACAGTATATGCAAAAATTCACCATTTAGTGGTGAAATTCATTTTCTCTTGATCCTCTTGTGCAATACTAACCTAATGATGCCCAGAGAATCCATCAGTAAAATAATAGATTTCACGTCGTGCCACGCCTTCTAGTATCTCCTCTATGAAAGGTGTAGGAAAGGGATCAATCACACATGCAACATTCAGTTCCCTATAATCCACAAAAATCCTAATCCGAACATCTTTCTTTATACTGATGACCATAGGGCTAACCCAATCTGATTATTCTAGGGGCTTGATGATGCCATATGTCAACATCTTGTCAATTTCTTCCTTAACTTTTATGCATAGGTTAGGGTTCATTGGTAGGGTCTTTTCATGACCAAGTGCACACCTTCCTTAAGATTAATCTTCATCTCTACTAATTGATTCATGCACTCCTTTTAATTCATGGTAGCCCCTAGGAAATAAATCCTAAAAATCAGTTAGTAACTCAATGATTTTTTCCACTTCATAATCAGTCCAGTAATCCCCAATTGTTGCCTCCTTAGGCTCAACGTCCGTGCCAATGTTTTCTTTCTTTCTCTTAATTTGTTCATGATAGGTACACACATTTTTATCCGCATTGTCTCATACCTCACGAGTACCCACTTAATGATCTATATCCATAGCTTCTACTTCCTCATCATCCACTACCTAGACCACCTTTCCTTTGTCTTTCTCAACACAAGTGCACCTCGGTGGTGTGGTATCTATCTCTTCTTCTTCATAAAAACATGCTCTTGATTTTGTCTCACCAAATAACTCCTAAATGAGTTCTTTCGCCTTTGTCTTGTCTCCCATAGTTAAGCACTTTATAACCATTAATGCCTCTTCCACTAGAGGTTTAGTAGAAAAGTATTCAAAATTCGGACCATTTCTACAATCAATTCATGTAAATTTCAAGTCTCTCTATAGAGCTCCACATATATATACCAAGCATGTGTGTAGCCTTGTAAAGTAGAATAAAGTTTATGCACCCATAGCGAACGCGGTAAAAATTCTGCCCCTCTGTCTAGAGCCTTTCACACTTCGAACCTAGTGTTGAACAAGTTGATTAGCATGATATGTGCATATTTTATTTGGTGCATTGCTCCTAGAAAAATAATTTGTGAGAGAAATACGACTTCATTGCATTTTACAAGATTATCCTGTGAACTACCCACCAAAGTGCGCTCTTTGTCCCTTGCAGCTATATGCTAACATATTTCTTCTTTCAAATTGGTCTGTCATCCACTATTCCTCTATTACGCACAAGAATACCATAGGGTCTCCTTCTCCAGTGTACTGAGGTAAAAAGTTGTTACCTATCCTCCTAATGCAATAAGCTATCTTTCTCGAGAAAATTTTCTCCTTACTTCGTGCCCAACCATCTCATAGGTGCCACAAGCCCGCTTATCCCAAGAATTACTTGTGGTATCACTAATAGATTGTGCATCCGCCCATTGGAGGATTCCTTCCTTAGATGGCCCGAGTACTTCTAGGTCCCAAATGGCATGCACATAAATCCTATTTAGACCTTCTTCACTCAAAGGATCAACATATGGTGCATATTTCACATCCGTTAAAGGGATAATAACTCTTTCTTCCTTGTTTTAAAAATTGTATACCCCTTGTTGAACCGTAGATCAGCATTACTTGCGTAGTACCAAGGGTGCCCAATCACAGTTGGGAAATTTTTGCTTTTATAAGTGTTAAAACATCAAAGTCCCAGTTAACTTGGCCCCTTTTATACTAATGGATGCATCTTTAAAACTCGATGGGAGTGGCCTTGGTTCGATTGACCATGAACAACACATTAGAATATGGTTGTAATTGAGGTCTTCCCATCTGTACCCATGCATCTAATGTAAGCACATTTACCTCTATGCATATGTTAATCAATATATTACTCAAGAGCCATCCTTCCAAAATAGCATTCAGATTGATCTCCTTGTCATAATCTAAGCTATGAGGGGGAATATTTACATGCAAGATTTGACGTCCATTCTCAATACCCATGCGCGGAATGTTTCTCTTTATCAAACTCCCTATTAATGGAATGATATTCTCCTGGTGTAACATTTTACATACCTCCTTCAATTCATCAATATCCGACTAGACCATCTCTACTGCCTTCTCCTATTCCATATTCCATGATTACCCCTTTAAAAATTGTATTTCCCCTAAAGGTTTCTCGGTACCTCCATGGTCTCCTAATAAACCTCTTTAAGTGCGTAGGATCCACATACCTTGCATGAAAAATGTCTTACGCTTAGTAATGGCGAAGGCTTACGCTATAATGCTTCTATGGCGCACGCAGCTTCAACATGTGTAGTAATCTTCATAGGTAATACCTTAGGTTCCAGTTCCAATTTTGGCATCCATTGATTTTCCACAGTGTGTTGTATTCTAACCATCAATGCACCCTTGTTTTCCTATTTATGTTGCTTCTAAGATGCTCATATAGGTCTGTGAATTCCTAATTGTTATGACTCTTCCCACAAAAAGAACAAGTAATATTATGAGGACATTCACGCCTATAGTAGTCAAGAGATCTACATGTAAATCACGTTCCACGAGGAAAATCACCTCATCCACCACCACGGCCTTGACCCTCAAATCCACCATGATATCCTCGACCTCTGCCATGTCCTCCTTCATAGCGCCCCTCATTCTAATCATAGCACACTTGATTGTGATCCTGATCCTGGTGCTCACCTTTACCCTTAGAGTTATCTATTACTCATGTCTGTCGCACACCAATATCTATAGCATCATGGATTTGACCAATCAATATACAATATTTTGTATCGTGAGTCGTGGAATGAAACTTTTACAATAACAAGATACATTATTCCCTATCACATGTTGTAATATTGGGAAACGGTTTATGTCATGGGTCGGATGACATATCTCACGATCTATTAGTAATGAACACATTGACTGCCGCAAGGAAAACTATCCTTGGTGTGCCCTTCCACTTCACATTCGTACACCGAATCAAGTGTGCATCTCATGTGATGAATTTACCAATAGTTTCTCCAAATGATTTTCTATAGCTACAATTTGTGCTTCCACGAATGGGCGACTCCAGTGTCTATACTTCCAACTTCCTTAGTACGCAAAGTTACTTCAAGTGTTTCACGTGGATTAGTGTATGTATTATGTGACAACGCCCTTCTAAAAGGTGTGATTAGTCCTCCAATGAACCATTGTGCATGCTGTCTTGCATGAATATCATAAGAAATCTTAGATAAAAGTGTTTTGAAATGGGCATCATATTCTCGGACACTCTTAGTAGTGCCTTGCTTAATATTGTTGAGTGCGCTTATACTCTTCTACTTGAATTCAAGGATATAGAACTCTTTATCCCTTTTTCATGCCATAGTATCTCATGCATGTGCACATGTTCAATAGTATCTTCTATGCCCTTATACTCTAGAATATAGAAAAACATATCCATGTAAATATTGCAGGGTAGATACTGACCTACCCACCTAATCCAAAACCTCCTTTGTTACCTTTGCCTCCAAAACCATGAGATCCACTAGAACTAGAGCCACCTATACCCCCCGATCCTTCACCTGTAGTCAAGAGTGGACCGTAAGATGTACTTCCCTATGTCTCAATAGTAGTACTAAACTAAAATCCTACATTCTACGTGGTGGTACTACTCCCGAAGTGAGATCTAAATTTTGTGTGCTTGAATTACGTGTTGATGATGCACCTAAAAAGGTAACTCCAAACAACAATGAAGATGTTTTCCTGCCATGGATGTGCTTTTATGTGAATTAATACTTCTTCCCCTCTTGCCCAAATTATCTTCTTTGACTATTGGATGTATTAGATATTGGAAAAAAAAGTGCAAGGGCTAGGATGCTAGCTAGATTTAGATGCGCACCCATGGCCTAGGTCATCTTTGCTGGCATGCTCCCTTGTGAGGCCAAAGAGGTTTCCCTATCATGATTTCCCAAATTAGGGAGTTCCAAATGCTCTAGCTCCACGCCTCTGCGTGAGCCCCAAATCCTTCACAAGCCATCTCTCTCCTCAATGCTATCCACTCTACAATATCTTGTTACTTCTTAGTCTCCCTTTTGCGTGACTCATTATACTTAATCCTTTATTCTTATCTCTACCTTTATGCTGTTAGGTCCACCATATTTCACCAAACCTACTCCTGCCCTAGCGTGTGGTGGGGTTTAGCTAGCCATCAAATTTTCTTCCAAGTTCAGGGTCACCATCAAGATCTTGATCACCAGTGGAATGCCTTACAAGTAAGTTCCCCTGGGATAACGTAAAAATTGGAACTTAGCTACCTCTGGGAAATAATAAGTGGAAATTGAGTACTCTAGAATATAGCTGTTTAAAACACCATGGAACCAAGTATCCAAAACGAGTATCCAAATTAGATCAAAGCATCATAAAGGGCCCGAAATTATTCTTGTGTCTAGAAAAGTGTATGATACCTCCAATTCCCTTTAGATGCATAAGTAACCAGCCACTCGTATAGTTTTACCAGGAAGATAGAAAAGAAAATCTCATTAAAACAGACATACAAATCCTTTTTACCCATGCATGTGTGTCATACTTAGATCTATTGTTGAACCTCTATGTGTACTCTTCTTCTAAATCTTTTGTCCACTTCTCAATACTTGCTAGGGTCAATTGAGTACGTCTTCATCACGAACCATCTCGAAAATAACTGAAAAAGAGATCCTGGCAATAGACGAATGATACAACCTAGAATCTACCACAAATAACCCAAGCACACTGGCACATCACTCGGCCTTGAGTGAACGCTCACCCAAAGCATGCAAAGGTACCATACCCCTCTTTAGAGTTACTTATGTAGGATGTTAACGTGTTGAAGATAAAGCATATAAAGAACCATAATAAGCAAAAACATTCCATAGAGCATAACCATTCAATAGTGCAAAACCAGATCTAGATCTTTAAGGAATCATGATTTAAACAATAACTATGAAAAGATTGATCATACAAGAACCAATTACAGCCATGTTAACTCCATTATATTTAACACTGTAAAACATAGAAGCTTCTTACATTACAAAATATTACCATAAGTTATGCATGCATCAGATCCAATGACATAACTCTACAATAATTATGTGTCTCTCTGTGTTTCTTTAACTACATAGACTAATACATACTTATAGGGGTGGGGACTTTCCCTTCACCACTTACGCACTTCCCAAAATAGGTCGCATGCTGAAAATAGCCATGTGCCTTTACAATAATATGCACACATGCAAGTGCACTAATAATATATCTCCTACAGTCAACTGGTAGTAATAATTCTATTATTATCCTAAACTCATACATGGTGCTTAGTAAACACTCATCCCCAAAATAGCATTTGTGTGTCGCACAAGTCTCCATCCCATTGTGTGCTTCGCACGCTATCTCCAAAAATAGCTCATAACCATGAAAAATGGCTAAGTCTCGAATCAGCTTGTCTTGTCATGGATTTCCTTTCCGCTCCTTCCGTGCCTTCAAATGTGCCTTGTTCTCGTGCATGAATCTTATATGTGCCTTATCCATAGAGTCATACTCCTTACGCTCAATAGTTAGCATTCCTAAGTTCGAACATTTTAACTTTTATATTATCCCTCCTAAATGTCACATTTTTCCCAAACTATGATTTCAGAGAGATGTGGGATGAATGGATTTAAGTTAATTTAAATGTATTTAACAAAAACAAATTTCTTAATTTTTCCAAATTAATTAGTAGAGTTGACGTGTTTTTAGTGTGTCAAAATTACGGGCATTACATGTAGCATTTCTTGATTCCTTTATAGAGGATTTAGGTAAAATTGAGATACTTTGAGCTTAGGATTGGAAGTGTTTTTCATCACTTAAATAGTGATTAAAATCTTCCATTATATGTTGTTTTGAAAAATTAAAGAGATATTATTAGGCTTGTATATAGTTGGCAAAGGATGTAAGGATAAAAATATATTAGTAAAGTTATGACAACCTATCATTATGAATAAAAATATATTAGCAGTTTCACCGGTTGTTGCAAAGACACTATGATAGGTCTATTTTATTTATTTTTCCTTTATACTTTGAGAATTTATAGAAAATTTCCTAAATTTTTGCATAAAACATCTCTCTTCATTTGATGACTATGAATATAGATAGAAATTGAAACATTAAAATGTATGAGAGAAAAAAAAATAAAGGAGGCTAGAGTTAATAATACATAATTTTTAGTATAATTATTTTTATTTTTAATCAAATTTTAATTGATATCTGAAAATTTAGTTAATTTGCAACTTCTTTTATGATAACCATTTTTTTAACCGTAATACTTGAAAAGAAACTATTATTATAAAAATATTTATATATCAAATTATCAACAAAAAAAAACCATTATTATAAATATATTTATAAAACTTAATTAAGATTGAAAATAAAAATTAAAAACTACTACTATTAAAAATATTTACAACAAAACTAATTTTTAATCATGACACATTAAACTTAATAAGTGTTGTGATCGAGCTCTTCTACTCTATCACACACAGGTGTCCTCTTACGTCAGCCTTGTTTGTTTTAGCTATGGATGCTTTAGGCTGAATTATTTCTCATCATGCTTTGTGCAAGGTTGCATCGGGGAATTTTTGTCCCCGATCATGTGACATAACTCATTAATGGTCATTTTGTAGATGATTCCTTTCTTACCATTTCTGAATTTGAACAAAATGTGGCTACGATTTTTATTACCTTAATATGTTCTACCTCGCTTCTGGATCCAAAATTCATATGGCTAAGACATTGGGCTATCGGAAAAGTTTCCTACCTATCTTGGACTGGTTGAAAGCTTACCCTTGGAAATGGTTCAAAAGAGGCGATCAATTTAAATTTTTGGGCATTCATTTTTCTTTTGATAGCGAATATGCCACGTTATTGTAGCATGTTATTAACAGAGTTGAGCATAAGGTTTCTCGGTGGTCTTCCAAACCTCTTTCTCTTGCTGGTAAATTCCAAGTGTGTACTAATATTCTTTTGCCACCCATGTGTATTATTCTGCATGTTGGTGCCCTTCTCGTGCTTCATTTTCCAAACTTTACAAGATGTTTTGGGAATATATTTGGTGTAAAATTTCTTGCTCAACTAGATTTTATAGAGTGGTTTGGGAGGTTTTTGTCTCCCTCGTGATCAAGGTGGTATGGGAATAATTTATGTTTACTAAAAAAGTTAGGATTTATGTTCTAAATGGGTTGTGAGTTGTCTGTCGTGTAATCGGTCTTGGAAATTTTTTTCTTTGTCACCGCATTTATTACGGTGCTCCGTATGGAAATTTTTTTAGAACAATATTGGATTGCACACTCTCATTATCACCATGGATCTGGTCAAGCATCACAGAACCTTTTTTCAAAAATTATCGAAAATCATTTGAGATAGTGAAGCCTTTGTTGCGTTGGATTAGCGGTGGCTTTCACAAAGGGATCTTGTTCAATTCTCAAAATATTTGTTGGTCTCCCATCATCACTGATGATAATATTTCACTTACAGAAACTTTAGGCATCAAAGCTCTCGGATTTCTTAGAAAGTAGTTCGTACCATCCAGATTTATTCATTCAGAGACTGGGTTCCTTGGCTCAATCTTAAGATAAAATTTCATCTTGCTAATTCATACCTCTCATCTATTTGTAATATTTAGTAATTAATGCACGATGTTATGCTTCACAAGCTAGGGCCTAAACCCCTAGATGCTTGGTGGCATGATTGGCGGCGGAATCATTAAATTTCCTTGCTTCACTATAGCGCTAGAATAACCTACCCAATCTCTCCTTCTATTTCAAAACTCAATGCCCATTGGGGTTTCAACTCTATGCATTCCACCTGGCTTTATAGGATTTCATGTGCTTGGAATTCTATTTTTAACCCAAATTCGATCATTTCCTTTGGTGCCTTATTTATCAGGGTCTACCTATCAAAGAACGTCTTAGTCACATTGGCATCCCTAATCCTAAATTCCCTTTCTATTCCAAACCTGAATCCTTTAAGAATTTATTTTGGTCTTGTCCTCATGCTCAAACTATCTTGACTTCTATACAATATTTCTTCCAACCTACCATCCGGAATTCTTTCAATGGTGTTTAGATTTATTTGGAGATTTCAGTCCTTGGCCACATTATATTGATACTCTATGGCAATTGTTTAGATCTTGTATTCTTTTTCATATTTGGAAATATCAAAATGATTTGATATTCCTAAAAGATTAATATGTTGATTTTTCGCTAATGACAAAGTAGTTATATTGTCTATTATCCACATACTGATTCAAGAAAAAGTTGAGAAGGTTGTCTTGGATTTTGCTTATTTATAGGTGTTGCTTGCACACCTTTGGGAGCGTGCACCTTTCATAATGAGTTAGGTCCCCCAAGATCCATTTCCACCGCCACCTCATCCATCTACATTTCGTAAAATGCCACCCGTAGGACGATGTCACAAAACTTCTCTCACAACGATCACTCCACCTCTCCTCGGGGTCATCTTCCGAGATCCGTCCTCCTTTAGACCAGGTTGGATTCCTACTTTGAGGTAGAAGGGCATTGCTTAGTTCTCTCGTGGTGGGACTCTCCACTTTGCCCGACATGTAGACTATGGTTGTAATGCCCCATATTTTGGAATGCCTGAAAACCAAACCTAACACCTAAAATCCAAGTATTAATTTTTTTAACTACATTTTATTTATTAAAATTATAGGTAATGAATCATCCTCGTAAAGATGAATCTTGATTCCTCCATGCTAGTTTAAATGTGAGGGATTAGCATTATTTTTTTCTTTTGACTTTATTTGGTCAAGAGAAACAATTTCTTAAATAAAATGTAGAGCTATTTAGAGAATTCTACCAAATTGAAATGATGAGAAAAACCCTAATAAGTTTTGCATAGTGATATCTAGGTTGGATTAATATATATTAAAAAATTATGTTCTTTTAAGATATAATCTAATATTTTTATATGGTATATATATATATATATATATATATATATATATGCATGTAGGTTTTAAAATAGAGTATTTCATATATATATTTAAAAATCACCCATTTATTTATTTAAATTAATTTCCCAAAGGGGATGACTCGAATTGAAGATTAAGTTCTTGTATTCATTTTTTTGTTTAGAACATTTCATAATACAAGCCCTTCATTTTCTTTTTATTTACTACTATTTTTAAAAAAATCTTAGATGTCTAGGGGGCTTCATTTCAGTTTTAAAATTACTCCATGGTCTCATGTTGGATTTATACTAGTTTCCAAACACTAAAAGAAAATGGTGCCCCCATTAGGAATACTTTTTAAAAAATATATTTAATTTTAGGAGGACAAAGGGATGAGCTAGATAAGTCAAAGGGTGAAGAATTTTGTTTTTAGTGAAATTTTTTAGGTTAAATAGAGACCATAGGATTAAAATATCACTCACCATTGATCTAAGGTGTACTAAGAAACCCTAAAATCATTTTAATATTCACTCCTTTCTCATTCTTTTTCCGAATTGTTTACTTTTTCTTTTTGTTTTTGGTTGTAGTTTTCTTTGAAGGTTTTAAATGGATTCCTGGGAGGATAATAGTCTTATTTCTCATGTATACATTATTCTACAACCTCTAAATTAAATTATTGGGGATATTTATTTATTTTAGAAATTTTTTTGCAGTAGTATTCTTGTTGGCTTGTCACATTCATGGTTTTTTTTTCTAAGTTTTAGGGTAGATTTTTTTTTTTTTTGTGGGTATAAAACCCATCTCTAAACATATTCATTTGCATTCATATGAATGTGATTGAATTAGATCTATATGCATATGTATTTGCAGGAAGGAGAAGTCTTTTATTAATGTTTTAAATCTCCCAAAGTGGAGGTCAGGTTGTGACCCTCCCGCAACCCTTATAAGCTGATTTCTAAAAGTGAATATAAATATAATTTTTTTACCTTTATTTTATTTATTTTTTATTTCTTTATTTCAACAAATTAGCAAGAAGCTAAAGTACTCTATTTTATTTGATTACATCAAAGTAGCAAGAAGATTTAGGATTTTTATCCAACTACCATATCGGGAAGCACTATGTTCTAAATCATCGGTTGACTAGGAGGGACTATTTTGACAACTAGCCTTCAAATCGCCTTAAAACTAGTGGAATTAAGAATCTTTTGTATAAACAAAGTAGACTACGTTCTTGGCAAAAAAAAAGGAATTTGCTATCTTGTTGTAAGTAGAGTAAACTAAGTTTAAAATAGACCATCAATATCAAGCGAGAAAATGCATTAGCACAAGTACTAATAGGTATGGTTATATGTCTTGCATATGTGCTCATGAGTATAAATTACATGATTGAAAAATAAAGGAAGGTTTACATTTAGACTCACTTGATGATTTCAAAAATAAGAAATAACGGATTAACCAATCACCACACTAATAAATATAAATACTCTTGCTGATCAACATTAGGAGGACAAGGACAACATCATGTAAAAGCAAAGGGAACATCTTCAACCAAATTCACTCGTTCTGACCGTAGAAGTAATTATAAGGAGAATTTTTTTTTTCTAATTTCTTTTGGGCATGATAAAATAAGAATACCACAATCTTCATGACAAGAAAGGAGATTATTAAAAAAATCCAATAGATTTACAAATATCCAAGAGGAATATAATACAAGGCTTAAAAAGGCTCTTCCAACCCTAAAGGAAACCTTTATCAATGTGACCAATCATTACAAAACCCATTACATGCATCTTGAACTACTAACAAAGAAAGAAAAACACAACTTTAGAATCATCTCTTGCTTTTGTATGATTCACATGAATCCCAACATGGGATTCTTTCAAAGGAGGTTACAACCATAATTACAAACAAATACCAAATGAGATCTAAGAAGGAATCCTCTCCAAAATTCGGAATAAAATTTTCCAAGGTCTCCAAGAATGCTCCACCAATCTTTGAGCTAAAATATTCATTCTTTTCACTTCAAAAGATCTTGATAGAAAGAGAAAAGGCCCGATTTACCACCCAACCTATAGGAATCATTACATGCCTTTCCAAAGGTTGTAAGACATGATAGCCTCCCCCACACCCATGGGAGAGAGAGATAGCTTCCAAAAATGTGAACAAGAATAAGGTAGGGGTAACAAAAATATATCACATACAAGATCCAAATCAAGCACCACAAAAACACAATAAATAATAACAAAAAAAAAAACAAGGAGAACACCATATTCATCCTCAAAAAGGGGAAGATTGGATGAGACATCCAATAGTTCCATAGAGTGTGGTCCAACCATAAGATGCACACTTACAAAATCTTCAAAAACCTCCTTATCCCTCCAAAACAATCATCCCTCCTTATTACTCCTCCCATTCACCTAAATTCCTCCTTGGGAGGATTTTCAAACCCATTGGGTTTCCTCTCCAAGGATGGGGAAGGGGGTTCAAACCATATGAACCACCTTCCCCACCTCAAACCATATGAGGGGATAAAAGAGAACCAACATGGCTTGCCCATCAAGCCATGAGGTTTAAGAGGGAAAATACCTCCCTCTTCCCCAAAAAAAACTCCCAAATCCATCAAGCCATATGATGGATGGAGAAACAATCAAAATAACAAGAACAAGCAAGCATGCAACACATGTAAAACAAGAACATACATTTAACAATATGCAATCTACCATTTATGTGCAAAAATAACACAACAAGGATCAAAGATCCTACCTCCAAAAATCTCTCCAAACTCTAAGCTTCTCCAAATCCTTGTCCAAGCAAGAGCTCCAACTCCAAAAGCATACCAAACACAAATGACAAGCAAAAATTCTCTTTCTCCCACATGAGGGAGTATTTGAAGAAAATAAAGTAATTTTCCTCACAAATGAGGGGGTGACATATGTCACCCCTCTCTTCCCTCCAAGCCAAGATTCAAAAAACAAAAAGAAAAAAAAAGATAAATCCTCATTTAAACATAACTTCCCCAAATTACCAACTAATAAAGTAAAAAAATGCATGCAACTTTTCATAAAACACAATTCCCAACCATTCTTACATGAATGGTGATAAGAGAGAGGCCAAATGGGAGGAAAACTCCCTTTTTCCTTGAAATTAAGCCCCCTACCTAATAGGTAGGGTCCAAGGGCTCATTTTTATGCTAAGAGAACCCCCAAAACCAAAAGGGGTCTCTAAAAATGCCAAAAATAACCCAATTTCGGGTTTGGCATTTTTGGACACATTTTTTGAGGATGTGGGGCCCACTCAAGGGTGTTTATGTGACCCCAATCCTCATTAATCAAGAAAACACATCCTTAATACAAGTGGGGACCATTAGGTCCCCCAACCTAGTTCCTAACAATAATAAACAACCTAAGCACAATTAAATTTTACAAAATATACAACATTATAATCTAAGGTCACTTACGCTTCCCAAATAATACATGTAACCAATAAGGCTTAATATAGCTAACATGGCTAAGAATCAACCTTGTGGGATAATTGTGGATATTCGTAAAGCGATCCTGAAACCCACATTCTCCTATGCCCTTTAATTTGCATACTCATTGCAAACATTAAATGCATCTGTCCAATAAAAATATAAATCAACTATCGAGTAAATCAATCGAGGTATAAACATGATAATTATGCTAACACATTATAAACATGGAATTGCAATTGAGAAACATGCACAATGTCACATAAATTCACCACATGTTAGCCATTGCACTACATATAATCGACATCCATCCATGCTATAGTATGATAACCTCAAATAACCATATAATCAACAAAATCAAGATGTGCGACACAACCATATGTCCATCATATATCCAATAAGATCAATGACATCGTACATGTTGGTATTCAAAACATCTAATGAAATGAACTATCATACTAGTCAAAGCTAAGTTGGTGCTACATGCCCAAATCATCATACATGTCCACGAACGATCAAAAATCATAACATAATATCAAAAATGTGCCATAATCCATGTCTAATCATCAAATTTGAGTATATAGTTAGCAAATAACTAAAAGTAGAAAAAGGTGGGCACTACATCCATCTATCTTAAATTTAGACTTCCTCTTGGAAGTCACTGGAAGAGATAGGTGTGTGACCTAGGAGGTATCGTGTCATATCATGCGGTTGTTGGTCACAACAAGAATGTCCCACCAATTCAAACTTGGTCTTGTACTAAGTGTTTCTTTCATTTAGAGTAATTTAGTTAAAGAAAGTTGTAGCTTCCAAGGAAATTATTATCAACATCATTGTCTAAAACCTCTACATGGTCACACGTAGTGTATGTCCAACATTAAGGTCACTTTAAGGGAACTATTTTATTTTATTTTATTGTCTTAACAAACATGTCTCATCAAATATAACATGGTTCAAAATCAAGCATATCTCAAATAGGAGAGCATTACTCAAGGGAAATTGTTGCTTCCAAAGGTTTTATTTACATCAAGACTAAATTTCCTACAAGGGTCCACATAAGTGGATCATAAGGCCCATAATTAAAGGAACTATTGATGGGTAAGCCAAAGGAACATAATAGTCATTTCAAATAGGGTTAACAAATTATATATACATGATGTGCATGAGCCTACTCATAGAAACCATCAAGGATACTACAAATGCCACACAAGAAGAGAGTGAAAGTTTCCAATTTTACACAATTGTTTTCACCCCCTAGCTCCCCATTACTCTCAATTTTGGAGAAGACGGTTCACGGGCCTATTTAATATGGTTCTACCATCCTCATTATTCACTAAGGTCAAGGATGAAGATTCACCTAATACCAAACATAGTTAAATGTGTTGACTTAATTTGACCATTATTTTTATGTTCACATACTGATAGTACCAATACATTGTGGTTGAAATATATATATCCAATCACCAAGTTAGGGTTGGTTTATTAGTTTGGTTTCAAGTTTGTATAGCATGTACCCTTTTCTAGAACATCTCATTTCCAATTCAAAATTTGGTTTAGAAAATTCATAAGAGATGGTTTAATGGATTATTGTTTTAAAAGTTTTAAAACAAAATTCACCATGACACAAACTTTTAAACTTTCTACACCCCAAACAAGCCATAAATCCTTAATGAAACAAAAAACAACAAATTTTCAATTCAATAAGATATATGAAAAGTTTTACTTAAATTTTATCATTTCTTAAATACTATAATCAAGAGAAAACATGAATGAGTTAGGAAAAATAGAATCCATTTAAAGTGAATGTTTCCCGAACCTATCAAAATACTAGGCAATTATAATTTGGATGGAATACAACTTGTTTGTGCATACCTTCCTCAAGAGTACAAGAGATCAACACACATTTTCCTTTAAGGAAAGGTATAGTCTAATGCTTCTCAAGATATGGAACTTATGTTAACTTTTACTTAACAATTATTTGGTCATAATTGGCCCATTGGGTTGCTAGAGATAGATATATATACACTCATTAAGTAGAGGGTGAATCCATTTTACACAAAGAACTTTAAATTTCTCCACACTATTGAGTGGTAACAACAAATGGGGCCATGTTTTAAAGAGTACCCTAAAACAACATAGCTTAATTAGTGTTTATGCTGATAACAAAGGATGCCTTCACCCAAGGTAGGTGGAAATAATAGTTACTCGTTATCCTCCATCCTCAAAATAAGGGGTTACACCATTTATCTTATAATAAGTTACTTAGAGTTTTCAATGAAGGAATTCTTACACATGAGTCTTCTAAGAGTCAAGTATCCAAAAGCATATTTAATTTGTGAGACCATTGCCATCCTCGATTATCCGCATTACTTTCTCATCTCGAACCTAGGTGACTTACGAAATAAAAACAATATAGAATGTGATCTATATTATATGAATATCACATATCTAAGATTAGTAAACATTACTTATTCCATTTGAAACTATAACTTATGATTACCTCTTTTTTTTTTGGATTTTAAGGGGTAGCAAATGACAACATTGTTGGTCAACCAAGGTTGTACAAACACATATTTGATAATTTTTCCCACCTACATTTAATTTCATGATTTTTTTATTGTTGTTTATAGGGTATAATACACATAGATGTAGTTATGGATATATAGATGTTTTTGGTGGGTTACATAACATTGCATTTACCACTATTACACCATATTACTTGCAATTCCACATTCAACACTATCATTGGTACACCATAATGCCCAACCAAGAGAGAAATAGGAACTAATTTATTTTATCTTATTTTTAGAGAGAGAGAGAGAGAGAGAGAGAGAGAGAGATTGTTTCTATTTTCACGTAATCAATGTTCTTCTATATCCACGAGTTAAGGTTAGAAAGAGGGTGATTCCATGATTTCTACATGTAAGTATTAGTGTTATAAACATGATTAACTAGGAACATTTTAATCAATTCAAGGAGGTTTATAATCACACGTGTACTTAATAAGGTAAAATGTTTTAACCAAGTTACATTGCAACAAAACTTAGTAAGTGGTTGTAGTATGAAAAAGAGGTTTATCACATATGATTGTAGAATGATTAAAAATAACTAGATCATTACCGAATATAACTCCAAATGTTAATTGATATTTTTGATGATAATTTGAAGTTGAGAAAACTAGATTCGTTTTTATAATTGCACAATATATTCTTAGTTTACGTGAATATAATAAACTAACTATGAAATATCATTTCGAGCAACACCATCATATAATAAGAGACACTAACCTTCCTTTCCCTTTATCATTTATTATTTAGAGACAAGTTAGAGGATTTTATGTTAACAAACATTTTCTCTAATTATACTTAATTTAAAATTACACTTTTGAAAGGATAAACAAGGTTATAAGGTTTCTTGGCAAATTTTCATATAAAGAGAAATATAAAATTTAGAATTCTAGCATATACATGAGCAGTAGAAAATTATTCTAATTCATAATAACAAAATTTTAGATGTGGAGGGCCACCTTATCTCATTAGATGATTCAATATAAGGCACAATTATTTATTTTACACCCATACCAAAAGGGTTTTGTTACGTTTAAATGTGGCGCCCCTAACATTGCGGTTGAGTTTCCCAAAAAACAATAGGTCACACAAGGAGGAAAAATAAAATAACGACATGCCCTAAACATAATCCTTAGAACAAGATAATAATCCTACACTCGTATATCCGAACATGAATTATTTCCAAAATCAACAACTAAACTCATCACGGTGTCCAAAATGGCCAAACTATACCAAAAAAAATGACATTTAACATGCCTCGAAGCATAAATTTTTTTGGGTCATAACATTCAACCATGTAAAGCATCATTATAATCATATTATAAAATCTTGCATCCTCCAAAGGTGTTTTAAGAATTCAAATGGTTCACTAAGACCCAATTCTCTTGTCCTACGATCTAGCCAAAACGGCTATAAAATGGCCTACCCAAACAAGTACCCAACACCATAATGGTTAAAAAAACAATTTGAGAAAGTTATTTGTTATATGGGGAGTCAAACAAGACATACGACATTCAAAATGGGTGAAAAAACCTTGAACTGGAAGCACTTTGTCGGAGCCAACTAAAAAAGTTTTGTTATTGCATTTCAACTGATTTTTTTGTGAAAGTGGCTACAAAATGTGTTTTGAAAACAAGAATTCAAAACTCAAAATGTTTTTTTATCAAATATCATCTATTCTACGATATATAAATAATCATATGTAATTTACAATACATAATTTTGATAACTTAACGCTAGTTATGACCTCATTTCGAAACTAATTTATGTTATTGACAAGTTTGTGTTTTGTGCCAGAATGACTAGAGGCCTCTTAAACATGCTTGAAAAAATATTTTCCAAATCCGTTTTCAAAAAAATAATTGCTACAACCAAATTACATGTAGAAATAATAAAGGTTAGAAGTCGTAGAATTTGATTTTCTACTAAAGCTCCCTAAACTACAGGTCCAAATTGAAACAAATTTTCTTAGATTTTAGTTGTTGTCCATGCAACACTATGATCAATGGGCCTCAAAACTGCCTTTATTTAAATGATCACATGATCTTATAAATTGGATTTAAATGTTGTTGTGACTTCCCAAGTGACTAGATCGTGATCAAATAAAAAGAGTACTTCCCAAGTCACATGATCTTATAAATTGGGTATAAATGTTAAAGTACTATGTTTTATTTGATTACATCAAAGTAACAATAAGATTTAGGATTTTTATCCAACTACCAGATCAGGAATCATTATGTTCTAAATCATCAGTTGACCAGGAGGAACTGTTTCAAACAACTAGCCTTCAATTACTTCCTTAAAACTAGTGGAATTAACAATATTGTTGTAAAAACAAAGTAGACTACGTTACTGCAAAAAAAGAGGAATTTACTATCTTGTTGCAAGTAGAGTAAACTAAGTTAAAAATAGACCATCAATATCAAGGAGAAAACTCATTGCACGGGAACTAATAGGTGCAGTTGTATGTCTTGCATATGTGCTCACGAGGAGAAATTACATGATTGAAAAATAAAGAAAGGTTTACATTTACACTCACTTGATAATTTCAAAACTTATAAGCAACACCAAGTTTACCACTCGCCACACTAATAAATATAAATTCTCTTGCTTTGCTCAACATTAGGAGGAAAAGGACAACATCATGTAAAAGCAAAGGGAACATCTTCACCAAATCTGCTGTTCGTAGTAGAAGTAATTTTAAGGATTTTTAAATTTCTTTTGGGCATGATAAAATAAGAATACCACAAGTTTCATGGCAAGAAAAGAGATTATTACAAAAATCCAATAGATTTACAAATCTCCAAGAGGAATACAAAAAAACACTTAGAAAAGGCTCTTCCAATCGACGGAAACCTTTATCAATGTGACCAATCATTACAAAACCCATTACATGCATCTTCATCTACTAAGAAAGGAAGAAAAAACACAACTTTAGAATCAACTCTTACTTGTGTATGATTCATATGCATCCCAACATGGGATCCTTTCAAAGGAGGTTACAACAATAATTACAAACAAATAACAAATGAGATCCAAGAAGGAATCCTCTCCAAAATTGGGAAAACAATTTTCGAAGGTCTCCAAGAATTCTCCACCAATCTTCGAGCTAAAATATTCATGCTTTATGCTTCAAAATATTTTCAACACAAGAAGAAAGTCTCGGTTTACCACCCAACCTATAGGCATAATTACACTCCTTTCCAAAGGATGGAAGACATGGTAGCCTCCCCCAAGCCCATGGGAGAGAGATATAGCTTCCAAAAAGTGTACAAGAATAGGGGAGGGGTAGCAACAAACATATCACATACAATACCCAACTCATGCACCACAAAAACACAATAAATGAAAACCAAACAAAAGAGGAGAACACCATATTCATCCTCAATAAGGGGAAGAGTGGATGAGACATCTAATAGTTCCATAGAGTGTGGTCCAACCATAGGATGCACACTTATAATTTTTTAAAAAACCTCCTTATCTCTCCAAAACAATCATCCCTCCTTATTACTCCTCCCATTTGCCTAAATTCCTCCTTGGGAGGATTTTTAAACCCATTGGGTTTCTCTCCAAGGATGGGGAAGGGGGTTCAAACCATATGAACCACCTTCCCCACCTCAAACCATATGAGGGGATAAAGAGAAACAACATGGCTTTCCCATCAAGCCATGAGGTTTAAGAGGGAAAATTCCTCCCTCTTCCCCAAAAAAAAAATCCCAAATCCATCAAGCCATATGATGGATGGAGAAACAATCAAAAGAACAAGAACAAACAAGTAGGTAACATAGGTAAAACAAGAAAATACATTTAACAATGTGCAATCTACCATTTATGTGCAAAAATAACACAAGGATCAAAGATCCTACCTATAAAAATATCTCCAAACTCTAAACTTCACCATATATTTATCCAAGAAAGGGCTCCAACTCCAAAACATACCAAACACAAATTCCTCTTTCTCCCACATGAGGGAGTATTTGAAGAAAATCAAGTAATCTTCCTCACAAATGAGGGGGTGACATGTGTCACCCCTCTCTTCCCTCCAAGCCAAGATTCTAAAAACAAAAAGAAGAAAAGATAAATCCTCATTTAAACATAACTTCCCAAATTACCAAAAATAAAGTAAAACAAATCCATGCAACTTTTCACAACACACAACCCCCAACCATTCTTACATGAATGGTGACAAGAGAGAGGCCAAATGGGAGGGAAAATCCCTTTTTCCTATAAATTAAGCCCCCTACCTAATAGGTAGGGTCCAAGGGCTCATTTTTATGCTAAGAGAACCCCCAAAACCAAAAGGGGTCTCTAAAAATGCCAAAAATAACCCAATTTCGGGTTTGGAATTTTGGAAAAAATTGTTGAGGATGTGGGGTCCACTCAAGGTTTTTATGTGACCCCAATCCTCATTAATCAAGAAAACACATCCTTAAAACAAGTGGGGACAATTAGGTTCCCCAACCTAGTTCCTAACAATAATAAACAACCTAAGCACAATTAAATTTTATAAAATATACAACATTATAATATAAGGGTCACTTATGGTTCCCAAACGATACATGCAACTAATAAGGATTCATACAACTAGAATGGCTAAGAGTCGGTCCCGTGGGCTGCTTATGCATATTCATGTAGCCGTCCTAAAACCCACAATCTCCTGTGCCCTGTAATCTACACACTCATTGCAAACATTAAATGCATCTTTCCAATAAAAGTATGAATTAACTACTCAGTAAATCAATCAAGGTATAAACATGATAACTATGCTAACACATTATCAATATGAAATTGTAATTGAGAAACATGCACAATTTCACATAAATTCACCATGTGTTAGCCATTGCAGTACATATAATCGACATCCATTCGTGTTATAGTATGATAACCTCAAATAACATCCAATGAAATGAACTATCATAATAGTCAAAGCTAAGTTGGTGTTGCACACCCAAATCATCATACATGTCCACAAATGATCAAAAATCATAACATAATATAAAAAAATGCCATAATCCATGTCTAATAATCAAACATGAGTATAGAGTTAGAAGATAACTAAAGCTAGAAAAAGGTGGGCACTATAATGGCTAGTTGTCCACCCCTTGGTTGGGGAATTATTATTCCTTTGTAGATGGAGATGACTAATCATGATGGTTAGCAGTGGATCCTCCCGAGATGACCCTCCTCCTCCTAGAGTGGTGGCTTTTGCTTAGTGTTTTCTGATTTGGTGTAGCTCTTGTGCTCTCTAGTTACCCTTTAGGTGTTTTTTTGTTGGTTGTGTGGCATTTTGTTTTTTCCTACATGGAATTTTATGGGACCCTGAGATTTCCAATCACCCCGCTAATGTAAATCTCTTTTATTAATTTTAATATAAGGGCAGTTCCAATAGTAAAAATAAAAACTATGCCATAGAAATATTTACAAATTAATTAATCTATAAAAATGTATTATATAAACTAAGCATTTAAGGTTTCACACAATTTTCTTGGAATATAAGCTCTCTAAAAATCAATGAACTTTTATAAATATTGAATATTTATATTATAAACAATTATTGAACTTACGTGTTTCTATGTGTTAGGTTTATTCAATCTCTCTTTTTATCTATCTTCTTCAATATTCATCACACCCTCCTTTTATCTTTTAGTTCTTTACCAATCTTGTTTTAAAGTTATTTGTATGTTCTATCACTTTCTCTATATGTATAGATATTATTTGTTAGTTCTTTATTTAAATAATTCAAAAGAGATGGGTTAAAGATTGTGTTGGATCTATTTTGCTATATTTATAAATCTATTAACTCTATTTATCTTTGTAAGAACATAATTTTATACTAGTACACACTTTTACTATTCACAATCATTTTAATAATAATAACTCTATTTAGTATTATAACTAGTAATAGCACCAAGGTGTTAATTACAATTAATTTAAAAATAATAATATTTTAATTTTTAAAAATATTTAAAAATTAATTTTAAAAAGTAAAAAATTAACAAAAAGTAGAAAATCAATTCAATTTAAAAATTAATAAAAATTAAATGTTAGAAATTAGAAATTAATAAAAAAAAATTTAAAAACAAGTAAAAAATAGCTCGTCGGGTTTACCCTAGCGGTGGGGAATGTGGGCTATATGTCGGATGTCTCAAGGTCCATTCCTCGAGCTGGCCACCTCTATAGCTTGTCTTTACTCGGCTAAGCGGTTTGAAAGCAGTCGGCCTACTTCGGTGGTAGAGGTGGTCTCTCGACGTGGTGCCAAGACAACTCAGTGTTCAATGCGATGGGGTCGGGGTAAGGCATGAATCCTATGTTCAATGTGATGAGGGATGTTTGGCATTGTAGCACAAGAGTTATCCCAAACCAATTTTAAGCCTGTCTAGTTTACCCTAGTGGTGGGGAATGTGGGCTATATGTGGGAGGTCTCGGGGGTCCATTTCGAGGTGGCCACCTCTATCACTCATCGTTATTTGGCTAGGAAGCTCGAGTGGGTTAGCTACTTTGGTGGCGGAGGTGGTATCTCAACGTGGTGCCAAGTCGGCTCGGTATTCAATGTGATGGGGTTGGGGTCGGTATGAATCCTGTGTTCATTGTGGCACGAGAGTTATCCCAAACCACTTTTATCGATGAGGTCTGGGTGGAGTGGTCTAGTCAAAGGGTTGTTTCCGGCTCCTCCCAGGTTCAAATCCCACTATGGCACGATCCCGATTCGGGGTGGTAATGTCCAAGTGGTGCGGTTGGAAGGCTAGATTTCTGAGAAGGAGTTTATGGATAAAGAAGACCTGCGCTTGATGGTGTATGGCGGATCATGTTTCGCTTGTGGTGGTGTGTTCTTGCGCAATGACTCATGATTTATTAGATCAAGCATGGATGGTTCATTGGTGGTGGCTAGTGTTTCGTCATTGGTGTATGTAAGAAAGGACACTCATGTTTTTCCAAATGTGATGTAGCGGCTCATGGTTCGCTTGTGGCGGCTCGTGTTTCGCTAGTTTTGTGTGTTCTCGGTGACGGCTCATGGTCTGCGGATTATTGAGCTTAATTGTAATATCTTGGTTGTTGTAAGGGTGGGGTCCCTTAACCCTCTAGTTCATAGCTCCGGTCAAAAGCATTTACCATATAAAAAAAGAGAAAAAAGTTAATAAAATTTTAAAATTAATAAAATTAAATAAAAATTGAAATTAATAAAAAATTATATATTAAAAATTAATAAAAATTTTAAACTAAAAATTATTAAAATTAACAAATATAATAATTAAAATTAATCAACATTTCAAATTTTCCAAAGCATACATAGAAAGCTGTATTTAAGCTCAAGCATAGTATTGAAGCATAAAAGGAATGCAATAAAAGTAATAGATTACAATATCTAGATCAAGGCTTATGCCTGACAATGATATCAAAAATAAGTAAAGAATTTCTTGAAAACTATTGCAAGGATCAAAGAGTATAAGTGCAGCTTCAGGATACAAATTAGCATTTTAAAGGTGAACTAAAGAAAGAGATGTATAAGCAACCCATTTCAGTTAGTGGTGTTTCAACACCATTCAACCTTACGAAGCCCGAATAATCAATGTTCAGTCAGAATATTGAAGAGATCACAATGAAGAAAGAAATTCAATCACATGAACCCTTCTACAGGTAGGACAACGAAACAACCCAGGTCTCATCTATGGTGGTAATTCGACATCCATCTAAATTTGATAGGTTACATATCAAGACATGCATTGCAACTCAATGATAAATAAGTGTTGGTGGAATACATTCAAGAAATAAACAAATCCCAGTTTGAGTGTGACCTTATCAGCAAGATCCATTCACAGGAATAAGTCAAGCTTGTATAGTACAGAAAACCACCAATATTGTAAAAGTTATAGTACGAAAAAAACCAATTGCATTCAAGCACTCATCCCATGGGAAGTTTTCAATGTTCAAGTGATCTCAGATTGAAAAGGATTAAATCAAGTACTCTGATTTTTCAAAGAAATAAGTTGATCCTGAACAATGAATCATAACAGAATAGATTCTCCATAATACAAAATTGATGCCAAGGATTTCAGAACATAAAAGAAGTAACATACAGAACCTATATTTGTAGAAATTCATAACCACCATTTCTACAATATTCTCAACAAATGCAAATAAAATAACAGTTGTCCTGAGGTTAAGCACAAAGAACTCATACAGAGAAGAAGTAGAAGTAAGTATCCAGAATGAAGAAATTACTTTATGTCCACCACGGGGAAACGAAGTATATACAAAGCCTCTACAAAAACAAATGTCAAATAAAAGTGCGATTCAACTCAAACGTTGAATCAGAGACACTGCAGTGTATGAAATACGAATACCCAAATCAAGAAACATTCATATCTGGAGTTAAGGGAGGAGCAAGGATGTAATAAAGAATGGAGACCCAAATAAATGAAAAAAATCAAAAATGCAAAGCTTCCAGAGGTAGAGAGGAATAGACATTCATGGCGGCCCGGTTTTGCAGTCAAAACCCCCATGTTATCTTCATAGAAAAAGAACAAATACTCGAACTCAAAATACACAGATCTAAAAGTCACAATGAAGACTGGTTCGAGTACTTCACTCACCTTTTATCACAAGAAGTTTCGAAGTTGATTGACCATGAGCACTCTATTGAAAAATGTACAGATCTGAAGAAATAATGACCCCCTTTGGAGTTTGTAAAGCTTTCAAAACCCATTTAAAAATGATCAAGAAACTTACGGTTTGAATTGTTTTCTTCAAATCCTTGAGTTGCAGAGGAGGTAAAGGAAGCTCAGGAAAAAGTTTCAACTCAAAATGACCGAGTCATCCAAGAGATCACACAAAGAAATGCAAAAGAAGATGGGTATCAGTTTTGAAGCCGAAGTCACGATGAACCAAAATACCAAAAAACTCAAGGATCAAAAAGCTTACCGACCTCATCAAGTAGTGATGCAAAGCCAAATCTACAGAGCTCAAGAGATGGTGGCCACGTCAAAAGGAAAACCCACAGAGACCAAGAAATATACCGGTTCTCAAGCCTTTCGACCAAAAGATCTCACAAAGCAAACTTAGATCTCATAGACTTCGCCACAAAGACCAAACAGAACATGACGAGCTCAAAGAAAAAACAATGGAGGCCATATTTAAAACCATCTCCTCAAAAAAGATAGAGGAGAAACTAAAAAATACAGTGTAGCTGAGCTTGAGTTGAGAATAGAATAATGGCGTTGAAGAAAAATTTTGCAGGGCTTCGCCCACGAACCAAAAATTGAATGAAATGATCATTAGACCCAAGCTCTCCTTTATTGCTGAATCCAAGTATGGGTTAATATCAAACTCAACCATGGTTCGAGATCAACGATCAAGCTTCATCAAGGATGAAGATCAAAGGCCAAGAATCATGCTCAGAGCTCGAAATAAATAACCACGGTTAGTCCCCACCGACCACATTCAATGCACATTCGAAACCCTAACCGTGAGTCCAAGGATTGATGGCATCAAAATAGAGGTACAGAGATCAAGGACCCAAGATGATCAACAAATATCAAAGCAAACTCAACTTGAGTTACATATGCCACCGACCAAGTTACCAAGGGGTGAGTCACCATAGAGAAGGGGACAACCCACGTGTCCATCGAATAAATCATTGCATTGAATTTCAAATTCCAAACTATAGTCATTTCCAAATAATGCAAAATGCCATCATACATGCTTATCACCAAAAAGGTGAATTTTGAAATATGCCAAGGCTGACAACTATATACTATAGTACTCGTTACAAAGGTGGCAGACTATTTAGTATGTTCATGGTAAATAATCAAAGGTGGCCGAGTATGGTAGTAACTATTACAAAGTGCCCCATGTGTATCTAAAACCTTGACAAGTATGCTAAGTCCACAAAGGTGGCCAAACCTAGTAAAGTAAAGGTGGTCCCCATGCCAAGGAGTTGAAGATGATCTGTAGCATGTTATCCATGTGATCACTAGAAAATAGAATAAGTGTCAACATCAAAGACAAAGGTGGTCCCAATCAGGATTGATATTTGGATGAATTATTTTGCAAAGTATTGCAATTAATGTAATTATTTTGCTCACAAATAGGGAGTTGTATTTTTCATGCCTTCACAACAGGACAGAATAGAGAAGAAGAAAGAGTTGCATGTTCATGGAGAGAGACTTTCCTAGCAAGCAATCTTATTTTTAGAAAATTATTCATCCTTCTCTTCTTAAAAATAGAACAATCAACTTCAGTTTGACTGTATTGTAATTAAGGCTAATAATGCCTATTTGTAATTGCATGTTCTATTGTTATTCCTTTATCTATTATTAAATAAAGGATAAAAATAGGATGTAGGGGCAAGTACAAGCCTTAGGCTATTTTAAAGAAGAGGGTGAATTTTTTTTGTGCTATATATTGTGTGCCTTTGCAAAGCACAAAAAAACATACGGAGGACTTTTGGATATAGAGTCTTGAAGCAATTTTTGTCACTTTTTCCTTCGTGTGTGAAGTATTTTTCGCCTTTCCAATTATTTGCAGTCTTTTGTATTTTCTATTAGTCTTGTGAATGCAAATTCACCGATCAATCATCTTACCCCGCTGCAAATTCAATATTTTTGCTTTATTTTAATGTGCATGTTAACTTATTAGTAATGTTCTGATTTTCCCTCACTATCACCAAGTGTTTTCCCTTAAATATTCTATAGTAAACTATTGGCTCATGCATCAAGAATCCTTCCCATAACAATTGTACATATACTCAGTCAAAGCCCTCATACAAATTTGGTGTATCACCTTAGTTTATATTACTTTGAGTCATTTTTTACTCTTAAGCCCCATAATTAGTTTAGGATACACCAACAAGGAACCGGCTTTGATACTAGAGACTCACCTCAAAATAGGTATACCCACAGACCTAAGGTGTTTCCATTATATCTACGAAAGAGAGAGATCAAACTTTGCAAGCTTAGGAAATATGCAGCCATCTCTCTACGGGCGCACTTTCGAGAGATAACACAACCTAGAATGTAATTTATTGCAAGTTTATCTAGACTTAGATCCGTAGATGGTCTCTTGGTCGACAAAAGTTGGTTTTAGGTTTTTAAATCTCTTTTGGAACATGCACATCTAATTCATTTTTCTTGGGATTTTAATATTTTCAAAGCACTTTTATTAATGAAATTGCTTTAACTATTAACTTATTTCCAGAGACCCCTACACCTCGCCCCATGCTACAAAAGAGGTAGCATGGGCTTGTCACCAAGGACAAGGCATAGGAGAGTAAGGGATCTTCCTCCTTTTCCCAACCTCATGCCACCATTAAGAGGTGTGGGCTTAACACCGAGGGTTGGTGGGGCAAAGAAGTGTGTAAACAATTTTTTTATTTGATTTTGACTTGTGATATATAGTATTTTTTTGTTTTTGGAATTTAATTGTTCTTTTGGGAAGGGATGTTTTCCCTTGGCCTCTATTGATGTGAAATCACAACACCCCCTGAATGAGATAGTTTGTGGAATGAAGACATTCGGTGTGATTGCATAACATGGAGCTATCCTGAGTGTGGGACATTGCGAAATGAGATAGCTCTTCGGAGAAGGCCGGTTCTTGCTCCTAACCTACCTATCACTAACTACTCCTAATGCAGGAAAACCACTAACTAATCCTAATCTAATGCTTCCAAGGGGACATGGAAAGAAGGATTGCATGAAAGAAACCTACACTACAAGCAGTGATACACCAAGAAAGGAGTGCTGATCACTCTTCCCATCCTTGCAAAATGGAGAAAGATTGAATCCTGAGGAGGTTTGAAAAATACAACACAAACCCAAGTTTTACAAATGAATTAAGGGAAGGCTAGAAAACTACAACACAAACCCGAAATATAAACAATATTCATTCTTAATAAACACAAAACACCCATATCCTACAATAACTATGAAATATGCACAAAACACCTTGTTGCAATGAGAGGTAAGAGAGACACAAAAATCATGCAAAGGTTAAAACAACTAACAAAAAAATAATTTTTATTGCTCATGAAGTATACACAGTACATTACATGTGGGAGAAAGGAATGAAGCCATTACAAACCTTAAGAGGAAGGATTGAAGCTCCAAGAAGAATGGGGTGCATGGGAGAGAAAAAGATCAATAACCTTTTTACAATGCCACCCCTTACAATTTATAGAGGAATAAAATGAGGAGAAAGAGAGATAAAGAATTAGAAAACGCACTCCAATCTCCTAGAAAATCCATCATTTTTTTGTGGGAGTGATGGGCAAGTCTGAAAAGCCCATACTCCATTGTACCTTTCTTATTGGGGAAGAAAAGAAGCCCATACATGATCATTCTGGGAGGTGAGAAATCTAAAACCACTCCTCTAAAATGGAGGATTGTACTTCCACATTTTGGAATTCTTAACTTTCTAAAAAGTTTTATTTTATGCAAATTTGAGGTTCCAGTCAAAAGTTATGGTCATCTAAAGATGAGGGTGCCATATTACAATAAATGTGGGTGGTTATATTCCTCTTTTTCAGACTCCGAATTACATCGCATCCTCTCGAAAACCAAAATATCAGACTTTTGGGATTCGAAACTTTAGACATTTTGATTTCAGAGTTCGAGGTTACTCTACATCGCTCAAGTTGGCATAAGAGTTCGAAATGCCAAACCTTTGAAGTCTGAAATTTGGACTTCGGAGTTCGGACTCTGAAACCATGTCACATGACATTGTTCATCACTTGAGCAAAAAGTTTTGAAATTATGAAACTCTGAAGTCTAGATTTGGACATCGGGTGTCGAATTTTACCTTTTTGAGGTTTTTGGTTTCAGGATTTCAGGGGTTTGGGTTTTCGGGTTTCAGGAATTTGGGTTTCTAGGTTTTAGGACTTCAGGTTTCAAGATTTCGGGACTTTGGGTTTTGGGGTTTCAGGACTTTGGGTTTTGGGGTTTCGAGACTTTGATTATTAGCTTGGTACATGAAACCTCGAAATCTTGAAAGTATGAAGTTTGACTTCGGGTTCTCGGACTTCCACCCTCCTCGTGTGGCACTGTTCACCGTGAGGTCATGAAACCTCCAAAACTCTGAAGTCTAAATTTTTGACTTCATGTTTCAGACTCCTCACTCCTTTTTGCAATTCTTTCGCTAAGTCCCCAAATTTTTCTTCGGGATACCTCTAAATAACCACACCTCCGAAGTCCAAAATTTAGACTTTGAAGCTTCTTCATTTCCCGAACTCCTCTGCAATGTGCTTGTCCGCTTCACTGTCTTTCTCGGCTTGAGCCAAAAATGTGAGCTTCCATGGACGAATTAATCCCTCATTTTCTCTCTGTGAGGTCTTGTTTGTCCAAGTTTTCCTAAGGGGAAAATTTTTTATAACAGCATCAACCCCACACAACCGGTAAGATGTGAGCGCTCAACAATGAAGGTTAAGATAGGTGAACAAGCCTCTTAGTTGAAAAATTTTAGATTTTTTTTGTTGCTACCAAAGAGGATTTGTTTGGGGGAAAGATTTGACATCATGAAAGCTTCTATAATAGACCATGGGAAAAGACAACTATGGTAGAATAAATATATATTCGAGAATCAAGTATGCAAGCATCGTAGGATTTGTGTCAAAATTTCATCTTATCTTGTTGAACTGATGAAGTGATAAGAATTCTTGATGATAATATCATGAATGTTTTAAGAGATATGATTTGATAGATTGGATATGTTTTGTAGAAGTTTTTGAGAGTTACTTTGAAAATAAGTTCCTTTATTATAAATTTTACATAATGAGTGACACATGGTAATGCAATGCAAATGCAGTAGTATACATATGGAGATGCTGGTGGACTACATGTTAGAATGTATAAGGTGAAGAGAGTTGAAGGATGTCAAACTCCTTACCTCTAAGAGTACACAATGAAGAAACACAACCTTTGAAGTTTATGTTCTTTTAATAGGGACTTGTTATCTGGGGTTTATATATACCATGATCATGTATATATGATTATCCAGTTCTTGAAGGAGGTGTTTACAAACATCTTTGTCATGTTCTTAACACATTGTGCATAAGTGGGCATGACTATGCTGCTCATGTTGGTGAATAATAGTGACCTTATGTGACCTTTGTTACACTATAGGATCACATCTATAGAGATGAATACTTTATTTCGACATGTTTATATCTAAACCAAGGTTCAAAATAGAAAAATCCCTAGGAATGGCTTTGATGGGTACCGTATTGATTTCATCCCTCTCTTCCTCTTTTGTTAATTCTATCATGTTTATACCTAGGCCAAGACCATCGACGGGGAGAGAGGTCATGCCAAGAAGGCTACCCATTCCTTGTGGTTCAAATAGGAGGAAGATAGATTCATCACTCTTTAAGAGTTTCATGATATCTGTCGTTGTTTTGGTGGACACAATTTCCACAAATATAAATTTTCCTTTATCATTTTTGGCCACCTCAAATGTTTTTGGGTTAACAAATTCAAATTTTGGAACATTCAGGGTGTTTGTGACTAATTGGTTTGATGGATGCGGCTTGTTTAAGCGATTTGTAGGGATCTCATACTCTGTATGGACACCTATTTTATTCTTAAGGTTCTCAAAGTGTATATCGAAGGATTGAGTATCCCCTTGGGCGATGAATACTTTTCCCAAATGGAGGAATCTAACCTCTTGGAACGGGGTAGAAGAGATAACCTTCATTCAAAGAATCCATGGTCTCCCAAGGATCATGGTATAACTAGTTTCCCTATCAATAATGTTAAACATCGTCAAGATGGTTTTTGGACCAAGAATAACAGGAAGAATTATGGTTCCGATTGAAGTAGCCTTAATACTATCATACCCTCACAACGTGTTTCTTGTAGAGGAGAAATTATTCTCTACATATCCTAACTTATGCAAGAAAGATAAGGGAACCATATTAATAGTAGCCCTATCATCAATCATGGCTCTCTTAACACAATTTTTATAAACCCAAACCTATAAATATAAGGCAGGATGGCCTCTTTGAGCTATTTCAGCGTCATATGGCATCTTTTCTATATAAAAAAAAACCCAGTATCCCTATCACTCTATCCATGAGGATGTATGTCAAAGTCAATATGATTTATTTGAGCACTAAGAGGAGGTGTAACCAAGATTAGATGACCAAGACATAGTGCATCGAGTAATTCAGAATGATGCATAGGGGAATTCTTTAGAAAATATAGGAACGAGATGTGAGAAAAGGTCTTGTTTAATTCTAATATTCAATAATAAGCTCCTGCTGGTTTTGTGATTGTAGGAACATCATCCTATGAGGTGGAAAGAGTGGATAGGGTTTGAGTAAATTATTCCTTCTCCGAGTTATTGCATTAATTTCTAGTTCAAATTCTATCTCTATTAATCCCATATTCTTTGTGTTATCGTTCAAAGCGAGGTTGGGAGCAAGCCAAAAGTTATTGGAAGTTGAGGCCTCATGGTCATTGTTCCCTATAGGAATGCCTTTATTTATGTTTTGAGGATTCACCTTGACATTTTTCAGGATGCGTAGGGAGTGGATCCTAAAATATTCTCACATTAGCATTTTGAGGAGCTATGGGTCTGTATAGTCAGATTGTGGGTTTGTTTACGGATTTCCTAAGAACATGTATACAAAGAGTTGTCTTTGGTTTTTGGGAAGTATTTGTAGAAAATTGTTGCAATCGTGACAAGTTCTATCGTTATGACCTTGAACCTTATAGTTACCACAATATTTGCTAGGTAATTTCATGGCATTTGATAAGCGTCTTGTTTTGTTGATTATAACCATGATTTTTTTGGAATTGGTTGTTATAATCATGGGTTTTTGCCCCTTGGATGGAGTTCGATGTTGATTCGAGCCTTAGGTTTGAATTTCCTTTTGCAAGGGATGGTTCACATCAATCATGTTGTGAGAAGACATGGTGTTAGGGCCTATGTGATTACCCAAGTTGTTGTTATTGTTATTGTTGTTGGTGTTACTGTTGTTCATGAAACTAGAATTTTATGCTTGATCAAGTAGCACCATTCATGTTAAGCACCTTGATTATGATTCACACCCTTAGGTCCTTAGTTATTGGCATCGTTGTTGTGATATTTTGTATTGTTCTACGATTTGAGGATAACAATTTCCCATTGGGACCCTACTTCTTACACCCACTATCAATAACATCCTGGTCAATTCGAAGGGCACCTTCTAAAACTTCCTCATAACTATGGAAAGGAAACTTTTGGAACTCTTCCTTAGTCTCCCAATTGAGCAAGTGTATAAAAATATCACAAGTTCCATCTAGTCCATGTTGGGTGCACTTAAAAAGGAATAAAGAACTTGACACCATCTCTAGATCAAATGGGCAGCAGATTCATTTTGCTCTTGTTTAATGTGTAGAAATTCCCTAATCCATGTACGCAACAACTTGTTCATATCAAATGCTCTAACGAATTTGGAAACAAGTTGTTTAAAGGAGTGTATGGAGGATTTTGGAATCTAATAATACCAATCCAATGCAATTCCTTCAAGATTTTTCAGAAATATTTTAGCTACTACAATGTCCCAAGGAAGCAACTCCCTAATGGTAGTAGCGTAGGCCTTGATATGAGCATTCGGGTCTCCTTATCCCTTAAATTTTGGAAGATTAGGCAACGGGTGTGGAAGCATGACACCACATATGGTGAATTCAAGAGGCTCCTTTAAGTACTCAATGTAGGTACCCATTGCGTAAGATTCCACCATTGAAGATCCTTAATGAGGAGGTGGAGGAGGAGGAGGAGCTGGATAAGTTGCATTATAAGCATTGACTAGAACGTATGAAGCATAAGGAGCGGGAATGGAATATGGGTCCATTTGGGGGACTTCGAATACATATGCAAGTAAGGTGGGATAGTACCAGGATATGGACTAGCGGGCATAAAACTATGGAACATCACATTTCTTATTGTAGCGGCATTCGAGAATGCACTTCCGGCCATCCCTTGCATAGGATAAGCTTGAGAAGGATGAGGACCCATCCCTAGTGTGTCTAATCCTGTGAGAAGATCACTTGGATTTGAATGAACTAGATAACCTTGTTGTACATGATATTGCATTGGTTTCTCATTGGAAGGGATGTATCATTTGTTGTCAACTGGATACCCCATGTTTTGCCCTACTATAAGTGTTGTTTGTGAAGTCTGGGGAATTTCTAGTTTTCTAATCCTCCCTACTAAAGTATAAGTGTTATCCTCGGGAGAGGCTTGAGTCCCTTATTGGGGTGCTTGTTGCGTAGGGTTTGATTTAGCAGGATCATGATACCCCCTGTCATGAATTTTTCAGTGTTATAATTATTGTCTTCCTCAGAAGTAAGAATCTTAGGATAGGCACTCAAAATATCAGAGGCTGTAGCTTTCATTCTATCCAAAGACTCATCTATCTGATGAAGAGGATAAGCTATTCGTGTAAATATATCATGTTTTGTTGATTACATGGAAATGTGAGGTCTTGACAAGACTCTGTGCTAAGAACATGTTCCATTTGTGATAAAAACATGGTTTGCATTGGGTTGACCATATTGCATGTTTAACTATTTATCAACCTCCTCCATCCTTACATAGATAATGGGGTTTGAAGTGTAACTAGGAGAGGTTTGGACGTTGCTTGTGTAATTTTCACCCCACCTCGAAAGAGAAGGGAAATGTTGTTGTTAAACGTTGGTGTAGTACATATCAGATCCAAATGGCCCACCTAGCTCTCTACCAGACATATTTTAGAAGGTATAGAATACCTACCAAAATACGGGAAGAAATGGAAAGGTGAGGTAATAACAATGAAAGTAATGGATAAGAAGGAATTAATCCTTCACGTCGGGCTCACCAATTTGTATGCAGGATGAAAACTAACATGAAACCTTTAACCACACTCAACCCCCGAGTTCATTTCGGGGGTAGCTAATGTGGAAATGTGTGTGGCTAAATATAAGAGGATTAGTGACTAAGATGCGGTAGTGCTGATCTCTTAGTAGATAAGTTGGAAAAGGGGATATTTAGAGGCTATGAATGGGTAGCGTAAATTACCTATGGTTTGTCTAACTGAATCTCAATGTTAAACTAGTTTGAAGTGTCCAAATTAACTAAGATGAAACTAACAATCTATGCTACTGTTGAAAGGAAACTAACCTAAATAAATCAACAAAACTGAAACATCATAATTACAAACAACAATTTCTTTTACTATAAAAATTAAATCCTAAATTAAAAAAGCAGTTGGATGCGGCTATTTTCTTATGCATTTATGAATTAAATCTAAACTAATTAATCAATTGAATATTTCTAACAAAACCTTCAATCTTGCCTTAGAGGTAGAGAATAAATCACAGCTTCAACGAAGCTATTATTTCCTACAACTTCCCTGACAATATTGAAGAGAAAACTTTCTAATGTGATATGATCTATGTAATTGCTTGATAATTGAAACAATGAAACAATTTCTCTATTGTATTTGATATGGATTTGGATTGATAAATGCAGAATTAACAATTAAAATCAATGAAGCAGACAAACAACACCTCCAACCTAGATATGCAAGAACAATGGAAAATCTGGTTGTGTGAATATTCATCCCCTCAGTTTATCCTTTCAATTTTTGTGTCCACGTGAGTCCAATGGGTGGGAATGTAGCAACAAGAAGAAGAAGAAAAGTGCAGGAGTAGCAGTAGCTTGGATTGGTATCTGGGAAGCAATGCAGGTGGAAGAATGCAAGCACAATTGAACTAAGATTGGCTTTGGCAATTTCCAGGAAAAGAAAGGTCGCAACTTTGCAATAACAAGAATACTCAAAATTCTTCAAGTTTTTCTTGAACACAAGCATGATATTTATAGAAAATTTGTTGGGCAATGGTTAAAGCCACTTGGCATCCAAAGAGTGACACAAAAATAGCAAAGATGAAGTTCAAACTATTAATAACCATCAATTATAAATAAAAATGCAAGACTAGATTGCCCACAAAGTAGTTGGTTCTTGGAATCATTTAAATGGGAAAGCAACACGTTTAAAAACGAAGCTAAGTGAGATAATTCCACGTCAAAACGTGAGTGAACACTCTAGAAAATTTGCACATGATCACTACCCTATGTAGGATGGCGGTTACAAGACCACCGCCCGCCCAGAGCAAAGCGGTTGAAAAATCGTCACCACTGACTAGGCGGTGGTCACAAAACCACCGCCCAAGCAAGGTGACAGTTTTGACACTAAAGTTCAAAACTACTCTAAAATGAAGCGGGAATCTAGGAAAAGTTATACAAGGGCTAAGTAGGGATGTCTAGGCTACATATATATATTGCAAATAAGTTTACGAACTCAAACACCTTCTGAAAGGATATGAATCATCATTGAGGACCTTTTGTAACCGTTTTTCGATAATGTAGCACGTGTAATTTTGTGTGTGTATAGTCACCTACTCGACAAGGGCATGAGGCTTACTACCAAAGAAGCCATGGATTTTTGGCAGAAGGTTCTAATTGAACATGTTAAGGATCATAAACTATTGAGGTGGATGGATACTAATTTGTTGTGTGCGTAGCTTTCAACTAGTCTTGTGATACATCAACCATTGAAGAGGTTGTGAAGGCCATGAATGACTTGGGCCAATCCACCACCCGAATTGACACACTGAAAGTGGCTTAGATTATCAGTGTGCAGACATTTATTTTGGGTTTGATAATAATTTTGCCATCCACGAAGACATGGAGCAACTAGGGTTTGATGTCGGGCTCCATTTGGACTAGCCCACAGCAACTCGTCAAGGACTTGGCTATGGAAATCCTGCAACAGGGTAAGAAAATTAACACCATTTTCTCTGCTCTTAATATCCCTACCGAGAAATTTGAAGCTTTAAATCTTGCTAATTCTTTGGTTTCCCTAATAGTGGAAGAAGAGGCTCGTAATGCTGAGACACCCCCACTATCATAGTCAACAAATCTTCGGAGGAAGATAGAAAATAAAATCTGGTTAATCTATAGTATAGTATAGTCCTTGTTGGCATTACCATCTTTCATATGGTTTTTGTAATACTGAACTTGCCACTGATTTTGAGGTTTCTTTATATATAATATAATATAATAGTGAGTCCTTGAGCCTCTTTTTGACTAATCAAATATTTTTGATAAAAATTAGAATTTCATAAAAAATAAAAATGATTAAATTAAAAAAATTAATTTGAAAAAAAAAAAAAAATTAATACAATTTAAATATTTATAAAAAAATTAAAAAAGAATTAATAACAATTAATATAAAAATAAAAAATTAATAAAAATTGATAAAAATTAGAATTTCATAAAAATTAATAAGTTAATAAAAATGTTAAATTAATAAAAAAATTTAAAATAATAAAAAAGTTAAATTAATTACAAAAATTATTAAATTAATACAATTTAAAAATTAATTAAAATTAGAAATCAACAAAAAAATATTAAACTTAAAAACTTTAGAAAATAATTTAAAAAATTAAAAATTAAAAGTAACAAAAAAATTAATTTATTAAAAAATTAAAAAATAAGAAAAATTAATTTAAAAAATTAAATTAGTAAGACATTATATACTAAAATTAAATTAAAAAAATAAAAATTAAAAAAAAGTCAAAAAATATAAAAAAATTTAAAACTTCAAAAATTAAAATTAAAAATTAATAAACATTACAAATAAATAAATTTAAAATTAGTAAAAACAATTTATTTAATGGTAAATATTTTTTGAAAGGGACTATACCCTTGTACAATAAGGCTCAAAAGCTAGATATAACCATATCATCATAACCAAAAGGGATCAAAATCTAGATATGATCAATAAGCCCAATGACAGAAAACAGCCCGCCATGAATAAAGTGTACAACTAGCAATCAAACTACCTAAAAACAACTAATAAACAACGGCTAAACATCGAATAGCTACCCAACATTTGCATAACAGGACAACAACCCAGATATAATGATAAGAGCTAACAAAAGGACAAGATTCATGCCTTGTCCAAGATGATGGGGGATTTAGGTTTAGCGTATCCCTTCTTTTTCCTATCCACCACCTTCCATTCTTTGTTTCCTTCTTCCACTGAGATTGAAAGAACCACTTCAATTGATTTGATAGGAATGTGATCCTCAGGAAGGGGGTTGAAGCAGATTTTATTACTGAATTAGTGTCTTGAAAAGAAGAATCTAGGGGTAACTTCTCTGTATTATTCGAAGAGACTTCCATGACGGGTGAATCACCTTGCATGGGGGTGCTAGATTCACAACTGGATATGTCTGGGGATCGATTGTTAGATGCTCTGGTAGAGAATATTTCCACCATGCAGGTTTGGTCTTTCGTTGGGAATGTTCACAATCTTTTGTAATATGACCATTTTTGAAAAACACACGACATCTAAAAGAAAGTCCTTCATAGTCTAACCTCTGTATCTCGAGTCTTTCACCAATCTGTAGATTAATTTTTGTTGGTAAGGCTTGGGAGGTATAAAGATCTACAAGGATCCATGCATAAGTAGTGTGGGTTTGAATGGAGGTTTTCTCATCAAATGACCGCACATGAGCCTAGAGTATCCCCTATAGCAAACAAACAAGATCTGTTCCAAAGCTGGAGCGGGAGTCAGGAAAATGAACCCAAACTGGGTAGGTGTCAAAAGATTCTTTTAATGGATCAAAAGACGGATACCATGGCTTAGCCATGAGTCCGTGTTCACCCCAAACCTAGTGTTGTGTAATAATTAAATCCCTATCTTTAGGGGTTTCAAAAACAACAATGAAATATGCTTTGGCACAAGGATAAAGTTCAATCTTACCTTGTATCTTTTCTCTCCATCTCTGAGCAATCCAGTCATGGAGTGAGAAAGTTTTGGCCAAAATTTGTGAAACCTACATATGAGACCCAATTGGGAAAGATTTTCTTCCTCAAGTTTCAGCATTGGGGTCTCCTGAGAGGGTTTCAAGAGCATATCAGAAGTCCTTGTGTAACTCTTTACCTGCTTGGAGACAACATCAACAAAGGAAGGTTGTTGGGCAGATTCATTCATCTTTTCATTGCATGAAGGAGGTACAGATCTATTTTTTGAGTCATTTAAACCTGGCCGCCGCTCACAGGAGAAAGAAAGTTATGCTTTGATCTATTCCTCCTCTTTTTGCCCATCTGTGTGTGAAGATCTTGAGGTTTTGTGTCCTCATCTCCATTTCTGCCATTACCGAGCCCAAAGGAAGACCGAGGAAATTTGCTAGGGTTCGTAGAAAAGATTTAGGGCTTGCAATGAAATTAGTAAAAATTATAAATTAAAAATAATAAAGATTAATAAAAAAATTAATTTTTATAAAAATAAAAATAAAATAAAAATTTGAAATTAGAAAAATTACAAATTAAAATTAATAAAAAATTAAAAATTAAAATTGATTTTTAAAATTATTTTAAAATCTATTACTAATTTTAAAATTAATTTTATTATTATTTTAAAATTAAAATAATAGAAATTTAAAATTAAAATTAACATTTTGAATTTGAATTTAGTAATTGTAAATTTAAAATTTTGAATGTAAAATTTACAAAATGAAAAAGTAATTTGTTATAAATTTCTATAGAATAAAAATTCAATTTTTTAATAAAATAATGTTTTTACTATCATCTAATGATCATCTTTATTAAAAAACTTAACACAATACATATTTCATAAAATGAATTTATTAACTATTATAATCGACACATCTATGTAGATATAGGATTCACATTATCATTCACAATGCATGAATTGCATCATTCACAATGAACCCAAATATTGCATGAATTGCATCATTCATTAACATCTAATGATCATGTTTACATTTATAGTTGATGGTTCGTCTTAAGGTTTTAAGGTATAACATTCAAGGTTAAGTGTTTAGTAGTTATGTTTTATAATTTATACTTTTGTTTTTAGGGACCGGACCACATGTTGTTATATGGACAACACCAGTCCAAACTATTGTCATCATCAACAAATACAACTTGCAAACTTACAAGTGAATACATATGTTATATATGTAATATGATATTTTAAAGTTTGGTATGTGTCATGTTTATGCAACGTTTCAAATTTCAAAAACTAATTTGTTCTTGTTCTTTCCTTCTTTTTCTCGATCATCAACATTGTCATCTTCGTTGTCGTGGTTGTGGGGGTGGTGGTGGTCATCATCATCATCATTATCATTTTTCGTCATCATCATCATCATGATCATTATTCTCATTGTTTTCATTTTACTCATTGTAATAATTTTCCTTTGTGGCATCCTCATCATCACCGTCATGTTCATCGTCCTCATTGTTCATCATCTTCATCATCATCATAGTCATCTTCAACGCCCTCGTTTTTTATCATCTTCATCATCATCGTTGTCACTATCATCATCATTATTAGCACCATCACCACTTCTTCCACCATGATCATCGTCATCGTCGTCATCGTTATCATTAATATTAATCTTATTACCGATATTAATATTATCATTAGAATTTTTAAAAATTGAAAATTATTATTAATATTATTGTTAGTAATATTAATAGTATTATTAAGAAAAAATTATTTATATTATTATTATTATTATTATTATTATTATTATTATTAGAATTCTATCAACAATAATAGTAATATTATCATATCATCTAAATCATTGTTAATATCATGGTCTTATCATTTTCATCATCATTGTCATCTTCATCATTTTCATGGTTTTCATGGTCATCGTTATGATCATTGTCATCTTTGTTATCATCATCATCATACTATTTATGATCGTAAGCGTCATCATCATTGTCATCCTGTTTTCATCATCGACATCATCATTATTGTTGTTGATGTTTTCGTCATCATCATTATCATCCTTGTCATTCTTGTCGATCGTCATCGTAATCATCGCTTGGTTTAGGTTTATTTTTTGAGTATTTGGGATTTTTGTTTATAATACATTTTAAGTCTCATCATTACTCACACTTATCCATTAATGTTTACATTTAGCGTTCATGGTAAGGATTGGATTGTATAGTGTTTACATTTTGTATTTAGGAGTTATGGATTTTTAATTTATAAAAACTCTTGTTCAATATGTTTAGCATAAATCAAGTGTAGTATTCAACATTAGCATCCATAGTTTGTTTATATGGTTTACGGTTTGAGATTAGAATTTGGAGTCAAGTGTACAATACTTAAGTCCTATGGTTTAAGAATTTGTATAAACATTGTTAGTGAACAAAGATCATTTTGCGTTTAGGGCATTTGAGGAGTATTTTAATTTGTTGAAAGAGTGTTTAAGGCATTGTTTTATCATCTATGTTGTATTTGTTATGCTATTTAGGCAGAGAGGTTTGTGTTAAGTTTTTAATAATGATAATATTATGTATGAAATCAGAATGAGTTACTCATTTTAACCTCTTCTTTTGTAGAAATCGTTATCTAGAATTTTTTTTCATGCTTTTCTATTTGATATATTACTACTGCCATGAGCATGGAACATTATCCATAGCTATTAGAGATCTTTCACTCATTCATTTGTTCCATGAAACTGCAATTACAATTTCTTGTTTATATTTTAATGTTGTCGATAATGATAAGGATCGAGACTGCTGACAAGGTGAGTATTATACCTCTGCACATGGCTGCCTTAGTTGGGGGTAATTAGTTTTGGCTTAGAATGATGGGTATGGTCTTTTAATTACATTTCTATTTTGCAAAGGTGGTCATGATGTCTGTGGCTATTTTAGTCATTCTCTTCTTCATTCAAAGTTAGGGAATGAATAAAGTCAGTTGCATGTTCTGCCCAGGCCATTTTACTATGTCATACGTTTATTATTATATTGATTGGCTTCTACAACTTAGCTAAACATGATATTTTTGTCATTACTACATTCAATTCCAAGTACATATTCAAATCCTTTAGCAGAGATTCTAAATAGGCTTGGATTTCTGTGGGAGTAATCATTCTTTGTATTACATGTATATATAATATAATACACTTTTTACTTCCCCTCAATTTTATAAACTTTATCACGTAGACAACATGAAATGATTGATTATAAACTATATTTATTCTATGTCTACACTTTGCTTTAGCGTAAGCATGGTTGCATTTGGAAAGATATAAACCCATAAAACGTAAACTAATGGACTACTTAATAAATATGAGAATACACAGATGGAAGCAACACACAGACCTGTCACTGTGCTTGTCTCACTCCTCTACGGAACCCTTAACTAAAGTAGATAGACACTCTTCTGACATGCTCAAACCCACATGCATACCGTATTCCAACACCCTCCAAACCCCTAGTGTCGTTTCCACCAGTGACTTGCTAACATAAGATTTTAATGCCCTACATTCATGCAAATAAAACAAAATCCAAGATCCGTCAACATAATTAAAATCCCTTATCTACAACAAAACATCTCTTTTGTGACCTTTACTTTACGTCTCAACAAAACCTTATGTGAGCCCTGCGATCTTGCCTTTTTTTTACCAAACATGGTGCGGGAGCTAATGGATGGAAACCGTTTGTAACTGTATTTTTTATTTTATTTTTTTAGGTTTGTAATTATACAATTTCAAATGGCATAACTATTTTTATATTTCATAGTTTTAATCAGACAATTTATTTAATGGCGCCAATTGTCATGTGGTGTATGGAAAAGAGATGTAGGGCAGGTTTCAACTATCGAGTGGAAAAAGTTTCACGTATCAAGTTATATATAAGCCTATCAACTTAACAAAAAAATTTAAGTGGAATAACAACTAATTATTAAGTGGAATAACAACGAAAATAAACATGAGTAATATACTTTTAAATTTATGATTCAATTGTTTGATCGGGGTTAGAAGAGGAGTGAATCTAATGGTTGAGTTGGAGAAATTTTTCTTCAAACAATATAATGTGATTAGAAGTTGGCTAGTTTCAAACTCATTTAAAATTTTGTTTTTTTGGGTGGGTGTGGGTGTGAGGGTAAAGAAAACATTGAAATTAAAATTGTGTTATTCAAAAGTATATCATTGTATTTAAAACACACACACACAACATACTTATATCAATATTAAGGTTTTAATCTTTAGTTTTTCATATATTATATTTTAATAATTCTACTTCCTTTTAGAATGGAAAACATCTAGTGACACCACTCTCTCATATTTGAAATAATAATTTCATAAAATAAATTATAGGTTTCAAACTCTAGTGTATGGCCGAGACATTACAATTTATTAGTGTATGACCAAGAAATTAAAATTTATTGGTGGAATTTTACGAGTGAAAAGATTATACTTCTAAATGATGGTCACGTAGACATCAAATTCAGATTTGAAGTTTGGTTGTGAAATACATCGATACATATCAATATTGATGTTCATATCTTTTGTTTTTCTTATACCACATTAATTAGTAACTTCATTACATTCTCTATCAATTTTTATTTCCTACTAATTTGTGGAAAACAACATCAATTGATTGCACCATTGCACGTCAATATAAAAAAATCAATAAAAATGGGCCCAAATGTTCTCATATAACCAAAATATTACCATTTTCCGATTGATTTCCAAGAAAATAAAAAAAAATTTAAGTGATGGCTAAATGAGCGACAAGTTTAAGGATGAAATATTATTTAATAACTAAGTGGACATGATATTTAACATCAAAAATAAAGTGAATAACTTATCCTATTGAATTTATTGATTTCCATTGTAAACACAACTCACAACATGTAATTATTTTTATTAATTTAATCAATTAATAAAAATGGTTGGAAAATGTGTATTCTTGTTAACTAATGTTTACGATTTCAAAGTCATTATAATGATAGGTATGCATTGAATAATATAACTTCATGTGTAAAGAGGACAAAGTCTCGATGCACATTTAATTTTATTTATGGGTAGGTGTAGTAATATATAACTCTCTAGAAGCATACAAGTTTATATAAATGACATGTCACCATAACTACTTGATTGATGGTAAATGATTATGACAAATGAATGGAAGCGAAGAAGAGCGTCAAAGTGATGTCAAAATTATGATTGATTTTAATTGTTTCTTTATGAATTTTTGATGTGTTTCTCATTTCGATTTTAAGTTGTAGCTTTCATTTTTCTATTTTGTATGTGATATCACACACCCTCATAAGGATTTAAGCCTCTCCACTTTTCAAATTGGTATTAGAAAGTTAATTTCAGATTAGTTTCAAATATGTTTGGATTCATCATGGTAGCAATACTTTGTCTCAAGCCTAATTACTAGTTTTCTCAAGAAAAATTATGATTTTGGGTGTGTCAAGATGAAGGCGTTGTTTTATTCACAAGATCTTTTGAATTTAATTGAAATTGGTTTTCTAGAACTTATATATCATGTATCTTATCAATCTTTACAATAGGTGAGAATTCTTTATTGGAGGTGAATAAGAAGAAAGATTCAAAGGCTCTATTTATGATCCACCAAGCAATGGACGGTTTTATTTTTCCCATCTAGTTGTCACAATAGCCAAGTATGAACAATTTTGGGATAACTTAGAGATTTGCATTCAAAGATTGAGTATGGTAAAAATTACTAATTTATGAATTCTAAGAAGTTTTAAAAATCTATTTACTAAAGAATATGAATATGTAGATATGTTCTTCACAAAAATCATGGGTTTGATAAATCAAGTCAAGTCTCATGGTGAGATTTTGAACAATCAAAAGAGATTTTAAAAGATTATTGGGATCCATCTAAGAAAATTTGATGTTTTTGTGCCCATTAAAGAGTGAAAATACCTAATGTAGCTCACATTAGATGAGTTAGTGTGTTCATTGTTGTCATATGATGCAAGGATTAATGATGTGGATCCAGTTGCAAGAGGTTGAAATACCTCCAAAACACACAAAAATAATTTACAAAAAACCAAAAGCTTCAAAATAGTTTTCTTCTCATTCCATAATCCACACTAATCTTTTACATCATTACAATCTTCCTTTTATTTCACATTAGCTCTAAAAACCCTAAAATTCCAAAAATTACCTACTAGTAAAACACCTCATATGAGCCCCAAATTTTGTGTAGATAATATGCCTTCATAATTGAAGGCTCGTGAAAAAAATTGGATTATTAAATAAATCATAGAAATAGTTATTAAAAATTGAAGTTCTAGAAAAAACCAAAAAATACATTCGGAGCCAATTTTAGACTACTAGATGAAGGAATCTAACCCCAAAAATATGTCAAAATAACATCCACCCTTTGTGAAAAGTTGGACATGGAATATTACTTATTAAGAACTACTATTGTGGAAAATTTCAAGATGATCAATGGTCGGATTAAAATTATGTCCTTCAGAAGTTATATTCCCGCATCATTCTCCCTTGGTTGAAAAGAATTATGCTCTTGTGAATTCAGTTGATGGAATTCATCCAATTTTCCATTTTCAATATACTTCAACTCCACTCACGAATATAAGTATTTTCTTTCTACTACAAACCTTCCCACTGCACCAAATATATGTTATAGCTCCCATGTCTAGTAGTGACTTTCTTTTGGTCCAAGAAATGGATTACCCTATTCTTTTTCTTCTTCGACATCTACCGCTCTCAATTTATTTCTTCCTCCCAAACATTTTTCTCATGACCTAAAAACTTATATAATTGAGAAACATCAAAAATTGGTGAAATAGAAAAGTTTTCAGGTAGCTCCACCTTGTAGACATTATCACTCATTTTCTTCATAATCTTACATGGCCAAATCTTCTAATAATTTATTTTATTATATGTACACTTTGGAAACCTATCCTTTATAATATGAACCATCACCATATCTCCTTCTTCAAATAAATGTACCCTCCTACATACATCTACAACTACTTTATATTTTTATCAACAACTTCCAACTTTTACCTCACTTCTTCCTGATTGTAGTATGCATCCTACAAATGCTTCGTATCATCATTGGTTTTATGTTCACTAGGTAGAAAAATCAAATATATTACTCCCTTGGGGTTCCCACCATAGAAAATTTGGAAATAATACATTCTTGTCGACACTGTTTATTATCTTGATATAAGTAAACTTAGCTTGTGGTAAAGCCAAATCCCATTGTTTTGGATTTTCTCCAACTATGTAATGTAGGAGATTTCCCAATCTTATATTCACTACTTATATCTTCTCATTAGTCTAGTGACGAGATACACTACTGAACTGTAGTTGTGTCCCCATTTTCATCCTGATTCTTCCAAAAGTGGCTCAAAAACCTTTGTGTCCCGATCGGAAGTGATTATTTTGGAACTCTATGTAAGCTAAACACTTATGAACAATTTTTTTGTAACTATGGAATCATCACTAGTTGTCTTAAATGTAATGAAATGTGACATATTAGAGAATATTTCAACCACAACAAAGATATAAGCATTCCCTTGTTATGTGTTATGAAAGTACTAACATGAAATCCATACTTAAATCAACCCATGGCCACGTAGGGACATGTAATGACATATAAAAATCAACATTCAATGCGTGGCCCTTATCCATTTGGCATACTCTACATCTTGATATGATCATACTTACGTCTCTTTTTAACTTTGGCCAATGATAATTTTCTACCACAAGAATAGATGTCTTACTTATACCAAAGTATACAATGAACCCCCATTATGCGATTATCTTATAATATTTTATTTCATTGAACTAGTAGGGATGCATAATTATTTTCTCATGAATAAATAACCATCCTACATCTAATAATTAGAAGAAGCACTACCCATAGTAAGGTCCTTACATTGTCTCACAACATCACAAATATATGGATCATCTTCATATGCAATTCCTTATCTACCTCAAACCCTAGTAATTCATTTTCCATTATTATCAAAAGTGCTACATGCCTACTCAAGGAATCAGAAAATTGATTCTTCTTATCCAACTTATGATTTAAGATAAAAGTATATTCTTACAAAAATGAAACCAACTTTGTATGCCTATTATTTAGTTTCTTCTATGTGTTTCGATACTGTTATGGTGAAATCACCACACCCCTAATTTCTTGAAAGTGATTGGTTGAGGCAGTCAATGTGATTTTTCAAACATTGAATTATCTTAAAGTGTGGGACTTTGAAATTGGGATAACCCTCTAGAGAAGGCCGACTTCATGTCATATCCTAGTGCTAACTACTCCAAAGTGCAAAGAGTTACAGATCTAACCATAATATAATATTTCCAAGGAGAGAAAGATAGAGAAAATGCATGGAAATAAATTATACTCTAAGGAAGGTGATGCACCAAGAAGGATGTTAAACAACCTACACAATAAACATAGCACTACCAAAACCTTGTAATGAAAACAACAACAATACACGGTAGCCTCACATGTAATGAAAGATCATAAATATGTAATTAAACATAGAAGAGGGTGTGAAACATCCACATATATGATTTTATTGCTCTCAAAGTTGATATAATACATCACATTTAGGGCCAAAGGAATAGATTTTGCATTACAATGTCTAGTAGGGAGGTTTGAAATCTCCACAAATATCTTACAGACAAGAAATAAGGGAGGGGCATATACAAGGTGTCCAACCTTTTGAAATGAGCCCCTCCTTACAATATATAGGAAGAATGAGAGAAAGAGAGAAAAGGTCTTCAAATTCTTACTTCAACCACCAAAAATGCATTAAAATCACTAATTACAATGATGGGTGTCATTGGAAAACCCATACCTCCATGTACTTTGCCTTGTTGGAGAAGAAAGGAAGCCCATATCTTCATCATTTTAGTAGGTGAGAAATATGGAAACATTCCTCTAAAATGGAAGACTATATTTCCTCATTTTTAAATATTTAATCTCACTAAAATTAAGAAAACTGATCAGTCGTTGTTTGTAGAGGACACTAAGAGCTTTGCAAAAAGTCCTACTTTGTGCAAATCCGATCTCCTAGTAAAAATTTATGGCCATCTGAAGATGAGGGTGTCATACTGCAAAAAATGCAAGTGGTTGGTTCTATTTTTTTAGACTCGACAATGCATTGCATCCTTGAAATCCAAAATTTCAGAATTTTTGGATTCAAAGCTTTGGGTATTTTGATTTTGAAGTTGTTGCTACTATTCATCTACCTAAGTTCAGAAACCTCTAAAATGCCAAAACTCCAAAGTCCAAAATTCAAGTTTCGGGCTTCAAGTTATGATTTGTGTGCACTGGGGCTTCAATGTTCGAAATGCCAAAACCCCAAAGTCTGAAATTCAAACCTCGGGTTTGGGATTTTAAGGGTTCAAGTTTTGGGATTTCGGGGTTTGGGTTATCCATCTTGTTTATTATATGGTTTTCGAATATATATGAAATCCTAAAAGCCCAAAGTTTGAATTTCAAACTTCGGGTTTCATACTTCAAGTTTCCTCCCACATGTCATTGTTCATTGATCAATCTTCTGTCATCTCTCGAACTCCCAAATATCGAAATTTGAATTTTAGACTTGATGTCCTTTGGACCTTTTGAGCTCACCATTTCATATTTTTGATCCGATGAGCTCAAATGCTTCCACGTCATTTCAACTCGCTCAGCTCGAGCCCAAAATGTGAGCTCCCATGGCTGAAACAATCCTTTTATTTTCTCTGTGTGAGGTCATGTTTGTTCAATTTTACCTGGGAAAAATTGATAACACATACCTCAATTTTCATGGTCAATAAAGTGTAAAAATTCCTTAGCTATAAGGTAATTTCACCAATGCCTTAATGCGAACAATACTATAAAATTTCACATCATAAGTAGAATATTTTCTTGTGACTTCATTTATATTTTCACTAAAGAATGTCATAGACTGTCCTTCTTGACTTAGTAAAACTCCAATCCCAACATGTGAGGCATCAAAATCAATGTCAAAGACCTTTCTAAAATATGGAAATAGAAAAACAAGTGTGTCTATCACTTTCTTCTTCAATAATTCAAAATATATGTTTGTACCCTAGTTCATAAAAACTACTTTCCATTGTACACTCTATTATGGGTGTGGAAATGCTACTGAAACTCCGATGAACTTCCTATCAAAGTTACAAATCCATGAAAAATACAAACCTCTATCACATTTCTTGGAATAGGCCATTCCAAAATTGGCTTCATTTTTTCCTCATCCATCCTCACTCCATCCTCTGAGATGAAAAACCCCAAAAAAATTAGACTTTTCTTAATAAATATACACTTATTTAAGTTTACATACAAAATATTTTTTCATAACAGTTATAACACCAATTTTATATGTAACAAGTAAATATCAAAAATCATCAAAATGGAAAACCGAATACATACCATTGTATCCTCGTGATACTATGTTCATCAACCTCATGAATGTATTAGGTGCATTAAATAACCCAAATGACATCATCATCCACTCATATAATTCATCTTTTGTTTTGAAATTCATTTTCCATTCATCCCCTTCAGAGATTTAGATCTGGTAGTACACACTCCATAGATCAAGCTTACTAAAATATCATGCTCTCGTTAGCACGTCCCCCATATCATCTAATATTGGAATTGGGAACCAATACTTAATTGTGATTTTATTTATGAACCTAATTTCCACACACATTCTCCAGATCCATCCTCTTTAGGAGTCAATAGCACTGGATTTGCACATGTACTTGTGATTTATTTCACTAACCCTTTTTGTATATATGTTTTAATTACTTGTTCAAATCTTCACTCGTGTCGACTCATCATGTAGGCTTCTAATTTGGAAGGTCCAATCTTGAGATCAAATAGTATTGTGTTGTATATCCTTCTTCAGAGGTAACCCATGCGGTAGCTCATCTAGTATGACACCTTTGTATTATTTTAGTACCTTTACTGCCACATTAGGTATATAAAAGGCCTCTATTTCCACCTTCTTTGACATCAATGCATAACACCAACCAACTTCTTCCATTTCTGCAACAAAATATTTTGTAGCCAACAAGCCCTCACTCTTCTCTTCTTCCTTAAAGGGTAACAAGACCACATTTACACCATCCTTCCAAAAAGTATAAGTATTTTTCCCTCTATCATGTGTAACCTTTCTATCATATTTCCAAGGCCTCCCCAAGTAATATATTACATGCATCTATTAGGATAGCATCACACCACATATCATCCTTATAGGTATTCCCAATTGAAAACTTTATAAGCTATCTTTTATCTATGGTTACCTCGTGCCCCTTTCTTGAAATATGATATATGATAAGCATACATGTGTGTCTCACATTTCAGACTGATTTTATCAACTATCATAGTTGAGACCATATTTTCAAAACTACCACCATCAATAATAATTTTGCATACCTTTCCTCCAAAAGTACATCTTGTTCCAAAGATATTTATATACACCCAAGAATCAACACCAAAAACATCTTGTTATGTCTCCTTACTTGGGATGATCATCATCCTCCTTATCATGAGGATTTCACCCAATTCTGTAGAAAATTCCACCTCTTCTTCCTCTTCATCTTTAACCTTTACAGTGGTTGTTCTACTTTCCATCTATCCTATGTAGAATAGTGCAGACACTCAAAATCTATGTGCCCTTCTTCAACACATTAGTAACATATATACTACCTTTGGGGGCTATTCCAACCAAGTTCTCCATTATAACCTCTTCCCCTCTAAAACCCCCTACCTCTTTGGTAGTTACCATGAATTTGAAGAGATTATTCCTTCCCTTGTGCATTAGAGGATTCATCTTTTATAGAATCAAATATACCACTACCTCTCATTAGAGATTATGATGGCTCTTTCTTCAAACCTATTCTAAAATTACTCCTCTTGTTATTTTCTTCTACTTTTAATGCGAGTTGATAAGCATCATCCAAGATATGGATCTAGAGCATACTCAATTCATCTTGTATGGTATAACTCAACCCATTTACATACCTTGTAGCCTTCTATTCTTCAAACTCTCCTTGTTCCACCTGGATTGATAGCTTGTAAAATTCATTGGTATACTCTTCAATGTTGAGATCCTTTTTTGTATTATGTTTTGAAACCTTTGAAATAATGTCTGGTCATAATCTACAGGAAGAAAATTTTCTTTCAAATTCTTCACCATTTTATTCCAATTTTGGATCTTTCCTTTCCTTTGTCTTTCATTTTGTAGGTGATCCCACCAAATCAATGCATGTCCAACCAACTTAGTGCATGGAAACTTAACCTTATTCTCCTCTAAAAGGGTTTTTCACTCAAAAAATTTTTTCTTTGTGATCAAACCAGTCAATCAAATCCTCTTTTCATAACCCTCCACCATAATCAAGAACATTAATCTTGATGTCATCATTCTTTCCCTCTAAATCTTGGATCAATCTCTCCTCAAATGGTCTCTCATTCAAGGTGTCTTCATCTCTCTCATTTTATTCTTCATTTCCTCCTTCATTCATTAATGGAGGTAATTCTTCAAAGATCACTATCGGGTCTATATCCATATTTACATGTCTCCTTCTAAGGTGGGTAACTTCTCTTGTGAGCTCAAAAACTTGTCTTTGTAGCTCTTGCATATGCCAATTCATCTAGGCATAACCTCCCCTCCCGTGTCTAGCCATGCTTATATAAAATAGAGGCAATAAATTACATAGAAAAATGTAATATATATTACCTTCACCATTCTTGCAAGATCCAAATCTTGCTCTAATACCAATTGATGTGGATCCAACTGCAAGAGGTTGAAATACCTCCAAAACACACACAAATAATTTGCAAAAAAAAAAAGCTTCAAAATAATTTTCTTCTCATTCCAGAATCCACACTAATTTTTTTACATCATTATAATCTTCCTTTTATTTCACATTAGCTCTTAAAAACCCTAAAATGCCAAAAAACCTACTAGTAAAACACCTTAGATGGGCCCCAAATTTTACGTACCAAATATGCCTTCATAATTGAAGGCTCATGCCAAATTTTGTATTATTTTATTAAACAAAAGTTATTAAAACTCTAAGTTTTAGACAAAACCAAAAAACATTCGGAGCCAATTTTAGATGACTAGACGAAGGAATCCGGCCCAAAAATATGCCAAAATGGCATCCAACATTTGTGGGAATTTAGCCATGGCATATTTATGATCAAGAACTACCACCCTAGAAAATTTCAAGATGATCCAACAGTCGGATCAAAATTTATGGCTTTTTGAAGTTATGCTCTTGTATTAATTAATAGATATGAGAATTACACTCTTGAGCATGCTTTTCAAAATCCAAGTTTTACTTGGTAGACGAAAAGGTAGAGGAAGATATAACTCAAGTGGAAGAGGTAGAAATGATCGGAGAGAAGGTGGAAGGAGTCAAACTCCAAAATTAGTGGATGATCCAATGAAAAATTTTATTTTTTATACCACGGGGTGCAAGAGTAGCCAAAAAAACAAAATAAACATCAAAGTTATGATAAGTATAATATCGGTGTCACTATTACAAAATATTTGGTCATTATGTAAATAAATAGAAATAAACAATTTGATCTAAGTAGAAACACATATTTTTTCTAAAGGGAATTAGTTGTAATCAAATTTTGGTTAAATGTTTATCACATGTGATGTCGCACAAGAAAGTTCCATTGATATATTATTTCTAGATAGGGGCCTAGTAATCATATGATAGAAAAAAAAAATGTTTGTGATTTTACATGTGTTAGTGAAATCATAAGTTAGATTGGGAAATACTAATATAATGTCTATAATGGGAAAGAAATGATTATTATTATTTTTGATTGAATCTGAAATAACTGCATGGGTTAGGTGCACAAATTCTTAGGCTTAGTTGCCAAGGACTGAGGGGTATCCATTCCACCAAATTCACCTGGGGCATGATCCAGCCTCATCCCTTATTAACAATATCTCCTGACTTCGCTTGCAGTGAGAATTGAACCCTGGTGGGCTCATTAAGAGCCAACATCTTCACCATTGAGTCAAACGTCATTCGATATGATTATTCATTTTTAAATAAATGGTGAGAAATATTTCATCCTAAATGTATAATTTGTTCCTTGTTTGAAGTAAATTTAATGAGTGTAGTCTATATCTTCCTATTCCTACTAAAGAGAGATCTAATAATTCAAATTGCATTAAGTAATATATCGCCTACAATGTTTAAAACATTTGAATGCCAAAACTCGGCCATCCACATTACTAATGATATATGTTACCATAGTGATACCTTCTTCCAATGCCCACCCTAAAAAACTATCACCACCGTTGCTGGATCTCTCGCAAATAACTATGCAGATTTTATGCAAACAAATGTAGCCAAAGGAGATGTCATGTCAACGATAGCTAGTAAAGAAGGACCCAATATTTTTGGATCATTCTAATTTAGATTTCGAGAAGAGATTTGAAGGAGCTATCACTCTGATGAGAAATCAAGGGATTTCATTCAACCAACATACAAATTTTTTTTTCAAAGACTATTGCAATGACATTTCTAGGTGAAGTCAAACATTAAGATAAAAAGTTGATTTTTTTCTCAAATACTTACATCAAGCAAGAATTTCAACAAAAATTAAAAATTCAAGAAACATGTAGGATTTAAATTCAAATTCATGGCTTAACGATGGCTCCTCGCTCCCACTCCCGTGACGTTAGCTTAACCCTAAATTCCTGGCAGTGGAAATTAGGAAAAGGGTGACCAGAACCCTAAACTCCTAGCGGCGGCAAGAAAACAAAGGTCGAGAACCATATTTCATGGATAAACCTTCATTTGGAAAAGAAAATGGGATACTTACAACAAGAGATAAGTTCGATGGTGGAATGGATCTTTGGTAGTAATATTAAATCTTGGGTAAGGACAAAACAAAATCTCAGACAGGAGTGGAAGAAATGCCACAGCATATGCAGCCAAGGACCCTACCCTTCACGCAGCACATATTGATCCCAGATATTTTGATGGGAATGAAGCAGAAGCTAGGCCAGGGGAAGAAAGGGAATGGGAGTGCCAAGGAACAGAGGAATCAAGCCCTTCCTTTGCTAAAGTTGCTTCCCAGGCTAGAGGTAGGACTTCAGAAAACCCTTGAAACCCTCTCAGATGATACCGACACTAAAGATTGAGGAAGATCTACTTCACAAGGTGTTAAAAGAGGAGGAAAATCTTACTCAACTTGGCCTCATTTGTAGGTTTAATAAATTTTGGCCTAAACTCTCTCAACTACATGACTGGATTGCACAAAGATGGAGAGAAAAAGTACAAGGTAAGATTGAGCTTTATCCTTGTGCCAAAGCATATTTCATTGTTGTCTTTGAAACCCCTAAGGATAGGGATTTGATTTTCAAACAATATTGGGTTTGGGGAGAACATGACTCATGTTCAAGCCATGGTATCCATCTTTTGATCCCTTAAAAGATTCTTTTGATACCTACCCTGTTTGGGTTCATTTGCCAGGACTCCCACTTCAACTCTAGAATAGATCATGTTTGCTTGCCATAGGTGATGCTCTTGGATCATGTGTAAAAGTTGATGATAAGACCTCTGTTTAGGTACATACTACTTATGCTCGAATCCTCGTAGATCTTGATACCTCTCAAGATTTACCAGCAAAAATCAATCTACAAATTGGAGATAGAATTTGGGCGTAAAGATTGGACTACGAAGGTCTTGCTTTCAGATGTCGACGTTGTTTTCAAATTGGTCATATTTCAGAGGATTGTGAATATTCCAAACAAAGATCAAACCTACATGGTGGAAGGATTCTCTTCCTAAACATCTAACAATCAATCCCCATACCAACCCAAGTGTAGAACTCACGCATGATGATAAAACTTCTGAGAAGAAAGCTTCCTCTCCTCAGAATATGGATTCATTGATAGATTCAACACTCCTTGCTGCGGGCCACATCCCTATCAAGTCAATTGAAGTTGTTCTTCCAATCTCAGTGGAAGAAGGAAATGAGGAATGGAAGGTAGTGGATAGGAAAAAGAAGGGATCTAAACCCTTCACTTGTATCGGACAAGGCATGAGTCTTGTCCTGTTGTGTGTTATCATCGCTACATCTAGGCTATTGGCCTATTGTGCTACTATAGAGAATTATTTTTAGCTGTTTGTTTATTGGTTTTGGCTGTGATCTTGGTATATTATTCTCTGCTGATTGGGATTTTTCATTATATCTTGATTTTGATCTCTTTTTGAAATACTGAATTTTTCAAATTTGGCATTTGAGCATTGTTGTACAAGGGTATAGTCCCTTTCAAAAAACTATTTAACTTTAATAAATAAAATAAAAAATTTTTCAAGGGAAAGTTTATAAGAATAAGTAAAGTGATATCTCAAATTGTATTCAATGTGTCTTTCAAAGACCATTCTTGGTTATGGCATCTTGGATTCGGTCATCTCTATTTCAAAAGGTTAAGTTTGTTCCATAAGAAAATAGTGTAAATGGATTGCCGTCCATAGAAGAAACAACTAGAGATTGTGAAAGCTACATTTTGGTGAAGCAACATAGAGAATATTTTCTAGTAGGAAATTCATAAAGAGTAAAATCTCCCTTAGAAATAATTCAATCATTTTTGTGTGGAGCCATGAAAAACCCATCCATAGGTGAAAGCCTATATTTTTGACATAACTTTTTAGAATAAAAACATGTGTTTATTTTTTAAATCATAAGTCGAACTATATGAAATATTTAGATAATTCAAAGCCTCGATAGAGAAACAAAGTGGTTAGTATATCAAACTGTTAAAATCACATCATGGGTGGAGTATATTTCAAATGAATTATTGTATTTTTGCAAATATCATGGAGTAAAAAATAGTTTACAATTAATTATATGCCACAACATAATGGAGTAGAAGAAAGTAAAATAAAAATGATTATGGAAATGGACAAAAGTATATTGAAGGACAAAAATATACCAAACCAACATTGAGTTGAATTGGTATGATGTGTAATTTATATTTTGAATAGATTTCAACAAAGAGTGTTAGAGACAGAGCTCCTCAAAAGCATGAAGCAAAAAAAACACATTGTATCACATTTCGAGTTTTGGATGTGTCGCATACACTCATGTGCCAAAAGAAAGAAGGAAAAAACTTGATCATACATATGAAAAGTGTATTTTTGTTGGTTATAATGAATAGTCAAAGAGATAAAATTTGTACAATTCCATTTTCAAGAAAATAATCATAAGCAAAGATGTTGAATTTATTGAAGAAGAGGCATGCGATGGAAGCATTAATTACTCAACAAAAATCGATCTAGTGATACCTCAAAATAATGATGAGTTAGTTGAAATTGATGTAAAAGGTGGTCAAAATGTTCCTAAATGTCTTGCTCCAACAACACCTTTAGTTCATACTCCAATAAGCTTTTAGGAAGGATAAATGATGCAAGGGGACTCCCTCATTACACAGTCACATAACAAACTGCACAATATGTTGTATATTTCTATTGACTTATTTAAGTCTTAATGACATCTATATGGAGAAACTTTCTAAGAGGTTACAACTCTCGCATGGAGCCTTACAGTCTTCTATGGTGTCTCATAAGAACCTAAAATTAGACTAGTTTTCTCTACCTGGCTCTAATATCCTACAATGATTGGGACACTTTTAGTTGGCATTCTCCTTGACCCACATCCTTCATCTCTCAAAATGGTAGACTTGACTATCCTTTATAGATGGGCCCCTTATTTTCCCTTTAGTTAAATGGACCTTTCTAAACGCTTAGGATTTTCCCACTCAAACCATGTTTGAATCGAGTGATTATTTCTTTGAGCAACCTCTCCACCTTATTGCATCTATTCCTATGCCATGTTAGTCTAGAATTTGGGATTTTCTTCCCTTACATTTGTTCAACCACTCTTGCCACATTTTTTTGTCACTCTTGTCACATCTTTTCATTTCCAATCATATGCACACTACTTCTCATATGTTCTTTCTTTTGCCACTCCTTTCGCACTCATGGTATTTAAGAAAATCCTCTATCTCTATCCTTGTACCCTACTATATTCCGGACCTTCTTAAAATAATCAAACACCTTCTTTTCAATCTACACCATTACACAATCCCTTTTCTCACATGTTTGCACATCCTCCACAATATCCTTCCTCGTGCTCTCCCTTTAACTCCTTATGTGCCTCCATTCATCCTTTGAATTCAAAAATAACTATATACACCATTCCTCCTTGCATTTCTCTTTCATTTAATTTTTGTAACTCTCATGTACATAGCTTTTCTCCGCACCTCTTTATAATTCCAACCACTTTTTGTGTGCCCTTCCTATTTCACACTCTATGCCTATTGCACTCTCCTACTCTATATTTTGCACACAACCCTTTCCACACTCCACATAATTACTTCCACTTCTTCACATCCCATGCATTTATTCCCGATGATTCCATCCTTGCACACACCTACACTTAGTAAAACTAGTGCATGATTACCTTGAACCTATGATGCTTATGTATCAATCACATAATGTAATTATAACTTGAGTTCCACTGAAGTAGAAATGGTGAATTCTATAACCACCCTTTAGATTATTTGAATTGATAATCCCAAATTCTTCATCCAACAAACCTATTTTCAACCTCAATGCTTCTTCTTGGGCCTCTTCCATTCCTTAGTCACATTCTTATGACCTCTCCTCACTAATTTGTGCACTTTGGTGAGCTTCAATTCACTATCATCCGGCCTCCTCCTCCTATTGGATCCTTCTACTTGATCCTTTGTGATTATTTTCTTTTCATAATTCTTATCCCATGGTGAGTCTCTTGCCATTTTCCTCTTTGCAAGTCTTTGTTTGCCTTGAAATTTCCATCTTCTCCAAAATCTTCCCTACTAAGCCTTTGTCCTTATGAGTTTGTGCTAACTTTTAATTTCTTCTATTGTGAGTCTACACTTCCCCTTGTTCATCCACATTTTCCAAAATTATTCAGGACTTTTGTTCTTCCTTAGACCCATATCTTTTCTAGGCTTCCATCAGTTGTGAGTTCCTCCTATGCACACTTATCTTTAGTCCCTTCTTACTTCACACCTTTTTTATCTCTTCGAGATTATACTATGTACTCCTTCCTTTCTCATTTCATTATATATACTCTTATCACATTTTCCTTATGACCTATCCTCTATACGCTATACTCCAGTGTGCATTCTCCTCTTATGTGTCTATCTCTCTTTGCACTTGGTTTATTTCTTCTCTACTTATATCCTTCTACCATTTTCCCTTATCTTCCTTGGGCTCAACTCCATTTTGCATCCATTTCTTGCACACTATTCTTCTTTACACATTTAGTATGCATAATTTTATCCTTACCCATTATATTTTTGCAGGATTTTTCTTCCTTCTTCTTCTCTTGACCCCTACTAGACCACATGTTCTCCACCTACACACTATAGGTTTTCTCTGCTTTGCTTTAAAATTCTCTTTTTTCCTTATCCATGGCTATTTTTCATCTTCTATACTTCTTTAGTGTTCCTTATTTGTCACACACCCTTCTTCATGCCTCTTATTTGGGTTATGCTCCCACTTCTTCACCACACATTCTTCATTGGTGTTTGTGAGCATATCTACTTTCTTTCTTGATGTGGAAATTTTTCTCTTCCACTTTCTTTATTATTCACTTATCGGTTTTCACCTTCATTACACAAAACTTCTATATATATTTCCACTTGTCGCTCTTCCTCTTCTATCCAATCCTTCATGGTTTCTTGTAGCACAACTTCTCCACTTTTACATAGTTTTTCATTGTACTCCTCCATCCTTACACACTCTTCCATACACTCCTTGACACCTTTATAGATCTCTTCTTCTTTTGGTGTGCTATGTTACACATGCACTCTCACAACCCTTATGTAGACTGATATACTTGTATTACCTTTAGGGTAACTCCTTCTCTTCTGATACTTCCTTTGGCATGGTTTTCCCATTGCCACACGTGTCTTCATCTCCGCAGTCTTCTACTCTATTGATAGGATTTTTCTTATTTGTGTAATCTTGATTTGTACAATCATTTTATCCCTAGATGACACTTCACACACTTCACATAATTATCTCTCAATGGCATCCAATCATGAAATCATATCACTCTCCTCGATGTGCTTCTAGTCCTCTGTGACCATCTCCCTCTTTTGAGTATCTTCCTCTTTCTCTTCCTATGCAATATTTGGGTGCACTTCCATTAGGATACTATACACTCACTTGTATTTCCTCTCTTATTACACTATGTAATTTACACACTCTTGGATGATCTCATATTTTACCTTCACCCTTTTCTCAACTCTAAGCCATCCTTCTCCACATTCTATTTTTCACCACTTGTTGGTCTTCTCTACGTACCATCGAGATGTCATCTCCTCGCACACTACTATGTGGTTTTGGTGCTCTAGGTCATCTACTCTCAAATCATAAATACAAAATGTATTCACATCATTATGCATTTTAATGTCTTTTCTCTCCCATCATATAGCATTTATATATCATATTACCACAACCTCCATAATAGGACAAGGTATGCATCTATTAATAGGATGACATACATCAATTGATTGGTGAATATTCTAATCTTCATCTCCACCTTGCATTTCTCTACACAATTCCCCCGATCTTCCACCAACCAGATCACTCTTTATAGGCCAAGATGCACTATGCACACTAATCCCAAATTCTACACCATATCCTCTATAAGAGATTTTTGGTGCTTTTACTATCAACCACTACAAGGAAACACTTTCCCTTGGTCTTTGTCTTGTGTGGAATATCTATCATCTCTCCTTTTGCGGCTCCACCTTGGTTGTTTTCATCACTTGTCCATTTCTTGTGCACTCTTCACAATTTTTTCCTAACTCTTCCCCTTCCATCTATTCTCTACGCACTTATTTCTACCGTGTTCTCCATCTCCTCACCATTCTATGTGACATTTGACTATGTGATGCCCTCTCTCTCCACACATAGAAACATCATTGAATATTGTGTTAGTATCTCTTCTCATGAGACTTATCCATTTTCCTTTTCTCTTTTCCTATTCACTTCTCATGTAATCTCCATGAAATCCTTCTTGTTGTGTCATTGAATCTCTACCAAGTCTTCTCTCTTCTCACACATTGCTTGTACTTTGTGCATCTACCTCACATTCCTGCACTATTGACTCTTCTTTGAGTTTTTATGGATTCTTTACACACTTTCATTGTGTGTCATCACTCCTTCCTCACCTCTACCATGAGCTTCAAGACCTCTTCAATTCTCTTCCTCATCAAGTTTATTCCTCACACCCTTTAGATCCCTCATTATCTCTTCTAAATTCTCATCATTGTCATATATTCTTCCCCTTTTCTAGGTGACATATTGTCTCTTTCCATTCTTTTACCACTATAATCTAAGATTATATTTTTCTCTATGCCCATTATTCTCATATTAGAAAACACAAATGTTATTTCTAAATTCTTCGTGTTCAACGTTCTTCTAGCTATTTTTCTTCTTACTTGTAAGAAAGTAAATTTATCGGATACAAATTGATAGAAAGGGACTCCCTTCACTATATATTTGAGAAATCAACTGCACAATAATTTTAAAGTTTATATTTACTTCTTCAAGCCTTAATGACATCGACGTGAAGCTTCTTTCTAAGATCTTACAACTCTCTCATGGATCCTTACAATATTCTATGGTATCTCCTACAGACCTAAACCTAGATTGGTTTTATCTACTTGATCTAATCACCTATAATGACTTGGACACTCTCATTTGGAATTTTCCTTAACCCACATCCATCATCCCTCAAAATTATCGACCTAGGCATCTTTTATACTTATTTTCACCCTTTTTGAGTTTGACTAGGTATTTTACACTATAATCAAACAAAGAATGAAATATGACCTACACTGGGTTATTCTAACTAATTAATTTTGAATGTTAACCATTCAATATCATGATAAAACATTAATACTTGTAATAAATGTACATGATGTAGTGAAAATCATAAATACAAGAGATTGACTAAACATAATTGATTAAAGGTGATTGTATACTAATCTGGTGATCTAGATGATGAAATAGGGGTACTAGAATCGAGAATGCTTTGAAACTAAGTTGTGACTTGAAAATTTCCCTAGGAAGGACCCTACAGTAGAGGAATGAACATATGTATGGTCTTGAAATGTTTTTACAATTTTTTATCTCATAAGAACTACGGTCTATGGAATTTATGGGTTTTTCACTTTCTCGAATATCTTTATCACTCTTTGTCGGTCATTTTTGGTGACACTACGAGGATCTCTAAATGATCTACTCAATATTTCAAACCCAAAACATAGATGATAAATCATTAAAAAAACATTAGTTAGGTCATGTGAACACTGTGTATTACCAACATTGAAACTACTCCAAAGAGGCCTTAAACCACATGTATTTCTCCATCTAGCATGTGATATCTAGATACATGTAATCAACATTTTATATCCTTCCTTTGAAAAACTCTTAACTTGAGTTTCTATTTCCAATATACTTAATTGAATGAATTTGAGCTCTTATAAATATGGGAAGTAGTTCTATAGACTTAGTGGTAAGTTTTAATGTTAAGAAGGTACTTCCCTAATGAATGTGTAGAGATATTTTAGAGTGTAGGGAGATTTGGGTGCCTTTTGTTCTATCTTTTGTAATTGGAGTCCATAAAATTACTAGGTTATAAATGAGGTGAGTTTCACTTGGTTATATATGCTTTTGAAGGTGATTTAAGTTGTATATACCTAATTTTTCACTTTTCATCTTTCATACATGTTACTAACAATTTCATTTTTAGTAGATAAGGGTCATTGATATATATTTTTGGAATTGGTGCCTTAATGGGCCTTCTAGGAATGGGGAATGGTTATTCACATAACCATTATGGGTTAGAGACAGATACAAGAGAGTTATGCTATTTGGTTTTAGCCTTAATTTTCCCTCTACTAGTTATCCTTGTCCTCTAGGTCTCATACACATTACATTCACAACTTCTTTCTTTCATGTCACCACTTTATACCTAATTTACCCATATCGATGATCTATGACACATAATTTTTACTTTTCATGAAACATTACCTCATTTCAGCATCTTTTGCCGATGTCATCACTCGTGAACAATGGCATCACCTAGCTAGGGTTCTATGATACCAATGTAATATCATATTATGAGTTTTTCGTAGTGGTATGGTGTCATAGATCATCATATATTCATATCCAATTGGAGGGTAGCGACTTTGAAAAGTGAAAAAACCATATGATAAAAGCTACAAAAGAGAGAGATGTAATAAAATTGAAGGTGTAAATAAAGAGAAGATGAATGATTAGCCCAGAGGGAAGATAACAATGTTGAAAAGTGCACAAAACCATGAGATATATAATATAATAATTTAAACTAGAGACATAAATCCAAGCAATGCCTTGAGCCTAAGTGAGGATGCACATAATACCACAATGATTCAATGGGAAAGAATGGGGTGATCAAAGCCAAAATGTTGATATGTTATTAGTGGTAAAGAGAAGTTTGATGAAGTCATGAATTTTGATGATAATGGATGAGAGATGGTAGTTGAGTAATGAAACTCCCGAGTTCCCTTATGCATGAAAATTTTTAGGAATTGAGGATTTGGTAGTTTTTGAAGATGTGGCATTCATTGGTTTGAAGATGATATGTATTAGGACCTATGATATCTTTGATGAGGTAGAGACCCCACCATTTATGAGTGCATTTTTCTTCTTTGTCATGATTATAATCAAGTTTAAGAACCAGGTCACCTACATGTCGAAAGTACATGGATGAACAAGTTTTATATGTTATTTGGTGAGGCAATGTTTATGTTTCTAATTACTCGTGTAAATCTGTCATGTAGTTCTTCTAATAGGTCTAGGTCATGGAGAGATATTTCATGGAGTTCCTTGTCTAGAATGATACCATGAAGGTAAATTTAGAGTGAAGGGAGCTCCACCTCAAGTGGAAGGACTGACTTAGTCCATAAGGGATTTCCTTGTCTTTGTTAATGCATTAGAGTAGGGTACCTTATAAGTTACAATAATATAATATGTCATCCTTAAGAACATATTTTTGATCCTTTTTACATATGCGTAGCTGGGTTTGGGGTTCATTACCTTCTAGGGTAGGTATGGTATTGTATGTATTGGTAGATGTTATCATCAAGGGATCTGTGTAGGGCCATATGGCTCAATTTTACAAACATCTTGGATTTTTGGAGGAGGTGAAATAGTTGGGGTTTAATGGATTTATATAAGGGCGTTATCATGAGAATCAGAATTTGACCGAAAATGTGTGGTAGACATAGCCGAAGAATCATCCAAGGAATTTTGTTCACATGGGATTGATTCAATGGCCAATTAAGTGAAGTGTGGTGTTAAATCTTGGACTAATTCGTAGTAAGATTTGATTTTTTTCACTGTGATATTGATATACACCAATAACCTTTTGACACACTAATTAAGAATTCCTTATGACATGGAGATAGGAGACATTCATAGGTGAGGAAACCTGTATAGCTAATATAAGAGCCTCATTGATGAGACCATTTAATTAATATTTTAACTATCTCATTTTTGTATTTTGTCATATTTTGTATACCCTTGTAATTGTTTATCCCAATTGTACTATAAGACATTTCCACTTGAACTTAAACTTATGAAACTAATATTAATTAATATAACTATTAATAAGTTATTGTATTTTGTTGATTTTGAATGTGCATGTTACTCATTGGATACAATCAAATGATTAATAGTGCTTTGTCTAAATTCCATACTTGTTTTAAAGAAGTTTTATATGTAGCCACTATCATGCAAAGCCAAATAAACTCTATTATAATAAAAAGGGGATCTTCCATAGTAGAATCGACATGCAATAATTGGGACTCATCTCGCAACAAAGCAACTATAGTCAAAGGAGAACACATGCATATACAAGACCGTGATTTTTGAATCTTGATCAATGTGGACACTTCACTGAGTCACACATGTCAATAAAGAAGAATTTATGACAACAAGAAGTAGATCTCACACCAATACCTGATTATGCTCTGTAACTACTATGGAACTAGTTGATTTGACTTGAATGTTAGATTGAACAACTAGTTGTGTTGTTTTATTAGAACACCTTTTCTCAGTTTATATTGCATGCACAAGAATATATGAAATTCTTGGTAATGATCTTGTACTTAATAAAATTGTAAGTTTTAGTTTCAATCGGTATCTTCACGTATCTCCTGAATATAAAGAGAATGTCAATACATTGTTAGGGGAATAGATCAATACTTAAGGAATTGTTGTAATTTTCATTCCTCAATCTTCATGTTGATAAATAAAATATAAGTTCTATCATCTTGCTATAGACATAAGCCTTAATAAGGGTTAAAACCCAAGGTGGGACTTAATTTTGGTTTCTAAATCCCCCTTTACTTTTTATTTGTTGTTTTAGTTCCTTGCATGAATAGATTAGAACTACGGTAGTTCATTCCTTTACTTGTCCTATGATTTTACCTTCTTTTTGATTAAATGTAGCATCTAATATCATTTGCACCTTAGTTTATTTATAGTATTGTATTTCCCAATTGTTGTGACATTAATCCTTTAGTTTATACCTCTTAAGCACTTGTAATCGTGCATAAAACACTAACAAGTGTTGAAGTTTTCATCTCGAGGTTTGATGAATAAATTATTGTGGATTAGTGAATAATATACTAATTGTTGCAAGTTAATTTGTACCACCATTTTTGGTGTTGTTTCTAGGGATACTCCCTAAGTTATAAGTATTTTGAAGAGGGTTGTTCATTCCTTATAAACATGTCTACATTTTTAGGAATTTACCTCAAATTGACCCCCCAACTAATTTTCCATTGATAGAGTTGAGTAGTTGATGTATGCACCACCCAAGTGATGCCCTTGGTATATTTTTACCTAATCCTAAAGTAGTAGCAAAAATCTCTTCATTTACCTCTAAATATTATGAATATTCTACAAAAGAAACCTTTGTACACAGTTTGATGTTCGAAGATAATCCTCCAAGTAAAGGCTATGTAGCTTCTCCTAAGTAGTTAGAGATGAGAAGAAGTAAATCATAATGCAAACACTCAAAATGGGGCTACCACCTTATATTTCCCCATCACTATCAATAATGTAGCTTCTGGTATGAAGAATATTTCTCCCTCAATCTTTCCAAATTTCCATGGAGCCATGTCAAAGGATCCAAACACCTTTATCTTTGAGTTTGATGTTTATGTAGAAGCTATATTTATACTACTGATGCACACAAATTGAATCTATTCCCTACTACACTCAAGGATTCAACCTTGAGATGGTTCATGGGATTGGGAAGAAATGTTATAACCACATGGGCATAAATGAAGGATAAATTCGTGGAGAAGTATCAGGATTATTGCAGACCAAACAACAAAGGAGGTGATGAAATATATAGAATTTCACAAAAGGAGGATGAACCATTGGAATAATACTTGGAAAGGTTCTTGTTCTATGTTCAAAATTCAAGGCACACCACTGATATACCTCATAACTCCCTCAAATTACTCTTTTGAAGGGACTCAATGAGGAAGACATGGATTCTCTGGACCTGATAGGAGTAGGAGAAATTTCAAAAGCTTATTTTGACCAAATTTGTGAATCCTATAAAAACTACTCAAGAGCTACTATGAAGAGGGTAAGAAATGTAAGATCAAGAGGTGGATTAGCTACTAAAGAAATGGGATACATATCCAAGTTAGAGATTTTTACCATGTTTAAAAACATGAAGTAGGAGATTTTCAATGACATGGATAATCAAATGGATGATCTAAACACTAGAAAGAAGAAATAAGATGTAGAAGAAGCAATCATAGAGTACTTCCATGCATGCAGAAGGAAAAAATAAATCTGTAGATGTAGAGAATTATCCAACATTTCTCAAGAAAGGGAGGCTTCACCTAATTTCAAGATGTTGGAGACAAAAGATGGGAAAGTTTTCTATGTTGCTCAAATAAAACCATGGCCACCAAGGTAAGGAGGTATGACACATGACCCTATGCATTCATTTCAAAATTGGTCTAATAATTCATATATACAGCCCCCACCTTAGGCTAACCCTCAAGGATGGGCCCCATATACTAACCAATATGAACAACAATGGAAACCTCAATTCCATGTCCAACCATAACAACAATGGAAACAACCTCCCTAATAATGGAAAAACCCCCGGTTGGGAGTGCAACAAAGAGAACAAAAACCTCCTAATTAACAATAAGCTTATTCATAGCCTCATTATCAACAAAATTAGTAATCTCTAATTCCAAACCCTCAAGTAGGCTCCCAACCAAAACTCGACATAACTATGTGCAACCAATGTCTAATCCTAACAATAAAGTTGCTCATCCAACCTATTCCACTAAACTAGCTCAATACCCTACCTATTCTATTGATATCAATAATATCCATCTTCACTTTGGAAGAGAATTTACTCCACTAGTTGGACCTACTATTACTAAAATTGTAGAAGAACGAATTGATTTTCGCATGATGACCTATAACAAGGATAGAAGTCGTTGGCAGATAATCTACAACAACCTACACAAAATTCCAACAAGGGTAAAATGTTGAGTAATGAGCCACCATTTCCTGAAAGGTTATAAGAAAAGAAGACTAACCTCATATCAGAATCTAATTCTGATTTTTTCAACCAGATTAAAAGACATTTGTGTCAAGATACCATTGATTCAAGATATTAAGGATGTGCCCATCTACAATAAACTAGTTAAGGACCTATGCATTAAGAATCCAAGCAGGAAGAGGAGAGATCCATCTACTATACAAGTCATTGGAAAACTAGCTGATATTATGCTTGGGAACTCAATTTTGCCCAAGTATATAGATCCGGCAACCCTTTAGTAAATGTTACAATCAATGAAATAGTAATAAAAAACACTCTGATTGACTTAGGGGAAAAAATAAATGTAATGACAAAATAAATCATGGATTATTTTAAATTGGAGGGAATAAGACCAACAACCATAGTATTTCAGCTTGCAAACATATCAAAACTTAATCTTAAATGATTTTTTTGGAGGATATGGTAGTAGTAGTAGACTCTGGGAGTACCCTGCTGACTCCATTTTTCTCCACCAAAAACAAGCTTAGGAGGATATCTTATCATTCTAGGAATATCATGGTTAGTAACTGTTGATGCATTCATCGGATGTAGATCTAGTAATATGATCATATCAGATGGAAGTGGCACAAAAAAGCTTATGTTTTACCCTCTTACATAGCCATTATATGAAGAAGACTAAATCATTTGGTTTAAAGAACCATAAGAAGACCAAAGCTAGTTCAATGACTCATGATGCTAGAGAAGTCATGCATAATAGAGGGACAGAGGAGGATGTTGTTCTTTCTAGCGTTTCTATAGAATAATTATTGTAATGCATAAGCTATCTTGAAAAATAAAATCTTTCCACAATAGAGTACTATGATTGTTCTAGATAATAATTGTATCCTACACTAGCTTCTTCCACATAATTGTATTTTGAATTTTTAAGTAGAAGTATATGCTTCATGAATGATCTTTCTCAATAAGTGGAGATTTCACGAGAAAACCACTCAATGTGAAAACAAATTTTGAGCTTGCAGCATGAGCAATTTGTTAAGTTCCCTTCTCAAGATGCACATGACAAATTTTCATGGGACTATTGAGACATGCATGGAATCCATCATAAAATATTTACTCATAAGATATACATCAAATATAGTTGCAAGCCAATAATAAATCCATAGAGGAGAATGAACCCAACAATGAGGGATATAGTGAAAGAAGAATTAAATAAATTATTGGATGTTGGACTCATATATCCAATTTCAAGTAGTCAATGGGTGTCACCCCTTGTCATTTTACCTAAAAAAACATCAAATAGAGAATTTTCGTAGACTATATGGACTTGAATGACAAAAAGAAGGATCATTTTCCACTCCCTTTCATTGATTAGGTACTCAACAGTCTTGGTGGAAAAAAGTATTTTCTTTCTCGCACCGTCATAGTGGCTATAACTAAATTAAAATAACACCATAGGATTAGGACAAGACCACATTCACATGCCCATGGGGAACGTTTGCATACTTTGTTCTTCCCTTTGGTCTATGTAATGCACCTGCCACATTTTAGAGAGTAGTTCTTAGCATCTTCTTAGATCTAACCAATGATTGCATGGAGGTATATATGGATGATTTTATAGTCCATGGCAATACTTTTGATGAAGCAATGAAGAACTTAGACAAGGTTCTCAAAATATTTAAGAATCATAACCTCGTCTTTGAGCAACAAAAATGTTATATGATGATGTTTGAGGGGATATTATTAGGTCATTATCCATCCTCTACTCGAATCCACCTGGTGCCACCCCAACCATTGGCCTCGACCCGTGCCGCTTACCAACCTAGTAAATTGAGCAAAAATATCGGTGATTATAAACCTACCAACACCAAAAAGGTAGAAATATGTAAGTAGCTTCTTGGGCCATGTTGGGTATTATATGAGATTTATTCAAGATTCCAAAAGAATTGTAGCACCATTTTTTTTTTTGGGAAAGGATGTTGCATTTATATGGATAAGAGAAATGTGAAGCTGCATTCCAAACATTGAAGTAAATGCTAACATCTACACTTGTTTTGAGAAGACCAAATTGGATTTTTCCATTTCATATACACATGGATGCCTTAGATCACGCCATTGGAGTTGTTTTTTAGGACAAAAGATGGGATACTCATTTATGCAATATAGGAGATTTATTCAATATTTCAGTAGGATTGTAGCACCATTATTTGTTTTTTTGGGAAAGGATGTTGCATTTATATGGACAGAGAGAAATGTGAAGTTACATTCCAAAATTTGAAGCAAATGCTAATTTCTGCACTTGTTTTGAGAGGACCTGGATTGGATTTTTCCATTTCATATACACACATATGCTCGAGATCACACCATTAGAGTTGTTTTAGGATAGAAAGGTGGGATAATGAACTATGTAATATATTATGTTAGTAAGAAAATGTAGCACACTAAGCTTAACTATATAGTCCTTGAGAAAGAAATTTTAGCGATTATTTACACCATCAACAAATTTAGGCACTACATCACGGGCTACCCAGTGTTTATTCACACTGATCATGTTTCCATTAAATATCTTATCAACAAACCAGTTGTAAGTAGCAAGATAATCATATGGTTGTTGCTCTTACAAGAGTTTGATGTAACAATTGTGGATAAGCCAGGAAAGACAATGTTGTAGAATATTTTCTCTCAAGGATGGAGAATAATAATGAAGAAGTAATAGTGGATGATTCCTTCCTAGATGAACACCTATTTTCCATCTCAAATAAAACACCCTGGTATGCTGATATAGCTAATTATTTGGTCTTAGGTAAGACACCTCCACACTATCTATATTCTAAAAGGAAATATATTGTTGAGAAACATGTGAATTGTTCTTGGATTTTTGGTTTCCTATTTCACATAGGGAAGGATAATGTTATGAAAAGATGTATATATGATGAGGAAATTTATGATATCCTCAAATCCTACCATAGTGAGCCATGTGGATGACACTTTTCTACAAAAATAACAATGTAAAAGTATTAATAATAGGATATTATCGGCCTACACTACACAATGATGCAACATTGTATGTGAGAATATGTTATAAGTTCCAAAGAATGGGAAAGCCTACCAAATTAGATGAAATGTCATTGCAACCTCAACTAGTATTACAAGTCATTTTAAAAATGGAGATTGGACTTTATTGGTCCCATAGATCCAAAGTGTTAGTAAAAAAGTGTACATTCTGGTGTGCAAAGACTACCTCACCAAATGGACAGAAGTGAAAGTGTTACCAAATCAAAAGAGTGAAAAATTTGTAAAATTCCTATATGACCACATCTTTACAAGGTATGGAGTTCCAAGAGAGATTTTCATAGATCAAGGTACCCACTTCACTACTGAAGTTATTGTTGATTTAGCTATTGAATATGAAATCAGACATAGGAATTCTACACCTTATCATCCATAATCAAATAGCCACGATGAAGTAATAAACAAAGAAATTGAAGCCATCTTGACAAAGACCATTGCGCTGCATAGAAGGGATTGGTTCAGAAAGACTTCCAAAGGAAGTTTGGGAATTCAATACCACATTGAAGAAAACAAATGTATTCACACCTTTTGAGCTATTATATGGTAAGAATGTTATTCTCTCTATTAAGTTTGATCACAAGACATTAAGAAATGCATTGTAATTTGGCATAGATTTGTTTAAAGCTCGAGAGGAAAAGGATTCTTCAACTCAATGAGTTCAGGGGGAAAATGAGAAGGGTAAGATGGTCATAGTATAGAGGTAGTAAAAAAGAAAAGAATCAAGTGGCTTAACATGTTCATCGAAATAAGACAATTCAAGAAGGTGATTGGGCTCTTCTCTTTGACTCCAAATATAAGGACCACATGGGAAAAATCAGGACAAGGTGGCTAGGTCCATATGAGAGTGAGAAGATATTTCCCAATGGAGATGTCAAACTCACCACCATTGATCTTGTGAGATTCAAACTACTAGTAAACGATCATAGATTGAGGTTGTACAAAAATCCAACTGATAGGAAAACCTTCATCTAATAGTTCAGAGGAGGCCAAAGCAATATGGAGATGCCAACATCGAATTGAGGTCAGAATTTGAACTTGATGGTTCATCTTTTGAATTTTTAAAGGAATGAGATATTGGTGCCCTTGGTATATCTAGCTTCTTTGGATATACCAAGGAGGAATAAAAGTGATGTGATAATCCTTCACGGTGATCAGCACCACCGACTAACATATTTGATTTTCTAAGTATTTATGTTTTGCATGATTTGGTGTATTTGTGGCAATGAGTGCATAATCTCTAATGAAAGGAGGTGGTGCAAAGACTAGAATATCCACTTGTAACAACATGCATCCAAAGCCCTGCTTTTGATTTCCTATTTGATATAACCTATTATTGGATTAAGAATCAAGGACCCATATGAACAAGAAAAAATAGATGAAGACAATTAGCACCAAAATATTCAATCTTCCTTTCCGAGAATCAATTGAATTCATTATGGGGCTTATTCTATACAACAACACATACATCAAGAGAGCACAAACAACACTACTTGCAAAGAACACATAGTACCTTAACATGCAAACTCATGTATACATCCAAGGGCATGAACTCTAACAAGGCACATGCCACAATATGCATCTTGATTTAATTGCACTCAATTTACTTTAATAATGTAGCACTAGAATAATTATATATAATTAATATATGTGCCAAGTCATCAATAAACTTTACTAACTATAATGTTCTTCCACCTTCTATAATGTGGCCTATCTTCCATGTCACCCCATGTTATCACAAAACCTCACTTCACACGAGGATATCCTTTGATTCGAATTAATGCTCACTTGTTCAAGCTATGTGCAAAATTAGTCACAAATTTCAAAAATAAAACCACTTGAGTTCTTCCGCTCATTCAAATTTTGAATAATCAGTTTGAAGTGAAAGACATCTTCTTCTTTGTAGAGCTTAAAGAAGTTACAAAACTTAAAAATGGGGAGAATTTATTATAAATGAACCTACATACTACTCACAAATTTGGAATCAACCACAAATTCTACATTACTTGTAATGATAGTGGTTACATAGAGTACATCAATAAATTCCAAGGTTTCAATGATTTGATGGTCATAGAATTCTGCCACCACCTACCCTAGGGATGGGAAAGCAAAATTAAAGGGTTTATAAGTTAAATTTGATGATCAAATATTGGCTGCAATCACTAGAATACCAATGGATGGAAAGATGTTTCCTACAAAAGTAAATCCAAATGAAGCTCAAACCGAGTTTAGAGACGAGGACCACAACTTTTGATAGATAGACAAGGTACTCTACAAACTTATTTAAAACCTTTTTGGGAAGATGTGTCAAACTATATCATAAAATATTTTACCTATGAGGGTCGGTATTCAAGGTTAAATACTATCCATTTTAAACTACTCAATCATTTAAAGAATGACAGACATGTGAATGTTCCTAATTTCTTACATGAGAGTTTGAAGAAGATGAGTAAGGAATCACAAAGGGGTAGGTCTACCTTGTCTCACCATTTCCTTGTCACTTTAATTTTGAAACATGCATTAGCAATGGAGCATCCTACAATAAACTAGGGAGAGTTTTCTAGAGAAAAACATATTAATGATTTTTTGGGGAAGGGGAAGAAAAAGAGAAGAAGATCAACTAGTTCTTATATACCTCTACCTAAACCTTTAGCTTCAATCTCCATTCAGCCAGGAAACCCCTACTTCTACAGAAACCCCAATTCATTCATAATCTTCCATACATGTGAAAAACATGTCCATGACAAACCTTCATTTCCAAAATAAGGCCCTAGGCCCATCTCTCCTAATAGGGTTCTTATTCTGAAACATTGCTAGTTATATCAACACAAAGTCTTATTCCTTAAAAGGAAAATGGAAATCTTCAAGTAAAATCTATGAACCATCTAGGAGTTACCATAGGATGAACTCTAAAAATACCAAGACCTCAATGTCTAAATGAAATATTTCAATCTTCTTAGACAATGATGTGGAAGAACTGGAAAGAACTGAGGAACCTATTCTAATGGATGTTGAGTAGGGAGCCCATGGAGATATACATGCAGAAATAGGTATGGAAGAATAGACCAAGGAAGTGGAAGAGAAAAAGGAGGAAGAGTTAGGTCACAAACCTACTAATGAGATCTCTACTGAACCAATTAAAGTTCAAACATAGGCCATTCATGTTGAGGAAACACATATGTATCATGAAGGAGAAGTGTTAATAAAAAATTAAAAATCTAACCAATGTTCATAAGAACCTTGATGAAACAAAGGTTATTCATGCACAACATGAATAACATGTAATGAGCAAGGAAATCAATGAAGTAAACATTGCGTCTACATATAATGAACAACATCTTGAGCAAGTGATAACACAACTAGTACATGAAACATAGACTAATGTCATGGATAATGTAGAAGGTTTTCCACATGATATTGAATAAATAATTGAAAAAATTGTCCAAACCCTTGTGCCAATACACATAAGAAGTCATCCAATTACCCCATATATAGCTCATGTAATCTCGTAACCTTGTGTCTCCACCAATGCCACCACCCAACCTCGCATCCATGATTTGTCATAAAAATAAGTTTTTAGAGATCCCCTTAGGCCAACATGCAGAAACATGGCAACCCAAACCACTTCACTATACTATTGGGTGCAACAAGTTGAGAATTATGTTAACAAGCTATAAAAAAGGTGGGAAAGGGAGAAGGAAGAGTTACTCTTCCAACATCAGCAAGATCTAGAGGAGAAAGATAGACAACTCAAGGCCAAGGACAATGAAATTACAAGGCTCAAAAAGAAACAAGAAGCCACAGTTTAGGTGACAAATGAAATATTCAAATGTAGACCACCATCTAACATTTATGTTGTCTTCTTGAAAGAAAAAATGTTGCAGTTGAAATATACTTGTATCAACAATGATATTCCATTTGATATTAGTGGAGCTAGGCCTTTCTTCAGGATTTATATGAAAATGCCCCATGAGATCCAATTACTTCTATGTGAACTGTATATGTATAATTATGCTTTAGAGTATGATAGAGACTAGATCCCTATACTCTACATTGGGGATGTACAAATTTGGGCACTATGTTCCTACTTCAACAATGAGTTATATAGGGAAAAAATGGTGGATTACAAACACTTGTGTAAGGTACAACCTTTGATGATCAAGGTAGAATCTGGAAACACTAAGGCAATGATTGAGGAATATGGAAAGTTTATGAAAGAGAAGAAAATAAAACAAAGGGTATACAGGATGAGACAAGAATCCCATGATGAGGCAAGAGACTACATTAAGTATAATAACATAGAAATTGTACATTCCTATAGGGAAAGATGGGAAGAAATGTCACCAGAGATGAAGAGGAAAGAAGTGCATTCATATCCTAATATCGTTCAAACTTTTAGAAGGATAAACTCCTATATTTAAGTCTCTAAGGGTTGTGGAAAACTTGATTTCCCATTGCTTATTATCCACCAATTTTTTATTTTCCTATACCCCACCGGTCAGAAACACAGAGAGTTAGATGACGAACTATAAGACAGGGTAATGGAGAAGTTTAGAAAGAATGCATGTTATTTCTTGGTGACTGTAAGGTACCTCAACACCCATGGACTTCAAGAGGTTTTCAGCATAATACAAGTTGATTCCATGAAAGAGGAGAATAAACCAGTGAATGCTTGAATGGGAAATTCATGAAAATAGGTATGGGGTGTGATGAGACCCTTTAATTATTGTTTTAATTTTCTCTCGTCTGTTGTATTTTTTATATTTTGTATCCCCTTGCACTTGATATCTTAGTGGTCAAATCAGACATTTCCACCTAAACTTAAACTTATGGAGCTTATATCAATTAATATAACTATTACTAAGTTACTTTATTCTATGGATGTTGAATGTGCATTTTACTTTGTTGGATACAATGGAATGATTAATAGTTCTTTTTCTAAATTCCATACTTGTTTTCAAGAATCCGTTATATGTAGCCACTAACATGCAACCAAAGAAGCTCTGTGACAATGTAAAGGGACTCATCTGCGCAACGACTAACATGTAGCAACTAGGACTCATCCACAACAAAGCACCTACAACCAAAGGAGAATGCACACATATACAAAACCTTGATTTTGGGAAGCTTGATAAATGTGGATAATTCACTTGAGTTTGTGCATGTCAATAAATAGCGATTATGACAACAAGAATAAGATTTCGTACAATACTTGATTATCTTCTACAACTCCTATGGAACTAGTTGACTTAACTTGATTATTATATTGAATAGTTAGTTATGTTGTTGTATTAGAACACATTTTCTCATTTGTGTTGCATGAATAAGAATCTAAAGATTTCTTGGTAATGATCTTGTACTTAATCAAATTGTAACTATTAGTTTGAATCAGTCTCTTCACAGTCTCTGCTAAATATAAAGAGAATGTCAAGACTGTTAGGGGAATCGATCAATAGTTAAGGAATTGTTGTAAGTTTCATTCTTGTAATCTTCATGTTGATAAATAAAATATGAGTTCTATCATTTTACTGTAGACATAAGCCTTAGGAAGGGTTAACACCCAAGGAAGGTCCCACTTTTGGTTTGTTAAACCCCCCTTTCCATTTTTTGTTGTTGTTTTAGTTCCTTGCATGAATAGATTAGAATTGCAGTAGTTCATTCCTTTACTTGTGTTATGATTTTACCTACTTTATTGATTATCTGTAGCATCTACTTTCATCTGCAACTTAGTTTATTTCTAGCATTGTATTTTCCAATTTTTGTGATAACAATATTTTAGTTTATACCTCTTAAGAACCTATAACTGTGCATACAACATTGGCCATGTTGAAATTTTATGTCCATAGGTTTGATGAATAAATTACTTGTGGATTAGTGAACAAAATACTAATTTTTTCAATTTAATTTGCAACACCACCATATTCCTTCATGTTTTTTTGATTTCAAACTTGAGTCGATAGGAATAAGGGAAATCCTTGTTATATGGATCGGTGAGAATAAAACCTACCCCATCTCCTTGGAGGCTTTTTCTTCATCGAATTGTAGTACCCATGTATCCTCATAGAGATCGATGGTGATATCCTCCTCAATGATTATGGTTTCTGGTTTGGTTTTATGTGGAGGAAGCACTTCATTACTAGCATCGAAGAATTACATGTCAATATTGTCCATGAAGCTATAATATAGTATTTTAGATAAATCACACTATCTATACGCTAAATGAGGATTATGTCCTCATGGGTAAGCATCATGAATAGGTTACATAGAATAGATTAGAGTGGTAGCCAATTAGTTTTCTATGACTTAGTCTTTTATTGCCTTTAATGTGATGATAAGAGGGTTAAATCCTTTAAGAGGGCCATCAACTTCCCAATGTGGTCTTTGGGGAGGATAGAATGTGAGAAAAAGTGTCGGAGGGGGTCTCAGATGGATAATGAAATAAGTAGTTTTAATATAGTATGTAGTTACATAATTTTGTAGCTACATAATATATGGATTAATAATACTTATTAATGAGTTATATCATGCATAATAATCTAGTAAGGCTCTACTAACATAGTATAGGAAATTATCCTTGTCCTTTTTATCTTCCTTTGCTATCACTACCCCAATGGACAAGAAGTGGAAGAGGTATATAGTATTAAAGGTCGATTTGGTGAAGGAGGATGTAAGGCATATAATGAAGAAAATTAGTGTTTCATATTTTTGAATGCTTGTTGATAGTCTATGGTAAACTTTAGTTTGGTATATTTTTGAATTAGGTTATTTATAACAAGAGTGCGATAAGAAAACTCTGGGAAAAATTTTCGGATTGCCACAAGTTTTCAAAGAATGTTACGTATGTCTACTATTCATGATAGTCATGACATGTCTTGGATATATTTAATATTTTCTAAATCAACATCAATACCATGCATAAATACTAAGAATGCCATGATTTTTCCCTTTATCAACCCAAGTATGTTTTTTCCGGATTAAGGCAAACCTTTTATTTGAAGGCATCTTAAGGAAATATCTAAGTCATGAGCAGATTAGCTTTGATATTTAATGAGTAGATCCTCGATGTATACTTCAATTATTTTATGTATGATATAATGAAAGATGTGTGTGAGACATGTTTAAATATTGTGTTGGAATTTTTTAGTCCAACAATGATTTTCACGTAACATTAGGTGCCCCATTTTGTAGTGAATGTAGTCTTGTGTTGGTCTTTGAGAGAAATTTGGATTTGTATGTACCTTGAGAACCCATCCATAAGAGATAAAATTTTATACCCTATCGTGGCATCGATGGAGAGTAAGGGAAATTTATCCGTATGGCAAGTGAGGTTAAGGTTTTGAAATGTAATGTAAATATAGATAGCCAAGGTAGCCTTGTTTGAACCATGACAATATTGGACACCCATTCGAATAATCCACAATGTGAATGAATTTCACATCTAAGAGTTTGATGATTTTTTTATTACATAAATCATTGATCTTGGGTGGAAACTTCCTTATCTTTTATCGAATGGGTGCCACATCAGGATAGTTAGTGAATTAATGGGAGATAATTTTAGAATCAATGTAGGTATATCATCATATCCACATGTAAATACCTCTTTATGCTTTTGTAATATTTCTATGTGACACTCATGTAAGTGAGGAAAGTAATCACCAAACATGAATACATGTGTGGGATCATCATCAAGATGTACACTAATGTTTTATTTAGATAACATAGGATTGTTGTCTTGGAAATGATATACAACCTCAAGTAATTTTACTACTTCATCCTTGTTAGTATCGATAGAGTAATACAATCATCAAAGTGCATAGCCTTCTTGGAGAAGTTTCCCAACTTATGATGATTTCTAAGGATTTTATATTATAGGGCATATAAGAGTTCTAAAATAGCCTTGTCATTATCTAGGGTAGGAAGAGGCCCATGATATTATATTTTGATTTGTAGGCCTACGTATCACCGACCATCTCTATGTTGGCTAGAGTTAGTTTTTTGTATATATAATACCCTAGCATTTAAGGTGACCTCTTTTAGTGTAGGATAAAAAAATGGCCATGCTAGGAGAACCAAGACCTAGTGTTGAGTGCATAGGTTGCTTAGAGGTCATTTTGAGTGGATAATTTGTTATGGGAGTGTGACACGAAACATAGTCAGATATTTATTTAATGACCTAGGGAGTATCAAGGAGTGGTGGTTTAGTGAGAGGAATGTAAATAAGCATTTCTTGCTCACCCTCATTGTTGTTATTATCATATATAAGGGTTCTTAAGGTACGTCGATGGTATTAGATTCAATTCAAGAAGACTGTATTTAGGCTAAGACAAGTTGGTAGTGTAATAGTTCTAAGTGCCTAGACTTATGTTGTGAAAAAAATGTAATCTTATTCAAAGGAAATCCCTTTTCCTTTAAGATAAGGAACCTCCTCCTTAGCTAGAACATTGATCTTGCTAAAAGATCTAAGTAAATGGTATGGTGATAAAAAAACATTTACACAATTCCTATCTCATTACATTCTAAGTGGTTAGAGGTTGATGCATCACTTGTTGGCTCCCCGTGTGTCAGTTTGAGGTGGAATTTAGTCTTAAGGTAGAATAAAGGGAGGTAACCGATGCATAATATCATTGGGTAACCTGTTTTTGATGACTATGTTTTAAATATCATTAGATTCATCATCATCATAATATGCTAATGTAATTTGGATTTGAGACCTAAGATTAAAAATTTTGTGCTAGGGAATACTTTAGATATCCTGAGTAGTTGGAATTACAAAAGGATCATTACAAAATGGTACTGTGATATCCCAAGGGTTGGGATCATCATCATGCCTAAAACATTGGCTGTTATAGATGAATTTAAGGCATTGGTACCGAATGATGCAACTATGTGCATGTAATATGTCCATGGTTCACCCAATAAGAGGTTATAAGAGAGAAGGTGATATAGGAAAATGAGCTTAGTCTGGACCATTTTGGATTTGACTATGAGAGTTAACTAGATACATACTACAGGTTTTTGTTTGGTTTTCTCAAAGCCACATCAAGTCAAGCGACTAGGATTGAGTTCATCAATATAATTTATGGGGTTCTTAATGATGGATAACAAAACTAATTTAATTCCCCATCCATCATCCATGAGGACCCTACAAAATTTTGTATCATAAATGATAAAACTAATGAGAAATTGTGTTTCATCAACAAAAATAAGACCTCTCAAGTAATCATGTCATCCTCCATAAACTCGAGGATAAGAAACCCAAATGTGAGTGTTGTAAGGATGATCATGTAGTCTTTATGTGATGGATGTTTGGATTTCGGGATGATGTGGTAATCTTGGGGCTAGACAAGAAGGATCCTCAAAGGATAAGCCTTCGATGTGAAGCAAGGTGCACATGAGTTCCATAAATGGGATCTTTTATATAAAGGAGTTTATCTTATCTAAAAAGTTTCAACTACGCTTGGAATAACTTCCATAATGATACTGTAGTGGTGGCATAATGGAAGAAATATCCATATTTGATGGTGATTTAGTTGGAGCTATCTTGTTAGAAGAAGGTGAAATAGATCTTTATTTGGTAATTCTTGTGACATTATGGGTGGATGCTCGGCGAGGGAGAAGGCTCCGCCATTGTTGTGTCATGGGAAGTATCAAACAATGGTGGATTATAAGAGGATTTCTTTGGCTTGATAACAAGATATTTATGGGTAGGTTTTGTCTATAATTGACCTTATCCACATTGGTGTATTGAGAATCTAGGATACTTTTATTGTATGAAGGTTCTATGGTGCTCACAATATTATTCATGGGGTTTTTTTGACATTTATTTTGAAGGATGAAATGAGATTTATCTCAAAATTTATATTTCTCATACCATTCTTATATGATGGTAGATTAATTGAATAAAGATCCAAGGAATAAGTCAAGGGATGCCTTCCTAAGGTCATTAAAATCACTTTGATAATTTTATAGAGTGCCATACCACCAACAAAATAGATCACCCCTAAAGTTAGGAAAGGATTATTTTGAAGGGGGAACTATTCATGGAGTGGGAAGAATTTGGAGAAGTTTGACATGAGATAAAAGAGTATAAAGGGAGAAGAAAGGATATTCTTGATGTCCTCCCAGTGATTTTTATTTTGGAGGACTCTAAGGGTTGATTACATGTGTTGTGATTTTGAGCTTAGGTGATGAATTAGAAGTGCATCCAAATTCACGCATGAGATGATCTTGTCTTTTTCTTGTTGAGGGCTTCCTCCAACATGTTAGGAGAGAAATACTTGACCTTATATTTTGAGAGTAGGTGTAAGGTCCTTAAGAAATATTTGAAATAGGCTTTGATTATCAAGTTTATGATTAGCTTGTATGGAAAGTGTTTTCCATTTCTTAATAAATCCTTAAGAAGATTCGTGAGCCCCTTGTTTAAGATTTATGAACCTTTGTAAACTATTTTTAGGAAGGTCTTGTGGTTGAAATTAAGATATGAGAGCCTTAACTAAGATTTTTAGATCAAGTATCAAATTGGGAGAAAGTTTGTTATACCATTTTATTGTCTCACCTCTAAAAGTTTTTCTATAAGCTTAGTGGTTGCAAGGTGTTTATTTGAATCCATTATTTATATAGGTTGCCAAATGTTCTTGACATATTGGGATAGATCCATGGAGCCATCGTAAGAGATGGTAGGGACACTCTCTCCCAAGTACATGGTAGAAATGTATGAAGCTAAAGGTTTGTTTTGGAAATTTTACAACATTTATCCTCGTATTGGAGAAGGAGGAATATAATTCCCATGTGCATCCAAAAATGGAGGGGTGTAGGAAGGAAATCATGACACAACATTTTAATATGTTATGTGTAAATTGATTTTTCATTTGAATCATCCTAGATGTATTGGTAGCTTGGGATAAGGCCATCGATTTAGAAGATTGACTATTACCATGTAAGGATCCATACAAGAAGAACAAAAATTTTCTTATGGTTATTTTTTTAATTTTCATGTTCATTAGTGGGAGTTTTGGGAGATTCATTGATGATTCCTACACGGAGGAGTCTCGATCATGATAGAGTACTTCCGATTAAGATGGGGCATGGTCATTTCCATGGCATCGATAGATATCTTTCGAAAACCTCTCTCCTCATAAAGGGTAGAGTAATCATTGTTATGGATATTCTTAATGATGGATATGGGATATATTTTCTCAACTTAAACCACATTACATTCTATTGAATGACCTACTCTAACTAAGCAAAGGGACATTGTTTGGGACAATAATGTTTCAGGGGTGAGATTGGGGTGACTAGGAAGAGAAGTACTCATAGGATAAGAGCTAGAACATTTAGGAGAGTGAAGAGGATATGTAGGCACTAAGCAATTTCCTATGGAGAAATTCATAGAGTTTAGTTTTATAAAAAATATCCCCAAAGGTGTCATTTTTGTAAATTGCAAGATGAAAACAAGGCTCTTGAAATTTTTACTTTGAAGAATGGTCTTGTAGAATTTTTACATATGGGCCAATGGTTTCATGAAAGTGAAAGAGAAGAAACAAACATGATCGACCATGCAATAGGTTCTACGCATGAGCCGAAGATGTTTGACAAAGATGTGATAGAAATAGACATAATCACCCGTGGGTGATGCTGTGTGTGTAAATAGATTCTTAGAGTTTTTAGATGCTTAGATGACATAAAACTTAAAGGAGGGTAATTTTAATGAGCTAAACTCAATCAGAATGTCTATAGGATTGACATCATGTTCAAATAATATGTATGGTGGGATAAGAATGTGTCTCAATAACTTAAACTTCAAAATTATCCATTTTACAAGGGTATAAAGCAAATGAGTAGTAAATACACATCACCGAACATACAATGGGTAGATATAAAGGGGCTATAATGAGCGCTATGGTACTATATCTCAGATGGGAATAGTCCCTAAACTAGTCAACTTAGGGTTTCAAGGTTTGTAGTATAGATAAAGGAGAGAACCATACCGAGATATTCTACTTTAGGTGTGGAGTGGTATGGATCAACAATAGATAAGATAAACATACATAATATAACTAAAATGAAATGATTGTAAATCTAAGGAGTTGATCATAATTAAGAGTGTTATGCTAACTAGTATTAAAACATATGTAACACTAAGAAAACTTAGCACAATGAGGGAAGGAGATGAAATAATCTATGAAAATGACAAAGATAGTTAAATAACTCACCTTGTACTTGTAGGGTGATCGGTGATGCTTCTACCTCTCCATGAAAACAACACATTGAGATAGAATAATCATTAGGTGGAGAAGGGGAACACCGTCCCTATACTAGATGCACTATGGGTGACCTAATAGTTTAAGAAAACCATCCAAGAAGAAGAGTGTCAATCCAATCCAAGAAAAGTGCAATATGATCCAAGAGATAGGAGAGATGCAAAGATGGCACAAAAGATCATAGCAGATGAAAGATCAAATGATTATGGATTCCTCTTTTTAAGTGTCAATGAGTGTTGTGTATATATAGGATGATATTTCTCATGGGTGATGATGTCATCCAATTGGAAATAAAAAACTAACACCATTTCCCATGGGTGATGGCATAAGCCAAAGGTTCTAAAATTAGGTAATGTGTCATAGATCATGGATATGGATGAACAAGGTGAAAATCTATGAGATGAAAGTAAGAATTTTTAATGCAATGTGTGTGAGACCTACAAAGACAAGGATAACTAGTGCGGGGACAACTAAGGCCAATAATATATAGTGATACTTTCTCCCAATACCGTATCTAACTCATAATGGTTACGTGAATAAAATTCCCCATTCCTGAAGGACCCTTAATGCACCCACTCAATATAATGATGTATTAGTAACCCTTATCTCGCTTAAAGGAAATTTATAGTAACATGTATGAAAGATGAAAAGTGAAGAATTAGGTGTATACAAGTTACAAAATCTATCTATGGAGGAGTAAATGAAACAAATAATAATTTTAGTTGAAATTTAGGAGTAAGGTGAATAAGGTAAAAATTGTATATTAGGGTTAGGACAATACAAATGTTCTAACTCCTACTCTATGTTTTTAACACTTTGTAGGGATAATTTGAAGTGTGAAGTTTGGAAGCTAACAAGTGGAGTTTATTACTTGGTTTCATGCATTCAATTCTAAGATACTATAATAAATGAGTGTGTAAGATCAAATAAGATAAAAAAGAGACCCATAAATGTATTAAATAAAAATGGGTAAAGTGTACTTGTTTGAGAAAGAGAGAAATGTCAATAATAGAATTTTAATTAGTATAATTACCAAATTTAAGTGTCTATATTTCCCACATTTAGGTATGAAATTAAATTTCATGTTTAAGGAAAAGATACGTAGGTGTGTAGACACACTTTTTATTTTCTCGATGTTTGTTTTGTAGGCTCCCATTTTATTGGTGTTGACACACTCCATGATGAAACTTGCAACACATAGTGTACTCAATTTCCATGATAAATAATTAAAATTTAACTAAAATGTAAAGATCTAATGTAATGAAATTTCAAACTATAAAAGTGAAATAAAGTGATCAAAAATGTGGAAGGAATACACATGTTTGTTTTTAAGAGGGAAGATTTTCCCATTATTTAATTTCACTTTGATTTTTGGATTACTAAAATTTACCAAATAACTAGGGATAATTAGTTCCTGATTGTGCCAAGGAGATGTCATATTATTTGGTGTATGGAACCTAACACACGTATGTCAAATGCAGACATTAGAGGAATAATTATGATCTAGGCATCCCTTAAAGGAATAATACTATGTATTAAAGTATTAAAGGAATTAATAATATATTCACCTTTAGATGTAAGAGGAAAGGAAGGACTACCTATACAGAAATTAGTTTCTTGATACATTCCATGACACTAGGAAACATACAATTGCAGATGGATTTATTCCTAACTTTGTAAATTCAAAGACACACAATATAAAAAATAATTAATTTTCCCCACACTCTCCCCATGTGCTACACAACTAAGTATAAATTGATTAAAATTGAAATGTGCTAAAATGTAGTTGGAGAAAAGAGACCCATGCCCCCAATATCCCTAAAACTGAAACTAAAATGAGTGTTGTAGAGAATAAGGAATGAAATACTTCATGCCCCCGAAGCTTATATGAACTGCGTGCTAAAACATTGTGCATATAAGTAAAAATATGAAACTATTAATAAAATTATGGTAACTACCCCAAGGAAAAAAAGTAAGAATGGATCGAAAAATTATACGATCCTTGATTATATTGTACATTTCTTTTCCCTAAACATTTGTATCTAGGTTTCTTTATCGATGTTGTTTTTGAGTAATTTTTCTTATTCTTTCTTATTTTTGAGCCAAAAATTGTATTTGTTTCTTTTATAGGTATAAAATATAATTAGATGAATTCCCCTTATTTTAAGCCACATGTGATAAAAAATTTGAGTGCATGGCTCAAAATAATAGATGTGCAATCATGTCTCGATAAGCCTAATAGGCTATGTAGAAAGCACATAAAGGGCTGAAGTGGCCACAAAAAAAACTATATCTACAAAGAGGATGCAGATGGTAGAGACCATGGCATGAAAAAAGAGCCATAATAAAACAAGTGAAATAGTAGAAATTATGTCAACAAGATAATTAGTAAAATATTAAGATTAGTTCATATGTAAGTAAAAATATAACAATGAAAATAGTGTCTCACAAAAGGCTTAACACCTATAAACATGGGACACCTACGGTGTTTCAATAAATTCAAGGACCTAGGCCTATAAACAATAGATGCAATGTCACACAAGAAAGGCATGATGCAAAAACATGGGACACCCACAATGTCGCAAGACAAATAAGGCCCTTAGGCCATAATAGAATAGAAAATAAGTAACTACACACACAACTAGCAAGCATGTATAGAAAACTATAGTATCATAATGTGATGAAATGACATAACAAGTGATATATAAGAGCATATGAAACAAAATTTTACCCCTGCATAAGACACATGTGTTATTAATGTTAGTTCAAAAGATAACAAATACACTATATATGTAATCAAGTGTAATGAGGAAGTGAAAAGGAAATATAATGAAGTAATAATAGTTGGTTTATGTGGAGGGATCTCGATAGAATAAGTATGTAAGGAATAATGATAGCTCACAAAATCAGGATCGATTTATATGTCTACATCATGCTTAATACACCATGTGAACACATGTGTTAAATAAAAAATGTTATCTATCAAACCAGAAGGATAAACAACATGTATACTATAAAGTTCAAATAATGTATGCTAAAGAAATAGGCCTTGAGTTTTACATTTTGAAAATATGTGATTTTTTTTTCTTTTTTGTGATCTTATATAAAGGCTTTTTCTATTTTATAGTGCATTGCTATGTACAAAACGAAAATGATAATATGAGATATTTCCTATGAGAACCTCAAGAGGAGGTTAATCAACCACCAATGATAAGGAAGGGATAGGTTTAAAATGTGACTCAAGTGCCTATGGAACTATAGTAGTGATATGTGCCAAAGAGGGATTAGGATAAGGGTAATGCATATTAGTGTCCTGGTATGTGATATTGGGATAGTGGACTAGAAGAACAAGAATTCCTTGAATACCCATGATGATATGTAGAGGAATTTGGATTACTAAAGTATTGAAGGGAATATCCTAGAGGAATGTAAACCACTAGAGGAAATATGTGTGGATAAATAGTAGTTGGGGCCTAGGAAGGCTATGTGAAGCTACATGTGCAACCAAAGGCCTAACAAGAGGACTAGAGCTAAATGAAATAGTGTGAGAATACAAGGAGCTATAATAAGATCTAGGGGATTAGGGATATGAAAATAAGTGTGTGCAACCAAAGCCCCATCTATAGGTGTACTATAAGTAGGGGTAGAGACTATGGAATAATGAAAAGAACTATTAGGTTAAGAAGCCTCAAAATGGATACTTCGAATAGTAAAAACCTGTTGATTATAAATGAAATTTATACATTGCATTGATTGAATGATAGGATAACCTCAAGGGAATGCAACCAAGGTAGATCAAGATTTAATATACGAGGGATAAAATAGATAGCAACTAAGAAATAAATAGCTATCCTAATAGGAACAACAGTCATATGTAGTGTCATTCGATGATAAGAAGGATTAAAATCAAATCTAAGCTTGCATGTAGAGATCTTTGTGAGAGTGAAGTAATAAAAGGAACAAAAATTATCTTTGTTGTCTGGATCAGCCAATACACCATGTATATAGGTAATTGATGAATAGAGAAAAGAAGATACTATGTATCATAAGTAAATGTGCCATCTATATTGGAGTCATCTAAAGTAATTCATGGTGTGGAAAGAGAGATATGAGTAATAGTACCAATCATATAATATAATGGATGGTCACAAAGAGGGCGGTGGTGGTATTACATGATGAACATTATGCACTTCAAAATTATATGTATAATTTGTATGCTTATGGAGTGGATCATTGAATATTTTTAATTTAGAAGTGTTATTTTTGAATTAGAAGATTTAGTGGATCATCGCATTAATGGAATTAGAGTCAACAAGATAATGAATAAAATGACAAATATTTATGCATCTATCCATGGAATGACCAAAACATCACTGATAATTGCAATAGGCTTTGACATCAAAACTCTTAATTTGAGGCTTGCTCATGTCAACCTCAAATGGTGGAGGGAAAGATACAAGATTGCACTCAATTAATTATTATTGAAAAATATAAGGAGGACATAGTCAACATGTAAATTTTCATCACGTGGGTTGTAATTGTAGCTTAGTAGGTTGATTAATAACATTTATAATGACTTTGGGAGGAGCCTTAAAGCATCATTGGTCTTTCCTTGAATGTAGATTTAATTTGAAATTAGGCATAAGATAGATTAAGAGTGCTAGAAACATGCTTGATCTTATTCATATGGAATAAGTTAGCTTTTCACTCTTTTAGAGTATGAAATAGATGTTCAAATGATCTTAAATTTTCAAAAATGACTAATTTTACAAAGAGGAATTACGATTTATGTAAAAATATCTTGCAAGTCACTATCGGCTAGGATATTATTTATTTTGGTAAGTATAGTCTTATAATGTAAGACATAATCATTGATATATTCATCAAATCCTTGGTGTAGCTTAGACATTTGTGCATAAGAAACCTTATCCCCAATTTTTATAGAAAAGTGTGCCAAAAATTGATTTTCTAATGTAGGGAAAGAGTGCACAAAATGTGTGGGGAGATCATAAAACCAATGCAGTACAAATTCCATAAGTATTCTCACAGTCTCCTATGAAACAACTTGGTAAGCATGTCATAAGAACCATAATCAATGGAAGCCACATGAAATTATATAATATGTTAATATCAATTTTTCCATCATAGAGAAAAAGTTTATGGAAAAAAACAATAGGAAAAGGATATAAGGCCACCTTAGGAGCTAGTGGATTATGTAATAATTGAGTAGAGTCTATGTCATGAGAATAATTGGACAATCCTTGTTTCAATTGTAAGATTTGATCTTGTAATGTGTGAAAAAGGGTTTTAAGAGCTTGTGTGTAAAATGAAGAATCATGTGAACCATTAGATATAGGAGGTGTAGCGGACATAGTGGTTGTGGGAATAGGAAATTGACACAACCATCTCCACCTAAACCAACTTTGGGCCATACTCACCCTCATCCTACGAAAAAAACAATCCAAGACCAATACAACCCTCAAACCATTTAGATTACATTAACCACACAATTCAAACTCCCCTTCCTTCATTAACATCAACTTCAATGAATACATCTTGCTCATCCAAAACCTCAAGGGGACCCAATAAACAAAGTTTGGTCCAGGCCTTTAAAATTCCTTATTATGATCAAACATACCATTTCCATGGCCCTCCTCCTTTTCTTCCAACTCCTCCTAAAAATCATATTTCCACTTTCAATAATCCTCTTGTCATGCAAGGCTTAGGCCTACCTACCAAAATCCTATGACAAGATTTCATAAACAAGACACCATTCAAGAATTTAAAGGCTCATATTATGTTCCTACAAATTAGAATCTCTTGCATGGTCCTAAATATCTTATACCTAGGAATCACCCTATCATTTCAGGTCCAAAACCTATCTATCAAATGGTAATAAGTGGCTCTCACCCCACATCCATAAAAACAACTAAGATCCCTTTATAATCAGTAAAACAAAAATCTTTAACCAAACTCTTACTTCTATTAGAAGATAAGGTATTTGAATCTCCGTTGTCATTTGCATATGGACCAAAAGGGTGTTATGCATCTATTTTGGAAGACTTCCTTCAACAATCACTCATAACATTACCACCACTAAAATTACCTGACCCACAAGGATGAAAACCTTCTTGGTACAACTTCAACACCTCATGTGAATATCATAGAACATGAGGTCATTCTATTGAAAATTGTAATCCTTCCACATGATTGCATAGAAATTGGCACATCCAACTTCCTTACTAAAATTGACATATTTTCTTCCTTCCGAACCACATGAAACATTAACATCAGCATCGCCATCATCCTCATCAAAATATAAGGAACCTATGTCAGAAATATAAGGAATTCAACATCCACTGCAATACAAAAGGTTGTTGTTAAACAACTACATCAAACTCCTCTTGAAATTTCATTATATGAACTAATATAAACATCACCACTTCACAAATAAGAAATGATGGAAGCTCTCTGATCAATAACAATACCTTTAGATGATCCATCATCTTTTACAAACTTTGTAGGATCCCTCAAAGCATCTACTACCATATCATTTAAACCACCCGAAATACCTTCCCTCAAACAAGAGGATTGCTATTTACCACTCTTAATTACAGATCAAATTAGTGATACTTGCATAAAAAGAGTAATGATTGATAGTTATGTTGCTATTAATATCATCTCCTCCCTTGCTTTTGATCAACTTAAACTACCCAATATTGTTGTTTCCCAAACACCAGTCTTATTACGATCCTTTAATGATACTATCGCACCCACGTTAGGCACCATCATTTTACAACTAAAAGTTGGTGTAAAAAATCTACCATAACTCTTCTACATTATAGAAGGAGAGTTTCAATATAATATGTTATTAGGACGCCCATGGATATACATAATTTGGTGTGTTCTATCCACTCTTCATCGTTGTCTCAAGTATGAACATGAGGGTTAAACATTCACTATTCCTATATATGTGAACCCTTTCACCAATTTCTAGATGATGTATCATCCAAATGAAGTACTTATTCCCAAAACTACGTTTGATTCATTCAATGAAGCTACCACTAGCACATCTATTCCTTCTAAATTTCCAGATGATTTTCTCTTAACAATGATGTATAATCCCTCATGTTGGATGGATATCAAATCCTCATGCTTAATCACATTCCTTTACAAAAATTATGGTCACCTCGAAAAACAACCCACCTACAAACCTAATGTGGGATATGTTGTCTCTTACGGTCCATCTTATCTAAAAATGAATTTTTTCTATGGGATACTTGATCATCCTTCATCTGGGAATATTAATCAACATCATGCCATGCCCTTCGCATTAGATTTCAAATCTTTAGATAATCCAAATTTCACCTGTATGTATCTTCACCATTGTGCATGGAAAGGTTTCAGTCTTGGGCATTATGAACAGGAATGCATGATGTGGTCATCCAATGTTCCCTTAAAACTTATGAAAAATATAGTTTAGGATATAAAAATTTAGTTCAGAAGTATCCAAAGTTACTACATCCAAACGGCTACATCTATGCTCATCACTGAATTAGACTGCCATCGCTAACATCCTCTGAAGATCCTATGGATATAGACGACGTTGTACCCATCCCACCTAACTTTTTTTACTCAATACCATATCCTTAGGACCACTTATCAATCTAACCACGATACTAAAAAAATACCTCTTCTTTGGCTAGAAATGGTTGAGGAAGATTCTCCCATCGTAAATATCCTCCAATGTCATGATGACCAGGATATCCTTTTGCATATGGGAGCTGAAGATCACTTCCTTCAGAAAACCTTACCATCTGAAACATCAACTCTCCTTAACGAATCTACCATTGATATTAACTTAGGAACCTCTCAAGATCCTCATATTGTAAACACCTGTAGTTTGATCAAAGCACTATTATTCCTAATATTGCACTAATTATTCTCCTCCTTGCAAATTGACGACATACCGTCGTTAGACCTATCTAACTCCCCTTTCTCGACCCCCTTTTGGTCGTATTCCTCTTATAAACCAATTAAATAGGCTAATATAGCCTCTTATTGGCTAAATCCTCTTCCAATTCCTTTCCAAGATACTTCTACTAGCCTCCTAGACTATCAATCCATTCCATTGGATTGATTAGACCTCTCAGAACCCTCTCAAAATCCTAATTACTCTCTAAACATGGTTAACTAGTCTTAACCATGGTCAATCTCTTCTAAACCTAGTCAAATCTTACTTTGACTTGCTAAAGGTGCTTTTTGGATTTTTCTATTTGTCCCACATGCACCCAAATCTCCCACTTTCCCAAATGGAAAACTATAAATAGCCCACTACCCCCTCTCATTTATAAGAACACTTCTTCCCTCTAACATAAACTATAGTATTATTGCTAGGATTAGGAATTTTATTTCATCTTATTGAGCTATTTTCTTTATCCTTTGCAACACATCACACACCATAGAGTAAATGGGAAGAACCCTTGGTATTAAAGCCATTAATGGTGAGATTCTATTCTCTTAAGCAAACCGATTGCTTAGATCCTTATTAGGCTCACTTATTTAAGCTTTCAAGAATAGAGGGTAATTATATTTGTTAAGTTTGCTTGTTTGCTTCAAACTAATGCATGCAAAGTAGGAATCCTTGTTTACTTCTTAATTGATGGTCCATTGATCATTTTGCACAAATATTTGGGGTTCTTGAGTGTTCTTACCCCATTCCATAGCTTTTACAACCTTTCTTTGAACACATTTGGCACACCCGGTGGGACATGAAGTCCATCCTCCATTAATGGAGTCTTTTCAAGCTATTTATTTTCATTTTCTAACCACTTTCATGTTTTCTAGGATAAATAGCTTTTTATTTACATGATATCATCTTTTAAGAAGGCTAAATCATCCTTGATCATGTATTTTTGGGGTTTGAGCTAGAAATAGGATTCTTTGGCTAACCTTTAACCTATTTACTTTTGAAAATTTTCAAAATTTGTGACTTTTGTAGGTTTTTTAGGGGGTGCGTGTGTGTGTTAAAGGGGTACCCCCTTCATCTATACCCTAGCATTGGCGCCAAGATATCAACCATATCTATTTTTCATACTATTGGTTGAAAACACATTTTAGAATAGGTTACATCTCTGTTGAACCATTGGCATCTCTGTTGACCATTGAGTATCTTTGTGTCTCTAGATGTGTTGGTGTCTACCTGTCCTACTATGTTTTTTCGACATATTTTCCTATAGGTATACCCATTGAACGAGAGAGCGTATGCATTGAAATACTAGCATACTTTTCCATGTGGGCATGTGTAGGTGTTTGTACCCCTAATCCTTCCTTCATACCACGTATTTCCATTGGAGAGAACATGTATCCATTGGTCAGTGCTTATTTGGTGTCATTCTGAGCACGTAGGTGTCTATGTAAAAATTTAAACTTTATTTTCCCGAGTTGTAAGATCATTTTTGTCAAAATTTCAAAGGTTTTAAAGTCTAACAAAGTAAGTGCAGGGTGTTCATTGCTTGTTTAAATCTAGCATAACTTTAAAAAAATTATTCCTTAACTAAAACGAGGTTTGTAAAGTGTGTATGCTCTCTCCTCGCACCTTCTAGGTGATCTTGGAGATCAAAAACACTTGTATAACCTTTTTCATGTTTGAAAACACTTGTTTTATGCTTCTAAAAGTGAAGTACTTTCCATATAAATGGTTTTTAGTAGAATTTTCACATTGTGTATGCTCTTCCTTCACACCTTTTTGGTGATCTTAGGAATCAAAAGAAACGTGTGAATTCTCATTCTTGATATCAGTATTCAAATGGAAAATTACTAAACTCATCTCGTACAGGACCTAATGCTTTTCAAAGAAAAAGTGTCAAAAATGAGACACAAAACCTTGTAATACACGTGTTTTTATACAGGTTTCCAAACGGTGTGCTACTTAAAACCACATTAAGCTAAGCAAGATTAAAAACACACCACTTCACTTCACACTGTATTATAGGTTTGAAAAAAGGGTACGTCCCTATCCACTAAACTAGAACATAACCCCTTTGGAATAATTCCTTAAGCTACAAAAATGGGGGTTGTTCTAGGAACCCTAAATTAATCCACCATTGAGTAACCTCGTGGATGAAACAGGAAGCACTCCACTCACCCACTTGACTAGTATGCATTGTGAGTTAGAGTCAAAGATTGTCTGTATCATGGTTCCAGTGATGGTACAACTAAACACAATAGTTGCTCATTGTATCGGAAGGGGATACAGTAAAGCTGAGATACTCCCAAATCAGTCATTGCGACTCTTTGGGAAAATCACGTTCACATTAGAAAATCTTTTGACACCTAGTTGAGAGATCTTATTAGGGAATCCATTCTATCTTAGAGCCCACTTTGTTAGTCCATTTTCACGTCAAACCATCACAAAGTGACGACTCGCTTGGAGTCTGAACCTTGTTTCTCGAACTAGGAAAAGAGCCAACGTAAGTTTGAGATAAGTTCCTTTCATCACGGAATTAAAAAGACGTCTCACTTAGTTCAGTTTTATTCTCATCTTCAGACAAGGTGCAACTCGGCCCAAGTGGCACTTAGTTTATTTTCATCCTTTTGATCTATACCCTTGTGTTCTCGGCACCCATTTTTCAATGTGAGAAGGAAGCATACCTCGTGTGTTTTATCAAAGATAGTACTCGCCACTTTTTTTTTTGTTTACGCCCATCCATGTTTGCGGCTGGGTTGTTAAACATCTAAAGTGCATAGGTACGTTTTTGTATCTTTGATAAGTTCTTTGATCTTGATTTCAAGATCGTCTTCACTACCATGATTTTAGTTCATCTTTTTATCTCTCCTTAGGTTGATAGTTTTTTTCTCACATTCTAATCACACAATGTTGGTACTTACATTGGGTTTTCAGTTTCTTGAGAATTTGATATAATTCCCTTTATTGTGTGGTTACGTTGCTCACGCAACTAACAACTTATTTCTATACTCATACTTTATTTCATTTTCGACGTCATCTAAGTATTTTTTTAGGGTGTCGATATTGCCTTATATATACCGAAATAACGTCATCTTGATACTAACACCTTACTTTCTTGGTTAATGTATCAAGATAGTGTTGTTATGCTATACATACTTACGAATTCTATTTTTAGAAAACTTAGCTTTCATTGGCATTCAAACTAGTTTTAGTATACCTCATCAAGGGATTTCATCAGTACCACTTTAATATTTAGGCCTTGTTAGAATTCTAACTCGATCTACGTATTAATACGATGTTGGAACTATCCATTTTGGACCCTTCACCGGAATCATAGTTAGGGTATAGATATGGAAGAAAAAAATTGAGTGATCGTTGCATTTGACTGTTCATATAAGTGTTCTTTGAGTCATAAAAATAATTACATAACATTACTTCTAGAACACACTAGGTTATTTCAGCATCACATCGAGTGACTTACACATAGACATACACATAGGTTTCACATAAAATTTGAAGGACATTTAGAAAAATATAGTATCACTTTGACTAGTGATGCCTAGAATCACAAAGATGGCATCCAAACCAACTGATCGTGACTTAGGAGAGAATCCTTTTGAATCATTCCCATTTAGCGGAAACAACTTAGTGCCTTTGTTTTCATAAGTGAAGCACAAAGAGTCATTGATTGATCATAAGTGGAGAGGAGTCTAACTCTTCAAGAACAATGCCAATTAGAAACAGGTTTCTTTGTACGAACTCCTTTATTACAATAGAGATCAAGTACTCACAAGAGTCTTAGAATTAGGGGCTAAGCTTCCACAAAATGTGAAGTAGAAACTAAGGCCATTAATCATTAAACAAGAAGAGTGAAGATCCTTCTTGGACATAGATAACCCTTTTGACATAGGGTATGCTTCCACTTCTGGGAAACATCATAACACCATTGAAGGAGACCCTTCCAAGACACTTGGTGATACACGATGACCTTATTACAAATCTTCACATAAAGTGAAGATTGAGTGCAAAGCCTCACCGCCTCCCAAGTTTGAATAGGAAGAGAACCCTTTAATAGAAGAAGAGATCCTTGAAACAAATCCTGAACTGAGCCAAAAATTATGAACTTAGGCTCTTCAAGTAGGAATGTATACAAAGACAAAATCAACACGAGATCTAATGAATTCCACTTTGATCCATATAAATGACCGACCTTTAAAGTAGCTAAGGAAAAAATTACCAATGTTGCCCACTAAAGAACAAATCATGTACGAGAATTAAAATCAATGAAATATATGCTTACTATGCTACAGGAGGGAAGCATAGGACATAATAGGAAACATTTGTATAAAGAACTATACCCTTACCCCTTCAATAATGACATGTTATGGCAACCCTTCCCAAAACATTTTACTGTTCCTAAATTCAATAAGTATAAGTGCAAGAGTGATCCTCATGATCACATAAAATAATTTTATATGGCTTTCCAAGAGGTTTCATACAATGATAACTTCTTAATACGACTCTTCCCTCACTAACCTAGGGGCACTGGGATTGGAATGGTTCTATAGCATACCCAAGGGATCCATTACAATGTGGCCCACGTTAGTAGAAAAAATTGTATGACATTATTCCTATAACATGGAAAATGATATCACAATGAATGATCTATGTAATGCAAAGAAAAATCCAATGAGACATTTGTGATATTTTTACAACAATGGTGAGGATTAGCAAGTCACTTCCCTTGTGCCTTGCCAGAAAAATAATTGGTAAGCATATTTATGCCTAACTTGAACTTAGAGATAGCCTTCCATCTATAAATGCACTGTGGCTCAAACTTCGAAGAATTTATAGAGAAGGGAAGTCAAATCGAGAAGGCCCTCATCGTGAAGGGAATACTTAAACCGGTTGTTAAAGACAAATATGAAGTGAAATCCTTAGATAAACCAAAATTTTTCAACAAAAACAAGCATGTCGTTGGGGATGGCATTACAAACTCCAAAAGATTCAAGCCATGTAGACTGGTCTACTTCTAAAGCTTTCACAAGGACCTCCTCCCAAGGAACCTACCAAACTTGGGTTCACGCCATTAACAAAATCCCTATCTGCTATACTAAAATAGTTAGATAATACAAACATGATGAAATACCCAAATGTGACGATACCATACCCAAAAATTCTCCAAAACTAGTTTAAGTCAAAGAACATGAGTATCTGTGACTTCCACCGCATTAAAGGGAACAAGACAGATAGGTGTTTAAGATTGCATCATTACATACAAGACCTCATTGAAGAGGGAAAGATCGATGTAGATTCTCCCTCCGCCTCAGGAAAAGGTCCAAATGAGAAAATGGGTATCTTTAAAGAGCCATTTCCTAACCATATAGATAAGAAGAAAAGGAATCCATATCACAGACAAACCTCTAATTATTATAGGATTGTCTCTTATATTTATCCCAGTAGTGACAACCCCTTCAATTCTCTTATAGGATGTATTCATTCATCGATGAACATGTTAATACTATCTGGATATTAGAAAAGAGTTGCGCAAAGTAGGGATGAGGCATGCTAATTTAATCATACCAAATCCCCTTCCTATCCCTCAAGAATGTCAGTACAATTTGATAGACCAGTTGGAGAAAACACCTGCTAGGATATCCACTCTCCATCTCCTCAAAATCTCTACCGCCCATAAGAACATATTGTACAAGACGCCGCATGTTCAGAGTCTAAATTTATGTAGATCCCATGCACCTCCAAGCCATGATTGTGTACCTTAATGCTAATGATCACATCACTTTTGATCATGCTACGAACCCGTGTAATGACCCAGAGCATAACTTACCCTTATACCTAGAAGTGGTTATTACTCATCACAAAATTAAGAGAGTACTTATAGACAGTGGATATGGTTTAAATATTTGTACTTTGAAGCTAGTTAAGGAGCTAAGCCATTTAGAAGTAGATCTAGGTTCCAAAACTATCACAATCACGACCTATGATAATGAGGAGAAAGAGTCAAGCAGGATCTATAGTAATTCCAATGGAAATAGGGCTATCTTGTCATGATACAATGTTTCATGTCCTTGACTTAGTCCTACCATAAAATATGCTCTTAGGATGCCCATGGATCCATGCCATGTAGGAAATTCCTTCAAATTTCCATCAATGTATCAAAATGTGCCACAAAGGACAGATAATCATCATCCAAGGTGATCCAGAACCATTTACACATTGTAGAGCCTTGCACATTTTTTCTCGTGTAGCTTATGAGTGCCCTTCTGCAGACATTGTCGTTCCTTTGCAAACAGAGGCTATCAAGGAACATGTGGATCCAAATTCACTCACTCCTTGCAATCAATATTTTCCTTCTTTGGTCAACCCTTTTGTATCATGGGAGGAAACATCAGAAAAATATGGCCTGCAAGATGTTCACCTTAAACAAGCTTTATTAATATCAGATTTATCAGTGTCACCTAGGACACAAGGAAATCCCTATTTTTAGTTCAAAATCACTCAGAACAATGCCCTAAACCATTGGAGAAATTCATTCCTAGTGGTTTCTTGTCTGAGGAAAATATGTTAGGGAATCCTATTGTTAAATTGCGAGAAGGAACCATGGCTTCATGCCATTAGGCACCCCAATATGTCAAAGGTCACCGCATGATGTTTGTCATGGGTTATAAAGGGCTGGGATGTGGAATCAATGCACAAGGGTGATTAGAACCCATTCTTATCCCTCGCTTCAAATAAAATAAACATGGTCTTGGAATATGACCTCATGATGCTCCACCATTGGAAATTAAAGCCACCTATTCTCAATGCGACAATGATTCATATCATTCTAATAGTGATGTGGATTCCCAATGTAGCCTCTACGAGGATCTCACCTCAACTAACTTATTCCTTGATTCCACTATCCTCACCTTATCCAAATCCAGGCCTCAAACTAATTACCAAGTAACCCTTGTATATCCCAAACTTATAGATTGGGACCAACAATTTCACGTTCCAATTGATTTGAGAATTATGAGGAATTTACAGAGTTCATGGGGCTTAGGGATTATATTCCAGCTAGGGATCACAAGAAGGGATTTGCAATTCAACTAGACACCTATGCATACTTTGGGGAAGAGGTAGAGATGTGTGGACGTTTGAATAAGAAAGTGGTAAATAAGAGTAAAATTTCTTCAGAGAAACCTTGTGTAAGGAATAAATGCCAATCGCATAGTGATAAACTCTTTGAAGCGCTCATAGATAAACAAAAAAAGAACCTATAAACAAAATGAGTTATCCGTTTAAGGATGATGATGAGTTACCTAAGGAATTTGACCTTATTCTTCCCCGATCCTACCCGGATGGAATATTCCTCTAAGATGCTTTTGGAGGAGACCATAAGTGTGAACATTGGCTCGGAAGAAGAACCAAGAATGATAAAGTTGGGAGCTTCACTCTCATCTCAAGAACAGAAAGTTTTTTTAGAGATGTTACGAGAATGTGGAGATATATTTTCATGGTCATACATAGATATGCTTGGGTTAGATCCATATTTAGTCATTCACAACCTCGTTGTGCACCTAGATGTTAAACCCATCAAGCAGAAGTTGAGAAAGATGCACCCTACAATTGCACTCCTTGTCAAAGAAGAATTGGAGAAATTATTAGTTGCTGATTTCATTAATCCCATCGACTATTTACAAAGTGGATATCTAATATAGTCCATATTCAGAAGAATCCTATTGGCATAAGAATCTACACTGATTTTCGTGATATTAATAAAGCATGTCCTAAGGATGATTTCCCCTTACCTAACATTGATATGATTGTGGATTCCACCGCTGGTTATGAAATGTTGTCATTAACGGATGGTTTTTCAGGTTATAACCAGATTTGGATTACAGAAGAAGACCAACATAAGATGGCCTTCATCACTCCTTGGGGAACGTTTTGTTACAAGGTCATGCCTTTTGGACTCAAGAATGCTGGGGCCACCTATCAGCGTGCAATGATTGTCATCTTGCATGACATGATGAATGACATCATGGAAGATTATGTTGATGACATCCTAGCCAAATATAAAAGAAGAGGTGAGCACCCTAGAGTGCTTTGAGGCATATCTTTTTAGCATCTCCGAGATTATAAGGTTCGTTTGAATCCTAAGAAATGTGTCTTTGGCATTTTTTAGGAAAAATCCTAGGTTTCATTGTTTCATAAAGAGGGATAGAAGTGGACCCTGCAAAGGTTACGAATATCACAGAAATTCCACCACCTACCACTCTCAAACAACTGAGGAGTCTACAAGGGAAAATTTAGGTAATCCATCACTTTATTTCACAACTTGTGGATAAGTTCCACTCATTTATGCATCTACTAAAGAAGGATGTAGCATTCAACTAGGGACCAGATTGTCAAAAGGCATTTGCATTACTAAAATAATACCTTATTAATCCACATATACTCATGCCGCCTACCCCGGAAAACCTCTCCTCTTGTACATACCTACTACACAACCATATCCAACTAAACCAACTTTGGGCCATACTCACCCTCATCCTACGAAAAAAAACAATCGAAGACCGATATAACCCTAAAACCATTTAAATTACATTAACCACACAATTCAAACTTACCTTCCTTCATTAACATGAACTTCGATGAATACATCTTGCTCGTCCAAAACCTCAAAGGGACCCAATAAAAAAGGTTTGGTCCAGGCCTTTAAAAGTTCTTATTATGATCAAACATACTGTTTTCATGGCCCTCCTCCTTTTCTTGCAAATCCTCCTCAAAATCCTATTTCCACTTTAAATAATCTTCTTTTCATATAAAGGCCTATGCCTACCTACCAAACTCCTACGATGAGATTTCATAAACAAGAAAACATTCAAGAATTTAACGGCCCCTATTATGCTCCTCCAAATTAGAATCCTTTACCTAGTCCTAAATATCATATACCTAGGAATCACCCTATCATTTCAGGTCCAAAACCTATCTATTAAACTACGAAAAGTGGCTCTTAGCCCACATCCATAACAACAACTAAAAGTCCTTTATAATCAGTCAAACAAAAATCTCACCAAACTCTTACTTCTATTAGAAGAGAAGGTATCGAAGCTTCGTCATCATTTGTATATGGACCGAAATGACATTATGCGTCTATTTTGGAAGACTTCCTTCAAAAATCTCTCATAACATTACCGCCATTAAAATTACCTTACCCACATGGATGAAAACCTGTTTGGTATGACTTCAACACCTCGTACAAATATCATACAACACGAGGTCATTCTATTGAAAATTGTAAATCCTTCCACATGATTGCACATAAATTGGCACATCCAGCTTCCTTAATAAAATTGACATATTTTCTTCCTTCCAAACCACATGCAACATTAAAATTAGCACCGCCATCATCCTCATCAAAATCTAAGAAACCTATGTCATAAATTCTTTCTCATCAATTTGATGTGGTTCATTACTACTCATTCACATAATTATGACATAGATCCATATGAGTCTAAAAGGGTAAAACCTATGTAGAATTACCTTCACCACCACAAATAGTTGTCCCATCAAGTAAACCCAAATTATCTCTCCTTGTGGATCTGAAATATTTGGCCCAACAATGTCACCTAAGGCCAAAGTTTCCATCCTCGTTGCACCACCTTCAACATCCACTACAATACAAAAGGTTGTTGTTAAACAACTACATCAAGCTCCTGTCAAAATGTCATTATATGAACTGATACAAACATCACCACTTCACAAACAAGAAATGATGAAATCTCTCCGATCAATAACAATACCTTTAGATGATCCATCATCTTTTAAAAACTTTGTAGGATCCCTCAAAGCATCTACTGCCATATCATTCGAACCATCTGAAATACCTTCCCTCAAACCAGAGGATCATGATTTACCACTCTTCATCACGGATCAAATTAATGATACCTACATCAAAAGAGTAATGATTGATAGTGGTGTTGTTATTAATATTATATCCTCCCTTGATTTTGATCAACTTAAACTACCCAATATTGTTGTTGCCCAAACACTAGTCTTATTACGATCCTTTAATGATACTATCACACCCACGTTAGGCACCATCATCTTACCACTAAAAGTTGGTGTAAAAACTCTACCAGAAATCTTCTACATTATAGAAGGAGAGTTTCAATATAATATGTTATTAGGACACCCATGGATACACAATATGTGGTGTGTTCCATCCACTCTTCATCATTGTCTCAAGTACGAACATGAGGGTCAAAAATTCACTATTCCTATATATGTGAACCCTTTCACCAATTGCTACATGATGTATCATCCAAATGACGTACTTATTCCCAAAACTACATCTGATTCATCTAATGAAGCTTCCACTAGCACATCTATTCCTTCTTCGAAATTTCTAGATGATTCTTCTCTTAGTGATGTTGTATAACACCTCACATTGTATGGATATCAACTCCTCATGCTTAATCACATTCCTTCACAAAAAAATTATGGCCGCCCCAAAAAACAACCCACCTACAAACCTAATGTGGGAGATGTTGTCTCTTACGGTCCATCTTATCTAAAAATGATTTTTTCCTATGGGATACTTGATCATCCTTCATTTAGGAATATTAATCAACACCATGCCTTTCCCTTCACATTAGATTTCATATCTTTAGATAATCCAAATTTCACTGTATGTATCTTCACCATTGTGCATGGAAATGTTTCGGTCTTGGGCATTATGAATAGGGAATGCATGATGTGGTCATCCAATGTTCCCTTAAAACTTATGAAAATTATAGTTTATGATATAAAAAAATTAGTTTAGAAGTATCCAAAATTACTACATCCAAACTAGCTACATCTATGTTCATCACTGAATTTTTCATGATCTTATTCAAAAAATAGTTGAATATTATGTTGATGACCTTTTAGGAAAGTCCAAATGACACAAAGATCATCTTATTGTAATTGAATCAATCTTCACTCATCTCATCCAATATTGTCTTCATCTCAATCCCTCAAAATGTGTTTTTGGTGTCCTCACTGGTAAAATTTTAGGGTTTATCATATCTATTTGAGGTATCGAAGTTGACCCAACTAAGGTTAAGGCTATCATTGAAATTCCTCCTCCATCTAATCTCACACAACTACACAGCCTTCAAGGAAAGTTGCAATCTATACAACATTTCATATCACAACTCTTTGATCATTGTCAACCTTTTCATCACCTCCTCCACAAGGACATAGATTTTCATTGGGATTATGATTGTCAAAAGGCCTTTGATGAAATTAAAAATATCTCTTATCACCTCCTGTTCTTACTCCACCATTGAGTGAAGGAGAGAAATTTTACTTATACATATCTACTTCAGAACATGCTCTTGGAGCCATGCTCACACATCATGATAGTCAGGGTTAAGAATAAGTTATGTATTATATTAGCCACACACTCTATGAATATGAAACCCGTTACACTGAAATGGAAAAGCTATGTTGTGCTTTATACTTTGCCACTTCTAAGTTACATCATTACCTTCTTAATCATAAAATGTATGTTGTCACTAGTTTTAATCCCCTCAAATCTATACACTCTAAACCATATCATAGTGATCGTATCACTCGATGGATTATGCTTATGACTGATTTTGATTTAGAATTCATGTCACAAAAATCCATTAAAGGTCAAGCTATTATGGACCAGCTCATCGATGCTCCTTACCAGATAATCAACTTCCTCATGATTTTTTCCAGATGAATCCATTAATAATGTTGATGAATATGAATTCATCCCTATCAAGATGAATCTCTTCTTTAATGGTTCTAAATTCCAGGAAGGGGGTTCGGTGTTGTCATTATCCCTTCTTGGGGTATTCCTATTCCATTATCATTTAAACTCAATTTTGAGTGCACTAATAATATGAAAAAATATGAAGCTTTAATCATGGGTCTCACTACTACTATTCTTCTAGGTGTTCATATCTTAGACATCTATGGAGATTCATAACTTGTTATCAGTCAAGTTAAAGGAGAATATCAATGTAAAAATGAAATTTTACAAAAATTAAAGCTAACGTGGACTTTCTCCTTGGCACTTTTGATCATTACACCATCCAATCCATCCCACGGTCTTCTAATAAGTTTGCAGATACAATGTCCTCTTTAGGATCCCTCATCCCATTAGAAACATAAGAGTTGAAAGACAACACTAAAGTATTTGTCATTTTTCAACGATTAGATCATCCCTCACATAAAAATGAACTTCCTCCTATCAATATTGTTGACGATAATCCAACTGATTTATGGTATACTCAGATGTATGACTATCTCGCTAAATCCAAAATTCCATCTGATTTACTACATAATGCTAAATGGTCATTTCTTCAGCGTGCTACTCACTTTTTCATTATAGGTGGTATTCTTTACAAATGTAGTTTTGATGGTATCTTACTAAGATGCCTTAAGTCACACGAATCAATCAAAGCCATTGAAGAAGTCCATGACGATGTTTGTGGAGGTCATTTTAGTGGAAATTCCATTACTAAATGTGTAATATGACTAGGGTATTATTGGCCCACTATCACCAAGGATTGTTGTGAGTACGTTAAGAAATGTGTGAAATGTCAAATTCATTTAGATTTGATCCATGTTCCCAGTCAAGCATTACAACCTACTGCTCAGGACTTATGGCCTTTCTCTCAATGGGGTTAGACCTCATTGGGGCTATCAACCCCAATTCATCTCAACAACATCATTCCATTATCACAGCCACTGAATATTTCACCAAATGGGTTGAAGCAATCCCCTTGACATCAACTAAGTCAAGACCGATTATCAATTTCATATATCAACACATTATATGTCATTTCGGCATCCCACATAAACTTATCACAGATAATGGAAAATATTTTTAAAATAAGGAAGTTAAAAATATTTGTAATGAATTCAATGTTAAAATCATATTTTCATCATCATAATATCCTCAAGCAAATAGATGAGATGAAGCCTCTGATAAAACACTCAACAAGATCCTTATGAAAATAATAAATGACGCAGGAAGAAATTGGCATCTACAAATCTTGTTTTCTCTTTAGGCTTATCGAACTAGCATCCACACACCTATAGGAGAAAAACCCTATTCACTTGTCTATGGCTCCAAAGCCATCGTAACTCTTGAAATCCAAATCCCATCACTTCGTGTGTCCCTCAAGGACTTTCTCCTAGCAAAGAATATCGAAAAGGTTGTTTAGCACATCTTGAACTGTTAGATGAAAAGCATCGATGGCCCTTGAAATTCATCAAGTTTATCAAGAATGCATTAAAAAGGCATTTAAAAACATGTCAAAGAATGTGACTTTAAATTCGGTGATCTTGTGCTTAAAGAAAATCAAAATGTCACTCAATTAGAATGAAGTAAATGTGGAAATTTTTCCCCCAATTAGATCGGTCCATACATCATTACTCATAAGTATGGGTCAAGAGCGTATCGCATCACTTCTCTTGATGGTGAACCTAAAGCAAAACCTTGGAATGCCTTGCACTTGTGACCTTTCTATTGTTAAATGTTCGATTGTCATACATAGTAGTTATATCTTATCATTCCATTAAATCCATTCATCATACCACAGTAGTGATTTGAGATCATGTGGTTATCTATCATTATCCTAAAACACCTTAAAGATGAACACCATGGCTCTGTTCATCACATCTTTCTCTATGGATAAGTTCCTCTTTAGTAGGAACCCCGTAATCACTACATTCATTACCCTTGTAGTAGTTAAAGGGAACATAATAGGGAATATGAATGTGTAGATCATATATGCACCATTTCCCCTCCTCAAAATGATCTATTAGGGATTTTCCCTCAGCTAAAAATATATGTGTTAAATAATCATTTGGATGCATTTCTCAAAAGAAAAAAATAAACAATAGACTGATCCCTTAAATGATGGCTATCTATAAATCAAAATAAGTGTAGACCATACCCTCAAAGGATGGTTACCCATAAAAGGGGTCACCCATAAAATGGGGCTTCCACATTGATCATCCCTTTAAAATAAATATATCAATATCAAAATCATCTAGGAAGGTTTCCCGCATTGATCAACCTTCTTCTTATAACAAGCTTCTCACACTACAGTGGGAATCTCTTAAAACCTATAGACAAGGAGAATCTATTTCCCCTCGTTGTGTAGACACCAAATTTGTGTCTTACGACCCCTTGTGACCCGCATCTCATCTCGCAATATAACCTCATCACCTAAACCTTACACAATTATTTATTAATTGCCCTCTAATTGATAAATCCACATCACCTTACCCGCCACCTCACTTTGCCACCTCATCATGACCTAGCCCTAACCCTAAACTAACCTAATTAAGACCCATGACTTGGTCTAGACTCACATCCATAACTAATGCCTCCTTACTCGCACCAAAAGCCGACCTTCTAGCCACTTGACCAAGCCCGCAACTGATCTCTCGGGAGAAAAGCAGGGAAGGTGGGCTATTTTACTAAAAATAGCCTACTTTTTCCTTACCGATGCCGGTTCCTACTCGACCGCCGTCGGTTACGCAACCGCCATCGGTTCCCTGTAAATGGGCTCCCCAAACCAAAACAACGGATCGGAATTTCATTTTGGAGATCAGTCAAAGGATTTCTGGATCAACAGAGAGCATTGCGAGTGAGGAACAGAGTCCTGATCTTCATTTAATCAAGCAGAGACGAGTAAAGAAACCAGAAGTGCTTGCAGTAGAGGAGATCAACTTGCATCTTCGTCAAAGCCAGTAAGTCATATCTTGCATGTCCTCTGTTATAACATTTCTTATGCTCTTTGAATCACAGTCCTCCTAAATCCGTTTCTGAATCCACTACCCAACGTGCCATTGCATCTAACTGTCATTCTTTTACCCCTCATCATCTCATTTCCTAATATCATCCATAAACCAGCCTTACAAACACCATAGCTACTAAGAAGATCTTAGAACCCACCGGTATCGGTTATCAGTAACCGGCATCCGCTATCATAACCGGCATCGGCTATCAGTAACCGCCATCGGTTCCTCTGATCAAAACCTGAAAAACCAGCCTTTCCCCTACCCGGTTCAACGAAACAATTTAATTGATACTTTGAGTCTTTTGTGTTAATTCATATTAGCAGAGGCCCACCACCTTCGAAAGGAAGTTTTATATTTCCTGGGCCCAAGGCAGTTTCCTCATTTATTGTTTAATCAAAATCTTGTGGTCTTGTGTTCTTATTTGTAGGTAGTCCTTCCAAGACAAAAAGGAGTTCTTCGCAATCAGCCTGATCTTTCTCTACGGTACGCGCACACCATCTCGACATTCTACAGGTATTCCTCCTAACCCTAACCTTATCTGTTTCTAAAAGGAACGAGTCTTTCCGAGGGAAACATTTTGGCACGCCCGGTATTGTGACAGGAAATTAACCCTAGTTTCTTTGCACAACACATACCGAATCACTTCACAATTAACACAACAGCTCAAACATCCCCCTTTTCCGCGGTATTCCTCCGCCCGATTGAGGTAACCTTATAAGCCAAAACAAACTTGACATTTCCCCTAGGTCTTGTTGTTTAGGATCTGACATCATCTTACGTCTAAAGGCATAAGCCCACGATAATTAAAATTAACCCTAGGGTTAATCTCTGGATTTGCGTGTGCATCTTGCTTGTTTTTAGTTCTGTTTTTCTTTCTCATACTCTGTCTTCTGTGATCAATAAGTGGACAAGTATACTCAACGTTGTTAAAAATCAAATTAGCAGCCTTTTTATATCTTGTTAGCCCAGACTTCTTACACCGACATCGGTTACTTGACCGACGTCGGCTATAGTATAACCGACATCGGTTACTAGACCGATATCGGTTACTGTCTTTTCCTATTCCTGACAAACCAGCAACCTAACAATTTTACCAGTCTGAGTTTGTTTCTATTCCTGACAGATTAAAACCCTACTGTGAACTTCTGTCCATGGTTGTCATCACTCGGAAGCAAGCCGCCGCCATGGTTTCACATGCCTGTTCTGTGTCTTTGCCTGAATCACCCCCTTCACATTCTATAGGGAACCCTACGGACACCAGTGAGATCCCCCAAATTCCTGTAGGAGACAAGGACTTTGCCAAATTTCTGGATGCTAATCTCGGTATTTGCACAATACTATTTGTCTCATGCCCTTTTGACCGTACGCTTTGATGGTCGGCTCCTTATTGGCATGCCTATTAGTATAGCTGCTCATTTAGCTCCCACTCCTCCTCATAACACTTTGCGCCTTACTTCTGCATCTCTAGCCCCGTCTCCCGATTCGGCGGCCGAGAGGTTCATACGACCCCGGTTAGCTTTCCTTTGGTTAATCTTGGACCCCACGTATCGTTACCACCAACTGCCCCTACCTCATCTCTCTTTCAGACCACTCCATTCATGACTTACTCTCTGCCACCTATTCACACGAGCTTTCCTTCTCAAGCTCCGCCTACCTTTTCATTCCCATACACGTATCCAGTAACCTCAACACCTTATATGGGACATCCCTATTCTGTGGCACCATCATCTCATCCAACCACAGATTTCATCAAACAAATGATGGACAAAATGCAAAACCTGGAGGCTTGTTTCAGGAAGTCGTAGTGCCTTGACATACGAGCAAGTTTGTCGGGAGCCCATTCACCCTTCTGTCCCCCTTCATTCATATCCTCCTCAATGGGAGTTGCAAAATTTACTCGTTTTAACAAAGAAAGAGGATCCTCAACAACACTTGCGATCATTTAGACATGCTTGGTATTTGATTGCCCATGATGACACCTTGTTACTCGCACCTTCCCATGTCCTTATCGGGACCCGCCTTGGAGTGGTACGGTGCTTTAACTTGAGCACTCGATCTTCTCTTTTAACAACTAGCCCAATCTTTCTTGGATCATTTCTCCATTAACATTGCCAAGAAAGTATCTATCACCGACCTTTATGCCATCCGACAATTCGAAGATGAATCTATCGCAGATTTCATGGGACGATGGCGCGGCCTTATCAACCAACTTACATATGCCTTGCCTCAAGCTGAACTTATCGAACTTTTCACGCGGGCATGTGCTAAGCACATTTCTCCTACTCTTCAAATTCAAACTTTCCGTACATTCGGCGAGGCCTTTACCATGGCTCGAAACTAGAAATTCGAGCCTTAGAAGAAGAGAAATTGTGGTTGCGTAACAAAAACCCCAATTTCCAAACTCTGATTCTACCAACAAGCCAAACACCACCACTCCTCACGCGTCCACTTCTTCTAAATCAAAAGGAGATGTCCACGTGGTAATGGTCAAATCTCAAACACCGTCCAATACTCCGCCTTGAAAACCACTTATAAGTACAAGGCCGAGCCCACCAATTACACTCCTTGGGAGAAACTTATGGCGTCATCCTGGAGAAATTGCTCAAAGTGGGGCTATCACCTTGCCCCTGTTAAACCTCACTCTAGGTTTGACTCCACCCGCAATACCTTCTGTTACAAAGAAAATGACTTTTGTAACTTTCACCGCGTAAAAGGACATAGTCATGAAAACTGCAAGATGTTGAAAAACATAGTGCAGGAAATGGTTGATGTGGGGGATATAACCTCGATAATCCTAACGCCCCTGCTAACCGAAATCTGAAAATTTTCAACAAGCCATTCCCGAATCACTCGTCCAACAGTAACGTAAACCAAGATATCTTAGCCGAGGAGAGTGTTCATGAGATCCATGCAGTCTTCGATTCTCAGCCAAAAGCCTCTATTGAAAAAATTTTGAATCAAGCCTCTCCACCAACACAGGAGTCTGAACCTCCTTCACCACCATCAAGCCAAAGTGAAATCATTCCTTTACCCATAGAAGAGTTAACTGCCCGGACTTCTCTTCTCATCGATGAGTCTTCTTACACCACATCCCTACAAGACTGTGAGCGGATGTTATCTAATTTATCTATTTCCCAAACGTCCCCTTCTACCGCTCTCTTGCTGCACAAGAGGAGAGCTCGCCACTCCTTTTGTCACCTTTAGACGAGAAACTTCTTACACCGACATCACTAACTTCTTTAACCATAACGGACCCCCTCAAACACGCCCTCTTACCTATTAGTTCTTCATCGCCTAAATCTTTTCAGTGACCTGTTGACCTCTTAACATCTATTGATACAGCGCCTCATCTACCCCTTGTATCACACCCGCAGTGGACTGGAATTACAACCCACCTTTCTTCCGTACAAAAATTACAAATCACACCTGGAGACTGTCATTCCACAGAAGATAGACAGGCCCTATGGGAACGTTTGAGTACGCCATATTCTACTCAAATGCAAATGACCGATCCTGAGAACTCCACCATATACCCGAAGTGTTTACAGAAGCTTAAAATGCCCATGTTCTCACCTTCACCCCCCTCACCTCTACCAAATGCCTCGTCCACTTCTATTAACTTAGCCAAATCTTCCCCTACGCTTGGGACCTTACCCATACCCAGTCTAACGCACCCGCCTAAGCGACTCGATCTATCCAAAAATAAATCCGTCCCGCCACCTAGGAGACAAACTCAATCCGTGCCCCTATCACAATCAAAACCATCATCGTCATACCTACCTTCCATATTGGGACCCCATCCCTCTACCTTACATCAATATATCATACCTCCTGCGTTTTCTTCAAAACAACCTACGCCTTCCACACCTATCTGAAATTCCAGGATATAGCAACACCGTCACTCCACTTATCTGTCCACCTATCAACCCTAAACAAATTCCATCATCAAAAGATTTGTTTTCGGTCCTCCTATTTCCCCATGGTTGTTTTTCGATACCACATCATCTATGGCCTCATCACCCAACATAGCTTCAGCAAAGAAATCACGTTTAGTAAAAACCACGTATCAACACCCCTCGGCTAAACCACCACCCGTGCGAACCAACCACGCCCAAACATTACCAAAACCCGCAAAACCAATACCCTCATCCTCCTCCGATTTTGACCCACTCAAAGGATCTTACGCCAAAATCCTTGCTATGTTGGTGGAGAATGCGACCATTTCCCTACCTCCACTTAGACCTTATGATCCGTCTAAACCCCGACCTATGGGTTACGATGAGTCTAAAATCTGTGCTTATCACCGCACACCAGGACATGATGTGGAGGGATGCAAAGCTCTAAAAACCATCCTTCGTCAGTCACCTCTCCCGGATAGAAAGATTAAGAAAGACAACTTACGAAGGGAGAGACCTTTAGTTTCCATTCCCTCTCCTATACCATCTGTCCCCGCCTCACCAAGATCTATCATTATTACAACCCCACCTCTTGAAGACCATGAGTTATCCTAACCATCTTCCTCATCTCGGATCTACGAGATTAATATGATTAGTGTCGCTACACGAGGCGAAAAACAATGGGAAAGCAAAAGAAAACACACTGCGGCATCTCTTTCTCCGTCGGATATCCGATTGCACCACCACCTAAAGTGGTCATTCGCGGACCCGCCTATCCATCTCTAATGGCATTGCCCACCGAAATATGATTAAACAAGCTTCACCAATCGCAGTAAAAATGACCTTTGTATGATCTCATTGAGACTTTGAATCTCATCGACAAGCTCTCGTTGAGATCCTTCAAGGGATAGAGGTTTTACCTAATGAAACCCTGACTGTCGCCTCCATTCTAACACCCAATCACGTTGCTTCTCTCACCAAACAACCCACTACCCCAACCACTTCTATCTCTGTACAACAAGCTGCTGCAGTCAGTTTCTTGAAGACGAAATAGTTGTCTTTGGTACAGAAGATCCTGACCCTGCTCTTTTCATCTCAGCTTACATCCGGGACATTCGGGTACGTCGTGTTATGATTGACGGGGGTGTTAGCCTAAACATCATCTCTTCAAAAGCTTTCCAACAAATGAATATCCCTTCTAGTTGCATGTGTGCCAACCCCATCATGTTGCGGTCATTCAATGGCGCTATTACTTCTACTTTAGGCACCGTGATCCTCAACATTCGGGTAGGACCACGCACTTTACCCGAACTCTTCTATGTCTTGGAGGAGAGTTCTAATATAATATATTCTTTGGGTCGTCCTTGGATCAGAGCCATGGGATGAGTTCCCTCAACATTACATAGATGCATAAAATTTGAGTACGAGGGGAAGTCCTACACCGTAAAAAAGTGACCCTCCCCCTTTAAAACTGCAATATGTTATACCGCCCTAACGATGTGCTTATACCAATCAAGACACCCATACATTCAACCCAACCATCCTCCTCAAATGTACCTCAACCATCCACCTCAACCGCGCCTACACCTTCAACTGATGAAACCACCATCGCAAAAACCACTTCCCTTCCCGCAATTAACATTCCAACCTCCGACCCCTTAGTAGATGTTTTCAGCGCCTTACTTTGGGGAGTACCGCCTATATAACGTTAGTTCTTTCCCTACCCCCGCAGGATTACGGACAATTACATGCACATCCCACCTACGACCGTCGCGTGGGGAGGTAATCTCTTACGGACCACCCCATTGCCGCACTAACCTAACGTATGGGGGTGTTGATGCATCCTCCATTACCCCTGAACCTCCTCTTGGTGTGGTTCCCTTCCAATCCGATTTTCAATACTTGACAAATCGTCGTTCGCTCCCTCACCTTCTTGACTGTTGTGCGTGGAAAGGCTTTGGTTTTGGCCTTTCGAACAAGGCCGACATACACTCATTCCGTGACTACCTGTAAACATAATGATCGCAGTGGTCTCGGTTTTCCCGAAACACCTACATAGGAGACACCTCCTGTCAGCTGTATCCTGGAAGAAGAAGACGTCGCCCCTACCAAACCATCATCACCCACTTTGCCATCATCACCCACAGAATCTATAGACCCTGAATCCATCCCCCCTAACTTTTTTTTTTCATAAATGCTATCTTCATAGGTCCTCTCACTTATCAACGCGATAATGAGGACCCATCTTCTCTTCCCCTTCTGTATCCAGACATGATCGAAGAGGATTCGCCTTTGATTAATGTTGTTGAATGCCAGGATGACGACTCCATCCTCACTTACCTTGGCGCGGATGATTCTTATATTCAACGAGCCTTACCATCTGAAACCCAAACCATGCTGAATGAATCTACCATAGAAATCAACATCCACACGGAGGAGGATCCTCACATTGTGAAGATTGGACAATCCCTTAACACATCAGAACAAGCCGCCTTTACTACCTTTCTCCGTGCTCGCAATCAAGCTTTCGCATGGTCTTACGCTGACATGCCAGGAATTGATCCTACCATCGCCGTCCATAACATTACCCTAAACCCCGATTCCAAACAGGTCAAAGCGAGAAATTGAAAAATGCATCCACGCATTGCTCTCTTGGTCAAAGAGGAGCTCCAACGACTCCTTTCTGTTTCCTTCATCTTGCCTATTGACTATCCTCAATGGATTTCTAACATCGTACCTGTCACTAAAGCGACAGGGGGACTTCGGATATGCACAGATTTCCGGGATCTTAACCTCGCTTGCCCTAAGGATGACTTCCCCTTACCTAGCATTGACCAACTTGTTGATCTAACTGCAGGTCATGAGATGCTCTCTCTCATGGATGGCTTTTCAGGATACAACCAAATTTTGGTTGCCCCTGCCGATCAACACAAAACTGCCTTCATAACTCCTTGGGGAACCTTCTGTTATCGTGTCATGCCGTTTGGCCTTAAGAATGCTGGTGCAACCTATCAGCGGGCTATGACCTACATTTTTCATGACATTATGCACACTATCCTTGAAGATTACGTCGACGATCTTCTTGGCAAGTCTAAACATCGTAGTGAACATCTTGATGTTTTAACCATTATTTTTGATGCTTTGTTACAATATTCTCGTCGCCTTCAACCGAAGAAATGTGTCTTCGGTGTTCTTTGGAAAACTTCTTGGCTTTATCGTCTCTTTGCGTGGCATTGAGGTCGATCCATCTAAAGTCAAAGCTATCCTAGAAATGCCCCCACCCAAAAATCTCAAACAATTGCGTAGTTTACAAGGTAAGCTCCAATCTATCCGACGTTTCATCTCCCAACTTTCAGATCGATGTCAACCTTTTCATCACCTCCTTAAAAAGGATATTGCGTTCCAATGGAGCGAAGAATGTCACCAAGCCTTCGAAGCTCTCAAATCTTATCTCTTGCAGCCACCCGTGCTTATCCCACCCCAAGACGACCGCCCTTTCTACCTTTACCTTTCCGCCACCGACCACGCTGTAGGAGCCATGCTTGCACATCGTAACTCTGAGAATCGCGAACAAGCCGTTTATTATATAAGTCATACTTTGGTGGACTATGAGACTAGGTACACACATATAGAAAAGTTATGCCTAGCCCTATCATTCGTGGCCACCAAACTCCGACACTACCTTCTAAATCACAAGACTTTCGTCATCACCAATCTGAGACCCCATCCATTACATGTATGCCAAACCTCATCTGAACCAACGCATTGCCGGATGGCTCATGCTTCTTGCCAACCTCGACCTTGAGTTTGTCCACCAGAAATCAATCAAAGGAAAAACCATCGTAGACCAACTTGCAGAAGCTCCTTTACCTGGGGAACAATTTACCAATTTCACATTTCCCGACGAACTCATCGCTACTCTTTCCCTCACGGAGGAGTCGTACCCAATGACCCTCTTCTTCGATGGATCTAAATGCCAGCGTGGCGGAGGAGCCGGCGTTGTTCTCATTCCTCTCGACGCTGAACCTATGCCTCTTTCATTCCGACTCGATTTCCCTTGCACTAATAATACAGCGGAATACGAGGCCCTTGTTCTGGGTCTCTAAGTTACGTTACACTTAGGCATCAAATCTATCAACATTTTTGCGACTCTCAATTGGTAGTCAATCAAGTTATGGGCGTCTACCAATGCAAAAACGAGGAAATTCAAAAATACAAACACTACATGGATTCACTTCTAGCCTTATTTACTCACTATTCTATACAAACCATTCCACACTCCACTAACAAATTTGCGGACACTATGGCTTGCCTAGCCCTCGCAAATTCCGCCGCACCAACCGACTCGAATTATTCGTTGTGGTCCAAGAACTTTTGCACCATCCTATTCAACCCCAGTAGTTTGTATGATAAATACTTTGTCTACTAGTTAGCGAGGATACCAGTACTACCAATTTCACGACTACCTTACAATCTCTGTCCTCCCACCTGACCTTACTAGTAACGGAAAACGTGCTTTTCTTAAAAGTGTTTCACGTTATGTTGTCATGGGGGACTCCTCTATAAACGTGGCTTTGATGGCATCCTTCTTTTTGTCTAGCGGCGCGGAGGCCACTCATACCATCCAACAGGTCCATGACGGTATTTGTGGTGGACATTTCAGCGGCCTTGCCGTGGCCAAACGAATCCTTCGCCTTGGTTATTATTGGCCTACTCTCAATAACGACTGCTACGAATATGTTAAGCGTTGTGTTATGTGTCAGCAACATGCCAACCTTCAACATACTCCTAGCCACCCACTCCAGATCGCTCGAGATCTTTGGCCCTTCTCACAATGGGGTTTAGACCTTATTGGTGAGATTCACCCGAACCTCTTGAGCGTCACCGTTGGATAATCACAGCGACCGAATATTACACAAAATGGGTGGAGGCTATTCCACTCATTTCAATCAAAAAAGAAAAAATTGTCGAGTTCATTAACCACCACATTATCTGTCATTTTGGTGTTCCTCATCGCACGATAACGAGATAATGGAAAATCTTTCAAAAACAAGTTGTTGCAAGACCTTTGTGACAACTTTGGTATCAAACTTAGTTTCTCCTCACCTTACTATCCGCAAGCCAACGGGCAAGCCGAGTCCTCTAATAAAACACTAACCAAAATCCTCATGAAAGTTGTCAATGAATCCGGAAGAAATTGGCACGATCACATCCCCTTTGCCCTTTGGGCTTATCGCACTAGTATTCGTACCTCCACTAATGCCACACCTTTTTCTTTGGTATACGGTACCGAGGCTGTTTTGCCTCTCGAAATACAAATACCCTCCCTTAGAATATCTCTTCAGGATATTCTCACCAACGATGATTTCCGCCAAGAGCGGTTAGCCCAATTGGAGCTTCTTGACGACGCCGTCTTACTGACTCTTGATCACCTTCAAATCTATCAAAAACGCATAAAACGTGCTTATGATAAGCGACTTCATGAGCGTACTTTTAAGGTTGGTGATCTTGTCCTCAAAGAGAATCAACATGTAACCAAACTAGAAAAGAGCAAACGTGGAAAATTTGCTCCCAATTGGATTGGGCCTTACATAATCACTCACACCTATGGATCAGGCGCTTATCGTTTAGCTTCGCTTAATGGTAAACCTGAGCCTGAGCCCCTTAATGCCTTGCATCTTCGACCATTCTACTGTTGAAATTAGTGTTATATCACTTCTTATCTACCTGCCGCTCGTCCCTTGAGCTCACTTACCACTACATACACTCTGTTTCCTACACCTCATAATAACAATCAAGCTCACATAGTTTGATTCTCACCTCCCCTTGATGATGCCTTCCCCTTTTTAGTCTAGTCCATGACTTCAAAGTATTAAAATAAGCCGTATTCTTATGGGATTTTCTTGAGTCAAACTTCCTACTAAACTAGATGCTTCACGCCAAAAGAACATCTAGTCATCTAAATTAAATATAGACTGCTCCCTCGAAGGACAGCTATATGCCGAACTATTGCTGCTATTATATATAGACTGCTCCCCCGAAGGACAGCTATGCATTACAATCATATCTCTGCTATTATAAATAAATTTGCTCCTCGAAGGACATTTATACACGGTCGCCTTTATCGAAGCTTCTCGCATTGATCACCAGTGAAGACCTCAAGAATAATACAATCAATATCCCTTGTAGACTTCGCATCGATCAGTCTACATTCAAAAAAATAAAAGCCTCATTCAAAAGAACTTTTGAGTCATGGACTTGTCTATTTAGGGTAGGTTCTCTTCCGGCAGAACACTCACTTTGTAATAAGTTCTCCGTATCTCAACTATATCATCCACCTCACCTCACCATTTGTTTCAACTCAAGGGACGTAATGTACGCTCGATATATTGTGATCACACAACTCTTTTCACCGATTGACTTCTCGTCTATGCACGGTACCTAGGGCGCCAAGCTCGTTCTACGTTGTGTGGTTTGTTTAGCTCTTTTCACCTACGGAGCACTCTTTCTGCTTTGCCTCGCATCTAGGATTGTGTGTTGACCTTAATCAGGACATGGTTCCCTTCTACTTGGGTAGGCTAACTTTCGCTTCCCTTATACCTTTTTACAACATCACCAATTCATTACCAACACCATCACCCTTACCTTTACCAATCTTAATATTTTTACCAACCAACCAATTGCCTAAACTGTACCAAATTGCCTGAATTCACCTCTCCCTGATCCTAAGGGAGAACTACATCGGTTTGAGGCCCCTCCTTGCTTTGTGTGCGAAAGGGCTATGTAGGCGAGCACTTCGGAGACATGGGGTCTCCCAAGGTTAGCTCGACCATCCCCTACCATAACCTATCATGTGTGGTAAATATAAATATTTTTGTGTATTTCTATTTAATCACATTCCTCTTTATCCTTTTTCAAAACACCGAAAATCAAAACACAAACATTCTTATTTTTATCGTAACTCAAATCAACATACATATTCAGTTTTATTTAGATGTTAAACAAATACATCTTCTCTATCATCGACACACAGGTCGGTACTCTTATTTATTCTTATACCTTGCTAACATTTACTCAGACCCTCACGCCTCATCCCGAACTAGGTGATGATCGTGATCGTCGACCCCTCTCGCCGGGCCTCTCTGTCCTCAAAGGTACCACGGCTATTGGTACCGCCCACTGATCTGCCAATCTCTCCTGTAACATATGAACATGCCCTCTCGCATGGAGAACTCCAGCCTCTAGTCTCTCCACCCGTGACTCAGCAACCACTAACAATCCTCTTGTCTCATTCACCTGCGTTTGGAGCTGCTGAACCACACGCTGCAGACGATCCCTCTCTGCTGTAATCACCGCTATGTCAGGGCGCTCACGTACACCTCGCAGTTCTGCTACCCACCATAATCTATAGGCCTCTCGCTGCCGTTCTGCATCCATTACCTCGCGATCGGGTTGTTACCTCTTCAGGCCCTTCTGGAGGTGTTGGCCGGGGAGGTGAGAATGCTGCCTCGGCGTCGATCCTCATATATGGTCTATAAGCCAGGGGTATATCCTGCACAAATCCAAATTGTCGCCACACGCGATCTATAGGAATCCTCTCATATTCACCTGGCCTGTGCCCCGCGATCCACCTCATTCGCTCTACACCCCTTAACTCCTCAGCTATGCTCTCTGTTACCATATAGTTACCGTAAGGCCTCCAACAGATGTCCGCAACCGTCACCCTCTCCCATACCTGCCTGTAATACTCAATATCACCCGTCACGGCTTGGGATCTTGCCTCTTGTTCTGTCTGGACCCATCGTCTGAATCCCAACCTCTGTACTCCGGTCTCTCCTGCCTGGAGGGATTGGCCTATTGGTCGCACACAAACAATGTGCTCATAGGCCCAACAGTGTAATAAGTATGAACAATCCAGCGTCGTCCTGTGATTTCACCTACAAGCCCATAAACCCCTGTATAGCTCCGCCAAATATGCAGTGTCCATGCAAAAGTCACGTTACTTTCTATCATCTCTGAGATAACACACATCAATGCCTTCGGAAATCTTCCTCCTTACGCCCTCGTTAATGCATAATACCCTACCACTATCATTAATATCACTGCTAACCTTGTCTCCTCGGGGTGTCTTTGCATACATTACCCCATACGTAAAGGATAAACCTCGATGTGTCAAATCTCGTGCGTATGGAACAAATATCTTGCATTATCGCTCCCGTGCCGCTAGGTAGTGCTCGATATACTAGTTTTCTGTAATGGGAGTCTCAAAATACGAAACACATCTTCAATATTCTTGTCATCTCCCTGTTGGCGGATAGAAGGTATTTGTCTCGGGATTCCATCTCTCAATCAATGCTTTAACATAGCATGGTTTCGTGTAATTCGTGAATAATTAGCGGATTCCACTTAACCCCAAACGATTTATCAATGTCCATTCAGCTGGTGTTACATCCGCTCGGATTCGTGACAACAGCACTGGCACACTATCATTCATCCTCAACCCTGCCTCTGCCTGCATACACCAAAACAACAAACAACCATTCAATCCGTCAGGATTTTTCAAACATTATGGAAATTCCTCCGATGAATGCAGTATCGGTTATACATAATCCGTTATCGGTTGATAAGAATCGATACCGGTTACCTCTAACCGCTACCGGTCACTGTCAATTACATACATCTTGCCTAAAACAACCACCTACGACAATAAATTGCTCGTTTATTCCTCTCTGTATACACAGACATACCCGAAACCCTTGATTACCTACCACGTAACACTTACCTCATTTATAACTCTTGTTATCATCTTTTCTTTCTCATATCTACCCACATAATTTCCCCATCTTATTCACAAAACATGCAGAAATCAAATCACAACCAAAACATTTACCTCTGGGGTTGCAGTAGCTTGAGGTGGCCCTTGTCTTCCCTCTTGTCCCTGCCTGCTGGATGCTTCTCCTCGTTCTGCCATGATCACCACCCTTTTCAAATTCACCTTTCTACTTTCTGAATCTCTAGATCGCATTCACCTTCCCAGTCTCTCTTCTTATCACCCAAATCTCTCATGTAATTTCCTGTCTCTTTTCTCCTTATCACTCAAATCTCTCATGCAAATATACTGTCTCGGTCAAAAGCGTCGCGTTCGCGTATTTAACCTCTTGCATGGCTCTAAAACTAAAACTTAAGTTGCCACCCTAGCTTTTCTATTTTTAGAAAAGCTCATACCTAAATAACCGGTATCGGTCTATCGGTCTATACCGATATCGGTTCCTTAACCGATATCGGTTACACACCTATCTTTTCTCCACAGCATTCTTTTCTTCATTTCTCACCTAAATTTTTGTCGCGCCCGCCTCTTTTCCTGCATAAACAACACAATTTACCACATTTGTTCATCCACCACATATAGCATTACACTTTCATTAACATCATTTATTTTATACAAATACACAAACCATCAACTACGGATATCAAGAAACTATCAATCTATACATCATTTGGATCCAACTCATCAGTTACATATATCACAATGTCACAAAACCAACAATTCATCACATAACCTGTCATTCATATATACGTGTGCAAAAAAAAACAACAACAAAAACATCAACATCATCCATCTATCAACATGTCAACTAAAACTTATCATACATTATATATTACCAACCATTAACAAAATATTTAAACACATTTTGAAATCGCATGTGGATCAAAACATCGTCTCTATATATATACAAGTTTTCAAAAATACAATGTGCCCTACATCGGGGCCTCTCGTGATCTCATAATCCACAAAGCCGGCACGCAGCCGCAATAAGCTGTCACAAAAAATCTCGACTCGGCTCGCAGGGCCGGTCCCTCATATCAAAAATAGATATATACTCGGCTCGCAGCCGGTATCCACTATACTGACCCTCTACTCGGCTCGCAGCCGGTATACAATAAATGAATGAATGAATACATGAATAATACATAGGCACACGTTGAGCCTCTATCAATACACTCGGTTCATGACCGGTGCCCATCTCTAAAAATACACAACCATGTCCTGGGATCTCTCAGCTCTCCCCACCGCCCTCGGCACCTCTCCCCGCTGGTCCCTGTGGTGCCTCTCGCCTCCTGCCGTCCGTGACGGACCCGCCATGTGGGCATTTTGCACCTCCCGAGATCTCTCGGGCTGTGAGAGGTCTCGCCTCTATCTGTTGCATAATCTTGATACTCAACTTTGGTACCATCAAGAATATCACGATAGTATCGGGCCTCCGCTCTAACCTCCATATAGCGCTCTCGAGCCACTGACGGAGCTGGGGTGGTCCCCTGGCACCTACAACCAATGCCCTCGTGCTCGTGCTTCTTTGGTGGTGCACATGGGTGGTACAGTGGTGCACTGTACTGTGCTACTACTGCACTGTACCTGCACCTGTGGCTGTGGTGCTGGTGGTGGTCGTGCTCGAGCTCGCAGCTGTCTTTGCTGTACTGCACTGTGGCCGTGGTGCTTGGTGGTGGTGCCGTCTTTTTGCTGTGCTCGTGCTGAGCTGGGCTATTGCCCTCTGTAAGACACCTATCGTGCTGTGCGCATGCTAGCTGCTCGTAAGAGCTGCACCTGACCCCTAAGCTGATCTCTCTCTCGTCACTAAGCACGCTAAGTCAGCCGGCGTGGCGTGGCTATCCTCTATCGCTTCTCTCGACCAGCCCACCAAACCCTGTATGCTCCCGTGCACCCAGATCATCTATGCCATCATCTGCTGCTCTCTCTGCAACCCAATCTGGATCCAAAGGCTGTGGTGCAGGTAGTGGGGCCTCTACATCATCTCTCCTGTACTGAGGAACGGGAGGTGGCTCGTCCTGTCGCAGCCCCATCTGCCTGCGTACCCTCTCCAGGGGTATCCGCTCGTACTCTCCTGGCCTCCGTCCTGCTATCCAGAATGTGTACTGGATTAGGCGCAACTGTAAGCGGGCTCCTCTGCCAGGATGGTGACCTCTGTAGGGTCTCCATACAATGTCTACTGCTGTAAGGCCCTCTAGCAAATGTCTATAGTATGCCACATCCCGACCTGCCATAACTGCTCGTGGCTGGCCCACGACCCCCAACCACCTCTGAAAGCCATATCGGTATATGACCTGAGGCCCTGGCTGCTGCGGTAACCCTACTGGCCTGATGCATACGATGTGCTCGTATGCCCAACAATGCAACAAAAATGTAGAACAAATACCAAATCACCTCCTCCGGCGATAGCCCCATAGCTCCCTGTATAATTGCACCAGATATACTGGTGCCCAGGCGTAACAGGTGTGCTCCTCCACCATCTCCAGTAGTACCCCCATCAATGCTCGTGGGAAGCGGCCTCCCTCTGAGTCCGGGAGGGCGAAGCAGGTGATCCCAACCATCATCAACACAGCCAGTCGTGTCTCGTGTCGATGCGCACGGTACATGTCACCATACCCGATACTCGCGCTATGGTAGGTCAGTAGCGTGGCTGCATCCCCAAAACCTGCAAGAGATGCTGTCCATGTGCGGTCTCGAATCTACTGGAAGGCGCCTCTCCTCGATAGGTAACCGAAGGATGCGATACACATCCTCCAATGTGACGGTCATCTCCCCAGTCGGGAGATGGAACACATTGGTCGCCGGATCCCATCTCTCGATGAGGGCAACCATCAGGCTGTGATCTCTCTCTATCGCTCTGTACCTCTGGACTCCACCGAGTCCCACCTCACGCATGATGGCCCAATGAGCCGCAGATACGTGTGGCCTCATCCGCACCAACAGCGGGGGCATCCTATCCCGCATCGTCAACTGCTGACGTGCCTGCAAAACCAACCCACATCCTTAGACCTACTCTTTATTACAACATCTACTTTATCATCTAAACACCCCTTTTTATCCCCCCGACCATACCCTGACTCTCTACCGCCCCCCTCTAACAACCTACCACCCCTACAAACCCAAAACAACCAACCCCAACCCAAAACCCAAAACAACCAACCCAACCCAACCCCCACACCAAACCCAACCCAACCCAAAAACCCAAAACCTAACCCCACACCTAACCCTTCTCCACCCCTAACCCAACACCCCACTCCCACCCACCAAAAACCCAAAACACAAAAACCCAAACAACCTAACCCAACCTAACCCCCCACACCGACCCACAACCCAACCCAAAAAAACCCAAACCCAACCCAACCCAAAAACCCAAAACCTAACCCCACACCTAACCCTTCTCCACCCCTAACCCAACCCCCACTCCCACCCACAACCCAACCCAAAAACCCAAAACAACCAACCCAACCCAACCCCCACTCCCACCCACAACCCAACCCAAAAACCCAAAAAACATACAAGCTACCGACGCCGGCCGATACATGACCGACGCCGGTCACCAACAAGTCTTCCTTTCCCTAAAATTGTGCGACCGATGCCGGTCGCTTAGTGACCGACATCGGTCCATTGTCCTCTCCGAGCCGAACCCCTGCGCGGCCCCCAAACCTATTTTTTACCTATTTCTACCCATCTACCCACCCAAAACCCTAAAACTTACCCACCTACCCACCTTAGCCTATCTAGCCTATCTACCCTCTCCGTTTTCAAATCATTTCCATTTTCTCATTCTTTCCTAAAAAAGGTTAATTCCTACCCAAACCCCCAATTTAGCATAATACAACCAAATCACCAAATTAAAGAGTTTCGAATCTACCCGAACGACGACACGTCGTCGTGGTGGGATGGGTGGTGGCGGTCCAGCTGGTCCAGCCCCTCCAGCTCCTCCTGCCTGTGCCATGGCTCCAATCCTGATCTGCTGGGTCCCCGGCCAATCAACTGCTGCCTCCTCCTTAATCGAGCCCACTATCAACTCTCTCCGCCAATACAATAGCTCCACCTCACTCAATCAAGCCTCTAATCTCAACTCTCCACATCAGACAAGTCGATTTGGTTTGCAAATAACAAAAGTGACAATGACAAGCCATATTTTTCTTTTTATAGGTTTTTCGCCTTTCACCGATATCGGTTTCATTTTTGCCCTAAGGAACCGGTATCGGTCCCTTAACCGATATCGGTCATGCAGAATCGACATCGGTTCTCTACCCAACTTCCACCCCATTCTTTGCCCTTATTTACCATTTGCCCCTTTTTAACCACATATCGCCTATATCCACCTTTGCTGAACACCATTTGTTCACTTGTCCGGCCTGACCTAAGGCCTCAACCTACCTATTCGGCCCGACCTAAGGCCTCAACCTACCTATTCGGCCCGACCCAAGGCCTCAACCTACCTATTTGGCCCGACCCAAGGCCTCAACCTACCTATTCGGCCCGACCCAAGGCCTCGCCCTACCAATTTGGCCCGACCCAAGGCCTCAACCTACCTATTTGGCCCGACCCAAGGCCTCAACCTATCTATTTGGCCCGACCCAAGGCCTCGCCCTACCCATTTGGCCCGACCCAAGGCCTCAACCTACCTATTTGGCCCGACCCAAGGCCTCAACCTACCTATTCGGCCCGACCCAAGGCCTCGCCCTAACCATTTGGCCCGACCCAAGGCCTCAACCTACCTATTTGGCCCGACCCAAGGCCTCGCCCTAACAATTTGGCCCGACCCACGGCCTCACCCTACCCATCCGGCCCGACCCAAGGCCGCACCCCAACTTGGCCCGACCCACGACCGTATCACTTCAATACCATACCCACAATCAACATTTTATTTTTATCCATCCATCATGTACCTTTTGTTCAATCGAGCTCACTGTTTCGTGTTTTAGCATGATTAGGGTCCTTGACTTGATTTGTCGACCAACTTTGCCTAGACTGGGACCGTGACGTTTATCTCAACCAAACCAACCATTTCGTACCGCCGAACACGCCTAAACGTTCTGTACCTTACTTTGTTATATACCCTAGAGCTACTTCCTATGCCTTGGATACCGAGGATTATATCACCCTTGTTTGGATAAACTATCGACCTTTGCCTATACATTCTTTGGTTTGCTCGTCAAATCATGTACCCTAGTTAAATTTATTGTATTTTAACATGCGTCTCGCTTCCTTGGACCTACCCCACCACCTTACCATCCTCTCTACAACATGTACCCTTTATCAACCCTATCCCTGATTTCCCGTTCACTCAATCGGTGATAGATTTGAGGGGGATTACCTATATCTTTAACACGAGAAACCACTTCATATTATTGTCCGCGCAGCTTTACAGAACAAGCTACACGACAATAAGGGGCTAATGTAGACACCAAATTTGTGTCTTACGACCCCTTGTGACCCGCATCTCATCTCGCAATATAACCTCATCACCTAAACCTTACACAATTATTTATTAATTGCCCTCTAATTGATAAATCCACATCACCTTACCCGCCACCTCACTTTGCCACCTCATCATGACCTAGCCCTAACCCTAAACTAACCTAATTAAGACCCATGACTTGGTCTAGACTCACATCCATAACTAATGCCTCCTTACTCGCACCCAAAGCCGACCTTCTAGCCACTTGACCAAGCCCGCAACTGATCTCTCGGGAGAAAAGCAGGGAAGGTGGGCTATTTTACTAAAAATAGCCTACTTTTTCCTTACCGATGCCGGTTCCTACTCGACCACCGTCGGTTACGCAACCGCCATCGGTTGCCTCAGTAAATGGGCTCCCAAACCAAAACAACGGATCGGAATTTCATTTTGGAGATCAGTCAAAGGATTTCTGGATCAACAGAGAGCATTGCGAGTGAGGAACAGAGTCCTGATCTTCATTTAATCAAGCAGAGACGAGTAAAGAGACCGGAAGTGCTTGCAGACCAAGGAGATCAACTTGAATCTTTGTCAAAGCCAAGTAAGTCATATCTTGCATGTCCTCTGTTATAACATTTCTTATGCTCTTTGAATCACGATCCTCCTAAATCCGTTTCGAATCCAATACCCAACGCGCCATTGCATCTAACTGTCATTCTTTTACCCTCATCATCTCATTTCCTAATATCATCCATAAACCAACCTTACAAACACCGTAGCTACTAAGAAGATCTTAGAACCCACCGGGTATCGGTTATATCAAGAATCGCATCGGCTATCATAACCGGCATCGGCTATCGTGAACCGCCATCGGTTCCTCCGATCAAAACCTGAAAAACCAGCCTTTCCCTACCCGAGTTCAACGAAACAATTTAATTGATATTTTACGAGTCTTTTGTGTTAATTCATATTAGCAGGAACCGACCACCTTGAAAGGAAGTTTTATATTTCCAGGCCCAAGGCAGTTTTCTCATTTATTGTTTAATCAAAATCTTGTGGTCTTTTGTTCTTATTTGCGAGGTAGTCCTTCCAAGACAAAAAGGAGTTCTTCGCATGCACCTAATCTTTCTCTACGGTGACGCGCACACCATCTCGACATTCTACGGGTATTCCTCCTAACCCTAACCTTATCTGTTTCTAAAAGGAATGAACGAGTCTTTCCGAGGGAAACACGTTGATTATCCACGTTCAAATGTCTTTTCATGTCCTAATAAAAATATCATTTAATCCCACATTTTATTAAGTATTGTGTATATGCATGATGATCGTATTTCACATTTGTAAAGGTCATAAGTGCAAGAGCATTCAAAATTGAAAAACCATCATGTGTGTATTAAATGTTTTGGGATGAACATTCCATATTTATTCTATTTTATTGGACTACATTTTGATACAATTAAAATCACATGTTAAATTTTTAAGTTTAACTAGGTTTTCCAAACACATAACATCATACATTTATCAAATATTAACACATCTAAATTAAAATACATATACCATCATACATATTAAGATTAACACATGAAAGACAAAAACAATAATAGATCATAAAACCTCATCATCATCATCATATATATTGATCAAATCCATATACATCAATATCAAAAATAAGCTTCTAAGAGCCATACAAAAATGGGCTTCCATGAGCCATACAACTACATATCAAGAGTTCGTGAAACGAAAACTCTCCAATAGAATGCACGAGGAGGAGTTTTAATAATCCATCAACACCTCTCTTGAAATGGTATCTCCTCCGGCTCCCAGTGATTATCACCCACTTGAAAGTAACATTCTCTAAGATGGGGCAACACTAACCTGCACTAGTACTATGTCTTGCCTCCATAGCTTAAATACCACGTGATCAATGTACATAACAAAAATAGGATCATAATCCATAATCAAATCAACTTAATAATCATGCTCTTCTCGTATAACATCATAGTGAGCTTGGGATTTGAACACCTATAGGTGGCCTCTCGTCCATCTCACCTGTGGCCTCGTACCTAAAACCGGCTCTAGATCTTTTCCGCTCTACTCATATAGCATCATAGTGGGTTCTCGGGACTATCTCCAATCATATATGTGGCCTCTATCCACTCACCGTGGCATTGTATGGCGGCTCCGAGATATCCATCTATTATCTTGTTTCTCTCTTTGGGTCTATGTCATCTCAGTGATTTTACATTGAAATAGAAGGCTCGATAATCCCTAGGGCCTTCCTCATCCCATCTCTCTAAAAATTGTATTGATCGTAGACGATGGATATCAATGTCCAACCGAGATTTGTAATCCTCTCATTTTATTATCACATCATCTCTCCCGATGATCAAGCCATCCTACTCAACAATCAATGTATCTCAAATACCCATGAGGTCATCCCTCTCCCTCCTAGCCACATCTCTCTCACCCTCAACTACAACCTTCTCATCCATCACAATAGTTATGGTGCTAACTCATCGTCCCCATCCTCCTAACTATCACCCTAATGGCCCTCCACTTCCTCATGTATACTACTCCTCTAGTTTCGAGCTCATACTCATCCGACTCTCGAGATCATTTCTGCTCTCTCAAAACCCGAGCCCTATCAAAGATCCTTGTACATGAATCCACCATGTCAGTATAATCAGGGGGTAACCCCACATCATCAATAGTATACAATATGACCCTCATAATTATGGGACCCACCACCCCCTCTTGATCAACAATAACCTTAGGATATCTCATAATGGCCCTTGCGGTCTCTATATCCCCATCCTATCATATGTAATGCAGATCCACTAGCACGGAGTGTGTGATCAAAATGTCTCACATGATCAAATGGAAGTAACTCATTCTCTCCTAATCGATGAGCCTCTACCCATATAGGTTGTTGTAAACTAACCAACTCATCATCAAACTTGGGCCAAATAGGGAAATTTAGGTATGGCCTCCATACCGATTATCTAGTAATCTATTATCCGAGAAAACATCTCTAAAATATTAGAACTAGATATCCTTCTATGGCCTCTTAGCCATCCTTTCTCCACCTCATGAAACTGGATGCTCATCACAAATCACCCTAGGAAATTGTATGATGGAAAAGTGACATGCGAGGATGATAATCGGAATGACATTCCTCGCACGACTTCCCGAGGTCATGCGAGATAGCCGGTCGTTTGAAATGCGGGTGACTTAGATGAAGTCACGTAAGGATTATGGCCAATTTTAACAATAGAAAAGCTACAAGTGAGGATGAGAATAAGCAAGTAACTTTTCTATAGCTAAATAGGAGGATTAGTGACTAAGATCTGTAGTGTGATCTCTTGGTAATTAAATGACAAAGGGGAGATTTAGAGGCTGATGAACGGGTAACATAAATTCCTAGTGGTTTATCCTCCTAATTATGATCAAAGTGTTAATCTAGTTTTGAAGTCTCAATTAACTTAAACTAAAAATAACAATTTATACTACTGCTGTAAAAGGAAACTACTCTAAACAAAATAAATGATTAGTAAACGTTAAAATTGAACAACAATTAAACTACTTTTATGCTAAAACTAAACAAACGAGATTACCCGGTGTGGTTATTCACCTATGCAGATGTGTGAATCTAGATAAAAGACAACTAATTAACTTAATTGAAAACCTTCAATCTTACCTCAGAAGTGAGGAACAAATCATAGCTTCTCAAAAACTATCATTCCCCATAGCTTCCCTAGCAATACTGAAAGTGAGCTTTGACCTGAAATGAAATAATTTACTAATCTATTTGATATGTCAAACTAGCATTTATAGCTCAAATTGGTAAATCTAGTTGGTGATTTCATCCCCTTGTGTGATCTCATCCCTTAGTGTGATCTCCTTGTTCCTTCGTGTCCTCGTGAATCTAGAAAGTGTGTATGTGATAGTATCAACAAGAAGATGGTATTCAAACAATGGCAGCTTTGGATATAGACCGAATACAATGCTAGTAGGAGAGGAATAGCGCAAGTGAATAGAGCTTGACTATGTAATTACTAGTGAGATTTATTGTGGAATACAACACAAGTGTACTGAGAGTTTCAGAAACTATCCTTGTGAAAAAATAAAACCTGTAACTTTAATGGATTCTAGTCTGGAAATGAAGTTATTCTATGCTAAACTAATTGTATGGAGCACAACAATGGAACAAGACTAAAACAAGAAGATTATATGACCTCTAAAAGACTAACAATTGAAGCAAAACATGAAATTGATGGAATTCTAAGAAAGAAATTGAAATCTTGAATAAGATAATTGAGAAGGTGAGGGCCCATTTGCTTGAAAACAAGTTGGCTATTTATAACCAATGCATTTTTACGCAGAGGGTAACTCCCCATTTGATCTCTTTTACTATAAATAATGGAAAAACACTATTACGAGGGGACCAAAAACATTAATGCAAGCCAAATTTGTTGAAGAAAGAATGTAAATTTGAAGATTTACATTTTGACGCGATCGTCGAGAGAATTTGGAAAATGCGAACAAAACCGCCGCCCCTGTGCAAGGTGGCGGTTATGGGACCGCCACCCTATCCTAGGTGGCGGTCATGGGACCGCCACCAAGCAAGGCGGTGGTTCCGTTAATGAAGAAAAAAATGCTAGAAGAAGAGGGAAAGAGGGCAAAACAAAGCATGCGGAGGTGAGTAAGGAATGTGGGATCAACCGTATACTTGGCGAGCCTTTCTGGATTCCAAACACCTTGTAAGGAGACCTGTATCATCATTGGGGCATGTGTAACATCGTTCTGGTGGTGTAGTACCCTACAATTTCGGGTACATACATATTTCCCCCTCAAAGAAGTGTTTTAGCCATGAAGAGGCGTAAAATGGTGGATCGAGTATGGCGGTCCCGAAATGGGGAGTTAGGAGCTATACCTGACATGCCCGTGTGTTGGAAAGTCACCATCCAAGATCCCACTACTGTAAAAATGAAAAAGGGGACTCAAGTGCAAATAGATAAAATAAATTGAGAAATAAGGCTGAATTGATATGAAAAGAGGACTTACCATCTACGCGGGGTTTAGAACTTACCTCTGTTGGCACTTTGACCCTGCGAAAGACATTCAAAATCAAATTAAGAGGGCTATATATATATAAAACGAAGTCATTTCACTATTCATTTGTGTGGATTGATTTGATAATTTTTGAGCTCTGGGACCCACGGTGACGGTTTTCGATGAGAGTATAGTCAAAACATTCGTGGTGAGATAGTGATCATGCCTCGAGAGTGGAACATCGACCTGCGAAGTCTTAGGTTAGTTCTTCTCAATTTATTATTTTTAGACCTAAAATGTGGAAATGATGAAATATTTCTCTTGGGGGGATCATTTTTGAAAATGTTAGTTTTAAATGTGTCTCTAGGGGGGGTGCCCATAGGGTAGGTTTATTTTTGTTAAAATGGTGCATTTTTGTTTTTTTTAAAGCATTTTTTAGGGCTTACGACCCGTTCGACTTTGCGGGATAGGACCACCACCCTATGTAGGGTGGCGGTTATGGGACCGCCTTAGAAGGTGGTGGTTATGGAACCACCACTCTACAGGCGGTAGTCTCCATACAAAAGGACCAAAATAATACAAAACTTAGCTTATTTTTGCATGTTCAACATTTTTATGTGTTTTTAATAGTTTTCAACTGGATTTTAGTACTAACTTACTCCCTTTTTTTGTGTTTTTGGGTGTATGCAGAAGAAGGAGGAGTATATTAGATGGAGCCGGAGAGGGAGTGTGATTGGCTCTCAGTCAGTGTTAGAGGCACTCTCCCAGGTAGAGCGGGATACTCTCCAGAGGGTTGGTATTTGGAGGATTGCATAGGTCCCTCACGTTGCACCTGCCAGTCACATACTATGTGACTTATTTTCTTACTGGGATGTGGATCGGAATACCTTCTGATTGCCAGGAGTTAGGGGTGAGTGGTCCATCACCCTAGAGGATGTTTACCGTATATACTGGGGGTTCCGATCCTTGGGTGATGGTGTCTCTTAAGACAGTAGTATCGAGATCACAGGTGGTTCAGTGGGCCACCTACATGGGAGATGTAGTTGTATCGATGGGATGAAGAAGGGCATGAGGATCCACTCTATCATTGAGTCAGACATTCCCATGCTCTGCAAGGCCATCATGGGCATCCTTGCATCTAGAATAATTGGGGATAAGGGAGGGGACACCCTCTTATATTGTTAGGCCCCCATTATTGCATAGATTGAGGGCCATGGATGTGTCTATGCTTGGGGAGAATATATCCTTGGGACTACCTACCATGATTTATACAGGGTAGTATAATTACAGGGATAGTCACTAGGCCACTCGACTCTTGTCATGAGTTGGGTGTATGAGCACATTATCCCATATGGGAGAGGTGTAGAGGTAGAGGATCATGGGGCCGTCAAGGCAGCGAGGTGGACGGGGATGATAGTTCTTAGAGCACCTCACCAACCAGTGGCCTCCTTGACCACTGTAGACATGGAGGCCACTCCTTATTAGCCATGGCAGGGGTATGGGGAGAGGAGACCGTTACTTTGATTTCCTATCAAACCACCAGCCAGTTGATAGACAAGGTGGGGAAGTTGGAGATCCACCCCTTTGATAGAGTACCACAGCAATTCAGCCTCCCCTATAGTGACATGCTTCCTCCAGTGGGGCCAGTGTATAGATCTATCTGCGAGGCTTAGGGAGGTCCTAGAGGCTAGGGTTGGACTATTGTTACTCTTGGTGTTCCTATTGTGGCTAGGAGGGTGGTACATGCACGAGGGAGAGCCGGTGCTCCTCAAGCACCCTTACTTCGGATTATCACCGGTCCCACCCATAGCAGTGATGAGCCCATTGATGTGGACTCGAGTTTGAGGAGTTCACTAGGGGAGAGACAGAGGAGGAGATAGAGGAGATGGAGATTAGTGAGATGGGTGGGGGGATGAGAGTGATCTTGAGTGGCATGATACTCAAGAGATCCTACGGGTTGAGAGGGCGGAGTGGAGCATAGAGAGGGTGAATATGGTTTCAAGAGGAGTTTCTCTCTCAAAACTTAGGTGGATATGGAGAGTCTGTGTAGGCCATCACCCCATATGTGGGAGAGGGGCACCAGTCAGTGGTGACATTAGTGGCAAGTGTGGATCCTAGAGATCCTTCTTAGAGGCCTAGAGATCCAAGTGAGTTATCTCTCTTCTCTATTTGTTTTAGTTAGAATTGTCTTAGTTTGTTATTCCCTTTTGTTTTGTTTACTCTTGGTTTTATCTTTTGATCATTTTCTAACTAGTTTCTCTTTTGTTTGCAGCAACTGCTGATGAGTGGCAAGACTTGATTCACCGAGTATGCACTGATACCTTGCTTCTCCTGTTAGAGAAAACGTGTTGCACCGAGCTTTCTATGGATGTGGGGAGCCTTTAGCATGATTGGTAGGCATACTAATGTTTTTGCCTCTATCTAGCATGTGGCAAAGATCATGACTTCTCTCCACGCTGAGGTGGTTGGATATAGGACGGATGAGCACTTGATGAGGAGTCACTCTCATAGCGAGATGACAGCTACGGGTCTTGACTATGAGCCCTTAATGCATTCGGAGCACCGGCGTAGCTGGAGTCCTAGGCATGGTCGTGCACCCTCTGAGGGATCTCATAGGGATTGAGAGACTATTTTTGTAGCATTTTTTCAGATATCTATATGAGTGTTTTTGTACTTTTGGGCTCATTGAGCATTTTGACCATGCCTAGTGCATGATGGCATTGTATATGAAACTTGATTTATATATATATATATGTATCTCTTTTTGGATCTAGACTCTTGGTGCCTAGAATTTTGTGACTCATTTCCACATGTGTACTTAGATGTTTTTAGAATATTTATTTTTCATGTTTTCAGAATGTATGCGATGGATAACAAATGATAGTAAACAGAATGTTTTACTTTGTATGTTTGTTGTAATGCTGATATGAGATGATACTAACATATGGTAGTGCTAAAATTTTGAACTCTTTGGGCAACATTTGTAATTTCTTCTTATGTTGGCAAAACGTGATGAATGCATAGTGATAAAGAGATGAACTTGCCCCAATCCCAATTCCATGCAACTAGTAAGATGCGAGGGCTCAACACCAAGAGTTAGGAAGGGCACAAGTTGTATGAGTTTGACTGAATGGAATGATGAGAGATAGACAAACTAGTAATAGAAACCAAGTTTAGACCTACACACCTACCCTACTCAGAACTACCACCAAGCTTAGAAGGCCACTTACTTTCCAGTTTATCTAGACTTAGATTTATAAATGGCAACTTGGTTGACAAAATCTAGTTTTGAGGATTTGATCTCTTTGGAATTTGGATATTTGTTTTCTTTTAATAGGATTTGATTTGTGCTTCTAGCATACCAAGATTTGTTAACTTGTTTGAATGGACCCCCCACATCCTGCCTCACGCCACTAGTAAGAAGCATGGGTTTGTCACCAAAGGCAAGATATAGGTGAGTAAGGGCACTTCTTTCCTTTCCCAACCTCACACCACTAGTAAGAGATGTGGGCTTATCACCGAAGGTTGATGGGGCAAAGAAGTGTGTAAAATAAAATATTATGTTTACTTGGTGCTTTTGATTTCATTTGATTTTGACTTTATGATCTATGACTTTGGGATATCCTTTTTTTAAATAGATTTAAGAGGGATAGATGTGACACCAAGAAGCTTCTAGAACAAACCGTAGGTAAGGAAAACTTATCCTAGTAGAGAGAAAGAGAAAAGCCAAGTATGCGGGCCTTGGTATGGTTTTCTTCAATGCTTGTCATCAAACTTAAGAAGATTTGAAAATATTTGATGATGTTTGAAAAAACGTGTTGGATGCTTTTGCTAATGCTTTGAAATTTGTAAGCATTGCTTAAGAGTAAGCTCCTAGACTACCATTTTTATGAAATGAGTGGACAGAATGAAAGCAACTAAATGACTAATGCAATGTAGGTAGCTATAATGTATGAGTAATGATTTTGATGTTTTATGCGTGAAACCACTTAAGATGCAAGGAATTGACAGATTTCACTAAATTCCTCACCTTCTAGTGTGCACAAAATATACACATCGTTTCGTAGTCCTTCACGACTTGGTATGGGCCCAACCACTTGGGCCGGAACTTTCCTCCTTCACTGGTTTTCTTATCGATCTAGTTGTTTAGTCTTAGAACTAGATCTCCCTCATATATTTCTCACTCATATACCTTTTTGTTATACTACCGACACATCCGGTCAGCATAGGCTCTGTGCCATTGTTCGTCGTTTAACCTGGCCTCGTCAAGGCTTTCTAGTTGAGAGAGGCGTGCCTCCCTGTAAGCTTCTTCATCTAAAATCCCTTGTAATGAGATACAGAGACTGGGTATTTCAACCTCAAGTGGGAGAACTACTTCTATTCCGAATACCAGCGAGAAAGGAGTTGCTCTGTTGGTGTTCTTATTGAGGTTCGATGGGCCCACAAGGTCGGATATAGTTTTAAATGCCAATCTCGCTTGTTCTCCTTGACTGTTTTGAGGAGAATAGATTTTAACATTTTGTTTGTCACTTTGGCCTACCCATTGGCTTGAGGATAGTAAAGAGAGGTCATGTGATGGTTTATCTTGAATTTGCTACATAACTCACGGACTTCGTCATTTTTAAAGGACGTGCCATTATCTGAGATAATGACTTGTGGGACACCATACCTAATGATTTGATTCAGAATGAATTTGGCAATTACCGAACCTGGTACGGTGGTGAGAGGCATGGCCTCCACCCATTTGGTAAAATATTATGTGGCTGTAATTATAAAATTATGGCCATTGGTTGATGAGGGAGATAACTTCCTATCAAGTCCAGACCCCACGTGGAGAAGGGCCATGGGGTCACTATTGGTTGCAAGGATTGTGCTGGCATGTGAATCTCGTGAGAGAATTCTTGGCATTTGTGGCACTTACGTACAAATTCCACTGCATCATGCTCGAGAGTGGGCCAAAAATAGCCCATCCGATGTATTTTGCGAGCGGTGGCGTGACCACCGAAGTGGCCTCCACATATCCCACTATGGGATTCATGAAGAATTTTCTTGGATTATTCTATGTCGATGCGCATCTTAGAAGCATGCCATCGAAGGCTTTGATAGATTACTGATCTAAAACAACATATTTAGTGGTAATAATGCATAACCACCTTATTTGTTGTGATGTGGCACATTTCGGGTATGTATGGTCCATAATAAAATTGATGATATCGTATACCGAGGACATGTAGAAATAGGGGCCTAGTTTCAATGTGAACTATACACACTCATCAAGAAAGTCTAGATTTTGACTCACCTCCATCTAGTGGATTGTCAGCTAACCAGTTTGCAATGATTTTTCCTTTAATGGATTTTTGGTTCACGAATGTTAACTCAAATTCTCCCATTAAGGTTATGAAACGTCCAGCCTTTTTAGATAAAGATCCTTGTGTGAGAAATGTTCGTAAATGGTCTGTCTTTACAATGACCCTCATTTCTTGGTTTAACATGTAATGTCTTAAACATTTTGTTGTAAAAATTATGGCAAGACATTCCCTCTCTGCCTATGTGTAGCGTGTTTCATAATCGAGCAATGTTCGGCTAATGAAATAGACCACATGTTCTCATTTATCATTGTCTTCTTGAGCCAGCATGTAGGCTAGCGAGACATGAGTGGCTCGTGAGTATAAGATCAAAGGGTGGTGTGGTTTAGGAGGCATTAGTGTGGGTGGAGACAACAAGAATCGTTTAACTACTTCAAAATCTTTGTTGCATTCTTCAGTCCAATCAATGTTATAATCTTTCTTTAGCATATTGTTGATTGGATAAATGGCGAAACTTAAATATCGGGATGAACCTTCGAATTGCATCAAGTTTCCCAAGAAATGACCTGATTCAAACTCGTCGATGGTGGAATCATTTCAAGAACAGCTCGTATTTTGGCAAGATCAACATCAATCCCTTGTGAAGATATAATGTAGCCTATAAGTTTTCCTCTTGTCACACCAAACACGCACTTCTCTGGGTTTAATGTGACGCCATATGCAATTAATCATGAGAGGATGATATGGAGCACTTCCGGATGATCATAACATTTCTTGGCCTTGGCAAACAAGTCATCCACATATGATTCCACAATTTTATGGATAAGATCATGGAATATGTAAGTTATTGCCCACTGATACGTAGCGCCAGGCATTCTTAAGACCAAATGGCATGACAACGTAGCAATATGTTCCCTCAGGGAGTTATGAATGTAGTTTTGGCTTGATCCTGTTCAGATATTTTAATCTGATTATACCCTGAGAACCCATCCATGAGGGACAACAGTTCAAATCCAGCTGTTGCATCAATGATGACGTCAATGGATGGTAATGGGAAGTCATCCTTGGGACAAGCTTTGTTAATATCCCAAAAATCTATGCAAATGCGTATCTTCCCATTCTTTTTTAGGATGGGAATGATATTAGATACCCATTGTGAATAGCCAACGGGCTTGATGAATCCCACTTGGAGAAGTTTTATTACTTCTTCTTTTACCATGAGAGCCACTTTTGGCTTCATTGGTCTTGAATTCTATTTAATTGGCTTCACATCTAGTTTAGTGACAAGATTATGTACCATGACTTGTGGTGCAATGCCTGTCATTTCTTTATAATTAAATGCAAAATCTTTTGATGTTCTTTAAGGATTTGGGTGTGTATTTCTATCTCCTCTAGAGTTAACGAGGATCCCAACTTCAAAATATTTGGTTCTTCCTCTGTTCCAATGTTTATGTCAATGGTTTCTTCTATTAAAGAAGTGTTACCTTCTTCAAATTCAGGTGGGGCTGGAGGTAGCTCCAAAATTTCTCCATTTTCTATCTCGTAGATATCAAGATCCTTCTATGGAGGAGACTCTACCATGGGATTTCCAAAATAGGAAGAGGAATGTGGTATCAGGGAAAGATCAACTATACGGTGAGTAAGATGTAGCTCTGCATAGGCATTTAGATATTCAAGAGTGACTCTATCATCGTCAAAGTGATCTACGATAGAAAAATCATCCTCAGCTTCTCCATGAGTTAGGAGTGAGTTTGTTGGTATTTTACATACTAATGGTTTGGTACGAAGTGACACTGTGAAATGTGTATCTTCCAACTCGCTATTTGGAGTGAAACAAGAAGCTGAGGTTGTTATTGAGTCTACGAGAAGGTTCTACTCTCATGGGATTGCTTCAATTGATATGAAGTTAAACCCCTTGCTTAGATCTAATACTGCTGTTTTATAGAGTTGTAAGTGCTCAGCTCTAGTTTCATATACCTCAGAGACTTGGTTTGCAACCAATTGCGAGTCTCCTAGCACTCTAATGTTGTTGACACCCATTCTTTTAGCTAGAATGAGGCCAAGGAGGAGAGCTTCATACTCAGCCCCATTGTTTGTACATTCAAAGTTTAATTTAAAGGAAAAAGGTAGGATCTTTCCCTCAGGTGAAGTAAATATCACTCTGCCTAGCTCCAAAGTGACATCTAGCTCCATCAAAGTGGAGAGTCCAATACTTGTTTGGAAAAATGGATGTTGGGATATTTGTTGTATCTATTTCTTTTGCTTGATTACCTCTACCATAAAAACTTTGTCTGATGGAAGAGAAGCAATTCCTATGGTGTGTCCCATACCCATGGAATCAAATGGTAGGAGAATAGGTAAATCTTTCTCTAGCAACTTGACAATTTTTGCAGTAGTCCCTAGCGACACCGTTTTTATAACATTGGTCTCACTTTTGAGTACTAGAACGTCCTCGGCTGGATTTTTAATTTCCAACTTTGTGGTGGGTATTAACTTTTATTTTGGTTGTGAATTAGTTGGTTTGACAAGCTGATTTGTTGGGAGTTCAAACTCAAAGTGAACACCTGGTCATTTCTTCAAATCAGCTAGGTGTATATTGAAGTGTTTTGGGTCACCTTGTGCCACGAATATTTTCCCTAAGTGTAGAAATCATATTTCTTGGAATAACATGGAAGGGATTTCCTTCATGCGGTGTATCCATGGTCATCAAGGATCATATTATAATTGGTTTCTTGATCTATAATATAAAACTTGGTGAGGACCATCTTGGGCCCTAAAGTGACTGGTAAAACTATGGTTCCAATCGAAGTGGCTTTGAGGCTATCATAACCTCTTAGCGTATTTCGCATCATGGAACAGTTTGTCTCTCCATATCCTAACTTTTTAAGAAAAGTGAAGGGGACTATATTAATTGATGCCCCATCATCAACCATTACACGTTTAACATAATTATTGAAGACCCAAACTTGTAAATGTAAAGTTGGGTCACCTCTTCGTCAATCTTAGCGTTTATCGACATTTTTCTTATATTGAATATAAACTCGGTATCCCTATCTAGCTGCCTGGAGGATAAACATCAAAATCCACATGGTTTACTTGTGTTTCCAAAGGAGGAGTGATGTTGATTAAATGGCCAAGGCCTAATGCTTCTAAGAGGGCAGCTCTGTGGGCGGGAGAGTTTTTTAACAAATCCAAAAAGGAGATGTGAGAGAAGGTTTTAGTTAAGTCATTAATTAAATCATAGGCGCCTATGGGTTTTACCAACGTTTGTTGAATATTGTCTAGTTCCAATGAATAACTTGGAGTAGGTTGGGATGAATAATCCTGTGTTCTTGTTATGGTTTCTACGGGTAGTTCGGTGTCTAACTCCACCAAACCAACTATCTTAGTTTGAGGTCGAGTTCCTAATTGGGGTGCGACTAGTGGATTTAATGAAGTTGAAGCTTCATGATCATTGTTTCCTGTCATGACACCCTTGTTTGTTCCATTAGGATCTAACCTCTTATTGTTAGAATGGTTTGGGAGTGGATCATTAAAGATTTTGAGGGGTGCATTTTGAGGGAAGCGCGCCCGCATAAGTGTTTGGCATGGGTACTACAGAATTTGCTAAAAAAAATATCTATAAAGAGTTGTTTTTGATCTTCTAGCAAGCACTGGATGAATTTATTGTATTCACGACAAGTCCTAGTATCATGCCCTTGAATTTTGTGAAAGCCACAATACAAATTGGGATTATAATTTTGAGGTTGTTGATTTATAATCTGTTGTGGCCCAAAATTTTGATAAGGTTGCTGGTTGTTAGAGTTAAAATTTTGAGGTTGTTGCCTTTGGTTTTGACTCTGATATCCAGTTGGGTTTCAATTTGGACTTTGTGTTTGGTTTTGTCGTTGTTGTCGTTGTTGTTGTTGCCGTGGTGGACGATTAAAATCCACCACGTTGATTGTTGGAGTAAAATTGTTATTTCATTGATTATTAATAGGTGGTGAAATGTTTACAATGTTTGCCCTTTTAACTTGGTCAATTACTCCATCTGTTGTAACCCGCATGATTCTTGTTAAGGATCTTAGGTCCTTGATTAGCATTCCTAGAATTAGGATAGGCCGTGGTGTTTTGATTGGGAGTGGTTAATTTCCTGTTTGTCCCATATGTCTTACGACCACTATCTATCATTGCTTGAGTCGATTCGGAGGGCACTCTCGAGTACCTCATTGTAATTTCTTAGTGGGAACTTCTGGACTTCTTCCTTTATCTCTCTATTAAGTGAATTAACGAATAAATCACATAGTTCCATTTGATCCATGTTTGGAGCACTTGGCATTGATGAGTAGAGAACCATATACCATCTTTGAATAAAATGAGCAAGACTCATTATGTTCTTGTTTGATATCAAGAACTCCCGATTCCCTATTCTTAACAATTTGTTCATGTCAAAATATTTGATGAACTCTAACACGAGTTGTTTAAGCGAGTGTATCGAGGCCGGGTATTTTGTAATACCAATCAAGGGCAATACCTTCTAAGGTCTTAGGGAATATTTTAGTGACAACCTTGTCTCAAGGGAGTAACTCTCGTATGGCTATGGCATAGGCCTTAATGTGTGCGTTCGGGTCTCCTTCCCCTTTGTATTTAGGCAAATCGGGAAGAGGTCTTGGAAGCATAATGCTTCGTATGGTGAAGTCTAGGGGTTCTTTCAAATATTTTGAGTAAGTCCCTACTGCGTAGGCCTCGACCATTGATGGTGCTTGCTGAGGGGGTGGAGGTGGTGGTGGAAAGGGTTGTTGATATGACGTAGCATATGCATTTGTAGGGACATAAGGGAATCCCTATGGTTGAACAAACATCCCGGGAGAAGAGAACATGTCTCCTTGTGGTGACTTTGAATAAATGTTTAAGTAAGGAGGAGCATTGTTACGAGAAGTATGGGTTGTTTGGTGCCAAACCAGGGGTGTCGTGTTTTATTTGGAATGACATTTAAAAATGTGGTCCTAGTTGGTGTTTCTTATATGGGTAACTATAGGGATTTTGAGGAGGCATGCCTAATGTGCCTTCTGTAAGGAGGTCAACATGAATGGAATGATGCGAGAGGGTTGGGGATTCCTACTTGCCCAAAATATGAATTTTGTTTTGCTTTAGCAAGTTCCACCCTCTAACCTTCTCAGCTAAGGCTGAAATGACCTCCATTGGCAAAGACACGGTACTTTGTCTTAGGGGTGTTTGTTGTACACTTAAGGTTGTAAAGGGGTGTGATACCTGCTATGAATTGATCGTTACCTGCCAAAGGGCTTCACCGAGGGTATTTCCCATAGGTGGAGGAATGGGGTGTTCTCTGGAATAGGGTATCATCTTTGTATTTGTAAATCCCTATAGGTGGATACATATTTTGGAAGCATTGTCCACTTTTAGTGAAGTGTGCTAAGTACTCCTCATCCAAAAAGGGGAGTGTCGATTATGTCTGAATGATACGTGGTCCGAACAAGACCCGAGGAGATGTAATGGATTCTCTAGTAAATGTCATAATGTTAGAGCACGATGACTCTGGCTATTGTGTTTTGTGCGAGTTAATTGAACTCCTTGATTCGAGAATGAAGAACTAGAACTAGTCCTATGAGGGGGAGTTTGAGATGACAAGTAATTACTTGAATAGTTATCAGCCCATGCAGAAAGCGAGGGTGATGGTTGTCTATTTGTTTGACTATAGTTTGCTTCAAGACTTGAGAGAGGTCTACCATATGCATCATATCCCAAAATATTAGGGGGTATATGAATACCCGTAAAATAATGGGAAAGAGTGAAGGTGGATGAAAGAAATGAAAAATAAAAGAGGAAGAATTGTTTGTTCACGTTGGGTTCACCAATTTTGTACGATGGAAAAGTGACATGCGAGGATGATAATCGGCAAGTGACCTTCCCCATACCCGACCTCCCAAGGTCGTGTTAAGACAACCGGTGGTTTGAAATGCGAGTGACTTAGATGAAGTCACAACCGAGATTATGGCCAATTTTTAATGATAGAAAAGCTATAGGCGAGGATGAGAATCGGCAAGTAACTTTCCTATAGCTAATTGTAGGAGGATCAGTGACTAAGATCTGGTAGTGTGATCTCCTGGTAATTAAATGACAAAGGGGAGATTTAGAGGCTATGAACGGGTAGCATAAATTCCTAGTGGTTTATCCTCCTAATTAGGATCTAAGTGTTAATCTAGTTTTGAAGTCTCGAATTAACTTAAACTGAAAATAATAATTTATACTACTGTTGAAAAGGAAACTACTCTAAACAAAATATATGATTGAAACGTTATAATTACGAACAACAATTAAACTACTTTTATACTAAAACTAAACAAGAGAGATTACCGGTGTGGTTATTCACTTGTGCGAGATGTGTGAATCTAGATAAAATAAAACTAATTAACTTAATTGAAAACCTTCAATCTTACCTTAGAAGTGAGGAACAAATCATAGCTTCTCAGAAACTATCATTCCCCACAACTTCCCTAGCAATATTGAAAGTGAGCTTTGACTGAAATGAAATAATTTACTACTCTATTTGATATGTTGTAACTAGAACTTTGATAGCTCAAACTGGCATTTGAGAATAGTGGTAAAGCCGGTTGTGTGTGATATCGTCCCTCAGTGTGATCTCCTCATTCCTTCGTGTCCTCGTGAATCCAAAAGTGTGTATATGATAGTATCAACAAAAGATAGCATTCAAACAATGGCAGCTTTGGATATAGACAGAATACTGATGTGAGTAGGAGAGGGATAGCGCAAGTGAACAGAGCTTGACTATGTAATTCCTAGTGGGATTTATTGCGGGAATACAACACAAGTATACCGAGAGTTTCAGAAACTATCTTTGTGACAAAACAAAACATGTAACTTTAATGGATTCTAGTCTAGAAATGAAGCTATTCTATGCTAAACTAATTGTATGGAGTAGTAATGGAACAAGACTGAAATAAGAAGATTATATGACCTCTAAAAGACTATGATGGAAGCAAAACATGAAATTGATAGAATTCTAAGCAAGAAATTGAAAGACTGAATAAGAGAATTGAGAAGGTGAGGGGCCATTTGCTTGAAAACAAGTTGGCTATTTATAACCAATGCATTTACCAGAGGGTAACTCCCATTTGATCTCTTTTACTATAAACAATGGAAAAACACTATTACCAGGGGACCAAAAACATTAATGCAAGCCAAAGTTGTTGAAGAAAGCATGTAAATTTAAAGATTTACGTTTGGCCATGATAAATCGGAGGAATTTGGAAAACGCGAACAAAACCACCGCTTGCTGCGGCGCAATCTGAGGCGCCACTGCTGGGAAGCGGTCAAAGCGTGTAAATTTAAAGATTTACGTTTGGCGCAATCGTAGGAGGAATTTGGAAAACACGAACAAAACCATTGCCTTGTGCAAGGCGGCGATTCTGGGATCTTGCCCCATCACAGAAGCGGCGGTCACGGACCGTTGCCAGCAAGGCGGCGGTTCCGTCCTTTGAAGACAAAAATGCAAGAAGAAAGGGGAAAAGGGGCAAAACAAAGCATGTGGAGGTTGAGCGGGGCATGTGGGATACAAGCGTATACTTGGCGAGCCTTTATGGATTCCGAACACCTTGCGAGGAGACCTGTATCATCATTGGGGCATGTGTAACATCGTTCTAGCTGATACAAGTACCCTACGATTTCGGTGCGTACATATTGCCCCCTCGGAGAAGCGTTTTAGCCTTGAAGAGGTGTAAAGCGGTGGATCCAGTATGGCGATTCGAAATGGGGAGTTAGGAGCTATACGATATGCCCGTGTCTTTGGAAAGTCGCCATCCAAGATCCCGCTACCGAAAATGAAAAAGGGGACTCAAGTGCACATAGATAAAATAAATTGAGAAATAAGGCTGAATTGATATGAAAGAGGACCTACCATCTATGCGGGGTTTAGAACTTACCTCTGTCGACACTCAGACCCTGCGAAAGACATTTAAAATCAAATTAAGAGGGCTATATATATAAAAGCGAAGTCATTTTACTATTCATTTGTGTGGATTGATTTGATAGTTTTGAGCTCGGGACCCACGGTGACGGTTTTCGGAGAGTATAGCCACTCCACCCATAAAAAGCGAGTGAGAAAAATGAATTTAATAATAACACTAATATTTTAAATGAATCCCTTTTGACATATGATGACAAATGTTATTAAAGCAATAAATACTTATAAACAGGAAAGTAAACATAGAAGAAAACTAAAATAACTTAGTCATCACTAAATACATATTAAAAAAGGTGTATCCTTTTCTTACTAAGAGAGCAAGTGCTAGAACTTATCCATTCATGGTATTTAGACAGGCTTATTTCCCCATATATATATATATATATATATATATATATATATAATAATCGCGGGCATGAGGCTGGTATATCTATTGGTAATGGGGCCCCGTTTCTCAAGTGTCTATTATTTTTTGGGCAAAGTAAAGCATAGGAAAAGGAATCCAAAATAATCTGCAAAGATGAAAGATACAATTGAATAAAACATTGTATCCGGCCAGACAATGGAAAGTTTAAGAAAATGGTGTTTGCTTCTATTCATGACATTGTGAGAAATATCACAAATTTGGAGTTAGGATAAAGACTCAAAGCTGTGGGTGGTCCTACTTTGCACTCAAAAACAACACACACTTCCATATGATGGTGAAGAATCTGCAGCTTTCACTGTCACCGCCCACGCTGCCCAAGTTTATAGGCCATCATACTTTCATAAAATAATACAATTCCAAGAGACTGTGACTGTAAAGCTCACAAAGCTACCATGCTTTTTGTCTTGGCTTACAATAGTAAGTACAGTAAACCTGGAGTTAGATTATATATCCTTTGGACCACACTAAGCATAGAAAAGACACGCAGAATCAACAGACACCACAATTTTTGTGACACAGATTGGATGTCATATCTCTCCCAAATGATGGACTGTGAGATGGGTATTGAGAAGCATTTTGGATTCCAATAGTGCATGTATGTATTCACTCTGATTGTCCCCACCCAGACCAATATAGCCACTTTGATCAACTCTTTTCTCAACAGCTTCTCTGATATTTTTGTCTATAACATTTGTCATAGTACATTCTTTCTGTCTTAATGTACTTATATTGCTTGAAACTCTTAAGCCAGGAATTTCAAATATAAACACACATTTAGAGAAGTCCATGACCAACAGTATTTGCATCTGAATGTGACAATTGTCCATTGGTCTCTAAGTTATACACTTCATTGTCAAGCATATGGGTCGACCCTACAGAATGAATTATTTTCTGCACCACCTTCTACATCTTTTAGAAAGGTCGCTACTAGTAGCATTAACGGACAACAATAATATCCCCATTTCATGCTTAAAAGTATGTCAACTTTGGAAAAGATTGGTTGCTTTTGAAATTTTTCTTCCTAGAATCATGCGCCTCCTTGATGCCTCGTCTCTCTTTCGGATGTGATCACTGAACCAGATTTGAAAATGAATTTGGTTCCATGAATTAATTTCGGAGAAAAATTAAATCAAGCAAATCAAGTAAATATTTTTTTCCTCCTAAATTGAAGATTCTATCTCATATATTAATTTAACATAAATATTCCACAAGGTTTTATCTCTAAAAGGAATGAGTAGCATGAATCATATTTACTTCATACCGTGTATGACGGACCCAAGCCATTCCAAAAACCACAATAATATTATTAAAGTTTTACAACTGGCAAAGTGTTGAAAAGAAATTATGTTTATGTAGAAGTAATTTCAAGATCCATACTGAATGAATATTTGGTTTGGGGTGGTAAGCATTTTTTAAAAAGTTGATTGAATAATTTTTTTTTTGTAATACGAAGTAAGATAATGAGAGGGGAAAGTCAAGTAGGAAGGCATTCATATCCCACAATCATTCAGCCATTATGTTAGTAGAAGACTAAAGTGCCACATCCATTACGATAACATCTCTATTAATATGAGAATATTGGTAATTATTTTTTTAATGGTGAAGTCATATGTACTACATAAAGTCACATCCTTAAGACGAAAAAAAAAAGTGTTGCACAAATCTTTAAACAATATAAAAGGTAAATGGTATCAAGTACAAGATTCTATCCTCTTTATTTATCTTCTTTTTCTTAAGTTCTTGATTTTACCAAAAATGTGCCATTAAAATGACTCACAATAACCAAGGGAATTTGCCATCATGTTGAAGCCAATTTCAGTCATGGCCTACTAAAGATAATTCTTGCAAAAAGGCTAAGAAATTTCAATCCAACTACAAGAATAATAGTGAAATATTCTCCATAGTTTACATGCTCTCCTCAAAATTGGGTGAACCATGTTGTAAGGAATCTATGAAAACCTAGTTTTCTACACTTACACATTACTCTAGTAGTATGCTACATGTACAAATTCTAGAACATAGCCATTATGTCCCCTATTTTTCTATTTTTCAGGTGCATATCCATTTTGATCCCTATTTTCATCGGACATACTAAAGGTGTTATCAAAACTAACATTTTACTTCTAGAGTTTAAATCCATATTATAAGATCCACTTTTTAATTTTTACCTATGAAACATTGAATGCACTATAGCTACACTCTAAAATCCATCTTTGGAAGAATAATATGACTTGAATTTGAGAGAAGGTTATATAATGATGATAAATTAAATCATATGTGTAATCCTTTCAAAATATCAAAAATAGGGTTTTTACTTGTTCGGTTTACCAAGTAATCATTGGATTTCTAATAATCTCTCAACTCATACTACACTTGTCCATCTTAGTTTTACTATAATAATCTCACATAAAATTCTACAATCGAAGGGAGGATCAACACACTACAAATTCAACCCAAGGTCACTAACCTTAACCCCTGCACTATTTATTTTGTACTTTGGCTAGTGATTATTTTATGCCTCATGTATAATACATGATATATTAGGATATGCATTTTACTTTCTTACCATAAAAATTATGGGTTGTTATGCAAAACCCTTTCCATCTAATCTTGCTTTGTACTTTTAACATTGCCTTATGCATTAAACATACTTTTATAGAGTCATTTTACACCAATTGCATCTTTGCCTTATGTAAGATTCACTACATACCATGTTTCATTTATTTCAATTAAATCAATTTCATCATCTATTGCATTTATCCAATTTTCATCCTTTACTACTTCTTCATAATATAGTGCATCATAAGAAAATAATACAAAATGAGAATATAAATCAACATTTTCTTCACCATGAATATGATCATTAATATCCTTGAGACTTCTTGTTTTCATCGGGATATCTACGAGATAAGATTTCATTGTGGTTAGAGTATGATTTGAATCATCACTTTTGCATGAATTGCCTACATGTCTGACACTTCTTGGTGCAAAACAATAAAATTTTCAAGGTAATCATCCATGAGTTTTGCTAAGTGTCGGTGCACACAAGGATAGAAGAGCCAAATATAAAGAAAGGGGGCACAATAAAGTGAATGGGTAATTGCATGGAGTGTGCAAAAGATTGTGTACAAACAATAAGAGTGCAAAGTACACATAGAGTGAACACTAGGAAGAATGTGAAAAAAGTGTGTGAAGTATGAAGAGGCACAAATAAAATCTAATCATGTAAGAGTTATAGAAAAAGAAGGGAAGAAACAACACATGGATGAATGGTGCACAATAGTGTGTATGGGTGTTTTGGCGTGGAGTAGATGAATAAAATCATGTAAGGAGTGAAAAATTAGTGTGTAAGAAAGAATCTTTGTGGAAGATAGGAAGACATGTGAGAAAAAGGATTACATAATGGTGTAGATTGCAAAGAAGGTGCATGAATGTTTTGAGAAGGAACATAAGTGATATGGAACAAGGATAGAGATAGAGGAGTAGTTAAAGATCATGATTGTGTAAATGGATAAGAAGAAAGGTGTGTGGACACAAAATCACACACTTTAGGCATTATTTAGTCTCTGGCCGCATACTACTATTTATATTGTTTTTGAGTGAAGAAAATACTAATTAATCCATGTCCTTTGGCCATTTTACTTTGCTTGTTTTCACTACTTCCGACCTCCTAAATCTACTTGCCCAATCAGTTTTCCCATTTTCCATCATTTTATCTCGAGTGGGGTGCTCGGCCATTGTAATGGGGTGCCCTAAGACTTTTACACTTTTTGGGCACTTTCTAGCCATTTGAGCTTCCCATATTTTTAGCGGTCGACATTTTCGGAGTTTAATTATGAAATTAGAACAAGAGAAACATTTAAATGTAAAGTTATGAGACCATAATGAGGGACCGAGCACTAAGAATTACTATCATCACCTAAGGTTGCATCCATCAAAGGCTCCATTTGCATCCATCTAGCTCCATCATAAGGCACAAGACTAGTTCATCTATATCACATTGCATAGGAGGGAAGTTTATTTTATTCCATCCACCATTTTATTACATTTCTACACGCTTATTTCTCACTACTTTCACAAAGTGTGACTAGCATAAGAGCATCTAGGTCATGATTGCACACACACACACACACACACACACACACACACACACACACACATAACTACATCGAGTCTGAGATGTAGTGCAATGCTCGATTCTACTAAGTCCGTCATTGTGGTTTTTGAGGACAGATCGACCCCTTCATATAAATATTTCCTTTTAGGGATTTGATGTTTGGTTTGGGGTTTTCAGATTTCCCTTCATCATTGATATTTAGTGACGCGTCCATTACAATCAGCAACACCAACATGAGAAGAAGCTGAAGGAAAGCATTCATTTAGTAACACCTCATAGGAGAGTTCTAAGCTTTTTCAGATCACGACACCGGATCTCGGACCAAAGTGCCCCAGATCAGCAAGCTGCTCCGGATCTATGTTTTATGGAGCTTATATGTATTTTTTCATGTATTACATTTATCCTATCTTCACTGCGACATAGCTCCAAATAGTCATAAAATCAGATATGTTCTATCTAACCCTTCTTGTACTTTAGGGTTTCATATTTTCATAGCTTAGATTTCTTGGGTCATTTTCTTTATGCATTTATCTATTATTTTGTTGTTCTTAATATTAGATTAACTTAGAATAATTCCACATTTTAGTTAATCATTTTTGGTGAACCCGAATGCTTTCATGCTTAGGATCCTCATTTTCCTCTATCATGGCTCCTACAGTTCCTCAAGTTTCTTTGTTGACTTACTTAAGATGCATCCCAATTGTCGGAGTTCTTTAAAAATCCCTAGACACCATATATCGTCCTAAAAACACACCGCCACATGAAATAAGTCCTATATTTGATTGTTTATATGATGACCCTAGTCCTAGTGCTCCTCCATCTAATCAACCCCTATTGGAATCAATTCAAGCTTTACACTCTTTATTTCAAGAAAAGTTTACGACTATGGAATCCATGATCACATCTCTCAAATCTGAAATCCAACAGACTTAAGGATGCTTCTCAATTGCATGTTTGTTCTCCTTCTACATCTCATTCTCATGTTATGTCTACTACATGTGCTCATATCAGTGAGCCTCCTATCATTATAGTCACAAAATCATGCACTTTAGACATTTATTTATCCGGTGTCTCATACTATTTAGAAGGTTCTTGAGTGAAGAAAGTACTAATTAACCCCCATCTTTTGGCCATCTTGTTTTATTTTATTTCTTCATTACTAACCCTTTTCATCCACATGCCTAGTCTATTTCGGTCATTTCTCGTCATTTTAGTCTTGGTCTGGGGTGCCCATGGATGCCCTGGTCCCACAAAGGGCGCCTCGACCTTTTTGCACTTTCCCACCACTTTTTGGGATCTTTTTAGCCATTTGGCATCTTTATCTTTCTTTTGGTTGTCCTTTTCGGGGTTAATTATGAAATTAGATCAAGATAACCCTATAAATATAAAGTTATGAGACCATAATGAGGGACCTAGCATCACTTACTACTATCACTCCATCTAGAGTTACATCCATCTATTGCATTGAAGATCACTTGCATCCACATAGCTCCATCATTAAGGCACAAGGATAGGAAATCTTCATCACACTTCACAAGGGGAGGGGTTCTATTCTATTCCATGCACACATTCTACTACATCTTCTACACATAGTTATTGCTCAAGTACTTCAAAAGTGTGACTCACATAAGAGAAACCTAGAGAATGTTCACACACACTTACAAATAGAAATACATCGGGTCTAAGATGTAGTGCATCACTCGTAATAAAGTCCAAATTTGTGGTAGATGAGGTCATTCGACCCCCTTCATATCCATTATTCCTTTTTAGGGTTTTAATTTTTATTTTGGGGTCTTCCAAGTCTTTCTTCCATCTTGAGTTATTAATGACACTCAACAAAAGATAGTGAAGTTGATGCGATGGACAATGAGTATTTTGAGATCATCTTTCTACCCTATATAGATTAGTTTAAGAGATTTTTCATAGACCAGGTGCCTAGATTATAAACCAGATTGCCCACAGTTCCCAGTCCTCTCTAAGTGCTCCACTCCAACTAAATCCTCGAGCTCCATCCTTTTGAAACTTCGCATAGTCATTCCTCCTTCCATATTTTCCAGCTCTCCTCTGCTGACATAGTCTCATGAGAATTTGTTATTAGTTGAGTTCTTTCCTCCTTTCTTGCTCATTAGGGTTTCTATATTTTCATTAGTTCTATTACTTATCTCATTAACATATTTTCTTAGTGCATTTATTTACTACTTCTATATGTCCTTCTAGATTAGATTAACTATCCCTTACTATACTAGTTAGTTTTATTTAATCATTTTGGTGAACCCAACCTTCACACACCATCCCTCTTTGTATTTTTTATTTAGATGCCTCTCACTCGTAGTGGTCGTTTTGGGAATTTTTGATATTATGAGCTTCCCTCATTCACTCGTATGGCTTCCAAACCAATGGCCAATATATCTACTTTCATTTCTCCTACTAGAAATCCCTTAGATAGTTCCAATAATGTGCCTCTTCACAAAATTGAGGCGTCTGATAGTGAAAAGTCCTACGATGAAGACACCAATGTTGATCAAGACCAACTTAATGTTATTACTGACTTTAACCAAGCATTACGTGAAAATTCTATGCATCTTCATCATGTCTTCCATGCTTTAATCACTTTTAAGAGATCTCATGATGATTCCACTTCTGTCATTTCTTCGTCTACTCCTATGGTCTCAACTGAACCTACCCATGTTGCTACTCCTATGGTATCTATTCCACCTAGACATGTTTATGCTTCTATTGCTATGAATTTTTCTCCTACCATAGACCATGGTGCTTCTCATATCCACCTTGGTTCTTCCTCAAATTCTCAAAATTTTACATATTTATATCACAACTTACAAACACAAATTCATCATTTTCGAGTTAGCTACCTCGGGCGTCACACCATCCCTAGGTTCTACGGTCTTGTTACATACTCCTTTTGCACCTGCCATATCAACATATCATTCTTACTGCCTAATTTTGTCTCCCCTAAACTACCTATCTTTAAAGGAAATGGATACCCACAAGAACACCTTTGAGCATTGTAGCATGCCTGACTATGTGGATGATTACATTATACTAGCTAATCTTTTTCCTCATATTTTACAAGACTATGCAATGTGTTTTTCTATGACCTACGTGTACATTCGGTATTTTATTTCACGCATTTGGTTTATTCTTTTCTCACACACTTTTCTATCAACATTGGCTCTAAGATCTCTTATGCCCAACTAGTACAACTCAAGAAAGCATCTAATGAACATTTATCCAATTATGTCTTGTGATACAAGAATAACTTAGCTAAAATGTCTAATGTCCTCACATTTCCGAACTCCAGGATTTATTTATTCAAATTCTATTATAACCTTTATAAGATATTTTTTTATCTTTGAGACATTCCTTTGTTTGATCAACTTTTCCATACTCTCAAGCTTCATGAGACAAAAATCTTAACCATAGGAAAACTCAAATATCAAGAGCAAACATCATCATCCACCCGCTTTCAAGGTAAGCCAACATTTAAGCCTTCTACAACTAAATCCATGGATGTAAAAACTACTATAAACACAATCTCTACTCCAAAGGAACTTCGACCACAACCATATAGACGTAATTTTACTAAGTATAGTACATATCGAGTGTTTTTCTACCACAACTCATCGATAGTAATCTTATCACCTTACCTTCTCCTCTACAACTTGACCCATCTTGGCCCAAAGGACGTAATTTTGATGAAAACTCTTATTTCAATTATCATCAATGTATAGGACATTCCATTGATCATTGTTTCCAGCTACGGCATCTCATTCAGGATTTTCTTGACAATGCTCAAATTGAACTTACGAAGTCCGAGACATCGAGACAACTCCACCTACTAATGAAAATCATAAACTTAAGATTTTTAATAGCCCATTACCAAAGCATAACACAAAAGCCACAGATTCAGCCACTAATTGTATCTCGCACACTATGTCCCCCACTCACTCAAGAGTTCTTTATTTTGTAGTTTCCAACACTTTGAAGCTTCCCCACTAATCATTTCCTTTTCCAACATCGATTATTATGCTAATTTTACATGTCACCATTTATACGTTTGTGCATCGTTGGCTTGAAATCCATCAACAACACTAATTTTGACCCATCATGGCCCATTAGTGCATGTTCTATATCACTGTCTAAGGATATGGGTATCCTCACCCCTTTCCAAAACCCTTTGGTGTTGTTGAGCTACATGTTATAGTTTTCCCTCTTACTATGTTTGTACCTTTCCTTATTGGAAACACAGTTGAGCAATGTGACATGATTCTCGGTCTCAATTGGATTCGTCACTCATAATCTATCATTTCTATGAATCATCTATGACTCAAATTTATTTACAATAATCAGGTCATCTCTATTGATGGTGTCCCTCCATCTACTCCGTGGCCACCATCTCCTCACACGGTATCTAGCACATCCCCTACTTCATCTAGCGCATCACACTCTATGTTACTCAAAGAACAATCTACTCCTAGTTTTCCTACTCGTGTATCATCTCCATGACCGCATCACTCCACTAGCCCTAAACATTGACATAGGTGTATTCCTAGGATAGACATTGCATATTGGAATCAATTGTTGCCTCACTTTATTCCATGTGGTCTCTCATCACCTTCATGTTCCGTATCCCGTAGATCTCCATCACGATGCATTTTAATATGCCCCAACTGCATTGTATATGTTATGTTTGTGGAGCCTATTTTCATGTTAGATTGTGGTACACTTCTATGTGTTACACTTGGGTATTTTTACGGCGGTCTGCTCACGGTGGTGAGTGGGTCGGGGGTTTGGGGGCGAAGCCCCGAAGAAAATTTTCATGGGTGGTTTATTAACCCATGGGTAATGGGTAACCGTTATGGGCTATTTTTGGGCCCATGGTTTTTTTCGGTACCCATTATTTTGTAAAACCGCCTCTTTGGCTACCCATAGGTTTATGGGATGGTTTTGTTTTTTCCCATTGTTTGATACCCACGGTTTTGTAAAACTGCTTAAGCAGTTGTCTATTTATATGGTCTTATGCATATGATAGATGTATAAGCAAATGTATTACAGATGTGTTTTTGAATTTGGGTGTGAATTCTGTAGAGTTTGTTGAGCATAGCTCCAAACGGATCTGGGTATTGTATTGAGAGAGTGGAGGCTTGTAATAAAATCTGAGCAAGTGATTCTTGGTGGACGTAGCCCAAATTGGGTGAACCACATTAAATCTTGTCTCTATGTGTTGTGTTATTTATTCTGCACTTTTATTTGAGATTTGTAATATTTTCTACATATTAGTTTCTATTGTTGTGATTTTGTAAGGGATTATTCCACATATTTTATCTCTTATTTCCTAACAATTGGTATTAGAGCCTGGTTTGGTTTGCTGAAGTGTTGAATCGCAGGGAAATTTTTATCTTGAGTGGGAGCTATGATAGATGATGGAAGATCTAGGGTTGATAAATTCAACAGGTAGAATTTCAGTCTTTGGAAGATGCAGATGGAAGATTACCTTTATCAGAAGGATCTTTATACTCCACTGTCCGAGAAGGTGAACAAACCCTCGAGTATGACAGATGTGGAATGGGATTTGTTGGATCGAAAGGCACTTGGAATGATCCGGATGTGTCTTGCATCTTTGGTATTATTTAATGTTTCAAAGGAAAAGACTACAAAATATCTAATGGATGCATTAGGGAAGTTGTATGAAAAACCCTTTACCTCTAACAAGATATTTTTAATTAAAAAGTTATTTAATATGAAGATGTCGAGAATAGTTCGATGTGAGATCATTTAAATGATTTCAATATGGATTTGAATATGCTAGCTTGATTACAATATAATTTGATGAAGAAGTTAGGGCTTTATTAATTTCTGTGCTCTTTACCCGAAAGTTGGAATAGCACACGGTAATTGCCGTAAGCAACTCGGTTCCAGCTAACTCAAAGTTGAAGTTTGAGGATGTTGTAGGGGTGATTCTAAGTGAGGAAATATGAAGAAAAAGCTCCAAGGAATCTTCTACTTCAGGGAATGCTTTGACAGTGGAAACTAGAGGGAGACAAAAGAATAGAGGAAACCGTGGAAAATCGAAAGATCGGGCAAGGTCAAAATCCAAGAGCAAGATTGTATGTTGGAACTGTGGAAAGTCTGGGCATGCAAAGAAGGATTTGTTGGGAGCTTTGGGAAAAGAAGAAACAATAGGAAGAAAAAAAGGAGGAAAATGTGGCAACGGGTAATGTATGTCAGGATGCTTTGATTCTTTCTTTGCATAATATTATTGAATCTTGGGTTTTAGATTCGGGGCTTCTTTTCATGCTTTACTCCACATAAGCATTATTTTGTTGATTATGTTGAGGGGATTTTGGGCATGTTTTTCTTGGTGATGATGAGCCTTGTAGTATAGTTGGAAAAGGTTTTTTTAGGTTAAGATGTAGAATGGGAATACATGGCTATTGAAGGATGTCAGACATGTGCCTACATTAAGGAGAAATTTGATATCGGCGGGCAATTGGGAAGTGATGGTTGTACTGTGATATTTACAGTTGACTCTTGGAAGGTTACCAAGGGTGCTCTTGTGGTGGCAAGAGGTAAGAAGGTTGGAACCTTGTATTTATCCATTGATAGTACTAATGATTATAATCTTGTGGCTTCAAATGCAGATACAACATTATGGCACTATAGGCTCGGTCATATGAGCCATAAGGGCATGGACATCATAAAGAAGAATTTTCCTAGATATACAGAAACAGGTTTGGATTTATGTGAGAACTGCATATATGGGAAACAAAAGTGAGTAAGGTTTCTCAAGGTTGGACCTATGAAGAAAGAGAGTAAGTTAGAGCTGGTACATTCTAATGTGTGGGGGCGGCTCAGGTATCATCTCTTGGGGGTTCAAGTTATTATGTTACTTTTATTGATGATGTAACAAGGAAAGTTTGGTTTTATTGTATTATAAACAAATCTAATGTATTTGAAACTTTTTTAAATGGAAAGCCTTGGTAGAGAATGAAATGGGTCTTAAGCTAAAATGTCTCAGGTTAGATAATGGAGGGGAGTATTGCAATAATGAATTTAATGATTATTGTTCTAAGAATGGAATCCGTAGGTAAAAGATGGTTCCAGGAACTCCATAGCAGAATGGAATATCAGAAAGGATGAACAAAAAAATAATGGAACGTGCTCGGAGCATGAGGATACATGTAGGACTACCTCTTTCTTTTTGGGCAGAAGCGGTGAGCACAGGTGTGTACTTGATAAACAGAGGACCCTCAAGTGCCTTGGATGGAGGCATACCTGAGGAGGCTTGGTATGGTAAGAAAGTTGATTATTCATTTCTTAGAGTCTTTGGATGTGAGGTGTTTGTTCATATAGACAAGGATGATAGGACCAAGCTAGAGGCTAAATCAAAAAATGTACTTTCATTGGTTATGGTGGTGATGACTTTGGATTTAAATGTTGGAGTATTAAAGACAAGAAAATCATTCGGTCTAGGGATGTGGTATTTAATGAGAAATTCATGTATAAGCAACAGTTGCAAGAAAACAGGGAAGAATCCAAGAAAGAATATGCAGTGGTAGAGGATCTTTTGGATGGGACAGTGACCCATGAATCAGTTTAGGAACCTACTCAACAGGAACCCCAAACTCCTACAGTGAGGAGGTCTTCTAGGGTAAGAAAAGAACCTGAACGGTTTTCTCCTTCTCTTTATTATTTATTACTCATTGATAGTGGAGAGCCAGAGAGCTTTGATGAAGCAATGCAGGTAGATGCCAGTAAGAAGTGAGAGCAAGCCATGGATGAGGAGCATAAGTCTCTTATGGAGAACCAAGCTTGGGATTTTGTGAAGCTATCGGAAGGTAAAAGAGCATTGCAGAACAAGTGGGTGTACGAGTTAAAGATGAAGAAGGAGGAAAGAAAATATATAAGGCCCGGTTGGTGGTCAAGGGGTTTACACAGAAACAAGGTATAGATTTTGATGAGATTTTTTCTCCTGTAGTAAAAATGACTTCTATCAGAACTGTTCTTGGAATAGTGGCAACAGAAGACTTGCACTTAGAACAGTTAGATGTAAAGACTGAATTTCTCCATGGTGATTTGGAGGAGGAGCTATATATGCATCAGCCAGAAGGATATGAAGTCAAAGGTAAAGAGGAGATGGTGTGTAAGGCGAAGAAGAGCTTGTATGGCACGAAACCAGCTCCACGCCAATGGTATAAGAAGTTTGATAGCTTCATGATGGAGCAAGGTTATATTAGATTTCATTCTGACCATTGCGTGTATATAAAGATATTTGAGGATGGAAGTTATATTATCTTGTGTTTGTATGTTGATGACATGTTGGTTGCAGGTAAAAACATGCAGGAAATAAAAGTACTCAAGAAATAGCTAAGTGAATCCTTTGATATGAAGGATTTGGGGGCAGCTAGACAAATCCTTGGTATGAGGATAACTCGGGATAGGAAGGAATGGAAGTTGACTTTATCTCAGGAAGAGTACATTAAGAAGGTATTAGATAGGTTTAACATGTAGGATGCTAAACCGGTTAGGACTCCTTTGGCAGGCCATTTTAAGTTATCAAAGGAGCATTGTCCCAAGACAGAGCAGGAAAGAAACCAGATGTCCAAGGTACCTTACTCATCAACGGTTGGCAGTTTGATGTATGCTATGGTGTGCACTAGGCCTGATATTACCCATGCAGTGGGAGCTATGAGTAGATTTGAGAGTGATCCAGGTAAAGAGCATTGGCAAGCAGTAAAGTGGATCCTTTGGTATTTGAGAGGGACCATGGGGACAATTTTATGCTACAGTGGATCAGACACCACTTTACATGGTTATGTAGATTCAGACATGGCTAGAGATGTAGACAGTAGGAGGAGCATGACAAGTTATATTTACACTGTAGGTGGGACAGCAGTGAGTTGGATTTCACGACTACAGAAGTTGGTGGCTTTGTCAACCATAGAGGCTAAGTATGTTGCTGCCACAGAGGCAAGAAAAGAGATGATTTGGTTACAACAATTGCTTGAGGAGTTGGGGCATAAGCAGGAGGAATGTAAGCTGCATAGTGATAGTCAAAGTGCTATACACCTAGCTAAGAACTCTGCTTTCCACTCCAGGATGAAGCATATACAATTGAGATATCACTTCATCAGGACAGCTTTGGAGGAAGATAAGTTGAAGTTGGAGAAGATTCATACCAGTCAGAATCCTGCAGACATGATGACCAAGGTGGTCACAAGGGATAAACTAAAGCTATGTTCAGCTTTGGTTGGCCTTTGCGGATGACAGTGAAGGGTTGAGAATCTTGCTCAGTGAAAATCAGTCTCCAAGTGGGAGATTGTTATGTTTGTGGAGCCTATTTTCATGTTAGAGTGTGGTACACCTTCTATGTGTTACACTCGGGTATTTTTACGGTGGTCCCGCTCACCGGTGAGCGGGTCGGGGGTTCGGGGTGAAGCCCCAAGCAAATTTTCATGGGTGGTTTATTAACCCATGGGTAATGGGTAACCATTATGGGTTGTTTTTGGGCCCATGGTTTTTTCGGTACCCATTGTTTTGTAAAACCGCCTCTTCGGCTACCCATAGGTTTATGGGATGGTTTTGTTTTTTTCCCATTGTTTGATACCCATGGTTTTGTAAAACTACTTAAGCAATTGTCTATTTATATGGTCTTATGCATATGATAGATGAATAAGCAATGTATTACATATGTGTTTTTGAATTCGGGTGTGAATTCAGCAGAGTTTGTTGAGCATAGCTCCAAATGGATCTAGGTATTGTATTGAGAGAGTGGAGGCTTGTAATAAAATGCGAGCAAGTGATTCTTGGTGGAAATAGCCCAAATTGGGTGAACCACGTTAAATCTACTCTCTATGTGTTTTGTTATTTATTCGCACTTTTATTTGAGATTTGTAATATTTTTTGCATATTAGTTTCTACTGTTACGATTCTGTAAGGGATTATACCACATATTTTATCTCTTATTTCCTAATAGTATATTCATCCAGCATGTGTATAAATTTCATTCACCAGCACAACATTTGTCTACCATACCACCACTATTAGATCATGGCCCTACACTTTCATCCTTGCATAAATCGGGTGGAGGACCTTCATTTTTCACTATAATTGGTTAGTTTACTCATTTTTTATATACTTGGAGGGAATAACACCTAATACCCTCCCCCTCCATTTTATCATAACAAATCTCATCTTTACTTTTTTATATTGGCATCTATCATCAAATATTTTGGCATTGTCATTACCTAGTGACACACTCTTGTGTTTTGGTTCACACTTGAATGTTGAGGGATTACTACAAAATTGAACCCCACACACTACAATATAGTCACTATACATTGTGTTTCATCACACGTAACACATCATACCTCATACATCATACTAGTCATCATTAGGCATATAGTATACTAGTGTTGCATGTTATTCACCATACTAGACATTACATATCACACACTTCTTCTTTTTGTTAGGTTGCATACACATCTTGTCTTCCATTCTACACATAGTGTCTCTATACCGCATCTATTGACATATGTTTTATATCATACATTGCACATTTTCACCTTGTAAATTTAATACATACTATAATAGTCTCCATCACATATGAGTTTAGCATAATTTCATCCTACATAATACATAATTAGTCTACCTACACATATTACATCACAAACTATAAATTACATTTTATACATTCTACATATCTAACACTTTTTCTACACATCACATTTTTACATATTCTATTCATCACATGGTTGTCATTTATCATTTCTTGTACTATATTTTCTTCTATGTGTTGCACTCACCACCCTATGACACACTTTAGTTTCTTGGTCCATACTCGACTTCTGAGGGTAGACCAATCAAATGGACTTTACACTCATCACACGTGACAATTCTAGGTTAGTGACATATGCTTTAGGGTAAATCATCACCTATTTTATCATTTTGTAGTGGTATACATCTTAGGTTACATCACCACTCCCTCATTGCCTCTTGTAGTGATATACGCTTAGGGCTAAATAATCACTCATCAATTTATCTTGTAGTGATTTATGCTTAGGCTAAATCATCACTTACATGTTCATCTAGTCATGATATACACTTCAGCTATAGGGTTCACGCACACATCATCACTAGGTTACATCTCGTCACTACACCTAATATTCCTCACAAAGATCGTTAGACACAACTCATACCACTTAATCATTTCTTGATGACACACTCTCATTTATGGTTCATTCTTGAATGCTAAGGGTGGAAAAAATGAACCTCATTACATACACTTCCATTCACTTAGGGGGGCATGCAACTCCTATCATTCCATCTTACATTCCATTCCATCCATCCACAACATATTGCATTGTCTTGGGGGCATTTACTCTTGCTTACTAGTGTTTTACATTATCACTTTACTACACATGTTAGATTAATTTATTCTATGTCATTATCTATACCATCCACACATGCACATTCACATATTTTTCTAGTTATGATTGCAGATAAAATCTTTTACATACAACATGGATGCTCACCTTCTAACCTACCTACATTAGTCACTGGGGGCATCCACATTCATTTCTTTCAGGTCTTATTGTTTCATTTTGTACTTAGCACTTTACATTACTTGGTTATTCACATTTTGACATATTGGTTATTTCTCTAACATGCTAACGGGTGTTCCATGTGAAGCACTTGTTTTGTAAGATTACATGTTACCATGACTACTTATTTTTGTTTATGCTTGTCTCATTATTATTTTCTATTGTGTTTGGGCCTTGCCCTATGTTTTGTGTGCACACTTTTTTCTTGTTTTCAACCATGATTTCCTTTCCCATCTTGTGACATCATGAGTGACATCACATTTTTGCAACCCACATTTTAAATCTTACTTTTCTTTGTACCTTACACATTGTTTGTGTATCTTATACATTGTATTCTACATGCATGTGTGTTTACACTTGTTTTTGGCTAGCCTTCTTGTTTGTGTGTGCCTTGGTTTCTACAAATCACTTTTTAGGGTTACAATATACATGTGGTTGGTCCTATTTTGGGGCTGCATTTATCCTATCAGTGATGTCACATGTGGTCCCAAAGAGGGGGCATCATTTGGCGGTTTTTACATACTAATAAAGAGATTTTACACCAGTTTGGTTCAATTATTTATAGCGAGTGGGTTCAGACCAATCTAATAACCCCATACACAATAGATTCTATGGAACATGGTTTCCTTAGCTTTCGGGAAAGCAGTCATAATCTCAAAAGTTATAGTGGGAGTTCCTCTCTTCACAACTTTGGCTGGTGGCGTCGAATCACCCAAAAACCGGGACATACAGAGATCTCTACACACATTCAGGGAAGTAGTTAGATCTTGGAGGACACATAGAATTTCCTCCCTACACTTCTTTGGCCTATGGCATGAGATCACCCCAAAAATTTTCATTACAAGATATCCATCTACACTTTCTCTCTCAACATGGATTAGATGCATATGTTCTATTTAAATTGCCATTTACACTTTACATTTTCATATTCTACATGATTTCATATACATGTGTCTTTTACATTGGATTTTTACACTTACATACATACATATTTGACTAATTGATTGTTTTCTCCTTGTAGGTCTAGCCATATGAGAAATAAGCAGTCAAATGGGGAAAACAACAACAATAACGTCAACAACAACACTTTACGACAACACACATGCTTTACTAACCATGCAGGTACATTATACGTCATAGTATCTACACACGCATTCCACCCTAGGTTCACTCTCATCACTTTTTCTTTGTACATTTTTCATATTTAGTTTCCACACTCCTCCATTTTTTTTTCATTACATGCTTTGTATATTCTTTGAGCTTTCCTTCGTCATCACTCTACATCGGTATCAAGACGAATCTCTATCTACTTTATGTTACCAATCTTTTCACTCACCAACATAAAGTGGGGGAAAAATGTAGTCACAAAATCATACAATTTAGACATTTATTTATCATAGTCTCGTGCTAATATTTAGCGAGGTTCTTGAGTGAAGAAAGTGTTGGTGCCATTTTTGACCTTGCACCATGTTGCCCTAAATTTTCAAATCTGTATCTACTCAAAAAAATGTTTTACCCTTTGAATTGATGGTCTGAAATTCTCCCCTTAATTGAAATGCTTTAAAAATGCTCACAAACTTGTTGTTTTTCCCTAATTTGAAGGAATAATCTAGGTTTTCCTTTTACGTGCCCTAGTTTTCCCAATTTTACGGGCTATGTCATATTTCCCTTTGCCATATCGTGGAAAAATTGAAATTGATTAAGTCACACTTGTGTGCAATTGAAAATCCAATCCCAAGGTCGAAAATGTTCAGAAATCATGCTTCAGTTGATTCAGAATTAAAAAATTGGCCCTCCTTGGTGAAAATATTTAATTCTAGGGCATCCCTGGAATTTTTTACGTTTTGACAGTCAGATGGACGTCATTTTCTCGTCAAATTCATCCTTAGAAGGTATTGACAATGTGGCGGTTTTTCATTTGCTGAGGAAAAGTGGGGAAGTGTTGTAACTTTTCATTTTTGCCTTTTTTAACACTTGGGGCATTTTCGGGCCCAGGGACTCATTTTTCCAAATTTACCTACGTGGCATGTTCTATTTGATAGGGGGATGGTGAGTGGTCGATTCCCTTAAGGTTTTTAGACCTTATTTTGCAAAAATGTTAAAGTCACAAAATGGTCTGAAGCCCCACAACCAATCGGGAGTGGACACGTGTCCTAAAAGACCAAAAAGGGAGGAGCGGGCCGATGGGGGACTTAGAGTTTTTAGCTCTATTTTCTAAAGTTTCAAAATCAATTTTTCCCCCACTCCAATCAAAGGAGGACACGTGGCATCAATTTTGAGTGGGTCGGCGGAGGAAAAGGGAATTTTTTCCCTTTTACGAAAAGAAGGCTTAAAATTAAAAGTTTGGAGCGCGGCCCCATGGCCAATCACAGGTGGACACGTGTCCAACAGGTCAGAGGGAAGTGCGGGTTGTGGAAAGAAATGGAAATTTTTTCCTTTTTGGCAAAAGGATTTAAGGCAAAAACTTAAGCCACGGGCTTGTAAGAAAATCAATGAGCGACACGTGGTAGGGGAGAAATGAGAGGTGCGGGCCCACAGAGATAAAGTTGATATTTTTCCCTTGGCTTAAAGGAAGTAAAAATGAAGATTAAGCTCGTGGGTCCTTAGAAAATGAGAGAACGGATGCATGGCGAGAGGACAAGGTGGGTCGGCAGAGGCGGGAGGGAATTTTTTCTGTTTTGCAAAAAAGACTCAGAATCAAAATTTGGAGCGCTGGCCCATGACGAATCACAAGGAGACACGTGGTGAGGGAGAAATCGGAGGTGCGGGCCACGGGGAAAAAAGTGAAATTTTTCCAATTTTCCAAAAATGGTCAAAATGTGTAGAATTGAAGCGCGATCCCAATGGGATCCACCATGTGCCACGTGTCAGCTCCAAAATTCAAAGGCGGAGGGGTGGGGACAAAATGATTTTTTTATAAAATTTTCAAAAGGTCATAAAGTAAATGTTTTAAAACTGGGCCTAATCCAACCACTTTTTGCCACGTGTCCGGCCTTATCCAAAAATTAAAAAGGTAGCTCAAGCTTATTTCTAAGTCCACATCTTCCACATGGAGGGCTAGGATTAAAATATGGATAAGATCGATGGTTGCTATGCATCCATTTGTTTTGACCACCATGGGAGCTCCAGGAAAGTTTGGAATCATGGTTTTTGCATCAAAATTCATCAAATTTATAGTGATTTTGTGTCGTATTGGCATTCGGGATCATTGACATCACTTTCATGGCTTAATTCTTTTATACGAGGTGGTTGTGAAATAAATTTCACCCTAATCCGTCAAAAACGTGAATTGACAAAATCAATAGTTGCAGAGGTAATTTGAAAAGGTAAAAAGGTGAAAATGATGAGTAAAAGGTGTTTGCATGCCTCAATGATGAAAAACGTGCCTTCAGGATGGATAATGATCCAAATATTTGTAATGATTTAATCTTTTTTGACACACTGACAACTGCGAATGTTTTTCTATTTGATGTCATTTTCATTAAATCATGAGGATTGTTTTGTAACAAACTTGATCCCATGGCATATTATTTGCTTGGGAAAGAAGGATCCAAGATGGCAAGAGATATATAATGCATTTTGGAGAAATTGTAAGGGTCGGAAAAAGTTGAAAATCACGAGAAAATTCTGAGAGAAAGCTCATTTTCGAGAAACCCACCAAAGAACCAGAATAATTTCTTTTGTGTTGGATCTTCATGTATGTGAGTTGGTTACAAGTGTATAGCCATCACACAACTCTGAGATTGTTCATGAAACTCTCCCCTGTTGATGAATCTAATAAGCTTTTGAGTTAATCTATGTTTTTCTTGGCAATATGATGTCTGTTATCATTTTTTAAATTCCTACAAATAGTTTTCATTATTCTTGTTGCGATCTTGACTTTGAAATTCTTTAGAAATCACACAAAATCTCCATTTCTAGTTGATAGTTTAGTGGCATTTGCAATCTCATGTTGAAGAGCCTTCATCGATAAGGAGATAAACAAATTTAAAATCACTTTACCTTCCTTGATCACAGAGATTGTTTGAAAGCCTTTGGGGTACCTTAGGCGTGGTTTGATCAAGAATTTTTGCATTTAATTGAGTTCTTTACTTCAAGATTTTGTGGTAAGTTGTCAAATATTGTGTGAAGAGTGAAACTTGGGCTTCCATTTATGCCTCTTTTGGTTGAAGGAGTATCCTAATTATTTGAAGCATTTTATCTGATAGTTGTTCAAGTATTGTAGAGGTTGTCAAAGATCTGATATATCCCAGTTTGTCTTGTCAACAGCCCACCAAAAAATTCATTCAACAAACTAATCCTACCCATACTACCCCTGCATTGCAGTTTGTGTCAACAAAAGAATACAATCCATTTTAAAAAATGCAAAAAGCTAATCAGGATCATATAATGTCTCCAGTAACCCTTGCCTTACATTGAAAATATCTCCATAATCTGGGAGTGACAACTTGTGAAAGTCAGATTTGGAGTGTTGATCATATTTTCCCAAGGCCTTTTCATACTATTTGCATAAATTGAGGGATATCTTCATCTCCTTCACCATTTTGGGGTTACAATATAGGTTCTCTTACCTTGGTTGAAAGGCACAACCTAAAATAGTGAATGTCAGATCAAGTCCTTTCAAAGTGCTACCCATCTCTCCACAAATCTGAGTTCCAGTTAGATCATATCCCCGGCTACAAAAAAACACACATCATGATCTATTTGACTTCAAGCTTCATGCCATATCTCTGATGCTGCTTAGACTGAAAAGGAGAACAAATTTGGTTACCAACAGAAATTACTAATTAACTTCCGTCTTTTGGCCATCTTGTTTTATTTTATTTCATCATTACCAACCCTTTTCATCCGGATGCCCTATAGTTTTCAGTAATTTCCCATCATTTTAGCCTCATTTGGGAACCCATACTAGTACTTATAGTGTCCATGTGTCCCTGGTCCCACCAGGCGCCCCAACCCTTTTTGCACTTTCTCGCCACTTTTTGGGATTTTTCTAGTCATTTGGCATCTTTATCATTCTTTTGGTAATCCTTTTCAGTGTTAATTACAAAATTAGACCAAGAGAACCCTATAAATTTAAATTTATGAGACCATAATGAGGGACCTAGCATCACTTACTACTATCACTCTATCTAGAGTTACATCCATATCGCTCCATCATCAAGGCATAAAGCTAGGACATCTTCATCACACTTCATAGGGGAGCGATTCTATTCTATTCCATGTACACATTATACTACATCTACTCATAGTTATTTTTGGCTACTTCAAAATTGCGTGCGAGAAGATAAACCTAGGTCATCTTCATACACACTTACACATATAAGTACATTGGGACTAAGATGTAGTGCAACACTCGATTATTTAGTCCACCTTGTGGAAGCCGAGGTCGGTCTGAACCCTTCATATGCATTATTATTTTTATGGTTTTGATGTTTTTTTAAGGTCTTGAAGATATTTCTTCCATCTTGAGTTATTCTCAACACTTGGCATAAGACAACGAATTTGATGCTGAAAAATATTATTTCAAATCAACTTTCATCCCTACGAAGATTAATTTTAGATATTTTACACAGACAAGGTGCTCAAATTACAGACCAGAGCACCCGTAGGCACCCTAGTCATCTTCCAAGCACTTCAACCTAGCTAGATCCTCCAGTTCCATCCTTTTTAGCACTTTTACACAGTCATTCTTGCTTCCATATTTTCCATTCTCCTCTGTGATACATGTCCCATGAGCATGTGTTAGTAGCTAAGTTCTTTCCTCTTCTCTCTTACACATTAGGGTTTCTATTTTCATTAGTTATATTACTTATCTCATTTACATGTTGTCTTAGTGTATTTATTTACTGCGTTTATATGTCCTCCTAGATTAGATTAACTATCCCTTACTACACTAGTTAGTTAATTTTAGTTAATCGGTCATACCATTACCAAAGTATCTCATTCTTGATCACAACACTAAGCAACATGACCTCCTTACTAATCTCCTTAGTCACTAATTTATCACTTACTGCCCACTCATTGCTATCCCCTTTATCATCTAGCCAAATATCAAGTTCATCCATATTACAATTATCATAGAATCAATGGACATAATGACATCGACTACCACGCTTTACAAAAAAAAAAAATATCTTAAGTGTCAAGGATTTATCTCATTTACTACACAACATTTTGTTACATGTATATCTAGAAATGCTACATTTAAATGGGCTCCTAAATTTTCTCCTATATCCCGGAGCATTCGGCCACTACTTCTAATATACCTTCTTCGGTCATTCAAGCATCACATAGTCAACCCATACCAGCTACGAAAACACCTCTCAAAATTGGTCCAACATTTCCTCCTATTAAGTCACATATAATATTACAAACTCAAACTAAGAAACTCTCTCTTAAGGTTGATCTCACTCCTCTAACAAAGGTATCGTGACATCACATGATCATGCTTAGCAACAAAATCCTATATTTAAACTTGTAATTCCTCCATCTACAATAAACCATACCTATGTCAATGATTGGGACTCATACAAAGCTTACTATGATGATGAACCATTTCATGGTCACACACCTTTACCACCTCAGTGTCTCATCACTTTTGTTAAGGCAAATACTCCTTACATTGATCCACTTACTCTATTTTAACTAGACATTTTTGTATATGCACTTGGGGGCATAGCATTCACACATTCCCCCACCATCCTAACATCAAAACGTGTTTCTTACTCGAATTAGTAACTACACGTAGTTTGACCATTACCCGATGCCACACTCATGTGCTTCAGTTCACACTTGACTATTGAGGGATACATACTACACATGAACCCCATACACTATACATTAGGTATTACGCATTGCATCACTTCACACATCTAGCATCATATGTCCTATGGCTAACATCCTACATCTAGTCTACATCATTTCCACTTTTGCGCATTTATAAGTCATACATACTCTACACATCATACTAGTAATCATCACATATGTGTCACAATCCTATTGTTTATGATTCTAACATCATATACCACTCATCCTACATAATACATTACTAAGAATATCACATTATTTGACTATCTACACATGTTTCATTACATGTACTATACATCACATATTACACATTTTCCACATCAAATGATTTTCTTTTATCATCCCACATACTACATATTCTTCTACATGTTGCACTCACTACCCTATTACACACTCTAGTTCTTGAGTTGATAATATACTATTGAGGTTTTACCAATCAAATGAACCTTATCATACACACACATTCAGCCATCACTCACCCTTCTATCATGTGACATTACTAGGTTAGTGACATATGCTATAGGATAAATGGTCACCTATTCCTTCATCTTATAGTAGTATATGATTTAGGATACATCACCATTTCCTCTATTCGTGTCATCATGATATAAATTTTATGCTATATTATCATGCGTTCATCTCTAGGTCACATATCATCACACACATACACACTCATCATAGTGCATTACACACAACACATAATTCAACCATTTCCCAATGACACACTCTCATTTTTGGTTCAGTCTTGATTGCTAAGGGGCCATACTAAATGAACCTCATTGCATACAATTCCATTCACTCAGGGGGCATATGGCTCCTATCATCCATCTTACATTTCATTCCATCCATCCACAACATATTGCACATCTTGTTTGCTTTTAATATTTCTTAAATTTTCTTGTACATGTTTTTCTTGTTACACATGCTAGCTAGATTTATTATATGTCATTATCTTTACCATACACACATGTGCGTTCATGTCCTTTCTAGTTGTGATCATAGATGCAGGTCTTCTACACGTATCGTGGATGCTCACCTATTACCACTCCCACAATAGTCGTTGGTCACATCCAAATTAGTCTCTTAGAGGTGTTATTGTATCATTTTTTACATAACATTTTTCATTAATTGGTTATACATGATTTTGACATAATAGTTATCTTTATAACATGCTACCAGTGCTTCATGTGTAGCACTTGTTTGCTGAGGATTACTTAGTTCTAGGGATATCTGTTGTTTGTAATTTCTTATTTTGTTTTCTATTGTATGCATTCCTTACCCTATGTTTGGTGTGCACACTTGTTTGTTTGTATGCGGCCATTAGGGTCTTGAGTGTCTTGTGAAATCATGAGTGATGTGCCATGTTTACAACCCACTTTGGTAGTCTATGATTGTATTCTCGCATGTTTAATTCATTTATAGCTTCTACATTGTTTCCGTAATGTATACTTGTCTTTTACATGCATTTTTGTTCATACTAAAACTTGTTTTGTAGACACTTGTTTGCATGTTCCTTGGTTTTACCAATCACATTTCTATTCCCCTACGGGGCACGGTTTACGTGATTAGTCCTCTTTTGGGGCCGCATCCTCCTATCCGTAATATCACATGCACCCCTAAAGAGGGGGGCACCATTTGGGATTTTACACATTACACAACACTCTCTATCGATACAATTCAATTTAAGTTTCCATCCTTGACATTGTGGGTTATCTTTGTGAGTGAGTTCAAACCGATCTACGAACCCCGTACACAACATATTTTATAGGGTAGGTTCTCCTTATTATTATGGGGAGTAGTTATAGGTTAGAGGATAAAAAGGATTTCTTCCCTACATTGTTGCAGTTGAGGTGGTGTGAGATTGCCCCAAAACACGCAGTACACGATATCCTCTCTACACCCTTTCTCTCATCCTAGATCGGGGGCACGTGTTCCTTCATATTTTTTTCATTCTCCATTTATAGTCTTCTTAATATATACATGAACTTTTACTAATATATGTGTATTTGACTACTTGATCATATTCCCATTTACTGTGGTTTTCCATATGAGAAAAAAGTAGTTAACAAAAATATAGGCTTTAACAAACAACAACATTCTACGTTAGCACACACCTCGTATTAACATGAAGGTACATCACACACATTGGCAATTACAAACATGTTTCCGTTCTAAGTTCACTCTCACCACATTTTTGCACTTTTACATATTTAGTTTCCACTCTCCACTATTTTCTCATTCCATGTTTTGTCTAGTGCATTGGCATGCTTTCTACATCACTCTACATGGCCATCAGGTATGCATCTCTATCTACTTTATGTTACCAAGCATTTTGCTCACCAACATAAAGTGGGGGAAAATGTAGATACAAAATCACACACTTTAGGAATTATTTAGTCTCATTCTCAAACTACTATTCAAATGGTTTTGAGTGAAGAAATTACTAATTAATCCATGTCCTTTGGCCATTTTAGTTTCTTTGTTGTCATCATTATTGACGTCCTGGATCTACTCACCCGGTCAATTTTTGCCATTTTCATCATTTTATCTCGATGGGGCTTCCATCCTAGTCTTGGGAGTCTGGGTGCCATGGTCCTATTTGGGGCACCCTAATCCTTTTTACGGTTTCCACCACTTTCTAGTAGTTTGAGCTTCCCATATTTTTAGTGGTAAGCCTTTTGGGAGTTAATTACAAAATTAGAAGAAAAAAACCATATAAATATAAATTTATTCAACCCTAATGAGGGACCAAGCACTAAGTAATACTATCATCACTTAAGGTTACATCCATCAAAGGATCCATTTGCATCCATATAGTTCCATCACAAGGAAGAAGGTTGGTTCATCTCCATCACATTGCATAGGAGGGAAGTTTATTCTATTCCATCCACCATTTTTTACATTTCTACACATAGTTATTTCCCGCTACTTTCACAAAGTGCGGTGGCACAAGAGCACCTAGGGCATGTTTGCACACACATGCATGTGCACATGCATGCACGCACACACATGTGTGTGTGTGTGTGTGTGCTTGGCGCTTTACACACACACACACACACACACACACACGTGGTGAGATTTAGTGTAGCACTTAGTAATTCCATCATTGTGGCCACTAAGGAAAGTTTGACCCCTTCATATGTATATTTATTTTTTAAGGGTTTGATGCATGGTTTGGGGTATTTTAGGTCTTTCCTTCTTCATACATTTTCAATGAAATACAACACAATACAATGACATCAACGTGATAGGAAGCAAAGGAAGGTAGGCATTCAGCAACACCTCGGAGGAGATTTGCATAGCTTTTTCATAGACCAGGGCACCCAGATCTCATACTAGAGCACCCCATACACCCCGGTCATTATCCAAGCACCCTAGTCTAGCCTACTACTCCAAATATGTGTTTTCTAGAGCTTGTGTGTATACATTATTGAATTCTTTTTATGGTATCTTCATTACATCACAACCCTAAATAGTCATCGAATCATCTAAGATCTATCTACCCATTCCTGCACTTTAGGGTTTCATATTTTCATCGCTTAGGTTGCTTGGGTCATTTTATTTATGCATTTATCTATTTTTTATTATTGTTATTAAAATTAAATTAACTTATAATAATTCCACATTTTAGTAAATCAAGGTGTGGTAAAGGACTATACAAGAGGTAGTGTGTGGATCATTGGAAATTCAAAAAGACATGTCAAAAAGTGACAGACAAAATTTGACAAGAGTGGTTGAATGGATTTAATGGGTAAAAAATCTCAACCACAAAAATTACATGAGACATAAATTAATGTGTGTAGGTGGAGAGGTTTCTCAATGAAATAATGGTTATATTCTAAATCACATTTGAGTTAGAAAATCATAAATATCTAGAAAATTCTATTTCACCAAAGGGAAAACAAGGGCCTTAACTATAAAGGATAATATGGTCTACAATTTTGAGGGATGATGGATGTGGGTCAAGGAGAAGGCTAGCTAAGAGTTGAGAATTATTATTTTTCCATTAGAGTCGGGTATAGAAAACCAATCTAGGTTTAGTTCCTTAAGAGACGCCATAATAGACTATAAGGCTCCATGAGTTAGTTATAAGTTCTTACAAATCAATTACATGTATTTGTCATTATGGCTTGATTAATTCAATAAGAATATGTAACTTATTCTATAGTTAATTACGCATGAATCTATAATGAGGTGAGTCCCCTACATCAAGTGGTATCGAGTAGGTTAATGTTTTGTAGTAATGAAGTAGAATAGATGGAAGAATGTAAAAGTGAGGAAATAAGAAAGAACATTTGTGTTCTCCACTTTGTGATTAAATGGGGTAGAGAACAAAATAAAATATTAGATGTAATAGTATAATAATTGTTAGAGACAAGGTGTCACCCATAAGAGGTGAAGAAAATATGGAAATGATGAGAATGTTTGAGTAGATAATGAGGGAGCTAAAGGTTGTGATGACTGAATTGGATGAGGAATAGTCTTTAATTGGACTTAAAGTTCATGGTAATTGTGAGGAAGGAGAGATTTCATGCAATCAAAATTCCTAGAGAATCCATGAGGGACTCATAAAAGATTGAAGCACGGGAATGTGAGGTACATAAGGAAAGTACAATTAATGTGTGAGATGAAATAAGAATCGTCAGAGATTAAATAACACAAAAAGAAAAATTATTTGGAGATTACAAAAGCAATTTATAGGAAAAGAGAGAAGGCATATGGAGAAGTATTGTGGAGATGAAAGACTACACACAATATGTGATTGATTATTTTATGTGTGTGGAGAGAGAGGGCATCATAGAGCCAAATTTCCTAGAGTACTGAGTAAGGAGATGGAAAGAACAGTAAAATAAAGTGCATAAAGAGTATAAATAAGGTGAAGGTCTAGGTGTGAAGTTGTGAAAAGTGCACAAGAAATGACCCGATGCTGAAAATATCCAAGGTGCGAGTCATGGGAAGAGTGGCGATAGATATTCCACACAAGATGCAAGAATAAAAACAAGTGTTTTCTAGTATTATTTGATAGTGTGAGAAATGTAAATATAATTATGGAGGAGATCTTGTAGAAGTTGGGATTACTCCATAGAAGGAATCCCAACATATCTTGGGTTACCAAGTTTTGAAATGCCGGTAGAAAATTAGGTGCGAGTAAAGTGAGATAGAGATGAAGATTTTGAGATTCACCAATCGAGTGATCTGTGACATCCTATTGATGGATGCATACCATGTATTATTGGGGATATTGGAAAATATGAAAGATAAATGCTCTACAATTTGAGAGAAAACAAAGTGAATGTGTATAAGGATGGGAAGAATTTTTTGTCTATCCCTATTGAGAGAATAAGGTACATAGCACCAAATTCACATGGTGGTGCCCAAAATACTAGTGAGGTGGTGCATATCAAAAAATAGAGAAGGAATCTTATGAGTTGAACATAGGGTAAAGGGAAAATATGGGATCACTTAGGAGTGTGTAAAGGAAATATCAAAAGAAGAGATGAAATACAAGTGAGTGCATTTCAGCCTAATGGAAGTGCACCCAATTATTGTAGAGGAGGAGAAAGAGGATGACACTTAAAAGAGGGAGGTAGTTAAAGAGGATTAGGAGCACACGAGAAGAGAGTGACCTGATGTCATGATTAGGTGACATCAAGATAGAATGACAAGAAGTATGTGGAGTCCCAACTAAGGGACAAAGGAAGTGTGCAAATGAAGATTACAAAAGAATATAACTCTTATAAGTGAAGTATAAGAGTGCATAGATGAAGGCACATGTGGAAGAATAATAACCTTGTTGGAAGAAGTAGTGGGAAGAGAAGGATTTCTCCCAAAGGAAAGAAAAGTAGACCAATCTGAAAAAGGGGTTACGAGAGTGCATGTGAAACAAATTACACCAAAAGAGTAATATATCTATGGAGGTATCAAAGATTTTATAGAAGAGTGCGCAAGGATGGATGTGTGTAGAAAAAAACTATGGATAATAAGATAATTTTCCCTAGAACCAATAATTAATAAGTGGAAACTAAAAGAAGAGAAACACTTGGAAGATGCTACATAAGTTTTGTGTAATGAAGATGCAAACTAATAAGTGAAGAAGAAGGAATGTGGAAGGATAAATTTCCACAAAAATATAATAATATGATGTTTCTTGGAGCCACCAATGAATAATGTGTGGTGAATAAGTGGGATCACAGTCAAATAAGAGGAATTAAGGAGGGTGCGTGATGATGAAGGTGCACTAAGGAAGTATACAAGATTATAGAATATCCATGGAAAAGGGATGAAGATGTTGGCATTTTGTTTTCATTGATGTCAAAGTGAGATGATGAAGGTGTTGAGGTGTCGGTGATCATGGAGTGTTGTCATTGATGTGTTGTATTAAAGAAAAAATTGGAAAACTATGTAAACTAGACCAACACCTAGTAGCCTAAATTTTGCACCAAATTACTCAATAATCATCATGATAAGAGATAAGAAAATAAACTTAAAAAGCATGCATTATAAATGAAACAAGCAACATGCTAAGTTTATTCTAATCTTTAGAAAGCTTAATGAAAGTGAACCTAGTTAGATTCTAAGAAATCAAATTGTGTGTTGTTTACTCCCAAACATAGTGAAGAGATCTCTCCAAGTTGGCTACATGGCCAAGCTTTAGATCTTCCCTTACTAAATATATTTGGAGTGGATGGATGCAAGATGGAGGAGCTCTTAACAATGGAGTATGACCAAGATCCAAATGTTTTATAGCTTAAATCTATCACAAATGATTTCTAATGCCTTTCCAAAGTGCTTGAGATATTTTGTTATGTAAACAAGGTGTAAAATTGAAAGGGAGGGGTGACCCTTCTATTTATAGATTTTGGTTTGGGAGAGATTGGAATTTGGGTGCATGTGGGACTAAAGTCTAAGAAGGATTAGGTTACTTAACCTTGGTTTAGGCTAGTTAACTAGGGTTTAGGATAGTTAAGCATGATTAGCAGGGGATTATAAACTTTAGAGAGTTGGGAGAAGTCGATTAACCATTTATGGTGATAGATAGCCAAAGGAGCTTGCAGAAGTGGTTCGAGAGATAACTAGGGAGGTTTTGAATGGTAAAAAAGGAGGAATGTATAGCTAATAAGAGAGTTATTATCCAAATTAGATGATTATAGGAGGAATATGACCAAAAGAGTATTGTGAATGGGCATCCAAAAATGGAGAGAAGAAGGGTTGATTAACGAAGTGTCATCAATTGGTTGAATTGGAGGAAATGCTAAGTATAAGAATATTTTAGGTGTCTTTAGTGACCCAAATTCATAGGTCATTAATGAAAAAGATGGATGTCTGAAGTGCTAAGATGATTTTGATAGGAGTGTGATGCCATATCATGTGAAGTTTGATTGGTAATAAAGAGAAAGTGTGGTCCTTGTGTGTTGTATTGCATGCATGACTAGAGGTATGTACATTAGTTGAAATAAGAAGACCAAGGTGTAGAAGAGTTAGATGAAGAAAATTGAGAAAAGTATTGTTTGATTCTTTGGAGTCCCATACAGAATGCTTCAAAGTTTGTTCGAATTCTATTCGATTACTTTAGAGTTTTTCCAAAGTCTATTGTTTTTCTTAGTATGGGACCAACAATTTTGGCTGATTTTTGTAATCCATCCTTTAAAGTCTATTCTATTGATTTTGTTTCAATCTAAAGTATGTTATTATGCTTCAGATTCTATCCAAAGTATGTTATATTTACTTGAGAATTGAATGCTTTGGATTCTCTTCAAAGTTGGTGGTTTTAATGTAGGAGCATCTCCTCCAAAAGTGGAATTTTTATTTTCTTTACAATTTTGGTTTGATAGTTATTGGAGTTTGTACACAATTCATTAGGGAGTCCATATTTTCCATTTTTGTTGTTAGTTTTTATCTTGTCTCTATAAAATTTGAATTCTTACTTTTCGCTCCAAAAACAATTTTTAAAAAATAAATGTATTTTGGCTTATAAAAGATGTATTAGTGTGTTTTAAGGTGAAAATAATCTCTAGAGAGCATGTGTGAGGTCCTTAAAGTAGTATAGAAAGATGAATTTCATGTTTTGTGTAAACCATGTTGGTGTATATGACTTGTTTCGTCTTCATTCGACATCTTTTCCACCATACATGGTTAGTAATCTCAATTAGTGAGGTCATTGGTCATTAGCGTTAGTTAGGTTTGTGTCCATGTGTCGTGCATAGGAGTTACATAGTACACCTATATGTACCTCTTATTTTTGATATATGAGCATGTCATATCCTTTTTTTTTTTCTACTTAACTCTCATTTTTGTGATTTGATATCTTGTTTACTATGTGGAGTGTTTACGACACCATTGGAAGTGTAAATTATTTTTATGTACATGGGGTTTTGTATAAATCCTCGTAGACTAACCTGATATGGTATTAGAGTTATTGTTCGATAAACTTGAACTCATTTGATTCTAGTTGTTATTACTTTATTTTTGGTTTTTGTGTTTCTTGTGCAAGTTTTTGATCTTTGTTTGGAATCTTGTTTACTGGGTTTAAAATTCTCATTTTTGGAGTTTTACTGAGTTTTCTACGGTTTTGCATGTATAGGCTATAGGTGTTTCATGTCCAAATTTATCTAGTTGTAGCTAAGTGTTGAGGAATAATTGTTATCTAATTCCCCCAAAAAAAAAAAAAAAAATTATTCAACCCGACCCTATAGAGGAAGAATTCTAAGAGGTGTTTCCGTCGAGCGAGCCTACTTTTCAAATCAAGCGGTCGAGAGTTACGGTCGGGCTCTACAATGGAGGAGCAAGGTCAAATATGAGGCCAAATGATAGAAAAGAAAACTAGAGGCTTAGAGGAGAGAAATGGAGAAAGGCTCAAAGTCTTGGGCTTTACAAATAATCCAGAGTGAGCCCAAATTGGTTAAGTATGGAAGAATCAGTAGAAGCTTCCACGTGCCTCATCGGTGCTTATCCAAAGGTTAAGTCCAAAGAGGAGACCCCAAACAAGTGCTAAGCTTCCATGTGTCCTAGAGTCAAGAAAGGGAACAGAGCGAGACCCCAAAAATGACTAAGTATAGAGGACCAGGCGGAAGCCTCACGTGTCAAATGACACACCTTCAAGGGTCAAAGAAAAAGTAAATTCCTAGACAAATGCCAACCCTCCATGCATCAGAGTAAAAAAATGGGGACAAATTCGGTCATTGAAAACTCCAAGATTGGGTTAGGGCGATGTGACCTCCACGCGTCATCTCAGTACAACACCAAAGTTGGGTCCAAAGAGTGGTCCTAAAATGAGCACCAGTCTACCACATAGGTGAGGTTAGAGAAAGGTCTCATTGGCCTTCGAAAATTCACGTGAGCTAGCGAGAGGGTACCATGTGCCTCAATGACACAAATTCAAAGGGATGGCCCGAGGGCCGTATCAAACAAGTGCAAACTTACCGCGTGTCTTGGAGTCTGAGATGGGATAGAGCCGGCCCAAAAAATGACTAAGTATAGAGAGCCAATGGATGGTGCCATGTATTGCATCAGTGTAATTTTAAAGGTGAGACCCAAAACGGAGACTCAGATGGACACGGGCCTTCCACGTGTCCCGGGTTCAAAAGGGAGCAATCTCAAATCAGCTAAATACAAAAGGTAAGAGAAAGCCTCCACATGTCTCAACCACACAACCTCAAAGGTAAAGTCTTGGGACAATTTCCAAATGAGCGTGAGGCCTCCACGTATCTAGGGTTAGACATATGACCCGCTTGAGCAAGAAGGGATCTGGGAAAAATACAAAGGAGCACAAGGAACCCATAGAATCCACCACTTGTCATTCTGTCATAATTTTAAAAGCAAAAGGTAGGGGCTTAATATTCAAGATGCGTGAGGCTGCCACATGGACCCAGTATGGACAGACACTTTAAATATTGTGCACTCATAACCTTGATCTTCAGATAGCCATATATTTCGACTGGAAACTTGGATTTTGGTGGGAGAATACTTTTCAGAAACATTTGAACACCCTCTACGCCATGGAAGTATAAAATACTATTTTTAGTAGGCTTTAGTGGGTGAAAATTAGGAAAATGTCTTTTAGTCCATTAATGCTGAATCTGATTGTTTCAACTACCAGATCATATTTTGATTTGATCCACCGTTCTTCTTCCTTGACATGCCAAAGCAGACAATCGAGGTATACTTGACATATTGTAGGTGGCATTGAGGGTTAGTGGTTGAGCTTTCAAAGGTAGAATTCAATGCATATTTCAAGGTGGTTGAAGGATTCTTCTATCCTCTCTCTCTTATTATTCCTATATATTGTAAAAGAGGGGCATATTCTAATGGTTGGTCGTTGTTTCCCTTTACCCCCTCTCCTCCTTTTCCCTGAGGGTATAATGTGGAGTCTAAACCTCCTTCATGGCTCTATAATGACATTTCTTGCCTCTTTCCCACTGATGATGTATTGTGTGAACTCATGGAGTAATAAAATATATTTTGTGATGCATTTTGTCCATCCTTCCTTATTTCATTGTCTCTTCTTGCCTCTCATCGTTGTAGGGTACACTTTGCATATTTATGATGTCTATTATAGGTTCTGGGAGCTATGTTTAATGGGTTTAAATTGGTGTTTTGTGTGAAATTTATCTCTGGTCTGTGGTGCATCTTGTCCACCCTCTCCTCTGCTCACCTCTCTCCACTTCAGGAAGTCGGGTTTGTGATTAGCCACTTCCTTTACTAGTGTATCACCACTTAGTGTAGGCTCTCTTTTCCCTTTCTCTCTCTCCCAGTCCTCTTGGAATGGTTAGATTAGGATAGATTAGATTCTTACTTCACTGCAGTAGCTTGTGGTAATTAGATTAGAAAGCAAGAACTCACTTTCTCTGGAGGGCCATCTTAGGTTTGCAGGTCCCGCAGCTTGAGAGATGGTCCCATGTTGTACAATCACACCAAATTCCCCACACAAATCGGAGGCCATTAGGGTAGTGTGATTCTGTACTAACAATTTTGGCACTCTCGGTGGGACATGTTTGAAGCACCTTGCCACTTCATCGAGTAGGTTGGTGTGTTTTGTTGAGATTCAACCAATTGAGGCACATGCTGATAACATCTAGTGACTCCATCTAGTCAACAACACATCTATTAAGTTATAGACCTTTCCCCATCCATTTTCATCCACTTTTCTTTCCATATATCTCATCTTCTACCATTCAAGAAGTTGTGCAATCATGACTTCATCCCTTTCATGGAATTCACACCTATAGTAGTGCAGTTCACCTCTAATGTATTTCCTAGCTCCTCCAGATCAACATTATGATTAGATCCATAACCATTATGCTTACCCATATGAGCAGTGTCAAAGCTATTTTGGCCATGAAGCTTATCAATAATAATAAGATGCATATAATGGTGAAAGTTGTGTGGGGAATATTGGTCTCTTGGAAAAGTTTCAAAACATGGAGGCCAACATGGTGTAGTCAAGGGCTATAGCAAAAATGGAGGCATTCATGATTGGTTACAGGGCACCTTGTCCATGGGCCATCCCTTTTCCAAGACACTATAGCCCACAGGAGAATCTTGACTTCATGATTAAAATGTTTCCCCAGCTTACATAATGGACTGAGGAGATTGAGGCTTATGAGTTGGACACAAGACAAGCTTGTCAGTGGGTAAGTCAATCACCAGCTCCTTGTCCTTCATTTTCTCTATCTCGAGACTCCATCATTTCAGCATGATCAACGAGAAAAGCTTCCCATCTATTGCCCCAAGTGTTGATTTCTCTTCTCCATCTCCTATTCTTCCATCTCATTTCAATTCTTCTACCCTTTCCCTTCCCAAACAATCATTCCCTCCAAACAAACAAGAAGTTCCACCACCCTCTCCTCCAAAAATAATAGAAAATCTGGTTGAACCCCAACTTACCACTCCTCTTATTTTCCCAATTCCATATTTGAAATATACTCAAGAATCCAATCAAGGAGAAAAGCAAGAAGAGGAGCCCAACAAAAAGAAATGAAAGACAATCTAAAGAGTTGGGCTACCAAATTTGGATTTACAAAGATCCCCTTGATGGTTAAGCCAATAGAGGAGGTCAAGGTTGAAGAGCCAGTGGTGGCTGAGGCTGAGTTTGCAGTAGAAGAAGAACAACAACAAGAGGAAGAAAATCAACAATTTGTTTATGGCACTTTGTCTGAAAAATATGTTGATCTATTGGAAGCTGCACAACTAGTTAAGGAGGAGGAACAACCAGATCCAAGTCCCATTAAAGAGGAACAGCGGGAGAGATCAAATCAAAGTTGATGCCACTCAATGAAGAAAGCATCATTGAAGATTTTTTTCTTTCATTTCAAGGGTCTGGTTTGATTGATGAACCTATGATGGAGGAGGACTATATAGTTTTAGAGGCTCCAAGTACGGAGCATGCCACACAAGAACCTTCTATTATTCCTCCCACTTCATCCCCTTCAACTCCGATGTTGAAGAAGAGTTTGAGCTCTCAAACTTCATGTTTAAAGAAGAAGGGAACCATGGTGAGCTAGTTTCATATCAGGAGGACACCATGGAGGGGATAGAGCATATGCAACAGGGAAAACAAGGAGGCAGACTTCTGTCGGACTTTGAAGATTACTTTGATGGAGAGGATCTGAGGAGATAACATCATTTTATCCTCCATCATTTACTTTCCAAGCATGTGAGCACTGCTGCCATTAAGGAGAACATCCAAGTGCAAAAGAGTACATGTACTACATAATATCATACTGGAACCAAAGTTGGAAGATAAGAATCTTCCATAATTTTCTCGGGGAAGAGAAAGTAAAAGGGAGCGAGGATCCCATCTCTCCCATTTCTCTCACACCATCCACCTAAGAGGGTCCACAAGAATACTCCATCTGTGGAGTTGAAATTCAAAACAATGGGCACATTCAAAGGATCGAGACCATGCCCAATCAAGTACTTGGCTTCATTGGAGCCAAGGAGAAGCAAAACCAATCATGCCCACTTGAGGCATGAGGGTGAGTATCAAAGTACCAAGGGTCAGTGCTGATGTTTCTTAAGTCCAAATGCAGAGAAATGAAAATAGGCATTTGTTTTTCAGTTGATACCTTGATGATTTGGGTGGAAGATTGGCCTCTTTTCAATTTCTCACTCATTGTAAAATCCATGTTTAGGGTCAAATCATATACATGGCTGCATTTTTGAGAAAGGGAAGCTATTTCTCCCTACCTGTGGTAGAATTTGTTTAAGATTTTCTTTATTAGAGTGAGTTTAGGAGTAGGAGTAGATTTGCTTTTGGTTGAAGAAGTGCTCTTGCACACTCTGCATGTCTCATTTGAGGCATGCATGATTTGATCTTTGTACATAGTGCATGTTGTTGTGTTTTGTTGTTATGAGGCTATATCACCATGCGAGAATAGTATGCCAATAGTCCATTTTAGGGACAGATAAAACCCCCATGTCAATACAACATTCTACTCTCGAAACCCCATTCCAAATATTTTCTCATGAAAATTGAGAGTGAAGAAAGTGGGTAGGCTCAAAGTTAGGCGAGAACATAGAAAAGGAAAGCAATCGGGGAGTCCATTTCAAGGACAAGATTAGTACCAGGCTATCATTCACGACTCCATGCCTAATGGATGTAACAAGGCTACTGGTCTCTACATCTAGTAGGAAGATGTCCCCATGAGTCACCAAATTGTTATCTCAATTTCCCCCAAAAAAATTGATCAAACCTGACCCTACACAAGAAGAATTCTAAGAGGCATTTCCATCGAACAAGCCTACATTTCAAATCCAACAGTCGGGTTATAGGAGGGCTCTACAATGGAGGAGCAAGGTAAAATATGAGGCCGAACGACACAAAAGAAAACTAGAGGCTCAGAGGAGAGAAACAGAGAAAGGCTCAAAGTCTTGGGCTTTACAAATAATCCAGAGTGATCCCAAATTGGTTAAGTATGGAAGAATCAACAAAATCTTCCACATGCCTCACCGGACCTTATCCAAGGTTAAGTCTAAAGAGGATACCCCAAACAAGTGTCAAGCTTCCACGTGTCCCAGAGTAAAAATAGGAATAGAGCATGCCCAAAAAATGACTAAGTATAGATGACCAGCGGAAGCCTCCACATTTCCAAACGGTGCACCTTCAATGGTGAAAGCAAAAGGCAATTCCTAGACAAGTGCCGACCTTCCATGCATCAAAGTCAAAAAATAGGGATAGAGTTAGTTGTTGAAAATTCCAAGCTCGGGATAGGCCGGCGGAAGCCTTCATGTGTCATCTCGGTACAACACCAAAGTTAGGCCCAAAGAGTGGTCCTAAAATGAGCACCGATCTGCCATGTAGTTGGGGGTTAGAGAAAGGTCTCATTAACTGTTGAAAAGTCATAGATCCAACGGAGGGTACCACGTGCCTCAACACCACAAATTCAAAGGGGACATCTCACCTAGTCTCAAACTAGCACAGACTTGCCATGTGTCCCACTCGAGATGGGACAAAGCTGGCCCAAAAATGACTAAGTATAGATAGCGAGTGGATGGTGCCATAAGTTACATCAACGCAATTTCAAAGGCGTGACCCAAAATGGAGACTCAGATGATCGTGAGCCTTCCACGTGTCCCAGGTCTAAAAGGGAGTAGGCTCAAATCGGCTAAGTACAAAAGGTAAGCAGAAGCCTCCACATGTCTCGACCACATAACTTCAAAGGTAAAGTCTTTGAACAGTTTCCAAATGAGCGTGAGGCCTCCACGTATCTAGGGTTAGACATATGCCCCGCCAAAGAAGTAGGACTCAGGAAAAATACAAAGGAGCATGAGGAGCCTGCGAAGTGACCACATGTCAGTCCATCACAATTTCAAAAGCAAAAGGTAGGGGCTGAATCTTCAAGATGCGTAAGGCTGCCACATGGACCCAGTGACATGCAGGACTCTTTTAATATTGCGTGCCTATGACCCTGATCTTCAAATAGCCATATCTTTTGGTACAACTTGGATTTGGGTAGGAGAATACTTTTTGGAAACATCTAAACACCCTCATGCCATGGAAACATAAAATAATATTTTTAGCATTCTTTGGTGGGTGAAAATTAGGAAAATATCTTTCAAGAAATTAATGCATAATCTGATTGTTTCAACTACTAGATCAGATTTTGATTTGATCCGTCGTTCTTCTTCCTTCGACACACCAAACACACAATTGAGGCAGACTTGACATATTGTAGGTGGATTTGTAGGTGGCATTGAGGGTCGGTGGTTGAGCTTTCAAAGGTGGAAAATGCATATTTCAAGGTGGTTGAAGCGGGATTGATTCTTCCCTCCTCTCTCTTATTCTTCATATATATTGTAAAAGAGGGGCACATTCTAATGGTTGGTCATTGTTTCCCTTTTCCCCCTCTCTCCTTCTTCCTTAGGGTATAATGTGGAGTCTAAGCCTCCTCTCATGGCTCTATAATGGCATTTTCTTTCCTCTTGCCCACTGATGATGTACTATGTGAACTCATGGAGTAATAAAATATGTTTTTTGATGTTTTTTGTGCATCCTTCCTTATTTCATTTGTAACATTCCCATTTTAAGACTTTAGAAATAAGGGAATTTTTTTACATAATGTTCTCTATTCTAAATAAAACATCATTTAGAACACACATTCCATGCCAATCAATCTCATAATAGATAACCATATGCAAGCTGTAAATGACTCGGTAAACTATCGATCTCTCATTTCATGACTCGGTTTCTAACCGATCTCTCATGTTTGTCTTTAAGTATGGAATACTTTATGTATACTACGTATACTTGGTTTTCTTACCCTATTCCAGGTACTGAGTGATCTGTTTAAAGAACCTATCTAAATATTTGTTACCAATATTCATCTGACATCACGTTTCTTTAAACTAGGTGACATAGGACAACACAACTAGTAGCTTGCGATACTTTGGCCAAAGATTTCCAACATACTGTTCATGTTACTATTCCTAGATGACATATTCATCAAATCAGAATACATCCTTCACCTCACTCTTTTATTATCTAGAATGGTCTTCACTGACTTTTGTCAGTCCACATGCCCAAGGTTTGACCCTAACCCAAGTTAGTGACATAATATGTTATAGGGAGACACTCACGATGACCTAGGGTATATGGGCATACTCAACCGACCTAAGTCGATTGAATGTGCCTAGGTACCCTGAGTCATAGAAAGCTACTTCCTATTCAAATCATGCTACTAACTTGACCTAGAGAGAAACTAAGTTCAAGTCTAGATGTGTGTAGATCTTAGATGAACAAATGCGGAAGGGTGTTGCCACATGTCAACTGCAACACTATATCCTTGAGAAGTCCTTAGTCTTCTTGAAGGTATAATCCTATAGTTGACGTGTGCCAACATCCGTCAGAAATGCTTCATCATGATGTACATACCCCTAGGAGGTCATTAACACTTAATTAAATTTGGATTAAGATTCAGATTACAGCAACCTTGCAAAACCCTAAATCCAACATTCCTTAAGTTCTTCTTCCATATTTGATCTGATTAATATTAAGAACTTCATTAACTCATGATTGATTTTATGTTCATTAACTTTGGCATAACAAGCAGTTATCCAAAAACAAGACAACAAACATCATAAGGTTAATTTAATGTAACTTAACTGTTCAAAGAAGGTGTAGCATCCACATAGGTTCAGCTAGAGTAGACTTCATAGAAAATGAAGTACAATGATTAACGATCATAAACACCAATATTTTTGTTTCACATTAGTTTGAGAGAGGAAGAGTCTTCCTCTACATGATTAAGTGTTACATAATTCCTATAGTTTAATTGTATGTCCATTACACATTCCATTATTATACTATAATTGTTTAGATAGAGAACGACATCTTATGCAACTTAGCAAGTTGCATCTTAGTAAGGGAGATTGAACTATTCCCTTCATCCAACTTATTAAATGATAACAGTAATAAGTATACAAACAGATATGAAGAATATCGACAAGATAGCATTCCAATTTCCTTCATAAAAAGTACAAGAGAATTTACACAACAATTTGAAGTCAGTCTCCAAACTTTTCAATTCATCATGATAAAAATATACACTTTACAAGACAATGCATTTCAGGAATATTGCATGTCAAACAATATTAAGATCATAGAAAAATACAAATTTTCTTTTTCAATACAAGTCATGAATGAATCAAAATTCTTTACAAAAGAGTCAGACTTTAAATCAGTGAATACATCATCAAAGTTATTGCCTTCTTTTATCACTTATGAAGTCCATCTGCAAAAATTGCTAGCATGGGTTAGTTCATTGAACTAAGCATGATAAGCACTAAGCATTACAACAAAGTTTATTCAACTAATTTTGCCATTAAAACAACTCTTCTTTAATGAAACAATTAATGTATCATACAAATAAGCATAAGTAATAACAACCATAAAAGAAGTACAAATAATAAGTCTGAATTCACTTTTAAGAAAAGATCATAATATAATCAGCAAACTACTGCATTATATCAGATAAGTATTGTCCCAAAACAATTACTTATTTATATCAAACAACAACTCTTGTCATTTAATTATTTCATAATTCTTTCTGAATTTGAAATATAGAATTTAACTTTACTATATAAACAAAAAGAGTTACTTTCATAATCAAATACCTCCTAGTCATCTTTACCAAGTTTCTAGAAAACATGTACAGTCAAGTTCATTTTAGCATCGTAACATTTTTAAGATGAATCATCCAACAACTTAAATAAATAAGAGATTCACAATTCAGATGTGGCAGCCTAATTCTAGGTCAAATAATGTAACCTAGGTTCTTAGATTAGGTCTCTTATCAATACTAGATAAGTATTTCCCAACAACAATGTTTCATTTTAAATAACTGAAACAATTATTAAATACCTTTTAAGTAGAGGAGTAATTAATAATAGTTATTAATCAATTACTTAATAAAAGTAATGTAATTGATTCAACTAAACCTATGACAGGTTTTTATAAAAATAAAGGAGAACGAACTGAAAGGTACATAGTTTACAATTTCCTTTATCATTCGGTTAAACTGAATTCTCATATGCATCATCAGAAAAGGAGAGTCAACATCCTACAACTTAAATAAATAAGAAGAAGAATCAATACAGACTATCCACAAACTCACCATTCTTCTAAGAGATAGAAATCAGGTTCAGAAAGTACATAACTGAATCAAACAAGGAAGCCAATAAAGAGATTCATCATTTAAGAGACAACAACTGCTAACAAGGATCTCAATCCAATCCAAGAAGGAAGAGAATTAAAATAGTTATCAACTCACTTGCAACCCTTATGAATTATTCAACATTATTGGAGATATCAGTCAGTGATTTAAAACCATACGTTCCATCAAACAAGTAGATTTACAAAAGGATTATTTCTTACTCATATCCATCCAGAGAAGGGTCATATTATCTATTGTGTGCATAGAGAGGAGACCATCAGAAGTAGTTACCTAAAGATGCATCGAAGAGAAATAGGACTCTTCCCTTGAAAATATTCAGTCAAAGAAAGGTGTAAGTTTTCCTTTCCAAGGGACATGATCAGTTGTAAAGGTTGATAAATTGACAAGACATTGATTCCACACAAATAAACAGATATCAAGAGAGTAACCAAATAGGAATGGTTTTGTTTGTTCAACATACCAAAAATATCAGTCCCAAAATTTGCTTACACATCAAACGAATCCCATTAACTTTCCACAGTCTTCTCATAACATGATGCATTAACAAACTACAAAGAAGTTTCCGATTTAGCGAGTAAGTTTGCATCACCTCGTCCAAGTTCAAAAAGGATAGAGAATCAAACTTAAGAAGGTCAAACAGACCTGAGAAGGTATTCACCTTAACGACTTGGAGAGAGTCAATCAACAATTTATTTCAAACAAACAAAACTTCACCCATTTAACCAAACCCGACTTCCATACTTTTAAAGGAAGACTTAACAGAAAGGATCTGAACCGAGAGCTTAATCACCACTGTTTTAACAATTGAATTCCAAAACCCTTTTTAAAACCCATAAGTTCTTTCAAAATTTCCAATAGAGAATACAAAACCAAACGTGAAGTTTAATGTCAAACATTACTTCTATTTTCCTTACGAGCTCAAACCATATCAGTAACATCAAATACCATAACTTACCCAATTCTTATACAAGTCAAAATTTAGGACGCATACATCACCGTAAACCACATTCATCCATTTATCTTTGTTTTAACACAAGTTCGAGTTCATACTGTAGAGCAAAGTATACAATACAGTCCAAAAGAAGTACTAAATCTTCACAAAACAAGATATAGTTTAAAAGAGTATTCAACTACCTTTCTAAACCATCAAAGGCATCTAGTCTGAACAATGCCATTTTACCAGTATAGATAAAGAAACAAGACATCATTTCCTTACTTCATATAAATACGTGTTCATGCAAAAGGGTCGAAATATCAACCCAGACAGACCGAAAGAGAAATAATACAACTTTTAAAACTCAAAGATGCATCGAGAAAAGTATTCACTTATTTTCTACTTTCCAAAGAGACTTCCAGTTCGAAGCTAAAAAAACCATTTACTTAAACTCTTTTACGAGAAGATAGTCCAGAATGCATATTTTAATCAAAACACAAAAGTCTCGAAAGTTCTATCTGCATTTTCACATTTAAACTTACTCAAAGAGAACACACAAGAACAACTTTATCATGCAATGGATTCATATCCAAAAATCACAGAGATTCCTTCAACATGAAAGTAAATAACTAGAACAAAATAACCATTTATCTCATGAGAGTAGAGTTATTTTAATGAAACATTTAGAGAAAAGCAAGAAATCTTAATGGGTAGAGCCTATCATGCCTGATAGTGCTTCTGCCAATTTGAAGAAGACTTCAAGTGAGAGTGCAACTCCTCTTCTTCTCCAAGAAAGATCAACAACCAAAAATATCTTTCCCCAATGTCTCATATACTTTCCTTGAATCAAAAAGTAGCCATAAACTGAAATTAGAAGCTGTTGGTTCGAAGAACCAGATAGCTCCATATAGAGCAAAAATTGGAGTGTATGAATGACCAAACAACCTCCAAAAAATCCACCTGCATTGTTTCCTAGGCGGTTTACGTGCCAAAAATGAGACTCCTTAATGCCATTTACTCTCAAATTCCCGCCTATCTCTCCTCTCCAAAATTGGACCACGATTGAACTTTTACATGCATCATTAAACCTTAATGATGCCTTCACATGAACTTTCCAAATTTCATGCCTCTACCTAATCTAAACTATCACTTAATTTAAGATCAAATCCATTTAGCTTAGGAACAAGAGCTTCCTACTTTCCAATGACCCTTAGGTCCTTTCCACACTTCATTAGTTTAGGATAGATACCATTAGCTTAGGATAGACCATAGGCTAGTTTTAAAATATTTACCTTAGGTTATAAACATTACAATAGGTAAATAGTCATCTTAGGTTAGATCATAATTCATAACCAAATAGTATTAGGTATTAGGTTAGAAATAATCTAGCATCACCTTAGGTTTTTCCCCTCATCCCAACTTAGTATATGCAACTTAGGTTAGGATGTCATCCCAATAGAGAAGACATAAATAGGAGATAGGTACTCTTACCTTAGTTTAAAATCCCGCTAGGATAGATTTCATAGGTCTAGGACTTAGTTTTTATTTTATTTTTCTCAATAGTCCGATGCAGGCCTCTTTTCACTTAACACCATTAAGCATCCTGTTGAGATCAGTCAAGAAGATCCGAGCACAAAACATACAATAGAATGCAAGCATGATCTTACAAGACAATAAAGAATTTGTAAACATACAAAAGTTCAATCCATTATGTCTCTCAACCTCTGAATGTTAGTTTTCCATTCAGATTAGGTAAGAAGATTTATAACATACCTTGGATCAATGGAATTGATCCAAGGATGTATTAATTAAAAAGAGATAAGTTTGCAACCATTATTACCAGATTACAACTCACCTATTAGAAGTGAAAAAACAGATTCTTGTAAGCATTTGAATTTCATCCTAACGAATCCAAGAGCAGAAATGATTTATCCATGGCAAGCATGATCTTCAACAATCAAAGGAACACACCACATCAAGAAAATCACATGTCAATGCTTGCAATGCAAAAGAGAAATATAATGAGTTTTTCAAAAGTGTTACATCATTGTCTCTTCTCACCTCTCATCGTTGCGAAGGTATCTTGTGCATATTTCTTATGTCTATTGTGGGTTCTGGGAGCTATGTTTAATGGGTTTGAAGTGGTGTTTTGTGTGAACTCTATCTCTAGTTTGTGGTGCATCTTTTCCACCCTCTCCTATGCTCACCTCTCTCCACTTCAAGTAGTTGGATCCGTGATCATCCACTTCCTTTTTTGGTGTATCACCACTTAGTGTAGACTCTCTTTTCCCTTTCTCTCTCTCCGGTCCCCTTATAATGGTTAGATTAGGATAGATTAGATTCTGCTTGCACTAGAGTAGCTTGTGGCAGGTAGATTAGGAAGCAAAAACTGACTTTCTCCAGAGGGCCATCTCAGGTTTGCAAGTCCCACAGCTTGAGAGATGGTCCCATGTTGTGCAATCACACCGAATGCCCCACTCAAATCTGAGGCCATTCGGGGTAGTGTGATTCTATACTAACAAGTTTTGGCACTCTCGGTGGGACAGGTTTGAAGCACCTTAGAACTTCATTTTAGCAAGTTGGTGTGTTTCTATTGAGATTTAGCCTTTTGAGGCACATGTAAGCACATTTGGCAACTCCATCGGTCAATAACACATCTATTAAGTTATAGACCTTTCCCCATCCATTTTCATCCACTTTCCTTTCCATATATCTCATATTCTACCATTCATGAAGTTGTGCAATCATGACTTCATGCCCTTCATGGAATTAACACTCTGGCGGTCTGACTCTCCTCCAATGTATTTCCCAACTCCTCTAGATCAGCATTATGATTAGATCCAAAACCATTATGCTTACCCATATGAGTAGTGTAAAATCCATTTTGGCCATGAAGCTTATCAATAACAAGGGGACACATATAATGGTGACGGTTGTGTGGGGAATTCTAGTTTGCTGGAAAAGATTCAACACATTGAGGCTAGCATGGTGCAATCAAGGGCTACAACACAAATGAAGGCATTCAGGATTGGTTTCAGGGCACCTTGTCCATGGGTTATCCCTTTTCTAAGACACTATAGCTGTAGGAGAATTTTGACTTCATGATTGAAGCTGTTGCCCCATCTTGCACAATGGAATGAGAAGATTGAGGCTTATGAGTTAGACAAAAGACAACCTTTTTAATGGGTAAGTTAGTCACCACCTCCTTGTCCTTAATTTTCTCTTTCTCAGACTCCATCATTTCAACATGATCAACGAGAAAATCTTCCCATCGATGCCTCAAGTGTTGATTTCCCTTCTCCATCTCCGAGTCTTCCACCTCATTCAATTATTCTACCCTTTCTCTTCCCAAACAATCATTCCCTCCAAAAAAACAAGAAGTTCCACCTCCCTCTCCACCAAAAATAATAGTAAAGCTGGTTGAACCCCAACCTACCACTCCTCTTGTTTTCCCAAGTCCATGTTGGGAAGATACTCAAGAATCCAGTCAAGGAGAACAATAAGAAGAGGATCCCAATAGAAAAGAAATGACAAACAATATGAAGAGTTGGGCTGCCAAATTTTGGTTTACAAATATCCCCTTGATAGTTAAGATAATAGAGGAGGTTAATGTTGAAGAGCCAGTGGTGGCTGAGGCTGAGTTTGCAGCAGAAGAAGAGCAAGAACAAGAGGAAGAAAATTAGCAATGTGTTTATGGCACTTTGTCTGAAAAATATGCTAATATATTGGAGGCTGGACAAATAGTTAAGGAGTTGGAACAACCAGCTCCAATTCCCATTGAAGAGGAACATATGGGAGAGATAAAATAAAAGTTGAGGCCACTCAATGAAGAAAGCATCATTGAATATTTTTGCTTTCATTTCAAGGGCCTGATTTGATTGATGAACCCATGATGGAGGAGGACCATATAGTTTCAGAGGCTCCAAGTACGGAGTATGCCACTCAAGAAACTTCAATTCTTCCTCCCACTTCATCCCCTTCAAGATCTAATGTTGAAGAAGAGTTTGAGCTCACAAACTTCATGTTTGGAGAAGAAGTGAACCATGGTGAGCTAGTTGCAGATCAAGAGGACATCATGGAGGGGATAGAGCACATGCAACAGAGCAAGGAGGAAGACTACCTATTAGACTTGGAAGATTACTTTGATGGAGAGGATCCTGAGGAGATAACATCATTTTCTCCTCCATCATCTACTTTCCAAGCATGTGAGCCTACTACCATTAAGGAGAACATCCAAGTGCAAGCACTGCACTGCATAATATCCTTCTGGAACCAAAGTTGGAAGATAAGAATCTTCCATAATATGCTCAGGAAGAGGATGTAAAAGGGAACAAGGATCCCATCTCTCCCATTTCTCCCACACTGTCCACCCAAGAGGGTCCACAAGAAGACTCCATCTATGGAGTTGAAATTGAGAACAATGGGAAAATTAAAAGGATCGAGACCATGCCTAATCGGTACTGGCTTCATTGGATCCAAAGGAGAAGCCAAAACTAGTCATGCCCACTTCAGTTCATGAGGGTGAGTATTAAAGTATAGAGGGTTAGTTGCAATGCCTCTTCAATCCAAATGTAGAGCAACTAAAAGAGGCATTTGTTTTTCCAGTTGATACCTTGATGATTTGGGTGGAAGATCGACCTCTTGTCAGTTTCTCACTCATTGTAACAGCCATGTTTAGTGCCAAATCATATACATGGCCACATTTTTTGAGAAAGGGAAGCTATTTCTCCCTTCCTATGGTAGGATTTGTTTAAGATTTTCTTTGTTAGGGTTAGTTTAGGAGTAGGAGTAGATTTTCTTTTAGTAGAATAAGTTCTCTTACACACTCTACATGTCTCATTTGAAGCATGTATGATTTGATCTTTGTACATAGTGCATGTTGTTGTGTTTTTGCTGCTCTGAGGTTGTATCACCATGAAGAGCAAGTATGCCAATTGTCCATTTCAAGGACAAGTAAAAGCCCCGTGTCAATACTGACTTTCTACTCTCAGAAACCTCATTCCAAATATTTTCTTATGAAAATTGAGAGTGCAGAAAGCGGGGTAGGCTCAGTCGGGAAGAACATAGAAAAGGAAAGCAATCGCGGAGTCCATTTTAGGGACAAGATCAGTACCAGGCTATCATTCACGAATCCATGCCCAATGGATTTAGCAAGGATATCCGTCTCTACATCTAGCAGGTAGATGTCCCCATGAGTCACCAAAATTTTATCTAAATTTTCCCCCCCAGAAAAATTGATCAAACTCAACCCTGCACAGGAAGAATTCTAAGACGCATTTCCATAGAATGATCCTATGTTTCAAATCCAAGAGTTGGGTTACAGGTGGGCTCTACAATGGAGGAGAAAGGTCAAATATGAGGCTGAATAACACAAAAGAAAAATAGAGTCTCGAGAGAAGAGAAACAAAGAAAGGTTCAAAGTCTTCAGGATTTACAAATAATAAAGAGCGAGCCCAAATTGGTTAAGTATGGAATAATCAGTGGAAGCTTCCACATGCCTCATCAACACTTATCCAAGGTTAAGTCCAAAGAGGAGACCCCAAATAAGTACAAAGCTTCCACATGTCCCAGAGTCAAAAAGGGACAGAGCAAGCCCAAAACATGACTAAGTATAGAGGACCGGAGGAAGCCTCCATTTGTCTCGACCGTGTAACTTCAAAGGTAAAGTCTTGGGACAATTTCCAAATGAGTGCGAGGCCTCCATGTATCCAGGGTAAGACATATGCTCTTCTAAGAAAGAAGGGGTCAGGAAAAATCCAAAGGAGCCCATGGAGCCCATAGAATCCACCATGTTTCAGAACGACATGATTTCAAAAGAAAAAGGCAAGGGCTAAATCTTCAAGATGCGCGAGGCTGCCATGTGGACTCGGTATAGACAGACTCTTTAAATATTGTGTGCCCACGACCCTAATCTTGAGAAAACTATATATTTCAATTGGAAACTTGATTGGATTTGGACGGAAGAAGAATTTTGGAAACTTCTCAACACCATCTACGCCATGGAAGCATAAAATAATATTTTTATAGGTTTTGGTGGGTGAAAATTAGGAAAACATCTTTTAGGACATTAATGCAAAATCTGACTATTTCAACTACCAGATCAGATTTTGATTTGATCCTCCATTCTTCTTCCTTCAACACACCAAACAGACAATCGAGGTAGACTTGACATATTTTAGGTGGATTTTCAGGGGGCATTAAGGGTCAGTGGTCGAGCTTTCAAAGGTGGAATTCAATGCATATCTCAAGGTGGTTGAAGTAGGATTCAAATTCTTCCCTCCTCTCTCTCTTATTCTTCCTATATATTGTAAAAGAGGGGCATATTCTAATAGTTGGTCATTGTTTCCCTCTGCCCCCTATCTCCTTCTTCCTTAGGGTAGAATGTGGATTCTAAGCCTCCTCTCATGGCTCTATAATGGCATTTTATTTCCTCTTTCCCATTGATGATGTACTATGTGAAATCATGGAGTAATAAAATATGTTTTGTGATGCATTTTGTCTATCCTTCCTTATTTCATTGTCTCTTCTTTCCTCTCATCATTGCAAGGTATACTATGCATATTTCTGATATCTATTGTGGGTTCTAGGAGATTTTTTAATGGGTTTGAAGTGGAGTTATGTGTGAACTCTATCTCGGTATATGGTGCATCTTTTCCACCCTCTCCTCTTCTCGCCTCTCTCCACTTCAGGTAGTCGGGTCCGTGATCAACCACTTCCTTTATTGGTGTATCACCACTTAGTGTAGGCTCTCTTTTGCCTTTTTCTCTCTCCTGTCCCCTTAGAATGGTTAGATTAGGATAGATTAGATTCTACATGCATTTGAGTAGCTTGTGGTAGGTAGATTAGGAAGCAAGAACCAGCTTTCTCTGGAGGGCCATCTTAGGTATGTAGGTCCCATAGCTTGAGAGATGGTACCATGTTGTGCAATCACACCAAATTCCCCACTTAGATCCAAGGCCATTCTATGGTGTTATGATTCGCACTAACAATAACTAGATATAAATGCAGTATCTTCAATATGGTTTTATGAGTAATTTTAAATAAAAGTGAATTTTTTTAAAAACAAATCTTTGTTTTTGGATCTGCATTTTATCCTCCCTGTTGATTTACTTTCTCTATTGTTGAACCATGTCATCTTGTTCCCTCCTTTCCATATTTTTTGATCTCTTATAGATCTTTGTGAGCTCCTTTATTTGTTTGGAATTCTCTGTAAGTTTGGTTAATTGTGACTTTCATGAGTCAAGTCAAGTTTTCTTCCTTGTGATTTATTTTAGTCATTTCATTTTCATATGCTTTAGGACATTTTTCATGACTATGAGTGGTTTTTTAATTAATCCGTGATAAGTCAAGATCTATATTGGAAAAAAAAATCCCTACTCAATCTCATTGCCTTGTTTCATATTTTTCGCTTTTTTTCGTTTCTTCTATATTGAGTTATGATTACTTTTTGCACATGTTTCTTTTTATTTTTTCTTAAGAGTAGGGTTCTCTGTGATCTGTGTCAGTCTTGCATTTCCTTAAGGATCGTGTCATTGGTTGTTTGGTGTGCTCTATCCACCTCGAGTCTAGTGTTTTTATTTTCCTTTTATCCTCCACCTTGTGGCTCGTCCTTGAGCTTGGGTAGTGCCTTAGACTACTCCCTATGACCCTATACATTTGTAAATCCCTCTCATTGGTGATAACATGTATATCTTGTTTTCATCCTTGGCTCCATATGTTTGACTCGGAGCTCACCATACTTGTGAATTGTTGTAATCTACAAACCCTCCAACCATTTTGGTTCCCTATGGGGATCCATCCGAGTGACTTTCTACTACCAACAGCCATTCCGATTGTGTTTTGCATCCTCACCTCTCTCGAATCTCTTCCCTCGTTACCTGGTCATGTTGTTTTTTCTCGCCTAGTCTCCCGCTCCCACACTCCATCCTTCCTCCCACTTTCATCATGACTACCAAGCTTCTCAATCCATTCAACATCTCGCTCACCTACCTTCATGATTAGGATCCTTGAGCCCCTCTCCATGTTGACCAAGTCTTTTGCCAGCTCCTTTTTTTTTTAAATTCATGTTTATTTTATTAAAGAAGGGTTCTTTTTCTTATGGTGGTTTTTTTAAAGGGTCGGGTTTAATTTAAAGTGGTGGTGTTTAATATAAGGTGGGAGAATTTAAAAATGAGGTGGATTTTTAAAGGTGGATTTAATATAAATTGGTAGGTCTTAAAGCTGGTTTATTATGATCTAATAAAATTAAAAGGTAAGATTAATATAATTAATCTATTTTAGGGATTTTTCTAATTTCTTTTTAATTAGCTCTTTAATCTCATTAGTAGTTAAGTTAGACATTTTTCTAACTTTATTATCATTTAAAGATTTTTTTCCCTTTTCCTCTTAAATTAGGATAATTGGTAAAAATTAGAGTGCATTTTATAGCATTACTAGAAAAACAATTCTACTAACCATTCTTTGGAGTGTGTAACTTCCCTCTTAGATTTGTTTTGCCTTCTAGAGCCCCTATTACATCCTGAAATTCCCTAGGACTCATTTTTTAGCCCTTTTTCAGCATTGTAATTGCTTTTATTCACTTTCAAGTTTGTGAACATGTCTGCCACAACCTTTTGGAAAGAAAGCCTCTTTTCCTTCTTCTTTTCTTTTGTGTTTTTCACTTGTTTTGTTGTGCATGACTAAGCATATTGTGGTCTCCATACTTTTGTGATATTTTTCTAATTACAAGGTGAGTGACCAACCATCTCACGTCACATGAACACTTGGGTGTAATCAACACACTACTTATAAAGTGCTACAATTAAGGGGTGTTCATTTTGTGTTCTTTCCACTATTTTCTTTGCTCACTTTTATCTGCTATAGATCTTAATTTTGTTCCTTTTCTTACCCCATTTAACTATCATAAATGGAAATATGTCATGTCTCTCACTTTGAGAAAACAAACACATTACCGGATAACTATGGTATTCAAGTTAAAATTAAAGAAGATGCAGAGAAAGAAAAGTGGTTTGACAAATGTGATGAAGCCTTTGGCCTTTTGTGTCTTTTTGTATCACTGAAACTGTGCTTTCATATTAACATAACCAAATCACCCAAGGAAGTTTGGGATGCCCCTGGAAATTTTTTTGAGAAATGGGATGAAATGAAATGGAATGAACTGGAAAATGAGTTAATTAGTCTCAGCCCTAGTAGTTTTGACACTCTCTAAGACTTTTTCACCAAACTCAAATCTCTAAGATTGCAACTGAAAAATTATGGAATTGACAAAAAGGAATCACAACTCATACTTTCTGTCCTTGAAAAAAATTTCCGACTATTATGTCTTTGTCTCAACCTTCCATGCTATAAAAATAACACTTGGTGCAAGTTGGAATATGCCCTCCTTTGATGAGTTTGTTATTGATTTGACTAGAGAACATGATAAGATAATTCAAATGGGTACTCTTAGATCCAAAAAATCCCATGCTCTCATTGTTGGTCATGAAAAACTAATGGTTTCAAAAGAGAAGAAGTAGAACAATAAGGATCATGAGAATAAAAAGGACCAATCCACCACCAAATCAAACTTTTCCTCTTTCACTTCTAGCTATAAATCTCATAAAGAACGAATCAAATGTGCATACTACAGTGGTAGGCATGAAGAAGAAAAATGCTTGAAGAAGAGGAGTGACCTCCTCACAAGTCTTCTTGAGAAGAAAAACATAGGAGTTCCTGATTCTCTCAAGCCATATTCATCATCAACTCACAAATTTTCTAATGAAAAAGACAATGGAAAGGGGAAAGTGAAAGAAAAATAAAAAGAATCAACTAAGGAGATAACAAATTCAAGAGATTTAGTTGTATTTGTGTCACGTACTCCTACATGGGTGATTGATTCAAGTGCATATCATCATATGGCCTCATCTGACATTGAGTTTACTTCATTAGAGATATGTGACATGTCTTCTATTCAAGTTGGTGACAACACTTGTACACTAGTTTTTGGAAAGGGTCTGTTGAAGTGAATGGTGGAACTTTCAACAATGTGCTTAGTATTCCTTCACTTTCAACTAATCTCCTTTCAATATATCATATCACTCACCTTAGTCAAGGAATGTGAGTTGAGTTCATTCCACATTCTGTTTATGTTAGAAAGATTCAAAGTGACAATATCATTGTAGTTGGTACAATTTATCACCACATTCGAATTTACTCTTTTTCTCAGTTTATTCCTCGTTCAGATTCTTCATTGAATTCACTTGGACTTGATGATATTTCTAAGCTCACTGATGATGATGACTTTTCTTCTATCTTGGTTGATTTCCATAGTGATGGGGACCCACCTCCACCATCCACTTATCATCTACCACATCTTGAGGATTTATTTCTTATTCCACCTACTTCTCGTCCACTATGACTTTTCAGGTGTTAGAAGAACAATGGACTGAGAGGGGGGGTGAATCATTCCTAAAAACTGTACCTTCTTTTACTATGATAAGCATTCAACAATCATTTAATCATTCATCATTCATAATCATATGTGATCTTATTAGATATGCTTTAACCATTCACAAGAGCATATAATAAGAGAGACATAATATAGACACCATATGTAAGTGGGAAAACATAATGGTGAATAAAACCACAAACACTCATTTATTATGTTACTCAAAGAAAGGACTTGCAAGAATATTACACATCCTACAATATTTTTTTAGTGAGGCACCAACCCCACAAAGAGCACCAACCCCTAAACCCTTGTTGATATGACTCAAAAAAATGAATCCTATGAATATGAATCATCATAATATATTTTGAAAATTAATGATCACATAAAATATTATTCTCGCATAGCTTATGGTGATCCAATTTCTGTTTCAAACACACCAAGCCCTCATCCAAACAAGCTCTCTCCATCAAGGGATAAATATATAGATTTTCCTTACACATACGGTATTTAATATTCCTTAGGTATTCATCTCTCATATTATCTCTTTTTTAATCCCCTTAACACTCTCCTTCAACCTCCTATAGGTCACTCATAATCCCATAGGCTCAACTACTCACAAATGACCCAATACACATGCTTCTTCTTTACTCAAAATATTCCTCTCCTTCTAGTTGATCTCATACCTTCCCTAGCTCGCCATTACCTACCCTAAATATGTATTGTTATAGAATAAAATTATCCTCCTCATGATGGTCACTAAGACCTCCTTCAATCTCCAAATTCTTCCCTCTAGGTTGCACTTTTTCACTATGCCAACAACTAGTCACAAATGACCACTAAAACATGCTTATATAGTAATCTCATCACAAAAACAAACATGGGTTGGCCATGAAAAATTAGGTCAATAACCCATCTCAAAAAACATATTAATAACATCATATAAATCATAATTAAATGACCACATGGGCTGGAAAGGGTAAAATCATCATGAGAAAGCACCGAGATGCACATACAAGCTCAAAATAATGTCTCCAAGAACTAATGAATCATTCAATAGCTCTAATGTCTTCAATAAAAATTTTCAAGAATCCATCAGCTCTATAAAATTCATACACATTTCATTATCATAATAAATAATCTCAGGAAGGAATGAACATCCATCTCCATCATCAAACTCACTAAGAAGCATGCAAACCCCACTAGGGCTTCAATGCCTAGAATTTCATTTTGAAGAGAGACTAGATTGACAATGAAAATATCATTGTTAAGAATCAATTGATATACCATTGGAAATATATCTAAGTCTACTTTTCATAAAAAAACTCCCTTTTTCATTCAGCTCTAAGTGTAATACATCCAAATAGCTCAAACTTTGTAACTTCTCCAAAATGGCTTCAAGACCCTAGAGTTAGGTCTTCAAAACTGAAATGGTTCACCTATCAAAAATATTCACCAAGACACAAACCATATACCATTTGAAATTTACTTGAATCCTATTTCCATAACATCCCAATTTATCTCCCAACTCATAAAGGAAGGTGTTCAACCAAGTCTATCTCTTAAACTACTCATTTAGGATCTAAAGACTCAAGAACCAGTCTTGAGAGGAACATGCAAAAATACCTCCAAATCAACTTCTAATCTTATATTCCACATAGAAAAATTCAAATAAACTTGTAACAATATGTAAAAGCACTAGCATGCATGTATCACATGGAGACTTCTTACCTAACATGCCAGTTCCTTTACACCTTCTTAAGAAGCCAACTAGGGCTTACAACACCAATAGGTTTTATATTTAAAACCAAATATTTAGATAAAACAAAACACTTAAACAAATATTATGAGGTTTCTAACAACTATCCACGTCCAAAAACATTAACTCTATTTAGTAATTTCATCAAACTCACCGCATACCAAGAGACTACTATTTTAGTCCTTAAGGCCAAAATCGGTATGCTGACTTTGAGCACCTGCATATTCCATTTTCTCCACTGTACCTACCTAAAAATTTTCATGGAGAATTAGATAATCTCCCAAGGATTATGGAAAGGTTTGGATTTCATCTGAAGTTTCCATCTCTGTCATGAAACTATAAATACCCACAAAACTAGGATTTTCTCTTTCTTCCCATAACATGCTAGAACACCAAACCACCACCAAAATGAGCTCGATGAATTGTATATAATAAAAAATCATCATACTTCAATTTCTAGGCCACTTGGATTCTATATCAATCAAATCTTCTAAGTCACTCTCTTTGTTAGGATTTTAGGAGGGTTTTGAACCAACTTATCTTCTTAAAATTCAATCATAAAAGTATGACAATGAAAATTCCACATTATTTCTAAAAATTATCTTAGCTCAATGGAAAATTAATCCCTAAAGCCTCAGGGTCCCATGCAAAGCACACAATCCACAATGAGAATTGGAAGGTCAACTTTTAGCACAAATCTTCACCTTTGCAAACCCGGTTTTACCAAAAATGACATAAATTATAATTTATTCTTCACTTTGACCTGAAAATTGTCATGAAGCATCATGAAAATATCCTATAACTATACATACTCATAACCATGCTCAAATATGCTTGACACTCTCCAACCACGGTGACTTACTTATGTCTACCTATTTTGTATTCACTTTTTTTTTTTCTTTCCAAGGACCATGAAACATCACCATACTATTGAGAAATGACCTAAAAGTCATCATACATCTGATATGAAACATCCCAACACATTTACCATGCTTATATAGGACTTCCACACTCCAAAGTTCATGATATAATACCATGCACCATGCCCTATGTATATGAATAGGTCTATAATTACCTCTTCACACCATAACTCTTCATGAAATATCCATGTTGATCATATGCACACTCTTGGAAAAGTATATCACACTTCTAAGACCATGCTTGAAATCATGATAACCTTCAACAAACTTACTAGGAATTATACAATGACCATGCACACTAGAACATGCACCAAACACACCTGATCACCATGTTACTTAGCCAAATAACCACTCACTAATGTAATGCATTATGTTTTACCTTGAATAACACCTCATGGGGACTCATATGACACATACACACCCTTTTCCATCAATGATTGTTACATTGTTGTCCCCTGTGAAATAATGACTAAGTATCAGAGGAACATATGATAGTGCCGCGAAAGAAGGGGGAACATAGATAGGTGTGGAAGGTTGAAAAATCTACGCCATGTGGATTTATGCAGTAAGAAAAATTCAAGACTAAGCCGTTTTGCATGGCATAGGATAAGAATAGAAGCATGTATAAAGAAGAGCATGAAGACTTCATGACTAAGGAAAAATATTTTGGGAGCAAGTGGAAGATCAAGAGACATGTAGAGTTAGAGCTAATAATATGATTAGATCAGGGTTTAAATATAGAGATAATCTATTATTAGTGAATCTTGCATGCTTCATAGATATATTTGTATGTACGCATGGCTATTTTTAGCATGCAGCCTATTTTGAGAGTGCATGGGTGATGAAGGGAAAGTCCCCACCCTTATATATATATATATATATATATATATATATATATATATATATGATTTGTAGTGTTTAGTGTCGGAGATATGTTTTAAGTTGTAAAAAGTTATGTTGCCGGTATGATTTGTGACCATGACTTTGTGAGGGTCCTAATGATGTATACAACTACTATTTGTGATGAATTAATATGATGGATCTTTGTGGATGGATTTTTATCATTGATGTCTCTATTCATGGTCATTGTATGCTAAATATGGTATTAATTCTTGTGTGGTCATTATGCTTTTATTATTATGTGTGTTTCAAAATTGAGCTCATGGATCTAGTTATTATGATGGAATATATACTTTAATTATAGTTATTTTGAGCATGCATGCTAAAACCATTGGAAATATAGTAACAAAGAGGATCTTGATATATTTGTGTGCTTTGGGTGAGCGTTCAAATATATCTAGATGAAGTGCCAGCACACCTAGAATTTTAGGTATAAAAATAAGGACTACATTTTGGTTATGTTGTTAGGACTTCTTTTCAAATTGTTTTCCATGATGTTGCATGAGGTTGGCATATCGATTGAATCTTACGGCCATTGAATATTGGGTGATCAACAGATAAGATCAATTTGCATGAAGATATAGCTCTGGACCCATTTTCAATGTGCGTATGTGGGTGGAAGATAATCCATATCATGAACCCTATAAAATTTTCTTTTGTTTCTTTTCTATATAATTATATGAGTGGTTGTCTATATACGCATCAAAGAAAAGATGGACTTACATATCAAGGTTTTGGACATAGGAAGAGTACCAGGATTTTTTGATGCAAATAAACCTTGGATGTGTGTTGTAGATCATTAGTGGGATGGTGTTGTGTGTAGTTATATTTTGGAGTACATTTTTCTACATATTCTTGTCTAGAAGTTGTTGATTTTGAATTTTTATGTGAGCCTAAAGGATCCTACATACATGTTATTCCTTTGGAAATTAATATTTTGATGGTGGTGTTGAGTTTAGAGTTCCTATCTATGGTTAGATAAACATACCACCATGAGGGCATGATTAGGTGTGGTGAAAGATGACAGACCTTGCAGGAAGAAATGTAGAGAGAAGAAAGGTGACTTAAGTAAAATGAAGCATGGGAGATGGAATTAGCGAAGCAACATGATATTAGGGATTTTTAGAGTTGCGGAGAATGATGTCTCAAAATGGATTTAAGGCTCATGTGGAAGATGTGGAGTTGTATCATTAGGATCTTCCCCACTTAGGCAAGCACGAGTAGAGAATCCCTTTAGCTTCAAATGAGAGCATGTCGAGGAGGAAAGATTGATGACCGTGGGTGTGCATCGATCCCACTAGTGACCTATACCTTCCAAAATGGTGTTCGTGTTTCAGATGTAATTATTGATTAGTAGGAGAGTATAGATAATCCATTAGTTTTAGGTATATAATGAATACAAAAGTACATCGACAACACATTCATTTATGACATCACAGACATCATCTTTGTTATCTAGAGTGTCATTAGGATAGAGTGTGGTTACAGAACATTGGTAACACATCTAGAAGTACTATAACTTCATAGAATGAGGGAGTTCATTTTATTACTACTATTAGGATGTAAGGAAGTACATCAATGGGTCTGTATCCACTACTAGAGGATCAAGCTAATCAAAAGGTTCGGGATCAAGTGGATCAGGAAGTTCTAGAGGTGGAGGAAATATTGGTGGTGGTTTTGGTTCTTGATCTGGAGGACAGGGCACACATCCCAAGTAACCCCCACATCAACCTCAACAATTTTATTACAGATGTCCCACCAATTTCCATAATATAGAGGTATTGAATATGTTGTAGAGCATGTGCACAAGTGTGAGTTACTATGACATGCTAAGGTAATTACCGCTCTAGATAGGAAGGTGATTCAGTTTTCTAGTACTCTTCAAGGGCATGCACATATCTTGTATAGAAAGTATGATCGTATCTAAATGTAGTGGATGATGCTTTATGTTATACATACATTTCTATTTGAGTTCCATAGTCCAAAGCATGAAAAATAGAGTATCAGCGTGCTTAAGGACATTAAGCAAGGCTTATCAAAAAGCGTTCGGGAATATGATGCGTGTTTTAAAACTTTTTTTTCAAATTTGTCTTATGACATACATCCGAGTTAGCATACATAGTGGTTTGTTGGTGGATTGTTGACTCTGTTTAGAAGGGAACTATCCTATAAGACATATTTGTATCTACATGATGCTTTGGAGGTCTCTTTGCGTCTTTGGGGGTAATTAGAATCATGGACACTAGAGTAAATCTATTTTTAGAGGCACAAATTGCAGCTATGGCAAAACAGGTTGGAGAATATCTTTTCTAATTCATCTTTGAGATGCACAATGGAATATGGTGTACATCTTTGTGAGGTTGAAGGGCATACTAAGGATATTTATGCTCGGAATTGGTGTGCACCATGTTGGATTATGATATTTTTCATTTGGATCATGATGCTTAGTAGATTTCCCCTCTTACAACACATGATCCGGAAGTATGTGTCTATGTACTATAAGATTTGTAAAATGTACACTCATGAAACTATTGATTGTAGAGTGATTGACCATATCCATGAAGCCATTGAAACTAGTGTGCGTCGGACTCTTTTGTAGTAGGTGGATCTAAGGAACAAAGATAACAACATAATGAATGTCACAATAATGGGGATAATAGGAATAGAGGATTCCATGGTGGATATAGAGGCTAAGGTTGTGGTAGTGGAAGAGGAGGATTTCCTAGAGGAACTTGTTTACTTATGGATCTCTAATCATTATCAGTGTGAGTGCCCTTAGAATGACGTTTTCTTATGGTGTGGAAAATAACACAAATTTGAAGAATGTATAGACTTGTATGAGCATATGAGAAAGTAGCACAAGAAAGAAAAGGGAGTAGTTATGATTAAGATACAACATGCAGATGGAAATCAATGGATGTCGAAGGTTAGATTGAATTTTGAATTACAACCATGCTTTAGTTACTACACACTGCTTGAAATTTGTGTAAACTCATGAACCTCTAAAGTATAATCCGACTATAAAAAAGAAAGAAGAAATAAATGTAAAGTACCATGATGTTGCACATCAGAAAGAATTTTACCAGGATACTATGGATGTTATTAGGGATTTGCAAGGAGAGATTTAGAGTTTCAAAGTATAGGAACATGTGATGGAACAAGGTAATAAATTTGAAATCCCACATAAAGACGTAGATGATCTGAATGAGTTATGTTGAATTTTGCATCAAGAGAACATAATCCCCTTGTTAGGAGAATGGCTAAGAGAAAAATTACCGCAAAAAGATAATAATTGCTAGAGTTAGATACTTCATGTAAATCCACCTCCCCATAATCTTGAGTATGATAAGGAGATTACACTAAATTTGGTCATAGATGGATGGCTCTGAGAAATATTCGATAGATACAAGTTTGGAAGTTAATGTACTCATATTGGATGATTGGAATCGGATGGGGAAACCACCCTTACATCCTTCTTTGAATATTTGGTATATGGGAACTAGAACTAGAGGTATGCCACTTGGAGTGTTAAAGGATGCGAATATTACAATTCAGGGAGCCAAGTTTACTCGCAAATTTAAAGTGTTAGAGCTAGAAAAAGTAGATAGTTTCCCAACATTACCTGGGGATCCCTGGTGTTATGCGAATAATACAAATTTGTGCTTCAACAAGGGGTAAATTATCTTTGAGAAGAAAAAGAGTGTGTCATTATACCATTTGAGATGCTGAAAGGATGCTTTGTATGTTTGGCATTTGAGTGAAGAATACTTGAATAGGATATACGCATGCACAATCAGAGACCCTGAGGTAACTGAGCCATCTAAAAAAGGAATGATATAGTGGGATGATTCTCTATTAGTTAGTGATACCACAAGTATTACTTGTGACAACTGGGTGCATGGAATGTATGAAGTAGTTGGGTGAGAGGTTAAGAACATAGTTACTCACATGATTAGGCTGCACATGGTTAGGCACTTAAGTTATAACTAGGTACCTCAAGTAAACTAGTGAAGGGAACCCTGATGTATTTTGGTGCACCATGGAAGCCCAGTGGAAGAATGAAGGAGATATTTGAAATATTTTGGTATACTTTACACATGTTAGTAGCACGTTGGTGGGCCACACACAGATAAAACCTATTGGAATGGCGTGAAATGAGAATCACCTTTTCTACTAGGTTTTAAGGATCAATGTACCTTCACGAGATATGTAAATTCCATGGGAAGTCTTCTCGGTTCTCACCATGTCTATGAATGTGAGAGATTTTGGATGGAGGGTTAGGAGGCCTTACCACCATCACTTTGAGCACATAAGTTTTACACAATCCTAGGTGGTCGTGTGTGTGCATGGTATGTTCATGCGGAATTGACAAGAGAAAAAGTTAATTTGGAAGAGATGACCTCAAATATGATTCATACTTTTGATTCATTTTATACTAAACCTCCAGTCAATGAAGCACTGCATATTATGAAGTGCCTTACTTTGAGAGATAGTGCAAAGGCTAAGGAAATTTTGTTAGATATGTTTGGAGAGTTGGATTTAGAGGCGCACCTTGACCTTAAAGAGACTAAAGAAGAGAAAATGTTCCACGCCTAGGAAACGAGGGAAAATGGTAAAGCGGTGTGCATGATTAATGATGGTGATGAGGATAATAACCTAGATATTAACCATACTAAAGGTACACATAAGGTGATGGATGTGATAGATGAGAAGGCGTGTGCATATCATGAGCATGTGAAAACAAATAAGGTTAATATTGGAACATATACAGAGCCTAAAGAGGCCATTATTGGCAATTACTGGTTGAAGCGGGAATTAGATAAGACTATTAAACTCCTTGACTTTCACGACTTGTTTCGTGGAGCTATCATGAGTTAAAAGGAGTACACCCTTATTTAGGTGAGATGTGAATCAAGCTTAAAGAAGGCACACACCCGATTAGGAAGAGGCCTTACAAGATGAATCCTATTCTACACATCAAGGTAAAGGAAGAAATTGATAAAATGATCAAGTATGGTATAATTGAGCCCATTGAGGAGTTAGAATGGTTTAGTTCCATGGTCATCAATAGTAAGAAATATGAGAGGATAAGGATCTATGTGTACTATAGATAATTGAATGCTTTATGTGTTATGTATCATTTTCCCACCCCATTCACAGAGGAGATGTTGGAAGGAGTTACAAGGCGCAAGATCTACTCTTTTATAGATGGTTTTTTAGGTTATCATCAAGTGTGCATAGAAAAGGAAGATCGGGAAAAGAAAAAAATTCAGCCTTTGAATGGGGAATTTTTTCATACACCGTGATGCCCTTTGGAATGAAGAATGTGCCAATGATGTTCTCAAGCATTGTTGTAAAATATTTTAGGACTTGATTCATAATTTGTTATAGGTATATCTAGATAGCTGGACATTTTATGGTTTAGTCAAGGATCATTGTGACAATTTGAGGCTTATGTTTGAGAGGTATAGACACTGAGCATCTCTTTGATTATTAAGAAATGTATTTTTGTAACACCTTTTGGAACTTTGATGGGGCATATTTGTTATAAGGAAGGGTTTTGATAGACCCATCCAAGGTCATTATGATCTTGGGATTGGTAGAACCTAACAATCAAAGTGAAGTGTGCATATTTCTTGGACATAGAGGGTATTACAGGAAATTAATTAAGGGATATGTTAAGATTTTTGCACCTCGGAGGAAATTTTGAAGGCTATAGGAAAATTGTATTGTGGTGACATACAAGAGAAGGCATTTGAAACTCTTGAAGGAAAGGTTAACCACTACACAAATTTTTCATTTTCTTTCATGGGACAAACCATTTAATGTTCATGTGGATGCTTTTGGAATGGAAATTGGTGTAGTATTAGCGTAACTAGGAGAAGGAATTGTAGACCACCCTATTTGTTTTATAAGCATGAAGTTGACACCAACTAAACAAAAATATAAAACTACTGAGCGTGAAGCTTTGTCCATGATTTACCTGTTTCACAAGTTCAAGCAATACTTATTAGCGACAACATTTATCTTCACGATAGATCATATGGCACTTAAGTATTTAGTTAAAAAGTTTTTTCTATAAGGGCACATACCAGGTAGTTTCTACTATTTCAGGAGTTTCTATTTACATTTTTATAAAACCATGGAAAAGTAACTCAAGGCGTGACCATTTTTCAAGAATCAATTTTGGGAGGACACGCAGAGTAGTGAGGACACAATTCCGGATGATGTACAACTATTTATATTGAACCACACACCCACTAAACTAAAGTACATTTCCGTATTCTTGCACACTAGACATGCACCGAGGGAATAGAGACTTTAGAAAAGAAAAAACTTGTAATATACATGACATCTTACCAATTGATTGGTAGATATTTATACAAGTTAGGATGTGATAAATTTTTGTGTCGATGTGTTCTAGAGCATGAGTTAAAGGGTATTATGGAAGAAACACATGGTGGAGTTGCGAAGGTGATTATGTAGGAGATGCCACCACGCGCAATATTATTTTGGTTTGAATTTGGTGGGAAAATTTATACAAGGATAATAAATAATATGTTAAGGTATGTGATCATTTTCAGCACCTTTGAAGCTGAAGCCGAGAGATGAGATGCATTTAAGGCCTATTGCAAGTGTTGAAACTTTTTTAAAATGGGCGATTGACTTTGTCGGCCCTATTTCCCCACACATGTATAGGACTAATACAACCGTATTATAACTTATAAAAACTATCTGAAAAGGTGGGAAGAAGCAAGTGCCTCTAAAGGATTGCATGGACAGCTCTGATAGTAAGATTTATATTGGAAAACACGATCGGTATGGATGTTCATTGAGTCTAACAAGTGATAAGGGAACACAGTTTTTGAATGAGACTATCAGGATTTTATTAGTAGAATTTATAGTGGCACACTATAAGACAACACCCTATCACCCATAAGCCAATGGAACTACAAAGGCTTTCAATAATATCCTAGGACAAACATTGACAAATATATGTGATGTTGGAAGAAAATATTGAGATGAAAAAGTATCTATTGTACTTTGGGCATATAGGACTACCTAAAAAATATTGAATAAGCTCACACCATTTCAGTTGGTGTTTGGCACAGAGGTTGTGTTACCTATTGAATTCATGTTTCCATCTCTACCTATTACATGCATATGAGGACTCAATGATGAACAATATGTTGAGTGTATAAAAAAATGATGTAGTTAGATGAGCGGCACGCTATTTCCGATGGATCCGAGAAGACAAAAGAAGTGAGACAGAAGGCACGATATGATAGATATATTCAAAATAAGCTATTTGAGTTTCCAAAATGGTTATTTTGTATGATTCAAAGTTTATGTGCCACCCAGGGAAATTTATAATTCTTTGGTTGGGAACCTTTGTAGTAAAAAAAAGATATTGGACTTAGATGCTTGCCACTTATAGGTGTTAGATGGAATTTTATTTCCTGGTTACTTCAATGGGAGTAGGTTGAAGCCCTACTATAAATAATTCTTATTGGTGTTTGTAATAAGATAGTTTTGTCACTCATATTAGATGTCTTTTTAATTCATTTTCTTTTATTGTGTTTCCTTTCATCGTTACTATGCTTTGTCACTTTAGTTCAGTATTTTTTTGTAATAAGCATGCTTGTGCATCGTGGTGACTACTATCTATTGGATTCATGCGCAGAGGACCATGCATATTTTTAGTGTGGGTTAGATAAGATATAAGTAGTATGTAGGTAAATATATGGGTTGAAACTTGAACCTCCTTTGAAATATTAGTGTGCATAGAAGAAATATGTTACAGAGTTATCGATTGAATGTACTTTTGAGGAAAATGTTCTCAGATTGAAGACCACATGTAGAAATATGGATGCACAGTGTAACATGACATAGGAAGTAGCATGGGAAACTATTTGGTATGAGGCATGGTGGATAGGTACTTTGGTGTAGGGAAGCACATGAAAGGAGCCTTGCGGAAAGAAGTAGTGAGTGCACCAAAAGGTTATAACTCAGGGCATGAAATAATACGATGTGACATGCATAAGAGTGAAAGAGAAAAATTAATGTTGTGTATGGTGGTAGTTGAGGAGTAATTAATGTAGAATATTTTGAAAGTTCTATAAAGGAGCACATGCGATTGTATTCCTTACCTTGCATATTCTGTGTTCTCGAGTTGTGGAGTGCAAAATAAGGAGATAAAAAGTGTGAAGTGTGAAGAGAAATTAACCGACGAGATAACCAGATTAATTTTGAGACATGAAATTCCCAAAGCTCCACATGGAAATGTATTTGAGCTAGTTGGGAATGTGTGGAAGGAAAGTTTTCCGTGGTAGGGTTTAAAGGAGATAGATTTATAGCTAGGGAATGAAATATTTAAAGAAACAAAGTAGATCAAAGAGTATAAGGGTAAGATGATAAAACATTTGTATTTTTTAAAGCACATTATTATTGAAGGATAACAATAACACCAAGGAGATTTGTGGTTAAGGAACTTTGTGAAAGAGGAGGCACCATAGGATTGGTTCATGGAGATCTGATACCATAAGGAGGTGATTGAAGGAAGGTCATGGACATCCTAGTTGAAAAAATGTAAGATAATCAACATCAACCACCACACTAAACAAACCTTGAAGGACATAAAAGACGACACCATCTTGAAGAAAAATATAAGGACTATAGATGGATAAAGAGTAATGGATAATTTGATCTACAAACTACTGGATAATTTTAGGGTGATGCAATTATATGCGCTTCCATTATTTGGTATGCCAAAGTGACTATACCAATGGCTTATGTCATGCATACATGAGGATTACTTTTACTTTGTAGGTATAAGGATGAGAATTACAACAAAATTGATTAGAAGGGTTATAGGATTGCATGAATCTAGTGAGGAAATTACGGGAAAAATTTCTGATTATGATGGATTATAGGTAATGGAAATTGTGTTCAAATATCACCGGGGAGGCTGAGCCTTTAATGTTGTAAAAATAGAGAACAAAGCTACAAGGGTAGCTATGCAACTAGTTAGCTATAAGTTGGGTGCCTTAGAGAGGTGGAAGGAGTTGAACAAACATTGGCTATACATAACACACAAAATGACAAAATAAAATTACCACAACATTGCAAGCTACATTGCGAGATAGTATAGTGGAAGAGGCATGCATCAAGCTAATAGGGGTAAGAAGATAACTTGGGTTGTCATCTTACTTTTGTTTGTGTTTAGTGAAATTTGTGTGCTTGGTGGGTTAATGGAGAATAAGTGGTTGTACCCTTTAGAGAATAATTTTCCGAGGAAGAAATGTGTGATGTTCACATGTCAAGGAATGATTTTAAACACTTATAAGAAACACACAGAAAAGTGGTATAGGAGGATGTGTAATGCATTTGAAGAAGAGTGGTATATCAACACTTCTTTTTAGGCTTTTTTACATGAAGACTAGCGGGAAAATCCCCTTGTGGTTTCCCTTTACCTTTATTATTCATTACTTTAAAGGTTCATTAAAGGTAGACAACGATAAGGTAGATGCGAGAAATCCACATTTTCATAAAATGTATGTATACCCTAACAAGGAGGCATATGTGGAGATAATGGTGTGATAACATTTATATCATTCCAAATATCATGGTTGTGGGGTAGATAGATACCACGCAGTGTATGTGTATCTAAGCTCAAGATTCAAAGATGCAAAATACATTGGTGGTGAGGATGTATCACTTCCAGGTCCTTCGAAGAACAAACAAACCATGGGCATAAAAATAAGTCTTAAGGATACACCCCAAGGAAGGAAAATTGAGAATTATAGAATTTCCAAGAGAGAGAAGAATTAGGGAAAGAAGACAGTATTGTGTTTGATCATAGTAGGAGAAAAATTTGCAGGGGAGACACAATAATGAAAATGAGGACACCAAAATTTCACACCCAATGAGGTAGTCACCGCACATAATTCCTGTGAATAATAGCATGGAAGAGAAAAGGAAAAGGTGTAATTATCTGCTGTAAGGGATAATGATGAGGATAAGTCATTAGATCGAGACCACACACGATGATGTTTTCACACCTATTATTGAAGTTTGATAAGATGAAGGGATTGACGGCGAGAAACTACAGTTTGATATAGAAGTCCCCAACATGAGTATACATGAGCATGAAGAAGAAATCTACACCTTTGGAGGATACACAAGGAAGAAAGTGTTGAACAACCGAAAGGTGGAATAGACGATGGAATTGGAAAGGGAATAAATAGGATGTTGGAACATAGGAAAACACCAGTGAGCGTGACACTAAATTCAAGGAAGAAGAGATGGTGCAAACACCATACCTTGGTTACATCAATGAAATAATGAATATTATATGTGTCAAGTTCCAGAAAACTCTTTCCCCAAAACAAATGTATTGATGGGAGTTAATGGACCCTGCGATGAAAAATGCATGCAGAAGGAAACAATTATCATGGAGTATGTAAACTCACATGGATGATCCTAAATTCAATGTGTGTGAGGATTCATGTGCCACATGAAGAATGAGGAAGGCTCCACACTCTATAAATATCACAATCAATCCCAAGAAGTTCTCTGATGAGCAGGTGAGAAATGCATTAACAAAGATATTCTGAGAGGTTGCTCGTGAGAATATTGATAAATTAGCTACTTTGAGGACTGTACTAGAGGATAAGAAGGATAAGGAGGAAGAAATCCAATTCTTAAAAGAGGTAAGAGAGAAATCATAGGTGAAGGCGTGTGTTGTTTTAGACATGGCAGAGGAGATTGGAGAAGAAATTTTATAGGAATGACCACAATATGAATAAAGGTATACGGGGAGTTTTCCATCATGTTTCACTACTTACGTACTATGGTTCACTTGATATTAGATAAAAATATAGTACATGCACCAAATAAGGAAGAACTATCTACAAAGAAAAAGAGGGATGTTTCGGTAGAGTTAGAAAAAGCTTGGAGCAAGATTTCACAGGATAGTTGAGTATGATGCCATACTTGAAAATTTGAAGGATAAATTCAAACTAAAAAAATTTGGAAATGAAGATGTGTGAAGTACGAGAAGATAATAAAAAAATGGATGTTGATATAATAAAATGAGGTCATTGTCACCAAAAATATTGATACTTTGGGATGTGAGGAGAGGTTGAAGTTACTAGCGAAAAGTGGGATGCACTTAAGACAGCTAGGGACCCTCATGATGTCAAAATAGAGGAGTCGGGAAGTTGATAACATGGAATATGAATGAAATGGATGGCATGGTGCCATGATTAATATGGGAAATGAATCACAAGGGTGAGGATATGACACGGGAATAAATTGATGCAATTCTTAGAGATGTTCTGTTAAGGAAAAGAAGGGACTCAATGACTATAATGAGTTGGAATTGGACATCATGAATGAGTACACTAAGCTATTGTAACTTGTAGAATAATAACACGCTAATTGTTGAGACATTCTTACATTATTTTTTAATCCTATACGAATCGGTGAGAACCCTATCAACTCCATGTGTACTTGATTAAAGTTTTAATGTGACCAATGGTGCATGCCCGACACACACCCTCCGGCTCCACGAGGTCGGGGGATTTGACCTCTAGACCAATTAATCAAAATTGATCTACTTACACCAATTATTCTATAAATTTATTATTTTTTCAATCCTTGGAGATATAAGTTGGGAATACCCATTGCCGAGGGCAGAAATGATGTTAGTGTGGGGTAACGTTGGCCCTATTAAATAATGACTAAGTATTAGAGGAACATACGATAGTGATGCAAAATAAGGGGGTGCATCGATATGTGCGGAAGGTTGAAAAATTTGTGCCTTGAGGATTCATCTTGGGTAAGACCAAGTTTAAGACTTAGCTATTTTATATGGCATGGGCTAAGAATATGAGCACCCAAAAAGAAGAGCATAGAGACTTCATGAGTAAGGAAAATCTATTTCAGGAGAAATTATAAGATAAAGAGACATGCCAAGTTAGAGATAATAATAGCATAGGTGAGGTTTTAAATATAGATATAATCTATTATTAGCGAAGCTTGCATGCTTCATAGTTATCTTTGTATGCGTACATGGCTATTTTAAGCATGCAACCTATTTTGATAGTGAATCGGAGATGAAGGGAAATTCCCAACCCCTATATATATGCATTGATTTTTACTATTTAGTATCAAAGATATGTTTTAAGTTGTAACAGAGTTATGATCTGGTATGATTCACGCACATGATTTTGTGATGGTGTTACTTATGTATAAAACTATTATTTTGATGAATTAATATGATGGATCTTTGTGGATGTATTTTGGTCATTGATTTCTATATTCATGGTCATTGTATGGTTAATATGTTCTTAATTCATATGTGATCATTATGATTTTATTATTATATTTTTTTCCAAATTGAGCTCGGGAAGGCTGGTTATTATGAACACGCATGCTAACACGATGGCAAGATAGTAATAAAGAGGAACACAGTAACTTCACATACTTTGGGGAGCGTTCAAATATATCGGATGAAGTGCCAACACACCTAGGATTTTCGGTATAAAACTAAAGGCTACACACATAAATGATTACTACTAGACACAATGGCCAATAATCTCCCCCTTTTTCATTGATGACAACCACCTTCAGAAACACATTGATGGAAACCAACAAGACCAAACACCTACATGACTCTTTTCCATGTTTTTATGAAACTCTCTCCCTTTAACATCTATGTAAAAGGATAAAATGAAAAATAAACATGAAAAATGACAACACAAAGACAATACATTTTGGAAACAATGACTTACATGCTTAAAAACACCCCTTTGGACTTTTCTTTCTCTTATTTTCTTTAATCAATAATAATACAAAATCCATGGACCTGAAAAGATCATCAGAATGATTCCCCCTAAGAGTGAATCCACTATATTTTTCTTCAAGTCTATCAAGCACCTCCATCTATTCCTAAACCATGCTTGAGAACACTAAAAATTCCTTCAATACTACCTCTTAATCTTGTAGGACCATGAGCCCTAAATCTCTATATCACTCAATTTTTTCTGAAATTCACAATGCAATAGTACCAAACACAAGTGTTGACAAGAAATTTTTTTAGGTGGAGAAATTTATGGGTATCCACCAATGCTCTCGAGAATCTAGGTCCCTTTTCTTGAATTATGTAGATCCATTTATTACGTGTGAATGAAATGTAGATTTATGGTAGCCTTAGAGGCCAATGATCCAATAGGATCACTCCACTAAACACTTTGTGGAAAAATCTTGCAATTTCTTGCAAATGAGGAATTTGTTGAGAGATAAGGAAGGGAGTGGAAAAAGAGAGCGGGGATTAATATTGTAGGTAGAAAATCATATTCCAACAACCATTAATAAAAATACTTCAACACACATATATGGAAACAAAAACAATTATGCTACTAACAACAAGCCAAGAAAATATTATGAACACAAAGTTTCATTAATCTTCTTATTAAAAAAGGTAAGAAAATCCTTTCTTTTTCATTGATGTTTTAATACGATTTTCCATAGTAGGTAAGGGAAGAACATTGAAGGATGGAATTAGAATAAATTTTATCTCTTTTTCTTCTTGAAGTAGTAATATCTTATGAGCACACAAAATTTACAACCCTTAAGAATGAGGCGCAATTACAATTTATAGATATTGAGGAGAATCTTTTCCTATGCCCTGTGTGAGCTTTCATTTGTCATTTCCACTCATGACTCTTTATATTCCTATAAAAGAACATTAAGTCCCCTTTTATTATTTATGGGTGACTTATTACATTTTACACTATAGTCACATTAATGAATAGGAAAAATGTCAAGATTTCTCAAAACAAAGCAGTTAGAAAGGGGGTAGATTAGAGGAGGAAGAATGAAGAAAGAAAAGGGGATAATGCTCCTTAGCATGAATGGTGATACCTATGCAATTGATGAAGAAATTTCTAACAATGATTATTGAAAAACCCTGGCCCATGAAATGAGTATTTAGAAACGTTTCTCAATACCTCTCAACGTGAGCTAGGGATGGACATAGGAAATTATCACGAGGATCCTACTTGATATTTTATTAATGAAATCCTTTATCCATTTGATCTTAACTCTACTAACATATCTCAAATCACCCATATCACTCAGAGATGGTGATGGATCTAGTTGTTACACCTTGCAATGCTCTGTTTTACTTATGAACAAAATTAAACTCATGATGATGCTTCTAGGACCCTTGTTAAGATATCATTCCCTGTTTGAGCTATGAGGTCACCTTAAAATCTGTGAAGATTTCAAAAAGTAGAAAGATGAGTGAGAATATGGCCATTTACAACCTATACGCACCCAAAATGAATATTTAATATTTTTAACGAGTTACATTTTTAGGACATACTCTTTTGGGGAAAATGTCATTTTTATCCTATCTTTTAGTTTGCATCTTTCTAACTATTGTGAGTGATCAATCTTGAAATTTATGAGACTTTATAGTTTTAGCATATGAGTGAGCACAAAATATGTATTTTTAGTAAGTGAAAAAAATTACCTTGGTTTATGTTGGGAATAATATTTTTAGATTTGGCTCTTCGTTGCGATCTCATGCTCCAAATTTCATTGCATTTTGCTCTTTGAAATGTTTGGAAATAAAAAATCAAACTACAAAGCTACCATGACATCCACTAATGGAGTCTATAATATTTTTAGTGTTCTTTCCCATCTTAAATTATTAAAAAAAACAACTTTATTGGGATAGGTATTCACTTGGGCTCTATGTTCACATTTTTAGTTTGATCGATCCACGAGTGATGGGGAATTAGAGGAATGAAATCCAAGGCACAAAAAAAGGGTTTCATTTTTTTGGTGAGAAAATTTGTCAAATGAAAATTAGTGGTTATCTTACCAACAATCTAGGAATCTAAGTCCCTCTACTTAACCGATGCATCTACCATATGTGTATCCGTGAGAAGATGTGGATTTATGTGGGGATTGATAGGGGCACTCCGACCTTGTGGAAAAGCTAGCAATCTCTCGCTATGGAAGAATTTTTCTGAAAAGCAGGAAAGGGAGTGACAAATGAGATATGGGAACTAATGTTACATGTAAGAAATCAGATTCCTACAAAAACTAGTTAGAAACTTCAACACATGCATTTATGAGAAGAAAAAACCCTGTAAATGGCAACAAGATGAGATAAGATTGCGAACTCATAGTTTCTAAAATATCCTCATCAAAAAGGCTACAAAATAATTCTTCTTGTATTGATATTAAAAAAAAAAAAATTGTACGTAGTGTGGGAATATAATAAATTTGAGAGTGGAGGAAAGTAGAAGAAAATGGCTATCTCCTTTGCTTTCTCTAAGTACAATGCACTCTTGAGTTTACAAGATCAATCGTCAACCCTTTGAAATGGGAATGGCGTTACAATTTATAAAATGAGAGGTGACTTATCATCTTCCTCATGACCCTCCATATGCCTTAATTCTAACTTTAGAATATTCATATCCCTACAAAAAATTAAAGTCCCTTTTTATAAAATCAAGGTGAATTAATTTACATTATGTTTCTAAAGTCACTTTTAAGTGACTTAAAGGCATATCAAAAGTGTAAACCCCAATGAAGAATTAGAACATTTGAAGAGAGAGAAATTTGGGGGAGAGGGAAGAGAAAGAGAGATATAAGAATATGAGGAGATGTCATTCCCCATAAATTATGTTGATCCTCATTGATGGAAAGCTCCAAATGTAGTGAAACTCTAAATCTTCGAACTCCTTGCACACTGTGAAACTCCTTCAAATTAGCTCACAAACACTCACCAAGTTGAATGAACTAAGATGGATCTCGAATGCCCTATGAAAAATGACTAGGATGCTCCTAAACAATGATGTCCCCCTGAATGATTATCCTTGTATGACCCATTGTGCCAAAACTACTCTTTGAGTGTAACTTACTATTTTTAGTAAGTGTGAATTGTGAGCCGAGATGACCTTACTGCGATGCTCCCTATATGTTTACCACCTTCTTCATATCCTCTTCAAATGGTGTCTTAACCAAAGTAACAAGCCCCTATTCAAGGAGACATGTTATGTTTAGTAAGTGCGCCAAGAATGTCAAATTGTGACAAAACGGATCTTGAAATTCTGGGTTTTATTTCAGGGTTCCATGCTTCAAATTTTGAGTAATTCCTTTATCTAAACAAGTGGGAAAATTATATTTTCATCGGTGTGGCCAGAATACTAACAAAAACACATCCCTCCTTATCCCTAAAAAGTGGGTACTTTCATCGTGTAAAAAAATAGTTTGCGAGAAACTATCTTTTTGGAGATCCCCCTACGAATTTTGGATGATTTTTCCTACCAGATATTCGGGAATTTGAAATTTTCTTCGAAGATGGTAGAATGCTGAAAAAAAAACAGCCCTCCATATCCCTAAAAAATAGGGACTTCCTGGGTGTGAAAACTAGTTCACGCGAAACTAGATTTTTCAAATCGATCATTCTCCTCCAATTTTCGTGTGATTTCGCCCACTTTGGAACCTTAAGAAGTGGAGAGGTAGCTCATTTGAGTTTTTCCACTACTTGTGTCATGGAGGACATTAATGGAGCTTGAAATTATCAAGCCTTGTTTTTTCTCTATTCACAATGAAATAAACTCCATTGCGATAGGTTTTTCATTATTGTGCTTCATGTGAAATTTCTCTTCAATCGCGACCGGTTTGATGGGAAATCAAGCTTTTTCCTTCATAGAGCCGGAAGAGGATTTATTTGCTGCAAGAATTCCTTGATGAAAATTGGAGGTTTGAATATGAATTTTTAATGGCCTTCAAGAGAGAAGAACTTAGTAACAAATGGTTTGTCAATCCGTGCTCGGTTTGGAAGATTTCTTCAAATTTCGATTTCATGGCAATGGGGATTTCCATTGTTCTTCTTCTCTATTCTTCGTTTCTTCTTCTTATCTTGATGAATTATTCTTATGAGACCTGTGTGCCATCATGGAGTGAAGGATAATGTTTTGTAATGGATTTGGTTCAAGCTTTGGCAATGGTGGAGTGGTGGACTGGTGTTCTCTGTAGTTTTCTTTTGGTAATGGAGAAGCAACAAGAAAGCTGCAAGAAACAATTAACAATTAGATTTTTTTTACAAATTTTTGGGTTTAATTTGGGCACTTTTTTTCATATTTGATGTCCCTGACCTTAGGGATGTGAGGGACACCAAATTCCATGGGGGTCAAGAGGATAACACGTGGTGGTGATCCGATGACAGGGAATGAGTGCTCTAAAATCAGCTTTAAAGCACCGAGGGGCTGGAAATTGGTCATATGGGTGACCAAAACACTCTCCTAGAGGGCTGGGCATGTTTTACAAAGTTTGATGTCCCTCACCTTAGGGACATGAGGGACATCCGTTTCCACGGTGGTCCTAGACCGACACGTGTCCGCTTGATCAAACCAGAACGAATGGATGCTCCAAAAATACACTTGGGGCTGGGAAAAATTTTCAAGGATTGGTGTACCTAACCGAGGGACTTGAGGGGGCATGAAATCCCACTAGGATCCTAGTTTTGACACGTGTCCTCCCAAAAATGACTAAGTCTTGAACTACCTTTGAGAAAGTAACTTAGAACAAAGATAAATTGAGCTCCGATGGAATTTATTGGTGAAATTTTATATGATCTTGACTGAAAATAGAATTTTGAATCCAATGGTGTGGGTATTATGTATTTATTCATCCATATGATTCTTAAAAAATCAGATTTGTGATTTGATACTCCACTTATGCCTGATAAACACTACCTGCAAATCCTATGCACCAAGGTTTTGTGAAAAATATTATTTCACCATCATGTAGATCTTGAAATCCTCTTTCCATATATGTTTTGTTTTACTTATAACTCCATCTGGAGCTCCCAGAATCTTCTTCTAAAGCCCAATAGTTATTTTAGGCATGTGTACTACTTAGGCTTGTGAACCTATTTTTTACTCAAACTACTCCAAGTATTTCAAAACTTCTCCAAACCTTCCAAAATAATTTCCATGATGTTCTAAGGTCTTCAATTCACCTCCATGTTTAATTTTACCCTTTCATTCTACTCCAGGGGGTTGATCCAAGTCTGGGAAGGCTAGTGATAGCCCTTCTCAATATTGCCAGAAGATAGCATCTTTTTGGAACTCCCTAAAATCACCTAGGGGGAATGAGTAGACTTTCATACATCACCTAGGGGACCAATTTCACATCAAATAGGGGTGACCAGACTGACGGATTTTTCTTGGGATGCATGGGAATGATAAAACATGTAAAATTTGGCACAAGGGTATAATTGTCATGCTTGGAAACTTCAATTTCCTGTTGTACATTTGAACAAAAACAAATGGCTCTAGCTTGGGGACATGACATGGAATGAGCGTTGTGAAGACATGACATGGGAATCAAAATCTCAATTTACAATAAATGATCCATTGATCGAGTGCCTTATCCATTGGGCCCTATAGAGTCATGAACAACCTATAACAAGAGAGAAAGATGGGAGAAGGAAAACACACACACACACACACGAAAAGGAAATGATACACACAACAGAAGGGAAAAACACACATATGGTATAGGGAAGGGGACAACCCACTTTCACCGAAGTAGTTTCCATTTCTCAAAAGTTACCCATGAGTGGGAAACCCCGAGTGATGTTGTTCTATGAAGTCATTGGTGGTTCAAGAAAGTAACCTCATTTCTTTAATTTTTATGGAAGCCAGTGCTTCCATAATTGTCATTTTACTTTATTAGAGTGAGTCCATGTGAGCTTCTTGATGCTCGGAGTCCTTGTTTGGAAATTCCACTACCTTCATGCTCTTTGAAATTGGTTTCATTATGCCAGTTGCCTTCCATTTTTATCCATATAGCTGAGTCTCCATCGAGCATCTCATCACTGCCCCAAAGCTGATTTTTGTTCCAATTCCTTGAATCTTCTAAGTTACTTTCTTTCCTAGGTCTATGTTCATTGACATATTTTCCATGAGAAACCTCAGACTTATCATTTTCCTTCACTCCACTATGAGGTGCTTGAGTACTGACGGAAGGATTGGATGCGAACTCATACTTGTCTTGTATGTCCATGGCACTAGTGAAGAGATCAAGAATCAGCTCAAGATCTTCCACAACTTCTCTTTGCATCAAGATTTCCTACACGAGTTATTATTCATCGTTTCTGCAGCTCCTCTTTGTACACCTTTGAAGAATCTTTATCTTGCAGCTCAAGGAAACTATCTAGAGGGATTACCTCATCATTTTGGGAATCGTTACACTCTACCGATCCTTCATCAAAAAGAGCTTCATCTTCAGAGGTCTCAAAACTCTTTTCTTTAGTTTCTTTATCATGGAAAGGTTCTTCCTCTTCGAATGGGAAAGAAAATAATTCCATTTCATCATCATATCCACCAACCATTGGCTCGAGAGAGACATCATATTTCTCATCTATATTTATTTCAACATAGCCCATCTTCACTCTCGTTGATGTTTCCAAGTCACTTCATGCTTGTATTCAATATTCATGGCTTGCATTAAAATTTCAAGACTGATTTAAGGGTCTTATGTTTCTTCCCATGACTCTTGGTAGTCCTTGTATAGATTGTTCTTTCCCATTTCTTGAGGGTTCTGTTATAGCCTAATCACAACACCCTTATGTTTACACAAGTGCATATACTCAAGCTCACGGTGTAATTAGATAACATGGGTACTATCTCCAAGTTGTGGGACTTGCTACTTGAGATAGACCTCCAGAGAAAGCTGGTTCTTACTCCTAAACTACCTGCCACAATCTACTCTAATGTAGGAAAAACTATCTTTCCTAATCTAACTTTCCAAGGGACCAAGGAGAGAGAATGCATGAAAATGAAAGCCTACACTAAAGCGGTGATACACCAGAAAAGGAGGGGTGTGAGAGTAGTCTTCCAATGTGTGAAAAATAGAAGGTAAATGTTAGGAATTAGTATTTACATTGTGTAAGATAATAATTATGTTGGTAATTATTATTATATAGTTTAATATGTTATTAATATATTATTGTTATATAAACAATAATATATTATTGGTGTTGAGTTGTGTATTGTTACGGGAGTAACAATCACAACTAAATAGGTTTAATTGTTATAACACCTCCCTATTTTGTTGGAGGTTGTTTTGGCTATGTATATGGCTATATAATAGCCACATGTATCTGAACATCAATATAGTGAAGAATATAATATTAATCTGTGCAAAGCTCTTTGATCCTTTTCATTTGGCATCAGAGCCTGGCGGTTTCTCTGTTTCTACATGAATATCTAAAATGATTAAGGGGCTTCTCCAAAGATATGACTGCCCCTGATAATGAGAGAGACAAGTGATAAATCTATTAATTGGTAGAAGGTTTGAAGATTTATTCTGTGCATTTATGTGATAGGGGATTTTCTTGTGTTTCATTTTAATCTAGACATATTTCATCTTGTCTCAACTCACGTAAATCCATCAGATATCCAAATTTAAAGCGCCATTGAAGATTTTCTACATATTGATCTATGTGTCTGTGGTGAATCTCCTATTCTTCTTTGCACTAGGTTCAAACTAAGACTGAACTCAGCTATTTCCACGTACCATATATGAGGCATTCATTTTTTATGTGGTATTTTGGCTTGGCATATTCATCTGCGAATCTCACATCACCATCTCCATGAGCTCTTCCTCGCCTAGATTTCCACAAAGGTGACTCCATCTCCAAGCTGTGTAGACTTTGGAATTTGCGTTGGACTGGTTTGCACTTGAATTTACCACATATTCTCAAGCCCACGGTTTTTTTTTCAAAAGGGGTAAATTCATATTATTGCATGTTGAACACGTCACTGCCTACTATTAAAGTTTTCATCTGCACATAATTTCTCGATTATGTGTGAAACTGATCAGCTGAGACAATAATAGCAAGTAAAGCCACGTCATTTGGGTGCCACGTGTCTCTATATATCCATGTGCAAGTATGCAGCATAGTGAACGGTTTGGTAGAAATTCATGCATCGAAGACCTCAATCGAAGGCAATTTGAAGGTGACATGTAAATCAGTTGTAAGTTCTCCACCACGTAAGTATTGGTGTATTTTCTATAGATATTCTAACCTGTGAATTCACTCATGCAGTTCTATTTGTATCAGTCACTAGATTCTATTCAAAATTTGAGTCATTTTGTTATTTTAATAGTATATGTCAAAATTTTAATTATTTGTAAAAAGGGTGCATTTTCGGTTGTATCCGACACCTATCTCACAATGGTCAAGAAAAGAAGAAAAAAATGTATTCTCATGGAACCAATTACCATGGAGAGAGACATAAAAAATATACAAGATCAAAAAAATTGAGCTATGCTAAATTTAGAAGAATGATATGAAGGTGACAGTGAATTTGAACCACCTAGATCTCTAAAAAGAAAAAGGTTGACAACTAAAGAATACAAAGACCATCTATTATGAAAAATGAGAAGTTTGGAAAAGAAGTCTGAGCACATTTCTCTGACCTAAGTGGTACGTATGATGGAGGAAGGAGGCAATGGAGGAAAGAGATTGAACAATGACCTTTTCATCAGTCACCAATGACGAGGCCATGCAAAAGTTGTGGTGGCATATGTATGGTGTGAGTATATGATTTTCAGTGTGGTTTCCATTTTCTTATTTTACTTCATTTTGCAGTGTTGTTGTTTTGTGTGGTATTTGATGGATGTTGGAAAGAGATTTGTGTTGGAGTGTAGATGACTATCAGTGATCCTCTGACTAACTTGGTCCTCTAACTGTCGTACTTCTTTGGAAGATGGTCAGCTAGAAGAATACGTTCACTAGCATTAGTGACCATGTGCAACAAGACCTAACTAGCAAGATCCATTTAGGAGTATGTTCTTTGATGCATTTTGCTTCTCAGTATCTATATGAGTGGAATTTCACATTGTGGGGGGGAATACATACCAATGTTCCATTCCCATTTTGTACCTGAAATGACTTAGTCAAGGAAAGCTTCCAGTGGTAGTGGCAGTTTTCTATGCTGTTTGAGATCGAGTGGCAGTGATCAATGACAGAGACTATGATTAAGAACATTACAATTCTTATAGGAAGTAATGTGAAATTTTTTCAATATATCTTCTATTGTGTAGTTTTGAGATATGCATGTTGTGTTTCCTACATAATTCCCTAATGTATAAGCATAGTGGTGAACAGTAGCACCAGAGTAAGTCAGTTCATGGATCTTGAAAGGGTTTGTGGGAGGATCCAGAAAACCACATGAGGTGGATAGTTGATGGGACTTGTTCACGTCAAGGTTTGTGGTAAGCCTGTTTAAAACCATGGAAGGAGAGAGCCTTTCTTTTGGATCAAGGTCATGAGTCACAGAGTTGGACATGCCACAGGGGTGAGCATACTGCAGTTGAGTGTGTGGATGTTTTTCTACCATGTAAACACTAAGGGGGGGAATGTTAGGAATTAGTATTTACATTGTGTAAGATAATAATTACGTTGGTAATTATTATTATATAGTTTAATATGTTATTAATATATTATTGTTATATAAACAATAATATATTATTAGTATTGAGTTGTGTATTGTTACGGGAGTAACAATCACAACTAAATAGGTTTAATTGTTATAACACCTCCCTATTTTGTTGGAGGTTGTTTTGGCTATGTATATGGCTATATAATAGCCACATGTATCTGAACATCAATATAGTGAAGAATATAGTATTAATATGTGCAAAGCTCTTTGATCCTTTTAAGTAAAAAGCATACTAGAAGGGGTGATAATGAGTTCTCCACAACTCGGCAAATGCATTCACAACAATATTTCATACATGCAAAATAATAATGAATCCTTGAAAGAGCATAAAAAAGACACAATATTATTGTAATGAAGGTTGAAAGGGAAAGAAGAGTGCAAACAACAACAATAGGGGAAGATGCATCCACAAACTTGTATTTTATTGCTTCATGATATGCACAATTCAATCTATTACAAGATAAGGGCCTGGATCACCATGCAAGGATTCCACTACAAGGTCCTACAGGACATTGGCTTCACAAAGAAATTTTGATAGAGCTTTTATACAACAAAACTACCTCTTTTACAATGAGCCTAACACTCCAATTTATAGAAAATAAGAACAGAGAGAGAGAGGGAAAATGGAAATCTTGAAATCTGTCCTTCAACCACTTGCAAGAGGTATTAAATGGAGTAAAATGATGTTTTTTCTCGCAAAAGGCTCCCATACTATCCCAGGTTCTACAAGAGTAGAGAAAGAATGATGACCACGCCTCTTAATTGCACTCCTAACTACTAAATAAAACACACTTTGTCATGAACACAACCACATTTTATAAAAATATCCATATATTTTTCATAAAATCCTAAATTTATTGATTATTATGTGTCATGATCAGAGCCATGATTCCAACGGTACCAATTTTGTGTGATTTCATTGAGAAATGCAAAAATTATGGCCATTTGAGTGCATGAACACTATTTTGAGTTCGGGGCATTTTGTCGTCATTTGACGGGAATGAGCATTAATTGACTAAAGTTGAATTTATTTCTTTTATTTTAATATATCTACCCTCATCAAAATTAATAAATCTATTTTATGTGATGCACAAGACATTGTGCTCGTTCTAGAAATTCCAATTTTATGAAAATCAAAGCTCGAAGTCAAAATTTATGGCCATTTGAAGTTCGGGAGGTCAAACATTGACTTTTCTCTTCATTGCGGCTATTTTGGAAAAATTGGGTCTGCGTGTCCTAGCTTTCCTAGACAAAAATCTCCACATCACCCGATTTGGGATTCATTTTCCTTGCACATCCGCCGTTGACCGGGCCATGAGGGTCGTTGACCTCCGCATTCACCGCAACGTATGGTTCCTTTTGCGACTTTTTCACCTTTGTGCATCCTGCACGTACTTTTGTCCCAACTGTTCCAGATACATTTCTGTGCCACCCGCAATGCACTAACTTTTGGCAAAATCACATTTTTGTGTCCCATGTGTACTTGTGTTCTAGATGTCCCACGGACCGTGCGGGACAAAAACTTCCACTTTTTTCAATTTTCTTTACCTACGATGATTTCGGCAATGCGCGCCCGCGTGCCCCGTTGAACTTGTGATGCGGGACACAGATTGCCAATTTATCCAATTTGTTTATATTTCAGCTTTAAACCTGAGTACGACAAACTTTGGTATGATCCACACCGGTACGATCCATAGCGTAGCCTCCGGACTGCAATGCATTAAAACAAGCCTGCGACTTCATTTTTAGATTTTTTCAATTTTTTGCTAACTTGTTGGATTTTTTCCTTAGATGGGGAGTTAGAGAGAAACCAAGGGGGACCCCCAAAACATGATTTTGGGTATTGAATCAATCTACTTACTCGAGACTGAAGAATTTGATGTATGTTATCAATATTACCTCTAGGGGTGAATTTTGGATAATAGGTTCATTACAGATCGGCTTGGTCTCTTCCTAGGTAACATGATCAAGGGAGTCTTCATCTTCAAATGGGAATGAGAATATCTCCTCATCACAGATAAACACATATGCTTATTTTTCTGATTGAAAATCACCAAGAACCCTTTCCTCTTCTTCACGGTTTGTATCATCAGGTAATTTAGAATTGTCTTCTTGTAACTCGAATATCCTCAATACTTGTTGAAATTACAAATCTCTCTGGGAAGGAAACTTTTGACCTATCAAGATGGGGATATACTCCTCCTCCTCAGTTGCCACAAAGTGATTCATTTGCCTACTACCCTGGTAAAAAATGTTAGCTTATGGGTTTCAGGACTTTTTGTCTTTGTGTACCTCATCTTCTTTTCGGAAGAAATTTCTCCATGTATCCCTTCACCGGTATGGTTGTAGAAGGCCAATTCTATTATAATTTATAGAATGAGAGGTGACTTATCATCTTCCTCATGACCCTCCATATGCCTTAATTCTAACTTTAGACTATTCATATTCCTACAAAATATTTAAGTCCCTTTTATAAAATCAAGGCGACTTAATTTACATTATGTTTCTAAAGTCACTTTTAAGTGACTTAAAGGCATATCAAAAAGTGCAAACCCCAACGAATAATTAGAACATTTGAAGAGAGAGAAAGTTAGGGGAGATGGAAGAGAAAGAGAGAGGGATAAGAAGAAGAGGATATGTCATTCCCGATGAATTTTGTTGATCCTCATCGATGGAAAGCTCCAAATGCAGTGAAACTCTAAATCTTCAAACTCCTTGCACACTGTGAAACTCCTTCCAATTAGCTCACAAACACTCACCAAGTTGAATGAACTAATATGAATCTCAAATGCCCTATGAAAAATGAATAGGATTCTCCTAAACAATGATGTCCCCCTGAATGATTATCCTTGTATGACCCATTGTGCTGAAACTACTCTTTGAGTGTAACTTACTATTTTTAGTAAGTGTGAATTGTGAAACGAGATGACCTTTTTGATGACCTTACCTACAATGCTCCCTCTGTGTTTACCACCTTATTCATATCCTCTTCAAATGGTGGATTAACTAAAGTAACAGACCCCTATGCAGGGAGACATGCTATGTTTAGTAAGTGCATCGGGAATGTCAAATTAAACAAAGCAGGTCTTAAAATTCGGGTTTTATTACGGGGTTACACACTCGAATTTTGAGTAATTACTTTATCCGAACAAGTGGGAAAATTATTTTTCATCGGTGGGGCTAGAATCTTGACGAAAAACATAGGCCTCTGTATTCCTAAAAAGTAGGGACTTCATCTTGCAAAAACTAGTTTGAGAGAAACTATATTTTTTGGAGATCCTTCCCACTAAATTTCAGATGATTTCACCAGAAGTAGGATCTTCAGGAATTTTAAATTTTCATCAAAGAGGAAATAATTATGACAAAAACTTATCACTCCATATCCCTAAAAAATAGGGACTTCATGGTGTAAAAACTAGTTAACGCAAAACTAGATTTTTCAACGATTGTTCCCTCCAATTTTCATGCGATTTCGCCCATCGGAACCTTGAGAAGTGGAGAGGTAGTTGGTTGGTTTTTTCCACTATTGTGTCATGGCAGCCATTAATGGAGCTTGAAATTTGTAGGTCTATTTTTTTCTCCATTTAAAATGAAATCAACTCCATTGCGATAGGTTTTTCATTATGGTGCTTCACGTGAAATTTCTCTTCTATCTGGCGACCAGTTTGATGAGAAATCAAGATTTATCCTTTGTAGAGGTGGAAAGAGGTTTTCTTTACTACGAGAATTCCTTGCTTAAAATTAGAGGTTTGAATATGATTTTTTAATGGCCTTCAAGAGAGAATAAATCAGCAACAAACGATTTGTCAATCCATGCTCTGGTTTGAAGATTTATCAAATTTCAATTTCATGGCAATGGGGATTTCAAGCTGTTCTTATTCTCTATTCTTCATTTCTTCTTCTTATCTCAATGACTTATTATTATGAGACCTATTTGACATCATCAAATGAAGGATAATGTGCTGTTATTGAGTTTGTTCAAGCATTGACAATGGTGGAGTGGTGGACTAGTGTTCTTTGTAAATTTCTTCTGGTAATGGAGAAGCAACAAGAAACTCGCAAGAAGTAGCCAACAATTATAATTTTTTTTAAAAAATTGGGTTGGATTTGGGAACATATTTTCATGTTTGATGTACCGATCTTAGGGATGTGAGGGAAATTGAATTCCATGGTGGTCAAGAAGACGACACGTGGCGGCGATCCGACGATAGGGAATGAGTGCTCCAAAATCAACTTTAAAGCACCGAGGGGCTGGAAACTGGTCATATGGGTAACCAAAACACTCTCCTAGAGGGTTGGGAACCTTTTCCATGTTTGATGTTGCTCACCTTAGGGACATGAGTGACATCAGTTTCTACGGTGGTCCTAGAGCTAACACGTGGCGCTTAATCCGACGGCAGGGAGTGGATGCTCCAAAAATGCACTGGGGATGAGTCACAAATCTGGAGGTCACATGAGGGATAGGAACATTTTTCAATGGTTGGTGTACCTGACCTAAGGGACGTCGGGGACATGAAATCCTATCAGGCTCCTGGTTACGACACATGTCCTCCCAAAAAATGACTAAGTCCTGAACTACCTTTGAGAGGGTAACTTAAAACGAAGATAACTTTAGCTCCCAGTGTAATTTCTAGGTGAAATTTTATATGATCCTAAATTGAAATTGAATCCAATTGTGGGGGTTTTATGTTTTGATTCATCCATCAGATCCCTGGAAAAGTGGATTTGTGATTTGAGATTCGACTTGTGCCGGTAAAAACTACTTACAAATCCTATGCACTAAGGTGTTGTGAAAAATATTATTTCACCATCATGTACGTCTTGGAATCCTCTTTCCGGAAATATTTTTTTACTTATAACTCCATCCAGAGCTCCCATAATCTTCTTCTGAAGCCTAGTAGTTGTTTTAGGCATGTGTACTGCTTAGGCTTTTGAACCTTATTTATTACTCAGACTGTTCCAAGTATTTCAAACCTTCCCCAGACCTTCCAAAATAATTTCCATGATGTTCTAATGTCTTCAATTAACCTTCATGTTTAATTTTACCCTTTTTTCAGCTCCAAGGGGATTGATCCAATGCTAGGAAGGCCAACAATAACCCTTCCCAATATTTTGGAAAATAGCATATTTTGAAACTCCTAAAATCACCTACGGGAATGAGTGGACTTTCCTAATATACGTATGGGAAAAATTTGACATCAAATAGGGGGTGACAAGATGTGAATTTGGCTTGGGATGCTTGGGAATGATAAAAGCGAAAAATTTGGCAAATGGGTATATTTGTCATGCTTGAAACTTCCAATTTCCTTGGTTCACATTTGCATGAAAACACGTTTCTATTAAATATTTTGGGAATATCTTGAAAAATTGAAAATTTATTATTGATGGCCTCTGAAAATCAGGAAGTCTATAAAAATCTAACCTCAATCCATGTACCTAGGTTTGTGAGATAGTAGCTTTTCTATGTTTTCTTCATGAAGACAATCGCGATGAACAAACATGGTGTATGAAAAAAAAATTGGTTCAATGGATTATTTTCAGTCATGAACATGGGGAAATGAAATAAAAATGGAGGAATGGAGGGGGGAGATTTATTTATACTTTTCTTCTGAAAAATAATTTCTTGTATGCATGAAGGAGAAGTATCTTGATAGTTAGTATTTTCATGAAATCTAGCATTTTTAATCCTCCATTGCTTGGGAGAATTTTTTTGTCCCAACTGTCCAAAGGGGATGAGAAATATGTCGCACAAAAATTTCCTCACCCTTAGCTTAACGAGTAGTAGACATTGATTTTCGGCGGATGAGAGAGAGAGAGAGAGAGAGAGAGAGAGAGAGAGAATAAGCAATAAGCACATGGGGGCTTATCTTTGGGTCCCATGTATCATGAGACAGAGGGCTATGCTTGAGTGAATTTTTTTCCCTAACCCAATTGGAATAGAAAATTGGTGTAATAAAATGTTCCTAGATTTGGTGATGACAACCGACGCTCGAGGATTTGATGGTAGGAAGGGCTAAAATTGAGAGAAAGGGGATAAACTAAATTGTCTAGGCTAAAGCGAGGTCACGCCGTGCTTGAGGGGGATATCGAGGGTTAGGAACTTTTTGTCCCAACTTTCCCAAAGAGATCAAAAAATTTGGGATAAGAAATTATGCTTAGACTTGGGAGTGACATGTGTCCACCTAGAAAAATGACTAAGTCCTATAACATACCTTGGGAACAATTTTTCAGAAACATAATTGTTTTAGAAATTAATTATATTATTTTAACTAAAAACACCATTTAGAGAAGGATGAAATAATTATCATGGATTGATTCTTCCTTAAAATCCCTAAAATAAAAGATTTTTCTCGGGCTCCTAGGTTGCGCATGCTCAAAATAGGCTTGTGGGAAGAAAATATTATCTTGTGAAAAATACAAAACCATCATCACTTAGATATTTTAAATACCTTGCCAAGCTGTGTCTTTTATTACCTCAAAATTGTTATGGAGCTCTGGAATCACTTTCCAAATCTCAGTGGTTGTTTTGTACTATAAGCTCCTTCACCCTCCAAGACCCACTTTTGTTGAAATTGTCCCTAAACCTCCAAAATATTCCTAAATCAATTACACAACATTCTTATCTCTTTAATACTACTCCATGATGAATTCTAACTTACAAATTTGATCCGGGGTGTGAACCATGTCTTAGAAAGGCTAGAAATAGTCATTCGGTAGACACAAAATCATGCACATTAGGCATTATTTATCCCAGTCTTATAAGACTACATAGAGGGTTCTCAAGTGAAGAAAGTAATAATTAATCCCACCTTTTATCCATCTTATTTTACCTTTTATTTCATCAATTTGACATATTTTCCTATGCATATACACATATTTCATAAATGTCCCATCATTTTAGCCTAAACTAGGGTGCACGAGGCTTGTCTTAGGGTGCCTCAGGTGCCCTTGTCCCAACACAGGGTACCTCGGTCCATGTGCTACTTTCCCACCTCTTTTTGGGCCTCTTCTAGCCATTTTTCATCCTTATCGTTTTCCTAGTCAGCCATGTTGGGGTTAATTACAAAATTAGAGAAAGATAACCCTATAAATATAAAGTTATGAGACCATAATGAGGGTCTTAACATCCATACTACTATCACTCCATCTAGAGTTACATCAATTACATCACTTGCATCCACATAGTGTCATGAATCAAGGATAGGAGATTTGCATCAACACATATAACATAGGGGGAGGGATTCTATTTTATTTCATGCTCACATGCTATTGCATTTTCTATAGTTATTATTACTCACTACTTCACAAAGTGTGACTAGCACAAGAGTACCTAGGGCACGATATGCATACACACACACTAGCACTACATTTGGGTCCAAAATGTAGTGTAGCACTCATATTAGTAAGCCCACTATTGTGGAAGCTAAGGTTAGTCTGAATCATTCATTTTTCATATTCTATATTTAGGGTTTTGATACTTCTTTATCTCTTGCGAGGTCATTGGTTCATCTTGCATTATCTCAAATACTTGAAGTGATTTGGACAGATCCGGTGTGAGAGAAAAGAAGTATTTCAAAGCACCTTATGACACTTTGCTAAAACTAGATCCTCGATCTTTTATAGATACTAGAGCACCTATTTTATAGACCACGGTTCCCCGGGGAGCCCCAATACCTTCTTGGGTGTTACAGTCTCCTTATATCCCCTAGATCTGACCTTTGCGGGAAATATGAGTGATCATTACTTCTTCTGTAATTCACGAGTCGGACTGTGGCAACCTGTGACAGTATCTATCAATTAGCTAAGTCCTTTCCTTGTTCATCCTTGCACATTTAGGGATTTTTTTCATTTAGTATAATTATTTAAAATTATTCCATATTGTCTTACCATAGTTTACAATGTTTTAGTCCTCCTATATTATATTTACTATCATTGTTTGACTTTTTGTTTAGTGAACCCGACCTTCATATCCACCTGAATCATTATAGGTTTTTCTCATCTTTTATACCATGGCTTCTAATGTCTATCAAGTCTCTTTGCTTCAATTGATTCAAATGCACCCATCTTGTAAAGACGCTCTTCAACAAAACTAGAGAATATGTGTCTTCCTATCAACATATTTCCTACCCAAGTCAATGCTATTTTTGGTCATATTTTTGTGGACTCCCTTGATTCCACTTCCAATCAATCTATTTGAAAATCCATTCAAGATCTTCATTTTGTATTTCAAGATAAATTTCAAGCTCTTTATTTTATATTTCAAGATAAATTTCAAGCCATGGAATCCACAATCACATCTCTTAAATCTGAAATTCAATAGCTTAAGGATACTTCTCAGGCTCATGATTATTCTTCTTCTCATATCCATCCTATGTCTTCTACATGTGCTCATATTAGTGAACCTCAAATCTTTCCACTACCCATGCCTCTCAAGTTTGTAATCAATGCTACGCAACAAGATGTTCTTCCCAAACTCATAACTCATCAATTAATCAACTTTCCATCTACTCATGGTTATCCTCCTTGTCAGCTTGAAAAATATCATGGTCTCCCATATTGTAATTATCATCAAATCAATAGACATAATGAAAATGATTTTTATGCTTTACAATGAATAATTAAACATCTTGAGCATCAAGGTTTCATCTCATTCACGCACAACATTCTATTACATGGTCATCTCCACTTGTTACATCTCAATGGGTTGTTAAATCTGATTCATCTAATGAGCATCATGCCATTACTTCTAAGGGAATTCAAGATCCGCCTAAGCAACCACCCCTCAACATCGATACACCACCTCTTCTTAAATCATCTCTAGAATCACCAAGTCAACATAAACAACCTCCTCTTAAGGATGATCTCACTCCTCTTTTGTTAAAGGTATTGGCCACCTCACCAAGTTATACGTAACAATCACCACCTAAAGTAAATCTTGAAATTCCTACATCCACTATAGATCCTACATATGTTGATGATTGGGACCCAAGTGACGCTTACTATGATGATGAACAATTTGATGGTCACACTTCTCTATCACATCCAATCACTTTTTTCAAAGCTACTACTCCTACTGATGAACAAGACACATCTCAAGTTTCACCACCATCGCATGGTCCTACTATTGCTTTGTCCTACCATTGTGTTGGACCTCACTCTTATCATGACATAGATGACACTCTCCCACAATGGCATGACACCTCTCATGTTGCTGCATATATCTCCATCATCATAGTACACTTGGGGGCATAACACCTAATCCCCCCTCATTCTAGCATATTTACATAGTTCTACATCACACTCTTCACATTCTCATACCCTCATTTTCTCACATTAGGCATACTCATCATACATTCTAGTGTTATTACCTAATGACACACTCTTGTGCTTCGGTTCACACTTGACTATTGAGGGATTACCATTACACTAAACCCCACACACTACACCTAGGCATTATAAATTGCATTCCACTATACATTGTGCATCATACACCATCCATTCTATGATTATTATACATTATACTAGTCCTCATCTACACATTACATTCATTCTGATATCTACACACTTCGTCACATTATACATTGCATATTTTCATATCATACATACTACACTAGTATTCATTACTTATGTGTCTAGTTTTACATTTCCTCTATACATTCTACATTATAATAGCCCTTACCCTACACGTCGAATAACGCTGCATACATTATTAGGATATCCACGCATAACCTATACATAGAATTGCTATGCATTTCCACATATACTCTACATACTATGCTAGGTTATATTATATATGGGTCTATCTTTGCATTTTATCACTACATATTCTATTTGTTTTACCTATACTACACCTATCACACATCATACATTGCATTGTTCACACGATATTTATACATCATCTATATTCTACATATTATGCTAGGTTACATTTCATATGAGTCTATCTTTACATTTTATCATTACATATTCCATTTCTATCTATACCTATTATTACACTTCCCATGTATTACACATCCTATATTGCATTACCCACACCGTGCATTTACATACCCTATTCATCACTTGGGCATTTATACTACATTTCATTCTACGTGATTGCACTTACCACCCTATGACACACTCTAGTTCCTCAGTCCATACTTTACTATCGAGGTTTTACTAATCAAATGGACCTTACACTCAACATGTAAAAATTCCTCATGTGACATTTCCAACATTAGTGACATACACCTTAGGTTAAATTGTTACCTATACTATCATTTTCTAGTAGTATACACCTTAGGTTACATCACCACTCCCTCCTTTCATCTTGTAGTGACATACGCTTTAGGATAAATCGTCACCCATCTCTATCATTACATCTAATAGTGGTATACGCTTTACGATAAATCCCCACCTCCATTATCATCCCATAGTTGTATACACCTTAGGTTACATCACCACTCCTTCCTTTCATCTTCTAATGAAATACACTTTAGGCTAAATCATCACCCATCTCCATCCATTAATTATATAGTGATATTTAGGGCTAAATCATCACTAATCCATTCAACAAGTTATGATATATGCTTTGGCTATAGGGATCACACACATCTCTCCACATGTCACATCTCATCACCATTATATATACACACTCATCATAGTGTTCTCGACACAACCAACACTACTCGACCCTTTCCCGATGACGCACTCTCATTTATGGTTCATTCTTGAGGGGGAAAAAATTTAACCTCATTGTATACACTTCCATCCACTTGGGGGACACACTGCTCCTATCATTCCATTCCATCCATCCACAACATATTGCATTGTCTTGGAAGCATTTACTCTTGCTTGCTATTGTTTTTGCATGATCAATTTAATACACGTGTTAGATTGATTTCTTATATTCCATTATCTATATCATACACACATGTGTGTTCAAGCATTTTTTAGTGTGATCGCAGATACAAGACTTTTACACATGGCATGGATGCTCACCTTCTACCCTTCCGACAATGGTTGATGGGGGAATCCACATTCATCTTTTCAGGTGTTATTGTTTCATTTTGTACTTAACATCTTATATTACTTTCTCATACACACTTTGTCATATTTTTTATCACTCTAACATGCTAATGGGTGTTCCATATGAAAAACTTGTTTTGCAGGATTAGATGTCTCAAGACTCCTTGTTTGTTTAATTCTACTTATTTGTCATTGTTTTTCATTGTATGCGGGATTTTCCTTTGCTTGTGTGCACACTTATTTGTTTCTTTCAGCCATGACAACCTTACGTGTCTTGCGGTATCGTGAGTTGTGTCCCATGTTTACAACCTAATTTATTATGTCTACATGTTTTCATATGTGTTTACACTAATTTGTTTAGTAGCTACTACATTGTTTGCATATTTTGCACTTGTTTTATTACATACATGTGTTTTTAGATTAAAAACTTTTTTTGACTAGACATCCCTTTTGTGTGTGCCTTGGTTTCTACCAAGCACTTTCCCTTTCCCCATGAGGGTCGAGTTATATAGGTCAGAGTGTGGTAGGTCCTCTTTTGGGGCCACATTCTCCTGTTAATGACATTGGGTGCACCCCCAAAGAGGGGGCATCATTGATGGTTTTACATACTAACACAACATATTTACACTAGTTTAGTATAGTGCACTTTCCGCCCTTGGTATTGTGGGTTTACATACAATGAGTTAGTTTAGACCACTCTCTACAAAATCTATACACAATGGCCTCTACAGGACATGGTGTCCTTTGGTTTTTCTAAGAAGAAATTATAGGATTAGGGGTTACAGTGGGTGTTCCTCTCTACACTACTTTAGCCAATTAGCCTCAAGTCACCAAAAACCAAGACGTTACATAGATCCCTTCACATATTTCAGAAAAATAATTTAAAGGTTAGAGGACACAAAGCCTTTCCTCCATATACTTCTTCACCTGGGGTGGTGTGAGATCTCCCAAAACACTTGTGATGGTAAAAGATATCCTTATACACCCTTTTTATTGACATGGATCATGTTTTTCCATATAAAAAAAGCATTCAAATTGGGGAAACAACAATAATGACAATGATGATAATGACAATGACAATGACAAACACTTGTGATGACACTTTCCTCTACTAACCATGTAGGTACACTACACACCACAACATATACACACATGTTTTACCCTAGGTTCAATCTCATCACTTTTTATGTCCATTTTTCAAATTTAGATTCCATGCTCCTCCAAATTTTTCTTTTTGTCATTCCATGCTTGAGTCTAGATCATCATGTCTCTCTACTACACTCTACATGGATATCAAGTACGCATATTTATCTACTTTATGTTTCCAAGTGTTTTGCTCACCAACATAAAGTGGGGGGAAAATGTAGACACAAAATCACACACATTAGGCATTATTTAGCTTCAGTCTCATACTACTATTTATAGGGTTCTCAAGTGAAGAAAGTAATAATTAATCCCACCTTTTTGCAATCTTATTTTACCTTTTATTTTTTCATTCTTGCATATTTTCCTATGCATATACACCTATTTCATAACTTTCTAGACATTTTAGCCTAACCTAGGGAACCTAGTCCTATACTAAGGCGTTCTAGGGTGAATTGGTCCCACCCGAGGTGCCCCGATTAATGTTCTACTTTCCCACCTCTTTTTGGGCCTCTTCTATCATTTTATCATCCTTTTCATTTCCTAGTCAGCCATGTCGGGGTTAATTATGAAATTAGAGCAAGAGAACCCTATAAATATAAAGTTATGAGACCATAATGAAGGTCCTAACATCACATACTACTATCACTCCATCTAGATTTACATCCATTGCATCACTTGTATCCACATAGTGTCATGCATCAAGGCTAGGAGATCTGCATCAACACACACAACATAGGGGTATTATATTCTATTTCATGCACACATCCTATTATATTTTCTATAGTTATTATTGCTCTTTACTTCACAAAGTTTGGATGACATAATAACACCTAGGGCATGACATGCACACACACACATACACCAAAACTACATCTAGGTCTGAAATGTAGTGCAATGCTTATATTAGTAAGCCCATTATTGTGGCGGTGAGGTTAGTCGACTCGTTCATTTAGCATATTTTAGTTTTAGGTTTTGATACTTCTTTATCTCTTGCATGTCATTCGTTCATCTTAAATTATCTCAAATACTTGGACTAATTCGATAGATTTAGTGCAACACACAAGAAGTATTTGAGAATACCTTGCGACACTTTGCCAAAACTAGGTCCTAAGCTTTTATAGGGACCAAGGCACCTTGGGGAACCCCAATACCTTCATGGGAACTGCATTCTCATTATATCCCTAGATTTGACCTTTTGGGACCTCTTAATGATCGTTCATAATTTCAAAATTCATGATGTCGAACTATGGAAACTGTGTGAGTCTCCAACAACCAGCTAATCCCTTTCCTTTTACATCCTTACACATTTAGGGCTTTATTTCATTTAGTATAATTATTTAAAATTATTCCATATTTTCTTAGCATAGTTTACAACATTTTAGTCATCCTATATTAGATCAAGTATCATTATAATTTTTGTAGTTTAGTTTAAAACTAGTTAATCACATTCCTAAGTCTCTTGAAAAAGTATGTTTTGAAAGTTATCATCATTGGATCACTTGAATGAACTTGTTTTCCCAAAATCACATATGAAAAAGGTTGACACAACATATAATGCCACTTTATAGGGTAGGATAGGCCTGGTACATGGGATGGACTAACTTAGAGTGGTGTCGAGGAATGTTTATAATGAAAAAATTGACACTATGGTATAGTAGTCCTATTTTAAATTTGAATTTTTCCTTGCAAAAACACGGGACAACACACAACATCTAAATAATCCCCTTAATGTTCCATTGGTTTTATAAAATTACAATTCTTTGAGTATATGATAACCTCCACCTTTCAAAGTGCCTTCAACAACAAATAACTTTGTCTAATAGTACTTCTTAGACCCCAATTTTTATATATGATCTTCCTATTTGCTTCTTGATCCTCATAGCATCATTATTGCATAAAAATCCTCATAAAACCATGCACTCAATTCCAAGATACTCAGTAGTATCAAAATATTGCAACTCCAAATAAGACTTGATCATCAAATGAGAATATCATATATTGTTTACAAGCAACATTATATCATAAAATTACAGAGCTAAGCTAACTCCCCTAGGGAAAACATTTGTCTCTTGAGAAAATCAACATAGTTAGGTCAAAAAAATTAGGAGTTTGCATCCCATGACATAACCATATATAGAAACATATTCTTATAAGTTTTAACAAACCTTGACTTGATTCTCATATAATAGAGAAATAAATGAATTTACTCACCTTGGGATTTGACACAATTCCTTGGCATTACAAATTTGACTAATAGGACCAACAAACTCCCCCTCGGACTAATCACTCTTCTTTAAGCTATACATATATAATAGAAATATTTTTCTTCAATCAGACCACACTTTCATTAGACTTGCCATCTTAACGATTCATCAAAACCAACTTCTTTGAGTAAATACCATCATGATATCCAACCTTATTTAATCTTGAATATTCTTGCAAACCATCAAGACTCCATCTATCCCTATCTAAAATCATATTATATATCTCCAAAACTCATATGCAGGATTGAAAAAATGAGCATAAATTAGATCCTTAGTCCTGTAACCTACTTAAAAATAATAGAATCACAACAAAAGCATAGCATAATTACACTAAAACTACAACATAAGAGAAAGAGTACCGTATGGACTCAATAAAATTCCTTTCAGACTTTCATCATTGTTCTAACAACTAATGCAACTCTCTTTGTATCTCTAATAACCTAGATGCACTTCATGTCATCTCCTTGAAGTACACACATTTGACATACCTTGTATTTACATCATAACTATGCCTCAAACTTCCTTAGGACAAACTAAACATCTTTGATTGATGATATACATATCTTGACACATAGAAAAATAATGTTTGAACAAGTGGAAACCTTTACCTACATGAAGCAACATGATAGAAATTTTGATGGCTTCACACTCAGACCATAACACTTGACCTGCAATGACAACTCAAATGCAAATCATACTCTTTCTATAACCTTGATACATAGACTCTCATAAGGTTAACTTATGATAGGAAACTAAAAACAATAAAAACTTGAGAATCAAATGTCAATCATACAATGAATTTATTTGAATTCTAAGATCATGAATCCTCTTTTCTTGGTCATGCAAACAAGACCTTCATAACTTGGCAAATCTCTTAACGCATCTAAAAATGCCTTTTGAATGAGAGAACACTCTATGACATAATAGGACTTAACCATAATACATAAAGGGATCAAAACATAATACTCAAAACCTTAACACATCATACACCTATCAACAACATGAACTACTAAATAATAACTTCATATAAAGATCACAACCCATAGCTTATCACTCTTAAGTAACCAAAACACCTAGTTTCTTCAAATTTTCATGTACTAGAGAATGGATTGCATTTATGCACAAGTTACTTTACTCAACCTTTGACCTTTTAACCAAAGAAAACATACATTATTGATATGATTTTGGATTTATGATCTTGTTTACCATCTTGGTTGAGCTAGTCCCTTCTTTGACATACTTCATTTGATCAGTCTTAAGAACCTTTAATTTTGAATTATCCTTATTAGTTTTCTTTGACTCTTCAAATCTCATACTATGAGAATCAGATCACTTTTCTCAACAACCTTGACTACTGTGGATGTACTTAAATATTCATTAGTAGACCTCTAGATTATCTTAATTGTTTCAAAACTTATTTTGATTACTTTTATTTTTTTAAGTGTTTACTGGATCTAATTCCTTGGTCTCCTTGGCTAAGCATACTTTCTTCTTGACAATCTTCTTGATGAAAATTTGTTTTCTATGAACATCCTTTCCTTTATCATCCCTCTTTCTTTGACAAAACCTTTATTTATGACCTAATTATTTACAAGTGTAGGAAAAACATTAATCTTTCATATTGATTAAAATTAAATCAGATTACAACTACAATCAATAGCCCTATTTCCATATCTACAACATTAGAAAAATTGACTCTCAAAGATCTTTCACTATTAAATGAGAATTAACTCTTTGAGAACTTCCTTTACAATTACTAGCTCTATGACCGAATTCATTGCATGAATAACAATATACATTGAAGGATTGACAATACCTCATTGCATTTCCTAGTTTTCCAATAGGGTTAGACTTATTTGAATCAACCTTCTTGGTCACATTCATGTTTTCTTGAGTGTTTGGATTTGTTTTCTCATAATTCTCCACTTGCTTTCCTTTGAAACATAGGCATGTCTTATCACTAGATTCCCTTTGTATTTCCAAGATCTCATCAAGATATTAAGAGCTCTTCTCCAGACCTATCATACAAATTCAATCTACTAGATACATCCTTTAAATAATATTTCAAAGATCTCAGCCTTTTTCATGCCTCGGAACAATATTATTTTTTTTTTTAAGGCCTTAGACACACTCTCCACTTGAGATTCAAGTTCTTTGTTTTCTTCACCGTGATCTAAATCCATGTAAATGATCTGATCTTATAGGATATGAATCAACGAATCATAAAATCCATACTTTTTCCTTAAAACAACACCACCATCAAAATATTTACCCATTGCTTGTGCTTCGAGGATCTCCTTCAAGTGATTAAACTTGCTTCATAAGGACTAGCTCTAATACCAATTATTGGAAGAACAATGGATTGTGATTGAGTTGATTCAGTCTCACAAAACTTTAACTTCTTTTAACATGACAAGCATTCAATATTCATTCAACCATTCATCATCTGTAAACATATGTGAGCTTATTATAGTACATTAACCCTTCACAAGAGCATACAATAAGAGAGAGAATACATAGACACTAAATGTAAATGAAAATAGGTAAGAAACCCCTAAAAACCATTTCTTATATTTTAAGTCAAGGACTTGTAAGAATATTATACATCCTATAAGATTTGTTTGGTGAGGCACCAACCCCACAAGGAACACCAACCCCTAAAACCTTGTTGATATGACTCAAAACAAAGGGACGCTATGAATATGAATTTTTAAATTAATGATTACATAAAATATGATCCTAAAAAAGTGATGGCGATCAAATTTCAGCTCCAAATAGAACAAGCCCTCATCCAAATAATCTCTCTCCAAACTTTCTCAATCTCTCTCCATCAAGGGATGAATATATCAATTTTCCTTACACATCTAGTCTTTAATATTCATTAGGTCTTCATGGGTCTTATTGACTTTCATTCTTAACCCCTTAACACTCTCCTTCAACCTCTTATAGGTCACTCATAATCTCATAGGCTCAACTATCACAAATGACCCAATACACATGCTTCTTTTTTACCGAAAATCTTCCTCTCCTTCTAGCCAATCTCATATCTTCCCTAGCTCACCATTACTTTCCCTCAATATGGAATATTACATATTCAAATTATCCTCCTCAATATTTTCACTAAGAGCTCCTTCAAGCTCAAAGATCTTCCTCACTATGCAAATGAATAGTCATAAATGACCACTAAAACATGGTTATATCACAATCTCAACTCCAAAACACACCTGGGTCAGCCATAAAAAATTAGGTCAGTCATATCAACTCAAAAATATAATAATAAAATCATATTAAACATTTATAACAATCACAAGGGTTGTAAATGGTAAAATCATCATAAAAATTACCAAGATGCACATATAAAGTCAAAACAATGTCTTCAAGCACTAGGGAATCATCCAACAACTCCAAGGTCTTCAAACAATTTTTCAAGACTCCATCATCTCCAAAAAAACATACAAATGTATTTATCATAATCAACAACCTCCAGAATCACAAAAGCATCCATCTCCATCATCAAACTCACCATGAAGCATGCAAACCCCACTAGGTCTTAAATGCCCAGAATTTAAGTCCTAAAGAGAGAATAACTTGACATATCAAATATAATAATTATGAATCAATTAATATACCATTGTAAATATCTATGATTCTACTTTCCATAATAACTTACGTTTTCAATCAACCTTAATTGGAATATGTCCATACAAACTCAAACTCTGCAGCTGCTCCAAACTAGCTTCAAGACCCTGGAATTTGGTCTTTAAAACTAAGATGGTTCACCTTTTAAAATTATTCACCAGGAAAAAAACATATACCATTGTAAATATATCTTAATTCTCTTTCCATAGCAGAACTCACTTTATCTTATAACTCATAGTGTAAGGACATTAACTAGGTCCATCTCTAAAACTACCGATTTAGGCTCTAAGGACTCAAGAACCAGTCTTGAGAGGAACATGCACAAATACCTCCAAATAAACTTATGATCTCAGCCACCACCTATAACACTTCAAGGAAACTTGTACTAACATGCATAGCTCGCATGGATAAATCTTACCCAACACACTTGTTCCTTCACACCTTCTTGAGAAGCCAACTAGGGCTTGCAAGGGCAATAGGTCTTCAACTGAAAAACCACCTCTTCGAGATCAAACCAAAAATTAAACACATCATATAATGTTTCTAATAATTTCCTATGACCAAAAACATCAGCTCCATTAAGCAATTTCATCAAACTCACCTAAAAATGAGACTACCATTTATCCCTTAAAGCCAAAATTGGTAGGATGAGTTTGAGAACATGTATCTTCTATTTTCTCCACTATACCTGTATGAAATTTTTCATGGATACTTATATCATCTCTCAAGTATTCTTTAATTTTTTTTTCATCCTGAAGCTTCAATCTCATCCCTTAAAATGCAAAAACCTAGAAAAATAGGGTTTTTATCTCTCTTCCCAATACATATGAAGCACCAAACCACCACCAAAATGAGATATGATGAATTATCAACAAGCCCAATAATCACACTTGCATTTAAAATTTATTTGGATTCCATACTAATCAAATATTTCAAGTTTCTTTACTACTAGGGTTTTAGGAGGGTTTTGAACCAACTTATCTTCTTAAACTTCATTCATAAAATTATAATGATGAAAATTACTTGTTATTTATGAAATTTTTTATTATCACAATGTAAAATCAACCCCCAAAGCCTCAGGGTCCCACGTAAATCACACAATCCACAATGAGCATCAGAAGGTAAAATTTTAGCACAAATCTTCACCTTTTCAAAATTGGTTTTTTACCAAAAGTGACATAACTTGTAGTTTATTCTTCACTTTGACATGATACTTGTTATTAAGCATCATGAAAAATACTCTAACTATACATATTCATAAACTTGCTCAAATATTCCTAAAACTCTCCAACCACGGTGACATACTACTACCGAGAACTCGACCTATTTTATCTTCATTGTTTTGCTTCCCAAGGACCATGAATTAACACCATACTACCGAGAACCGACCAAGCTCATCGGACACATGATATGCAATATAAAAACACATTTACCATGCTTGTTTAGGAATTCCTATCTCCATAACTCATGCTACCATACCATGCACCATGCCCTAGGTCTAGGAATAGGCCTAGAATGACCTCTTCACACCATAACTCTTCATGAACTATCCATGTTGAGAATTGCAGACACTTGGAAACCTGTAACACTCTTCTAGGATCATGTTTTACATAATAACAACATACAACCAATTTAGGAGGACTCATACAATGACCAAGTACACTGGGCCATGCACCAAACACACCTAATCACCATGTTACTTCACCCAAGCACCACTCACCAATGCAATACATCATGTTTGACCTTTAATAACACCTCATGGAGACTCATATGACACCTACACACCATTTTCCATCAATGGATTGACATCAATGAAAACTACTATACAAAATTTTCAACATCAAGGAGTAGGTACTTTGATTCGGGACTCATTAGACATCGCAAACTATTATTTATAGTTACAAGACATTCTACTTTCCCTCTTCATCATTACTTTGGATTCATCATCCTTTTTGGAGTAGTCGACACTTGTACATCACATATGGAGCATCGTTCTTTAGATAGGAATAACACCTTTCCACTTTAGGGATCTTCTTCTTCTACACATAATATAGGGTGGTCTTTGAGAGGTTCTTCATCTAGGAGGCTAGATAGCATTTCTTCATCTCTTCTCTTCTTGTAGAAATATTTTAGTTTATACATGAGTACCTTATAAAGCTTTTAGTTACTAGGACTCATCTAACACATATTTCTTAGGTTGATTAGGAGTCTTTTATTTCTTTTAAGTGGATGTTTTTTCCTTAGGTGTTTTCATCCATTACTTGAGATCCTTATTGTACATGGGTACCTCATTAGGCCTAGTTTTCAGGACCCATTTCCTTCTACTCTTCTTGTTTTCTTTAAATATTTTTTTTTACTTGGGGTACCTTATTGGGATTAGTTTTTGAGCCCCATTGACACATCATTTTTAGCTATCTAGGGAGTTATGTTTATGTTTTGACTTTCCATGACCTCTACCTCAACTTTGATAAAGGGGGTGTTGGTGTATATGACTTTTTTTGTCATCATTCTAAGTATTGTCCACCATATATGGTTATTCATCTCACTTAATGAGGTCATATGTCATTAGGGTTAGTTAGGGTTATGTCCACATGTCATGCACATGAGTTACACAACACTCCTATATATACCTCAATTTTTTTATCTATAAGCATGTCGACCCTATGTCTTTTTCTAATTGATTCTCATTTTTGTGATTCAATCTCTTTCTTACTACATGGATCATTCATGAAACCATTGGAAGTGTAACCTTTTGTGATGTGTATGATTTTCTTTATTGATATTCGCAAAAAAATCTGAAATTTCTATAAAAACATATTCTTAATGGTGTAATTAGCACAAAACATGTATTTTATTAATTACTTGAAAGACTCCAAATGTTGTTAGAGGATAAAAATTATATATATAAGAATGATTTGTAACTGTATTATTCATATTATATTTGAATGAGAAGTGAGAAGGAGCTCTAAGAAGGTTTTAAAAAGAGAAATAAGGAAGAAAATATGTTTTCTTGTTCGAAAAGAGTAGATTTTGTGAGACAATACAGTCTAGAAGAAGGATTTTTAAATCAATGTTCATTAAAAAATGGTTTGGAATCGAATAACATGATGATTTTAGGTGAATCTTAGTGTGTTTTGAGTTTTGGAAGGTGGGATAGATCTAAAATTACAGACTTGTTGGCTGTTGAAAACGTTGCCTAGGGTAGAGAAGGTAATTTGGTATAAAAATTTTATTTATTTATTGAAAATATTCAAACTTTGGTGAGAATGATTAAAAATTGGTCCAGATATGTGCTTACAATTTCAAGATGATTGGAATTGTAGACACCTATAGTTTGATCAAATAAATCTTATTCTTAGTATTGCACTAACTATTCTACTCCTTGCAAATTGATGACACCTCAAAAATAAGGCCTATCTAACTCTCCTTTTACGACATCCATTTGGTCGTATTCCTCTTATAACTTACTAATCAGTCTAATATAGCCTCTTATTAGCTGAACCCTCTTCTAATCTTCTTCTAGACCACTTCTACTAGCTTCCTAGATTATCAATCCATTTCATTGGATTGAGTAGTCCTCTCACAACTCTCTCAGACTCCTAATTCCTCACTAATTAGGATTAATTAGCCTAAACCTATATTAACTAGCCTAAGGCATGTTTAACCTCTTCTAAACCATAAAGTGATTTTTGGCTTATTCATTTGTCCCACATGCACCAAAATTCTTCCATTCTTGGAAATATAAAACTATAAATACCCCACTACCCCTAGACCATTTCTAAGAACACTTCCTCCTTTCTAGCATAAACTATAGTATTTTGTTTAGGATTAAGAGATTTATTCATTGTTTATTGAGCTATTTTCTTTGTTATTGCATCTTTCACTCAAGATTTGAGTCATACGAAGAACACTAAAATGGTCTTGTAGCCATACTAGTGGGACTTCATTCTAAAATACCTTGAGGATCAAATAATCACAACTAATTGCTAAGATCTTTAATAGGTCCATTTTCATAGATTTCAAAGAGTAGATAATGTTTAGACATGCTAAGTTTTCTTGTTTATTTAAATTTAATGCATTCAAAGTAATCGTTTCTTACTTATCTCTTATCATGATGGTCTATTGACTTGTTGTTTAAAGCTTTGGGGCTTCTTAAGTGTTCTTGCCTCATTTCATAGCTTTTACAACTTTTCCTTGTTCACATTTGGCATGCCAAAGTGGGACTTACTCCATATCCCTTTAGAAGTCATTTTTAAAGCTTTTCACATCCATTTCTAACCATTTCATGTGTTTTAGGGTTAAATAGCTTGTTTTCTAATAGATTTCTAGCTTTAAGTGGGCTAAATCCCCCTTTTACATGAATATTTAATGGGTTCAAATTAGAAATTTGTTTTAATGGTGAAAACTAACTGTTGACATTTTTAGGTTTTACATTTTTGTGGTTTTTTGTGATTTTACAAGGGCATGACCGGGCATCTTGAAATAGCGCACACCCATCATCCTAGGCACACAATTGCCTATCTAGCCACGTACTTGTCTTCTTACGGTTTAACTATCATCCCATTTTACAAAGGGGCGGGCACACATTATAATCCACATGCATGCATAAAATCGCATGTGCACCCACCTCTCAGGATGCATAGGTGTTATTTGAACACTATGTCAACCTCATATCTTACTCTACACGTGCACTTGCCATTTGGGGTATGCAACTACTAAAATCCACGCACACAAAGCTATTCTACCCATGTGGGCATAAGGCCACACTATCGTTTTCTATAAACCATGTGTATTTGTCATTCGTGGTGCACATCCATCCTTGGGCATGCACACACATCATTCTAGGTGCCCAGGTGTCACTGTCAAAAGTTAAAATTTTGTTGCAAGTTGTAGAATCAAATTTTTGGATTTTTCTAATGGTGGTTTGCAGGTTCTTTTGATCTTATTTTTAGCCTAACTTAGTTAAGTGTTTGCATTTTTCATTTGTAGAGGTCTTTTGAAGTATGTATGCTCTTCCCTCGCACCTTCTAGGTGATCTTGGGAATCAAAAACATTTCAAAACCTTCTCTTTTCTTTCCAAAACACTTCAATTTAAGTTTTACAAACAATTAACTTTTAAAATTAGATAAACGGAGTTTTTTTTTAAAATTACTTAAGTATTTTCCATTTCTTGCCACATTTGAGTAAGATAGCTTGTTGTGTATGCTATTTCCTTTCATCTTACGATGATTTGGGAAATCAAAAGCAACATCTTTTTTTTTTTTATATGATGCTATGGGAAAGTTACTAATATTGGTATAGGACTAAAATTGATTGTCAAAGGATCAAAGGCTAAACAAATACTAATGTGTTTGATACAGGTTTTTAAAAGATGTACTATGCAAAAAGCACACTAAATTTTACAAATATAAAAAAACACAACATATTCATCACAATGTATATGTAGGTTTGGAAAATGGTATGTCCCTATCCACTTAACTAGAATGTAACCCCTTTGGCATAACACCTTAATCTATAAAAATGGGGGTGGTTCTAGGAACCCCAAAGTAGTCCACCGCTTAGTAACCTTGTGGACAAAATGGGAAGTGCTCCACTTACCTACTTAAGTAGTGATACATTTTGTGAGTTAGAGTCAAATTTTTCATATCGTGACCCCAGTGACAATACAACTGAACACACTAGTTGCTCATTTTATTAGAAGGGGGTAAAGTAAAGTTGAGACTCCTTGGGAAACCTTTACAAATTGAGATCGCATTAGAAAAACTTGTGACACCTATTTGAGTGAACTACCTAGGGGATCCATATCTTCTTGGAGCCCACTTTTCTAGTCTAAAACATCATGTCTTGTCAAGTTCTCACAAAGTGATGACTCACTTGAAATCAAAACCTTGTTTTTCAAACAAGGTAAAGATTCCACTTTAGTTGAAGATAATTTTCACTCATCATAATATTTACAACATATTACTTAGTTTAGTTTCTTTCTCACCTTAGGACAAGGAAAAACTCTTCGGGTAATGCTTAGTTCATTTACACCCCATTTGGTCTATACCTTTGCATTCTTGTTGGCCATTTAGGATAAGATAAGGCATTTTTCACGATTTTTATCATATTTTTTTGCCACTTTTATGTTCATTTACGCTCATCCATGTTTGCGGATGAGTTGTTAAATTTCTAAAGTATGTGGGTATGTTTTTACATCTTGATAGCCACTTGATCTTGATTTCAAGATCATTGTCATAACTAGGTTTGGTTCCATCATTGTTTCCCCTTTTGATTTGTTATACTTTTCGCATTATTGCCATACAATTACAACACTTACATCTTGTTTTCATTTATGAGAACTTGGTATAAGTTTCTATATTGTATCGTTATTTTTGCACTTAGTTTTTATTCCAACATCATTTAAGGATCTTTTAGAGTGTTGATATTGTATTGTTTGTATCTCAATAACATCATCTTGATACTAATACCTCACTTTTTCCAAGCTTGGTTAAACATGTCGAGGTAGTGTTGTTATGCTATTCACATTTGTAACTTCCATTGTTAAAAACTTAGATTTTTTTGTATTTGAACTAGTTGTAGTATATCTTGTGGAGAGATCGCTCAATACAACCTTAGTGCTTAGGCTAATTTACTAGTGGGTTTACATGATTGTTCCTAGTATGATAGTAGTTGCATAGTTTTGTACTTAGAACACTTCAAGACAATGAGACTCTAAGCAACTCATACCATGTATGCCTAAGTTTATTGCAACTTGGATAGACTTATATGAAACCTAGCACCACATACACTAGTAATGTTTTTTCATGTAAATGTGCAACAGGAAAATTGACTATTTTGAGCATGACAACTATACCCCGATGTCGAAAGTTTAAAAATTCACTCTTCCAATGCAGCCCCGGTCTACTCAGATGATGATAACTCATTTCCCTAGGTTATTTAGGAAATTAAATTCAACCCCCTAGGTGATTTTAGGAATTCATTGAAAATGTAAATTTTAGGCAATTATGGGAAGGGCTATCATTGGCCTTCCTAAGACTGGAACAACCTCGTGGAGCAAAAAGGAGGAGCCTAATATGACATGGAGATGAATTGAAGGCCTAGAAACATCATGGAAGTGATTTAGAAAGATTCAAAAAGTAGTTGGAAGAGTTGGGCAGTTTCACCAAATTAGGATTTCTTGGCCTAGGAAATGCACATGCCAAAAAAGTTGCTGAGATTTGAAATTTGATTTTGGGAGCTCCGGATGGAGTCGGGAGTAAAAAGACATCTTTAGAAAGGTAATTTCAATACGTACAAGATGGTGAAATTATTTTTTTCACAACACTTTGGAATAATGGGTCTAAAGGTAGTTTTTTTGATTCATAGGTAATGGACCCAGATCACAAATCTAGTGTTTTAGGGATTATATGGATGCATTAAGATCTAATACCCCCACCATTAGATTTTTAATTCCAATTTCAGTCAATTTCATATAAAATTTCACCAAAAACATACAATAGGAACTCAAGATATTTTCGCTTCAAGTTTCCCTCTTGTTGAGTTCTTGTAGTTTGTCAAATTTTAGGATGGACACATGTCAACTCCAGGACCTTGGTCCAATTTTATGTCCCTTTTTTCCCTAAATAAAAGTTATATGAGGTACATAAAAATTCACCAAGCCCCTATAAGCCCTCAAGTAAAAGATTCAACCTCTTGGACTGCTAGTTCAACCCCAGTGCTTGCAGGAGGTCAAACCCTCAAGCTGTCGAATCACCGCCACATGGCATCACCTAATGCACTATGAAATTTGATGTCCTCTTTTCCCCTTTGTAAAAAGGGACATCAGGGACATAAAAATTGTTCCCATCCCCAATAATCCTCATGGTTCATCATATGACCACTTTCAAATGCCCTAGTGCTTCCAACTTGCTTTTTGGGCTTAAACCTTCACCATTGGATCTTCGCCACTTGTCATCACTAGAAACTGCATGAAAATTGATGTCCTTCATATCCCTTAATGCTTAAGGGACATGAGGGACATGAAAATTCACCTCACTCCCTGCTTTGTAATTTTAAAAAAATTAAAATCCTCCCGTCGCTTTCTTTCCCTCTTCTAACTTCTAACCTTTTCTGACTTCACACTACCATTGCTCTCATAACTTGCTCTTACCAATGAATTTTTCACCATTTATGTACCTTACACCAGCTCCACTTTAGTGAAAATATCCTCTACTCCATGATAGCATGCAGGTTTCAAAGAGAAGTTTGATCAGAAGAGCTTGAAGAACAAAGAACGAGGGAGAAAAACATCTGAAGACTCTCATGGCCATGAAATGAAAATTCCAACATATCTACCAAACCGGTGCATGGATTAAGTTGATTTTTTTTTCATAATTTTTAGATACCATTAAAACCCCCATAATATATCTTCAATCCATAGCATGGAGATTTCAAAGTGATGAAGTCTCTTTCTTAGCACAACGGAGAAAAAATCGATTTCCCATCAAACCGGCACTCGAATCGAAGAGATATTTCATCGGAAGCACAAGAAGTAAAAACCCATATTAAAAACATGATTTTCATTATGAACAGAGGAGAAAAACAGACCTGTAATTTTTGAGGTCCATCAATGGTTGTCATGTTTAGAAGTGTTGCCAAGTCAAAAACTTGAAGTTTTAAAATCTCCCAAACTATTGATTGGGTAGGTCCAAGATTTCAATGGGATGATATTGGGAAAAAAACCATATCAAAAAAATACATTCCAAATCAATATGACCTCTACAATCCCACTTTATAAAAATATCAGGTCTTCTACATGAGGGACTATTATTTCAGGAAAATCATCAACAAAATAACCCGCGTTGAACACATAGATGTATGATTGAAAATTTGTTGAAATGGTCACGTTGGTTCAAAATCAACAATTACTACAAATAGTAAGTGGTCTCATGAGTACCTACCAAAAATAGAAAATTGGTTCAAAAGTTGAGAAGAATGCAGGGTGAAGAAAGGATTCAAGCTACCCTAATCATTTGAGGTCTAGAAAAACTATTTTTTGTACTTTCTAAAAATAGTAAGTTACCCTGTGGACACTTACTAAAAATAATAGGTTATTCCAAAGGGTGGATTTCATAGAGGGAGAACACTGGGAGTTGAACATTTAAGTTGACATCACTAGTTTAAGACCAAAGAGGGAAAATCCTTGACAATCGCTAAAAATAGTTATCTTTTCCAAATATAGTAACTATCAAGGAAAATGAAGTTTAGATTCACATAGGCAAAAACAATGCAGTCTCATTCATATGACTATGCAGAAGTAGATGAAGTGAGGTAAGTTATATAGATCTCAACATTTTCTTTCGACACTCATTGCATGCTTGAAGTGGTATGTGTGAGGTGTAATTTGTAATTGACATCATCATACTATTCACCTTGTGTTTCATCAGATTGTGTTCAAACCAACTAAGTAGTGTGGTAGTGTTGCAAGAAGTCAAGGTAGGATTTGTTCCAAAGATTCAGTCTCCTCAGAAAGTATCTTCATGAGTGATTCTCATGGTCACCAATGGAATCATTTGATAGTGTTTTTAAACATTTATTTCACAGTGTCCATGCGTCATCCAAGGAAAGTCTCTCATGATCCAAATTTCACTACATTGGAGCATTGCATCGAATCGGTCAAGTAGAATAGTGGATCACTGAGGATTTTTCTTCATCATCATTGTTCTTCCTCTCTCTCTCCTCTCGTTCTCTCTCCTTTCATCCCCCAAATTTCTATCTCCTTAATATTCTAATCTTGCATTGGGGTTGCACTTTTCACATACCTTAATGTTTTTAATGTAATAAATCACCCTTCGATTATAAAATTTGAATTAATATTTTCCTAGGAATGTGAAAAGTTTAAGGGCATATGAAGCATCATTGGGAGGTATATGAAGAATCAACAGAAAAATGAAGAGGTGTTCGTCTTCTATAAATTGTAGTGCAATCCTCATTTGAGGGTCTTTTCAGCTATTCTTGTGAATTAGGAGAGAGAAATCCTTGTCAAAGATCAAAGAGATAGAAAAATTCTTCCATTCCCCCCACTCTCAAATTTCTTCCATTTCTTATGCTATGTATAATTTCTACTTGAGTTTTAATACAAGAACAAGGATTTTCTAGCCTTTTTTTACTAAGGAATCTATTAATACTTTGTGTTCATTAAACTCTATTTGGTCTTGTTGTTGTTTGTAGTATTATTTCTTCCTAATTCCAATGCATGTGATTAAACTTCTAACTAGTACATGCAAGAATCTGATTTTCTAATTGCAACATTATTTCCCCTACCTCATATGCTCACTCACTTTCTTGACAAAGTCCTCTCTGGCAAGAAATTGCTAGCTTTTTTTCGCGGCAGGTCCATGGAGTGCCCTTGTTAGATCTCGGATGCAAGGCCAACCCAAAGAAAACTCACCATAATCATGCATGAATATACGAAACTACACGGAGTTAAGTAGATGGACTTAGATTCCTAGAGTGTTGGCAAAAACCCATTGATTTATCCCCTAAATTTTTTTCTCGCTAATAGATTTTAGTGCCCAAGTGGGAAGACTCGATAACATCTGTACCCAAAATATGACCGTAAGGTCTAAAAATTAAAAAAAACTCAAATCTTCAATAAAAATCAAATTTCAACATAAAATCATTTTTAAGGTGATTCCATCAATGAACGAATCCCTATCACGTTCGTTTCTTGCACCATGAAGAAATTTCTACATTGGAGTGAAGTACCAATGAGTGACAACAAAGAAGAAAAAGAAGAATATCATGATTGAGAAACACACACAAGATACTTGTTTTCTATTGGAGTAAGCTCCACCCACTAATCAGCTAATGTACTATACAACTTGTGGATCCTATAATTATTACCACCATAGCTTCTCCTCAATAGAGCATTTGGAAGACTTAAAGGAATATAACACTTGTAAGGCCATGGAAGTAAGACAGAATGCAACACCAAACCCTCCTCCTCCACAACAACAACTAACCCCAACATTTAACCCACCACCTTCAAAACCAATCATTCCTTCCCTCAATACCCAAATGAGCAAGGTGGAAAACCTCAATTTGGAGGTGATAATCAAGGAAATAACTACAATCATAATTATCAAGGATATAACAATGGAAGATACCACAGAGGTTACAAAGGAGGTTATAGAGGAGGATATAGGGGTGGATATGATAATTATCAAGGAGGAAGAGGATACCAAGTGTATCATAGAACTTGATCCTTGTAGTTTCTTTCATGAAAGAGGACATGATTCTTTTAGTTTTCCCAAATAAGTTCAATTTTATAGAATGGAGGCACAAAAATAGAGGAATTGGGAAGAGATGCACAAAATAATGTCCAACATATTACAAAGATACCATGGGATGATGAGGCAATAGAAAAAGACAAGGAGAGAGCGTCTAGATCAAGGAGCAGAAAAAAAAATGAGGACAAGGAGGAAGCTAAAGAAAGCTATATGAGGAGGAAAGAAATAAAATCAGAAAAATGTATTGAAGAACCAAGATATAGGGCCACAATTACTACTACAAGTGCAACAAGGAAGGAATCGCACATGGAAAGAAGAAAATAATTAAACTACCTCATGAAGAAAGTTCCTCTAGTGGAGAAGAATGGGATTTTAAGGAAATTAGACCAGACCTTCATGAGAAATAAGTGGAGAAAAGTAGAGAAGTAATAAAGAAGGTAGAAATCTAAGAAGAAATGCAAAATACTTGTTTTATGGAAGAGGAAATCACTTCCTAAAGGAGATCACCAGATTAACAATCAAACATGGTCTTACAAATAAATTGAAACAATTTAGTAAATATTGGAATAAGGAGAATAAAAGTTTTAATGTTTAAAGAATTGAAGTAGGACATCATTAAAAGAAAATAAATATCTTTTTGCATGCAATGAACATGGCATAAATCCTCCATCTACTTAGATGTAGATATATTTGACACCACCATTACCAAAGTATTGTTTGATCTTGGTGTAGATGTTAATATGATGTCAAAACTACTTGGGAGAGACTAGGTAGGCCTCCCTTAGAACCCACTAGATATTTTATTGGATTAGCAGATGGGTCATCAAAACAACCCTTAGGAGCACTAAAGAATGTTGAAGTTAATTGTATGGGCATCAAGAAGTTAGTAAACTTTGAAGTTATTGAGAATGTGGCTCTAAATCCATCTTACAATGCCATTCTAGATTTAGAATGATTTGTAGATTGCAATGGAACATTGCACGAAAGAGGAGGAAGTAACATTACACACAAATGGAATTTATGTACATAGACCATTGCATGTAGGGATGAATGTTGTATGGGCTAAAGAAGTATGACATGATACTTTAGGATAATATTTTGATGATATACAACAAGCATATGCCTTGAACAAATTATCTAATAATGATAAGGATTTTGAACTAAATTTAGATGGGGAATATCATTCAAAACTAATTCTAGAATTGAAGTTTCAGATAACATTGTGGAGGCATGGATACATGGATTCCCATAATTGAGAAGAAGAAAATTACATTACGTAAGAAGGATACCTCCTCAAAAAATTGCTTTAGAAGATGATGACTTGGATGGGGTAGATGAAATTCTTTGGCCTTCTCGAGAAAAAAATTGAATAAGAAGATAGATACTATTCTGCAAAATAAGAAATAGAATAAATTCCAATAAAAAGAGTATATAGACTGAGCCATGGAGCATCCAATAGATGTTATAAAAATATTCGTGGTTCGAGATAATTAAAAGGATACCTCAAGTAAATGGAGCAAATATTTCCAAATGAAAAAACTAAAATTAAAGCATTAGACAACACCCTAAAAATTAATACAACATGATGGTGGGTTACTCAAAAATTTAGCATCTCTCACTAGAATTCTTTAACTACATTACTCAAGATAAGATATTTGGAAAGTTAAGTTTATTATACAAATATCCCTTAGTACACTGGTGAAAGTGATCCACAAAAAAATATTCAAATCTATGAGAGACATTGGCAAATATGTGGTGAGAATTTTCATTTGATATGAACTCAATTATTCATCTAAAATTTAAGACCCATACCATGGTCATGGTACATGCACCAAGAGATAAGATGAGAGACAAGAAGTTGGGACCAGATTGTCAAGGTTTTATGTCATACATTCAATTTCTAGGATGTAGATCTTAACATCCTTTGGGCATTACAAAAGATCAGGACCTTTCTATTCCTAACTCTAGAAGAGGCCCTAGAACAAAAGTTTCAAGGATACCAAAAATAAAGAACCTCGAAACAAGAAAATCTAAACAAAATCCCTAAGATGGCATACTACTTTGCAGTTGAAAAACAAGAGAGAAGAAAAACCAAAAAAATTGAGAAGGAATAAATTATAAATAAAATAATATATACATATATATAAAATAAAAATAAAAATAAATTTTTTTCCTATCTAAAAACCGACAAATCGGTGGATAGGAAGATGAGTAGGATGAAAACCTACAAAGGTGTCCTTACTCTAATAACATAAGAAAATAAGAAAATAAAAGAAGAAGAAATTAGCTCTGGAGGAAGCATACCCACGTGATGAAGGAAAGATAAGCCTTAGAGGTGGGACACTGCGCTTGCTAAAGGAAAAAGAAACCTTGAAGGTGGGATACCCATATGATGAAATAAAATAAATTCATGGAGGTGATACCCGTGCAACAAGGAAAATACCACGGAATTAAGCAATAAAAGGAAAAGCCTGCACAAAGAAAGAGAAAAACCATGGAATGGAGGAAATGAAGCACAAATCCATGGGATGAATGAGTGAGAGGAAAAATATACGTAATAAAAAAAAAAGCGTGGAGTGAGGGAATGAGAGGAAAAAGCAACATGAAAACACACGGAAAGAAGAAAAAATACACAAAAGAAACAAATGGATATCTCATAACAAACACAATAAATGCAATAGGTACAATGGGAAGGTTATAAAAAGGCATCAACGTGTAAGGATTAAGACAGAAAAACCTAAAACAGTGAAAGAATAATTCACCAAAAAGATTGAAAAGAAGAGAGCTAGGAAAAATTAGGAAAATTGAGAGAGATGTATGTACTCAATTGAAATCACACAAGACTAGTTCCCAAATCTACAAGATCAAAAGAAGTCACTCAAATAAAATAAGCATGATCTAGATGGGGAATTTTCACATATCCCATTCAAATTCACCCATACATAGGATTTATAGAAATATATTCATTCAAAATTGTTGAATATGACACACACAACTCGAAGTAGATAGACAACTCTTTCTAGAAGAAAATTATGACACCAAGGAGATGCAATAAAAGAAGAATAACAAAGTGATCAGTGAATTGAAAATTTATGCATGGAGTAAAATTACATATTTTTCTAGGGAATATCAAGCAATTTGAGTTTAGTTGAGCCAATTACACAACCAAATGTTATATTTTGATTAGTTGTACCCAATCACTACGAAGTCGGGACTTGGGTTATGGAACTATGGGTGGTAGGTCGGTTAGCCACTAGAAGAAATAATACCATGATGAAATATACCGCTTTCCATGGTAGTGACAAAGACAAAGCGTGGGGTACCTATTGCAGATATTTCCCACCATACGCTCGGTGTATGCCTCTAAAGCTATATGCTTAAAAATTTATCATAAAAACTGAGAAGAGGGGGCTCATGAACTTAGTTCAAAATTTTCCCTCAACATGGTGAACTCTCATTTAGAGTATAACTTAGCTAAATTAATAGCCTCCAAATTCCATAAAAATACTAGAAAAATAAAGGAAGGGAAGCATACCTTTTGTTATGGGTCAGTATTGATATGTTTAGCCATGTATTTCACAAAAACCCTACCCCATAAATCCAAATTAGTTGAATGGTGGATTGACACACCTATGGCCAAGAAAATTTTGGAGCATATGAATACACTAGATGGGGTTACCTAAATAACTTCTATATTAGGGTGGACAAATAGTTGTAAAAAGGGCCGGGGTGTTAGAAAATATAGTAGCAAGATATGAAAAAGATATCATTTTTATTGTGGACATTTATTACACCTTTCTTTGACCAGTAATTATGTGAACTTCACACATACTAAAATTACCATATGAGGCTTCAAATGAGCTAGTAACTACTTCAGTTGAGGAAATCAAGAATCTACCTATGGACCCTAGGAAGCTAGTGCTACCTAATTTTGATCAGGTCATTGAAGAAACTTGGGAGGAGTATAAAAATAAATACTAGAATCAATATGGAAAAATAGAAGCCAACAAAGTATTCCCTAAAACATATAAAATAAGACCGAAAAAATGCCCTTCTATTTTAGTATCCACCACTAAACACCAAAAAGCACTAGCATCCAAAGAAACATGGAAAGAATCTCGGGTCAGTGAAGAAGAAGATGAAGCAAAGGATTCTCAAGAGATAGAAGAAATTTTTGAGTTAGAAGAGGAGAAAACTCCCTCTCCCCCACCATCAAAAGAATAGGTATGGCCTCAATTTTTAGAAGAAGTGGGTGGAAATAAATTTGACCAAGACAACTTATGGATACTATAAGAAATGTCTATCTCTTAGCGGTATCTTACAAGTATCTCAAGAATATGAGGTTAGTACGAGAAAGTGAGCAGATGGCTATAGAAAAATCAACGGTATAGTACATGGATAAATTTGTGTTGGTAGTTACAAATATTGTTTAATTAGTTCCACAGAATAAAAAAGGAAATCCAGGATCGGGTAGAGGTGGAAGAAACAAACCACCTGCAAGCCCTTCAACAAGAAAGAACAACATTGAAACACAAGAAGAAGAAGATTGTTGTGGATCAAAACTACATAAAGGAAGTGGAGGAACTAATTGGGTTTCTTATTAAAGAAAGGAAAGAAAGATAAGAGGAAGCCACAAAGGCCACAACTCAAAAATCAAAAGACACAAAGGTAAAAGTGAAATAAAAGAAAATAAAGCACCTAGAAGAAGAACAACAAAAATCTGCGGAAGTGGCTAGGTAAAATAAGATAAAGAAAAACAAGAAGAGAAACAAAAGGAAATTGAGAAAGGTAAACAAATGGATAAATAAGAAGAAAAAAGTGATTTAAGGATGTAGAGAAGAAATAGAAAGATGAAAAAACAAAGAAGAAATAATTGGATAAATAGAAAAAGGAATGGGAAGAGGCAGAGAGAAAAGCTGAATGAAGAGGCATAGAAGAAAAAGAAAGAATGAGAGAAATAGGAAAAACAAAACAAGATAGAAGAAGAAATAAAATATAAAGATAAGAAGGAGAAAGAGGAGATAGGAAAGAAAGAAAAGGAAGAAAAATCCAAGAAGGAGAAGGAAAAGAAAGAAAAGAAGGAGAAGGAAGAGAAAGCCAAGAAAAATAAGGAAGATAAAGAAAAGAAGAAGAAGGAAGAGTAAAAGGTGAAGGAGGAACAAAAAAAAGAAAAAGAGGAAAAGAAACAAAAAGAGAAGAAGGAACAAGAGGAAAAGGATAAGAAAGAAAAAGAAGATGAAGATAAGGAGAAACATGAAAAAATAGACCAAGAGAAGAAGGCATAATTACATCAGACAATACCATCATCCTCATCCATAAATACATCCACAAGTATGGTACCAACACAAGCACCTATATATTCTTAAGCTAAAATCAAACAAGCACTCAGAACAAAGGAAAAAGTTTCAATCAGTACAATTTCAGCAAGGGGTGGTGGAACAAACCACAGATGGCTTTAAGGTACATTTGAACAAACTCTCCCTCCTACAAATAAAAACTTGTAGCCAAGTGTTAGAAAAAGTGCCAAACATGATTGGATGCAATAGTGTGTGGATATAGAAGAAATAATGAAGAAAATCTTATCATCCATCCAAATAGATAAACTACACATTATAAAAAACTACAATTTGCAAATAGAGGTGGTTATAGAGAATCCAATGAATGAAATCATAAAAGAAGATAAATGCAACTTAGATGTAGAGAAAAATAAAATCGTGAGGAAGTAGTAGAATAATATAAACAAAAATCCTAAAGCCATAGACTTTGGAAAACCGAGAAAAGAAGGAAGGAAATGCAAGCCATGATGAATACTTTTGAGAAAACAATAAAAATTCTACAGCCTATTATACATACACAATAGGATGGCCTAAGTCGTCACTTAGAAAGAAAAATAAGAGCTTGAAAAGTTAGAGAAATAGATACATGTGGAATCAACTAAGTATGACATCAACAAGGACAAAGATAAAGCCCAAAGATGGAAGATAGATTAATTAATAGATATGTACCAAACCAAGAAAAGGTCACGGACTGAAAATATGCAAGAGTGTAGTACATCTTTAGACATAGATATCATTAGAATGCAGCAAGAACTTACAACTTCCTAGAACATATTGAAGTAATTTTAGGCCAAATCAGCACAATCGACATCATCAAATTGATCCAAATGTAGATACCAAAATTGGGTCATACTCCCCTTAAACCCCATTAATTAAATTAATCATACCCTACCTATTCATATCCCCTAGTGCACATGTTAATTAAATTAATTAAATTAATTAATATCCTCACTTAACCACCTCACCTAGCCACCTCACTCAATGACCTACTCAAACCTCATTAATGACCTAAGACCGAGTCTAAACCTATCCTAACTAACTAGGACTTAGTCTAAACCTAGACTTAACTCCTATTAACAAACCTAAAAGGACTCCTACTTATCTTGCCATGATCTATCACTCAAGACTCAATAGAAGGTTGGAGATCACACCAAAAATAGCAACAATCTGGCTATTTTTGGCCAACCTAGATATCCTCTCCTTCGACAGTGTCGATTATATCTCAACCAACGCTGGTTATATCTCAACCAATGTTGGTCACCTAATCATGGTCAGATAGGTTAAATACATTTCTAAAATCTTTTTCCTAGGTTTTTCAATTGATTCAAGACCTCATTTCTTCCAGAGACTTGGAGCACTCAAATTTCTTAAGCAATCAAGAAAAAGAAAACACATGGGTGAACTACCAACATCAGTCACCATTTATCATCCTCCTCATGATCATAAATTCAAAACAATAAGGCACGAAGGTATGAAATTTCATGGCATGAATATAATGACTCTCCTCTTTAGATCTCTACTTGTCACCGTCCTCATCACCTATGTCCTAAAATCTATGTTCTAGTAAAAAAATTTACATCTCTACATTGAATCTCTAGTTTCCTTGTGTAGATTTATTTATTCATCTTTGTAGTCTATTTCTTTCCACACCCATATACTTCCTTCCTTCCATCAACCCATCACTTGATCATACCCAGACTTTTCACCCATTTTCACCCTCTCCTAATCATCTCTGAGTCTTCAAAACCATTTTATGACCCCACTCTCACCATTTCCAACCTCTGTGCAATCACAGGGAGTCTAGAAAACCAATTCTAATAACTTTCTAATAATTTCCCCTACAAATGTTGGTTAGGCAACCAACATCGATCCATCATTGTTAATCGATATCGGTCAGTTAGCTAAACCGATTAATGTGTTTTTCAATATAGCTCAAGACCAATAAGCTAATACCCACTTCCTAATAGCCCAGAACCATTTCTAATCCTTACCAGACCTTACCCAAAGCTTGTACCAGACCTACAACTCAACACCACCAATCAACCCTCCCATTTTGACCTTAAACAACCTTTTGCATGACCTTTCTTATTGTTTTGTATGAGATACCTAAATCATTTCAATTCCAATAGGATCTTTACTTCATGTATGATTTAACTAACATTAATATTGTTATATAAAAGTGGATTGACATCTTGTTCAGGAAGTATCACACTTCTTGGATCTAGCTTCCACTAGGCGGTCCGATTGATTTTTTTAAACTCTATTTGGTGGTATTTTTTGAATATATAGGTAGTTCCTCCTATTCGAAAGGGATCTCTCACATCCATTCTGATCCAAAAGTCATCTATGCGTTCATTCGACCTTCAACCAACATTACAATAAGTATTCCTCCTTGGCCTTCTACCCTTATTTTCTTTATTAATTTTATAAGAATCTAGTGAAACATTTTGGCATGGCCGGTGAGACCCATCAGGGGTTCATTTTCATTTATTCATTCCTAGGCAAAAATTGTGTGTTTATTTCTCTTTGAAAAGTATTCACATTAATTTTCTTCTCTGGAATCTTCTCCTTCTTTATATTGACTAAAATAAATCATACTTTTGGTGCTTTAAAAATAACACGTCTTCTTTTCTATTACATTACATTAGTGAAAGAGCATTCCTCTTCCTCTTCTCCATTTGCTACATCAAATGTAATTGTGGATTTGGGCTTTAAAACTTAAATTTCATTTTGGATTGTTTCATTATAGCTCACATTAATTTGAGGGAAACCTATATGCTAGAAGTCATGCCCAACTAATGGTTGAATAATTTAATCATAGTTCACTTACACACTCTCTCTCTATACCAAACCACTTACATAATTTACACATCTTCTTAAACATCCTCCTACCTAGAAGAAGTTGTCAACGATCACACGATCAAAGGATTGACAGTGGGCACCCACTGGTTTCTCTATCCAGTCATTATATCGAGAAAGGACTGCCCCCACCAAAACTTTACCTGAAACCATCCTTAGATCTTGGATTTTCATAGGACACCTTCTATCAAACCAAAAATTTATTTTGTTCATGATTCAGTCTTAAATAACATAAGCTAAAACATAAAATTCACCCATATGATTTCATATTTCTTAACTTTTGGTTGATTAGTGTTTTGAGTTGTGAGGACGTGTTCTCCATTTTTTATTTCTTCTTTTCACACTCCACAATTATAGTTGGTGTATTCCAAATTTTTCTGAGTGTGTTAGGGTCCATCACTATCATACTCAGAATTTTGGGTTGATATTTTACCTGATCTAAGTCACAAAAATAAACTTTTCCCATATTTTTAGATTTCACAAGTGACCGTAGTCGGTTCAACAACTGAAATCTATTTACTCATCTAACAATCATTGATTTACTCGCGCCATTTATCAGTTATTTTCTTTTTGGTCATGTTACCAAAAATAGTACCGACCACATTTTATGTTGTTTCTGAAGTTCCTTAGACATATCATCATACCCCTAGATCTTTAAAATCACTATCAGATCTAGTTTTATCTCATTTTCATTAGTTATTGCCCCATTTGCAAAAATTTTGATTTCCTACAGTAACTGGTATTGGTTAATCTAACCAGCATCGGTCACCCTATCACCATAATCAATTAACCCACCACTTATCAATTCCTATGTTTTAATTTTTAATTAAAACAACAACCTACCTTTACCTCTTAGAACTGCTTTTTCTCCATGTCTTCTATTTTTCTCTATCATTTACAGAGAGATCAGATTACCGGTCTATGCCAACTCACATGGTTTTGACTCATAGCCAAGCCAACACCCTTGTGTTTCACGCTATCCTTCAGCCACTCCCACCTAGCCCATCGCCACCTTCCATCATGTCACCTATGGATCCTACTCAGCCCATTATCATCAATATCTTGGTGATGAGGAGTTTGCAAGACTCCTTGACCACAACCCCACTTCCTTACAACATTATATTTCCCATTCATCTACTCGGGATTCATTAAGACAACTGGTATATGACATGATTTTTTCCACCCCCCCTACCCTCACCCCCACTTCGGTGTCACTAGTAAAAACTTGGCCTTACCTTCATCCACCTTATTACTTGCGGTCTCCCAACTTGACCCCACATCATCTATATCTATGGCACCTACGGCATCGGTCATGTTGTTGACGTCGATTACTCCCATGGTGTCAACTACTCCTTCATCGGTCATCTTTAGCATAGGCCTTTCGCACCGGCCACTTCGTATATACCTATTGCATTACAACCACCCATGGTTTTGGAAACCCATACCCCATTCCAAAACATCATCCTCTCCATCCCATAGTCTTTACCTCCAATCACTACAAGGATCGCTACATCCACCCCACCTACTTACACATATCACCAACAACCACCTATCTCATCTATCACCTATTCGGGATATTTCCTATCTGCATCTATTCACCCCTTTTAGTTTCCATACTCGGCACCACCATATACTGAAATGTCATCAACATCATACATTCATCATCAACCCCCTTATACTATATGGGGTGCCTAGTCATCACAACCTACCAATGACCTTATTAAAATTATGATGAAAAAGATGTAGACATTGGAAGCATCATTTTCTGGCCCTTGCAACTCTCTAACTTACAATGAAATCTGCAATGAGCCCATTCATTTGTCTATTCCCATTCATCCATATCCTACACATTGTGAAATTCCCAAATTCAACCGGTTCAATAGCAAAGAGGACCCATAACAACACTTGTGGTCTTTCAGACATGGGTACTATTTAATCACTCATGACGATTCTCTACTCTTGTGGACATTATTTATGTCCTTAACAAGACCTGTATTGGATTGGTATAGTGGTTTACCTCGACATTCCATTTACTCATTTAACCAAGTGTCTCAATCCTTCCTAGACCATTTTTAATCAATATCATCAAGAAGGTCACCATGACTGACTTGTACTTGACACGATAATATGACAACAAGTCTATCAACCATCTTACATTCCATCTAACTAAACCGAGATTATAGAGTTTTTCACTAGGGCTTGTGTCAGGCACATATCACCAACTCTCCAAGTCCAAAACTTTTGTACCTTTAATGAATAATTCACCATGGCTAGAAAACTTGAAATACATGTCATATAAGAGAATAAAATTCAATTACATAACAAAAACACTACATTCAATTCAAATGAGGCTTCTTCCTCTTCTAAACCATAAAAAAATTATTCCAAAGCCAAAGGATCTGCCAACATGGTAGTTTTAAAATCTGGCCCATCTCACCCATCTAATCAATTGAAACCTTCTTCCAACCTTTCTCCCATTCAAGCTTTCCAGTTCAAGCAAGAGCAATGAAAGTACACTCCCATAGGAGATCCCTATTCATCGGTTTTAGAAAAACTTCTAAAATTCGAGATCAATTTCTCTTCCACCCATCAAACCACATACTGGTTTTGACCCTACTTGTCTTATGTTTGCATGGTACAAGGAACATGATTACTGCAACTACCATCATGTAAAAGTTCATAGTGATGGTAATTGTATAACCTTCAAAAACATTGTCCAGGAAATGTTAGACAACGAAGATCTTGTCTTAGACAACCTAAATACACCAGCCTAATCAGAACTTACATATCTTCAAGAAGCCATTTCCTAATCAAAACCCCGTCATCTACCCAAACCAACGAACCTTCAAGTAATGACAGTAATGTCCATGAGGTCCATGTTGTGTTTGATACCATACCAAATCCCTTCCTCAATTTCCTCCTATCCCCTCCATCGAGGAGATTCTAGCACGAGCTCCTTTACCCATGGAGGATCCTATTTCATCTACTCCTTCACCCACATAGGATTCCCCTTCATCTCCCCCTTCACCCATGGAGGAGACCACAATATCTTCCAATGTCATTTCATCACTCCCCTCGTAACCTAATGAATAACCTACATGTTAACTCTCCTACCCACCAGAGAGTCATGCTCACCTCCCTCTCCACCGAAAGAAGAACCTACCTCATCCCACCTGTCATCTCCCCTACCAATAGAGGATCCTTTAGAAGCACCACTACCTATTGGTGATAATTCCCCATTAGCCTTCCAGGATCTAGTTTATTTTCTCTCGATCTCTTACCTACAGAGTCCAAAGCCAACCAGTTCCATATCTCATAGACATACTTTACAAGGATTACTACTAAATCAACATCATCTCCTCTTACAATAGTGTCATTTTCATGCCTGGAAGACCACTTGGATTATGTTGATAATTCCATGCTTTGGGGACGTCTCTAGCTACCCTTTTCAACCCAAATGAAAATGTCATCTATTGATACCTCTACAATTTATCCAAAGGTATTTCAAACAATCAAACCAACCATGCCCATACTGGTCATAACAACCTCTTCTTCATCACCCTCACCTACACCTAAACCTTTACCAACAATCAAACCTGATCCTATGCCTAAGAACCTACCTACACCTACACCTTCCCCCACATCTAGAACCATCACCACATTAGGAGTCATGCCGACATCAAGTCTAGTCCATCCTCCTATCAAATTGGATTTAGCCACATCTTCACAAACCCATGCAAAAATATTCCTCCACCTAATAGTAATACCTAACCTTCTAGGACGCATACACTATTTTCACCCACTACTCCTCTATCACCTTCACCACTGCCCTCCATCCTAGGACCTCACCCGTCGACCTTGGCCAAGAAACCTCCTATCTAAGGAAAACCAAAAGCATAACAACCCGCCTCTTCATCACGATCTTTATCACAAATAGCTTACCTACACCGTTCACACCTTTTATGTTACCCGCATATTTCTTACCACCTATACCCCCACCACCTACAAGTAACCTCATCAGTACCTATGATATTTCCTTCTCTTCAACCCATACCTTCCACCTTGCCTCTACCAGTAACCTTCACCACGCCTCCTTTATCACCTTGGCTAACTTGTCCTCTTTTGCCATCTTCCTTTCCTTTCACATCGCGTAATCCTTCCTCACCTTTATCCCTGGAAGGTGTAATAAAAATAAAAAACCCACTACCCTCCAAAGAGATAGTTAAGCCTACAACACCTTCTATCACTAGTTCATCTACTATACCTTTACCCAATAGCATACAACCTAAACCAAAAATAGTACCATATACCAAACTAGTGGTCAAACCCACTTCACATCCAATTTCATCTCTTGTGATGCCTCTCCCAACAAAAATGGCCACACTTCAATACAAACCCACACTCACCTCACATTGTGATCCATTGCAGTGGTCTTATGCCAACATTCTAGCTAACATTTTAGAGACCTCTGTCATCACATTTCCACCACTTAAACCTTACAACCCACTCAAACCCAAACCAAAAGGGTTTGATGATACTAAATTTTTTTCTATCATCGTGTGCTAGGGCATGATGTATAAAGCTATAAGGCTCTTAAAGCTGTTCTCCATCAACTATGTCCTCTTGAAGAAATTTTTTACGATGATGATATTTTAGACAAGGACCCTATTTTCCCTTCACCTATCACCACACATCATCATCCCTTACCTATCCAATGACATTCATCTCCACCTCCAAAACCCATTTATCCTCCTCAAAATCCGAGATCAATATGGTCTACATAAGAGAGTTAGCCAAACCTCCGCCTAAATGCCAATGTGTTGCTTTCTTTGCACAACACCAAGTATATTCCCTCATCATTCTATTTCCCATATTTTTGCTACACTTATCATGACTCATCTAATCCCTCACCCTATATTAATATGGTTATCATTGCCACTCGTACCTAGAAATAAAAAGGAAAGGAGAAAACAACTAGCACATATGTTAATCCTATGCCCAATATACCATCTCCACCCGCACAAAGAATTACCATTCGGGGACCCACATGCCCTACTTCTCACGGGGTTTCCCATCGTATAATGATAAAATAATTGCACCAATCCCCTCTAAAAATTTCTTTGTATGACCTTGTCCAAACTTCTGAATCCCATCAACAGGCCCTCATGGAGGTTTTGTAATCCATTAAGGTTTTACCTAATGACCCTATGCTCATGGCCTCCATCATCACCCCTCACCATGTGGTCTTACTCACCAATTCATCCCCTTCCTCTATACCTGCTACCACTCATCAAGTAGCCACACTCAGTTTCTCTAACGACGAGATTGTACCTCTCTACTTAGATGATCTTGATCCCACCCTTTTCATTTCCATTTACATTGATAATATACGTGTTCGACGTGTTATGATTAATGGTGGTGCCAAGCATCAACATCATCTCCTCCCATGCATACAACCAAATGTGCATCCCTTCCAATTGCATGCATAATAACCCAATTATGTTGCATTCATTCAATGATGCCATCACTTCCACCCTTGGCACCATCATTCTCCACATTCGTGTGGGCCCCATATTGTTATGAAATTATTCTATGTCTTAGAGGGGGAATTCTAGTATAACATGTTACTTGGACAACCTTGGATATGCGTCATGGGTTATGTTCCTTCAACCTTACACCACTATGTAAAATTTAAACATGAAGGACATAACTATACCATTCCATCCAACCCTTCACCATTCAAAACCTGTAACATGTTGTATCGACCTAATGATGTTCTTGTACTAGTTAAGGCATCCACCACCACTGCCACTTCTCCTTCACCCACAACCCTATCCACCAATGCTATTGCCACCTCTCATACACCTAACTCCTCTATTCCCACTAATTCCACAACCTCCACAATTGACCCATCCGCTAACCCATCTACTTCTCAACCAACCAATGCTTCTTCTTCACAATCACCTAGTGATTCATCTATTCCTGCTACCCACATATCCACTACTCGATCCCTTAGAAGGTGTTTTTCAATGTCTCACTATGGGGGAGTACCACCTATACAACATCAACACATTCCTTACTCCTCAAGAGTATGGTAACCTTCACCAACATCCTCGCTATGATCACCGCATAGGTGAGGTTTTCCCTTATGGTCCTCCCCACCTTCATACCAACTTAACATATGGGGGACTTGATACTTCTACCTACTCGCCCAAGCCACCTTCCCAAATGTGACCATTTTCATCTGACCTCCAATCTCTTACCAACCACGCTTCACCCACACCTTCCTCCATCACTATGCATGGAAGGGCTTTGGATTTGGTTTCTATGATTATGAATGTCATATTGATATCCCATGTACCACACGTAAACATAAAGATCGAAGTGGTATTGGATTTATGAACCATCTTCCAAGAAATCCCATGTTGAACTCATTGAGGATGAAAACCTTCCTTCACCCCATCTACCAACTTCACCACCTTCACCTACGGAGTCTATGGATCCAAAATCCATTCCTCCTAAATTTTTTTTGTGAGAATCATTTCCCTGGGACCTCTTACTTATCCATGAGATGGAAATTCTCCCTCTTCTCTTCCTTTCCTTTATCTTTACATGATCGATGATGATATACCTTCTATTAATGTCATTTAATGTTAGGATGATGAGTCTATTCTCACCTACCTTGGTGTGGGAGATTCTTATATTCACCATTTGTTACCTTTTGAGACACAAACCATGTTAAAAGAATCGACCATTGAAATCAATAGTAACACTCAGGATGACCCACACATTTTTAAGATAGGTCAATCTTTAGGTGTTCTTTGAGAAGGAAGCTTTTACTTCTTTTCTTTGGGATCATAGCAATGCTTTTGCATGGTCCTATTATCTTGAATTCACCCTTCAAGGTAAATTTGGATAACCTTCATAATTTCTTTAGGCTTGAGCACGTATAATTGGTTCGAGGCCCAAAATTAGGTTTTGGGGTCCCTTTAGCTCTTCTCTAACTTCTCTATCAAAGGAAAAAATTCAAGGAGTTAGAAAAAATTTAAAAAATCTAAAAAAATGGCTTCTTTTCGATTGTATTGCGGGTTTTTCAGAAAAATTTGTCCCTGTGCAGTCCATGAGACAAAGTGGGACATTCGGGCCCTGGAAAGTAAAATGGCTGATTTGCAATGGAATCAGTTAAGTCATATTTTTTTCCCTGTGCGGTCCGTAGGGATGGCTGGGACAGTTGGGCTCTAAAAAGGTGACTTTTCCGAAGTAAGGTAGGCTAAGTGTGGTGTGGAAAAAGTAGAGGTCAATGGCCCCGATGGCACCGACAATGGGATAGTTGGGACAGGGAAGCCCGAATCGGGTGATGTGGAAAAGGGAGGCTAACATGGTCTAAGTGTCGTAAGAACACGAGTCCCCCTGTAAAGCTGAAATTTCTGCAGAGAGAGACTTATGGGTGGTGCAGAGAAAATTTTCCGGGACAACCGGGACACATGAACCCGTAATCACTGAAATGCCCGCAATATAAAGGAAAAGTCAACTCCTGACCTCTGAACTTCAAACGACCATAAATTTTGACCCAGAGCTCCGATTTTAATGAAATTTTAATGAGGGTGGATATGTGAAAATAAAGGTAACATCTCCATCTCTGATAAATTAAATGACCAGTCCTAAGAAATGGAAGAAATGCCTACACTTATAATGTCATATCTTTTGCAATTCTGAGCAAAAAATACAAGAAATTGGTACCATTGGAATCATGTCTTTGAGCCCGATGTAAAGAAATCAAGAAATTCAAATTTTTATGAAGAATTGATGGATATTTTTCTGAAAACATTCCCAGTTCATAAAAATGTTTTATTTGGTAGTTGGGATGCATTCAATGAAGCATGGGTAGACATTTCTCATTGTTGCAAGTTATGGGACAAGTATGCGGGACCTTTTGCAAGCAACATACCATCATTTCAATCTATTTATGACATCTTACAAGTGGTGGGAGGATAGATTTTAGGATTTTCATTTTCCCTCCCTCTCTCTCTCTCTTCTCGAATTCTATAAATTGGAGTGTTGGGCTCATTATAAAGGGGGATAGTTTTTTTGTAGAAAAACTCTATAAAATTTGTTTTGTTAATCCAATGTGTTGTAGGCCCTTGTAATGGACTCCTTGCATGGTGATCAATGCCCTTATTTTGTAACATATTGAACTGTGCATATCAATGAAGTAATAAATATGAGTTTTTGGATGCCTCTTCCCCTGTTGTGTTTGTTTTGATTATTCTTGCCTCTTCAACCTTATGAAAATATATTGTGTTTATCTTATGATCTTATAGGGATTAATTATCATTGTTTATGTATAAAATATTATTGAGAATACATTTTCTAGACTGTGGAGAAATGTTATCACCCCTTCTAGTATGCACTTTTCTTCTACTTTTCACACATTGGAATATTGTTCTCATACCCTCCATTTCTGGTGTTTCACCACTTTAGTGTAGGCTTTGCTTTCATGCAATATCTCTCCCTAGTCCCTTGGAAAGTTAGATTAGGACAGATAGTTTTTCCTACATTAGATTAGATTGTGGCAGGTAGTTTAGGAGCAAGAACCAAATTTTTCTAGAGGTATATCTCCAGTAGCAAGTCCCACAACTTGGAAATAGTACCCATGTTATCCAGTCATACCATGAGCTCAAGCACACACACTTGTGCAAAATTAAGGGTGTTTTGATTTTTTGATAACATGTCCTACGCTAATATGCATGGTATTGACCCAAACATTGTAGTCCACAATATCGTCACCATCCCTAAAGTTAAACTTGTTAAATAGAAGCTATAGAAAATGCATCCTCGCATTGCTCTTCTTGTAAAAGAAGAACTTCAATGCCTTATTTCAGTTTCCTTCATCTTACCCATTGATTATCCCCAATGGATCTCTAACATTGTTCCTATCACAAAAGTGACAGGGGACTCCACATTTGAATAGATTTCCACAACCTTAACTTAGCTTGCCCAAAGACAACTTTCCTCTACCTAGTATTGACCAACTAGTTGATCTCACCGCTGGCCATGAGATGCTATCACTCATGGATGGTTTCTCAAGTTATAACCAAATATTACTTGCCTTAAGATCAATACAAAACATCCTTCATCACTCCTTGGGGGACCTTCTACTATCAAGGCATGCCCTTTGGCCTTAAAAATGTTGGTGCCACATATCAGCGGGCTATGACTTATATCTTTCATGACATCATGCAACGCATATTGGAAGATTACATTGATGATCTTCTTGCCAAATCGAACATTGGGCCAAACACCTTACTGTCCCTAAGGTCATCTTTGACCGTATCATCAAATATTATGTTTTCCTTTAACCCAAGAAGTGTGTCTTCGCTATTCTTTCTAGCAAGATCCTTGGTTTTATCATTTCTTTACATGGCATAGAAGTTGACCCGCTAAAATCAAGGTTATTCTCGAAATGCCTCCACCTACTAACCATCATCAACTTTGTAGTTTGAAAGGAAAGTTACAATATATTCATCACTTTATTTTGCAGCTTTCCGACCACTGCGACCCATTTCATCATCTCCTCAAAAAGGATGTATCCTTCAAATGGAATGATGAATTCCAAAATCCTTTGAAGCCTTAAAATAGTACCTCCTCCAACCACCTATGCTTATTCCCCTAAGGATGACCAACCATTTTACCTTTACATTTCTACTACTGATCATTCCTTGGGTGCCATGCTCACTCATCGCGATGAGAAACACAAGGAGCAAGTAGTTTATTATATAAGTCATATCATTTTAGACTACAAAACTAGATACACTCATGCCGAAAAAATCTACTTAGCCTTAGTTTTTGTCACCATTGAATCGGGCCATTACCTACTTAATCAAAAACATTCATTGTCACCAATACTGACCCGTTACATTACATGTATGCTAAACCCTACCAACATCAATGTGTTGCACATTGTCTCATGCTTCTTGTAGACCTAGAACTCAAATTCATCCATAAAAAATATATCAAAGGAAAAAACATCGATGACCAACTTATAGATGCACCTCTCTTTGGAAATCAATCCTCTAAATTTTATTTCCTTGATGAATCCATCACTACCCTCTCTTTGGATGATACCATTTACTAGATGCCCTTATTCTTTGACAATTCCAAATGTTAATGTGGAGGTGGTGCCATAGTTATCCTTATTCCTATTGATGGTGAAGATATGCCATTATATTTAAAAATAGATTTTGATTATACTAAAATATTGTCGAATATGAAACACTTGTATTAGGTCTTCAAGCCGCCATCACCTTAGACGTTAAATCGATTAATATATTTGGCAACTCTCAACTAGTTGTAAATAAAGTTAATGGTATATACTAGTGTCGTAATGAAATAATTCAAAAGTATAAACATCATGTAGATATACTTTTGACTACCTTTGACTATTTTGAACTTCAAACCACTTTGGGTTCCACTGACAAACTTGTGGACACCATGGCCTATCTTGCATCTTAGATACCGCTTTTCCATCCGACTCAAAAATATTTGTCATAGTACAAAGGTTGCAATCACCTTCTTATTTATTTTGAGACGTCAACCTCATCGAACCATTGAACTTGACCCACATGACCTTTGGTATAAGTAGTTTATGGACTACCTTTCCCTTTCAATTCTACTTCCAAATCTTACTTGCAATTGACAACGATCCTTTCTCAAAAGTGTCTCTCGCTATGTCATCATGGGTGATCTTCTTTATAAACATGGATTTGATGGTATCCTCTTACGATGCCTAACAAGTTCTAAAATTCCCTACACCATCAAGGAAGTTCATGATGGAATTTGTGGAGGTCACTTCATTGGTTTAGCTATCGCTAAACGCATTCTCTTCCCTGGGCTATTATTGGCCTACCTTAAACCGTGATTGTTGTGATTATGTCAAATATTGTGTGAAGTGCTAGAAACATGCTAATATTCATCACACACCTAGTCATGCCTTACAGGTCGCACGAGACTTTTGGATTTTCTCTCAATGGGGTTTGGATCTTGTTAGAGAGATCAATCCTCATTCTTCACAATGTCATCAATGGATTATTACCACTACCGAATACTACACTAAATGGGTAGAATCCATACCTCTTATTTCTATAAAAGATGAGAAAATATGTGAATTCATCAACCATCACATCATTTTTCACTTTGGTGTTCCTCATCATCTCATCACTGATAATGGAAAATAGTTCAAAAATAAAACCCTACAAAATATTTTTGATTCCTTTGGCATTCAACTCAGTTTTTCTTCACCCTTATTACCCTTGGCCAAATGGCCAAGCAGAATCAACCAAAATAACCTTAAACATAATTCTTATAAAATTGGTTGACGATCTTTGGAAAGGACTGACATACACACATTCCTTTTGCCTTATGGGCTTATCACACTAGTATTCGTACCTCAACTATTGCCACGCATTTCTCTCTGGTCTATGGTACAAAGGTTGTTCTACCTCTTGAAGTCCATATTCCATCTCTTCGTATCTCACTTAAAGAGATGCTCAACAATGATGACTTTCACCAAGATCGTTTGGCACAACTCGAGTTATTAGATGAATGTTGTCTCAATGCTCTTGACCATCTCCAAATCTACCAAAAATGTATCAAATGTGCCTATGATAAATGTGTCCACAAATGAACCTTCTAGGTTGGTGACCTCGCTGAAGGAAAATCAACATGTAACAAAAGAGGAGAAAAGTAAACGGGGTAAACTTTCTCCTAATTCACTTGGACCTTATATTGTTACTCATGCCTATGGATTAGGTGTTTATCGTTTTCTTCACTCGAAGGTAGACCCGAACCCGAGCCCCTCAATTCTTTGCATCTTCAACCATTCTATTGTTGAATCAAGTCCTATATCACCTTTATCAATTAGAAACTTGTCCCTTGTGCACCATTCACCTTCTGCTTACCTATTTTAGGATCAACGACTAAAAAAGAATCATGTGATTACTCATCACCTTTTAAGTGTTATCTTCAATGTGAGTACCATGGATCTACTCATGTAATGATTCTCATGGATACTTTTCATCTTTTTCAAGATGTAATCCCATGGTCATTCATCACTTAAAACTTCTCTTTCATAGTTAGCCACTGTGTGCTATGGTTTTGTCTACAACACAAGATCCTATCGATCTCTATAGTCTTGTTAATGACTTAAAAGTCTAAAAAGCAAACAATAAATGTAAAATGGGATTCAACACCTTGAGTAAAACTTCCAACAAAAGATGAATCCTCAAAAGGAAATCTACGTTTTCTATCTCAATGTTATAAATAGATTGCTCTCTCGAAGGACAACTATATGAATTTAGCCATACTATATATATTCTATAATCAAAAGAAGACTATTATTGCAAACAAATAAAATAAAATATTCAGAAGCTTCCTACATTAATCAACTTCACAAAGATCTCAAGGAGAAAATTTACTCATCCCACATAGACTTCCCACATCGATCAATCTATCAAAACAAAAATAAAAGAAAAAAATATTAACTTTTTCGTCATGGAATTTCCTATTTTGATCTTGGGTCTCTTGCCAAATAGGCATGTTGTCTCACACTAGGTTACGCTAAAACCAACCTACTTTCACCTCATCACCCTTTTCACCCTAATTTTCTTTCCACTCAAGGGACATGCCTCAAATGTGACATTTCATGATCATGTGACTTTCTTTACCCTTAGAATAGTCAATCATGTAATGCCTTTAGGGTCTTACGTTCATAAGCTTATCTTTGGTATGATAGACTTATTAAGATTCTTTTCAATTAGTTGAAACTTTTGTCTCTTCTTACCATTCACCTTCTTTTCTTATTGATTCTCCTATACAAGACCATCCCATTGACAACATACTCATTTGACCCAAAATATGCTCATTTTTTCCTATGCCACATGTTATTTCCAAAACATTTACCCATACCCACACCTGTCATATCTTACCCAACAACCTATTACCTACATTTCCTTAATTGTGTTTAGGGACATGTTATTTACCCATACCTCAGCCTTACCCATGCCATGACCTATATACCCTACCCTAAACCTCCTTTTGTGACCTTTGAACTTGTGTACTCGTTATACCTTGTGATGTCGTTACTCGTGTTGTTTAGCCTAATGACCTTACCTTGCCTATTGTCATGCTGTTTATCCCGACCAAACCTTTAGTGTACCAGATCATACCTAAATGTTCTTGCACCTAACCTAAGTTGTGTTTCTAGACCATATCTTATACCCTAGATACCTAAATCACTTAAACCTTGTTTGGATAAACCTATTAACCTAGGATGATGTAGAGTTTACAAGCTCTTTAACCTAGTATTGTGTTGTAGTTTATACGTGTGTGTGTGTTTGATTTCCATTACCTATTACCTGATTTGACCATTACCCATTACCCAAAGTTCCCATACCCTTACCTACAACCCACCTACCTTCACTTTCATCACTTACACATTTATCAAACCACTCACCGAATCTATGTCACACCTCATCAGTTTGTGGTTTAAGGGGGATCACCTTCAGCCCTACTTGGGGCAACCTAACCTCCATTTACACTTGGAACACCAATTTTCTTTTTTGTCAGCTTCACTTACAAATACAAGCTCTGCAACAAAAATAGGAAAAATTTAGACACCAAAATTGGGTCATACTCCCCTTAAACCACATTAGTTAAATTAACCATACCCTACCTATTCATATCCCCTAGTGCACATATTAATTAAATTAATTATCTTAATTAAATTAATTAATATCCTCACTTAACCACTTCACCTAGCCACCTCATTAATTACCTAAGACCGAGTCTAAACCTATCCTAACTAACTAGGACTTAGTCTAAACCTAGAATTAACTCCTATTAACAAACCTAAAAGGACTCCTACTTATCTTGCCATGATCTATCACTCAAGACTCGGTAGAAGGTTGGAGATCACACAAAAAATAGCAACAATCTGGCTATTTTTGGCCAACCTAGATATTCATGCTTGACCAACGCCAATTATATCTCAACTAATGTCAGTCACCTAACCATGGTCGGATTAGGTTAAATATGTTTCCAAAATCCTTTTCCCAGGTTGGTCAATTGATTCAAGATCTCATTTCTTCCAGATACTTGGAGCACTCAAATTTCTTTAGCACTCAGAAAAATAAGACACACGGAGAACTACCAACATCGGTCACCATTCATCATCCTCTTCATGATCATAGATTCACAACAGAGAGGCACGGAGGTCTAAACTACCGTGACATGAATACAACAGATCTTCTCTCTAGATCTCTATTGTCACCATCTTCATCACCTACATCCTCCAATTTATTTTCCAGTAAGTATTTAACATCTCTACATTGAATCTCTAGTTTCCTTGTGTAGATTTATTTATTCATCTCTTGTAGTCTATTTATTTCCACACCCATATACTTCCTTCCTTCCATCAACCCATTACCTGATCATACCCGGAATTTTCACCCATTTTCACACTCTCCTAATCATCTATGAGTTTTCAGAACAATTTTACGACCCCACTCTCACCATTTCCAACCTTTGTGAAATCACAGGGAGTATAAAAACCCAATTCCAAGAACTTTATGCTAATTTCCCCTACTAACACCAGTTAGCCAACCGACGTCGATCACTCTTCTTAATCGACATCGATCGCTTAGCCAATACCGATTCTTTGTGTTTGTCAATATATCTCAAAACAACGAGCTAATACTCACTTCCTAATAGCCTAGAACCATTTCTAATCCTTACTAGACCTTACCCAAAACCTATACCAGACCTGTAACTCAACACCAGTTGATCAACCCTCCCATTTTGACCTTAAACAACCTTTTCATGACCTTTCTTATTGTTTTGTATGAGATACCTAAATCATTTCAATTCCAATAGGATATTTACTTCATGTATGATTTAACTAGCATTAATATTATTATATAAAAGTGGACTTCAACTGTTCATGAAGTATCATGCTTCCTTGATCTATATTTTGTTAGGCAGTCCACTCATTGCTTTTTTAACTCTATTTGGTGGTATTGTTTTGTATATTTTGTGTGCATTTAACCTTCAACTACATTTTTATGCATTTATCTGTTTCATTAGTTTGCTAAGAATCCAGTTGAAATACCAAGATAACACACAAATGTAAGAAATGAGAAAATGGATCGATGCACACTTGGAATTTTGGTACAATTTTGAGAAGAATATAACTCCTCTCATTACAAAGTACATCCCACAATCTCCACCACAAAGAAGAATAAGAGGAATGGTGTCCCATAAACCCTGTCGGGTGAGTTGAGTAAAGGAACTCTTCCTTACACTAAACATCTAAGTTTTTAGGGGTTGATGCCTTTAGCCTCCCAAGTAGGCATCCCATAATTCCATTCAAGCGAGTTGAGTCGAGTGAGGGAAATTTTCCTTATGACACATGTCTAAGTCTTGGGGTTGATGCTCGTATGGAATTTTTGGAGAAAATTTTGAAGAATACGATAGTGTTCATAATTGGTTGGTTTCTCAAGGAAAAGAAAATGTTTAAATTCAGCGGATGATATGTATAGGGTTCTTCATAAAATTTTGGATAAGTCGTGAAAGACTAGAAACAACTACGGGAAAACAGGAGGAGAGCTATAGTATATTGACTAAGTCGTGGTACACTAAAAAAATCATGATACATTAAAAGTAGTTGTGATGCACTCGTAGGAAGTTGCAGAAGGTGACGACACAAGGCTGCGAAAAAACACAAGTCACGAAAGTATGAGAAAAATCCAATATAGGCATGAATCAAAAGAAGAAAATCTTGAAATGTTTTATATTTTGTATATTTATTGTAATTAATAAATTGTATATGGGCGTGCCACAAGAATTGTTTGTGAACATCACAAGAAATGTATGAGTGAGTGGTATATGATAGAAATGTATAAGGATTAGGATATATGAGAGGTCTTGCATATGTAATCAACGATGAGATATGAATAAAGATTGTTGACTTGAGAAAAAAATTTATGTGCTTTTACATTCTTTCTGTTCACAATCGAGAATAGTTTACTTTTCTTGTGTACATCACTAAAAATAGGTCAAACTTCTTAAATATCACATTGTTGTAGAGATTTAGGGTCAAACATTATCTCATTTTTCATGAAGCCTTATGCACCTATAGATGAAAATAATTATGTTTCAACCATCTAACAATCAGTTAGAAACTCATAAAATATGAGTTAGACATTGCAATATTCCTTGTGTAACCATTACACAATCTTTGTCTTCTATCCAAGCAAACATATGTTTTTATTCTAATTCTTTGTCCTTATTCCAAATGTCATGTGCATGTAACCACATTTTTAAGTATTCTAATATTCTCTATTAACTCTCCACATTCTCCATTTCTTGTCATTCTCCTTACACACTTCATTGTTCCACATATGAAAAACACTAAATGTTAGAAGGATTAGCACAGACTTGAACATGAGGAGGAAGTGTACTTGTGAACTGATATCAAGCATAAATTTAGGACAATAAGACTGCAGGTGACTTCATCAATACTCAAATCTTTAAGATCATCAAGATAGATGATATAGTCATTTTCCCATCTTCTCATTCACAGTTATGAACTCTCAGTCATAGAAAAATTGAAACCTAGTCAAGGATAATCTTGTCAATACATGGAGGACATGTGTTCATCTATTTCCACAACTTGGAGATGATGTTTTTGAGCATTTTCTTATCAACACCAATTAGGGAGTTAGGACAAAGTTCCATCTTCACTTTTTTATAAATTCCACACTTTTATCATTCAAGCATGATTGCATAGACATATTTCTAGAATGTTAGAGTCATTTACACAGGTCCCTAGGATAAGGAATTTTTTATGTCATCTCAAAGATATGAAACTTGCTTGATCTTCAAAACTTTACTCAGCTAGGTTTTTGGGATTCAAACCCTAGTTTTGGTTCACTATTCATCTTACTAGTTGAATCTAATTTTCATGACTTGCCACCGTAGGCTGAATTCAATGAGGTCATATACACCATTTCCAAAGACTTGTGTGCATGGGTTATTAAGATAAATTTACCAGTTCAACTCAAATTGTTAGCCTTCTTAAACAAATAAACAGGATAGTTGGAAACCAACAAAACTAAGACTTCAACCCTTTTCATAGGATCATACATTGGAATCCATAAAGTCATATTATACCACTATCATGTATTCATGACCATTTCATATTTCAACATTATTCTTATATAAAAATGTTTCTTCAAACACCATGAATTTTTATTACATGCATAGTCTTTTAGTGGTTAGAAGGAGAACTAAAACCTACCCTTCAAATTTTCTCTCACAAATTGCTCATACACTTTTTTTATCATTTAGAGGACACCATGACTTCTCACTAAGGATTTCTTCATGAAGCATCCAACATACACATGTACTTGGAAGTTTGATCAAAACTAGTGCTTTTCTATACCTGCATAACCATACATATAGCTACATAATTTGATTTTGTTAACCCATGGAGAGTCCTTTACCTACCTCATACCTTAAATGAAAATTTTCAATGCATTTTGTACCTATACCTTTCTTATTTCCCTATCACTCCAAATGAGAGTTTTAGAGGATTAAATACCGTTCAAAAAAATGACTAGAACTCTTTTTTTTATTCACAACCATTTGATCTCATAACTTTACATTATATTTTTATCCTAATTTCCTCCAAAAATTCTATTATGATTTATCTGAAGATTACCTATTAATTTTGAACAATCTAATAATTTGAGGTTCTCAATTTGCACTTCTCAAAAACCCAGTTTTGAAGAATGTGACTCAACATGCTTGATTTTCACTTCCTGGCCCTAAAAATTTTATCACACCATAAGAACGCATACCTCCAAAATCTCCCATGGTTTTTGTCTTCATGAGGTACTCTAAACTTTATTTTCACATCTCATTCTCCTATGAGTAATAGGCATGTTCTCAAGACTTCATTTTCACTTGACCAAATTTAGGCTCCAAATCCCTTTTTATGATTTTTTGCACCTTCATATTTCTTTTAAAATTCTACTCCAAACCTTACCAACTTAGAATATCCTTACTGCACTCTACAAACCATCATACACCAAGACCTGCTAGGAATAGACCTTCAAACTAGACCCAGTTTATCTATATTTCACCATATAGCACTGAGTTTGACTTGTACATCTTCATGGAACCTTATTTACATATATGTGACACCTCTTATAGTATGGAATACACAATTTGGTTCATATCAAACATCTTAAGACAATAAAAGAACTTAAACCTTCAAGACTATGACTTGAATTCTCAAGGTACCACTACACTCAACAATATAATGCATATGCTGAACTTTGGAGGCATAAAGAATGAATTGAGACACATTTATGTAGCCAATATAAATGATAAATGTATCTACTATTCTTCACAACACATCTAATCATGCATGACATCATGAGAACCCCTAAAGAGCATATATCCTACATAAATCCATGTCCATGCTTAAGGACTAATTGAGCACATTGAATGATTGAATGACATAAACAAATATACACCATAACAATATGATGACAATATGAATGGCATTTCTACACTCTTTGCCACTTTTCCATCACTAAAATCAATTACAACATCAATGCATAGGGTTAAAATCTCCCCCTTTTTCATTGATGTTAACACAATCCAGATACCTTGATGACAAATGCTCAACCCATTGTCATCACAACAACTTTTCCTATTTAAGAAACAACTTTCCCCCTTTGACATCTATGAAAAATAGTTTACTGACACAAGATATAAATAAACCCCATGAATACAACATACACATACATCAAATATCTCCCCTAGACTTGTGCATATGTATTTTGACACTTGGATATTTTTAGGAGCATATTTTGTACTTGATATACTCTATTAGGTTATATTTAGGATTTTAGTAGTTAGGATCAGGAATGACCCCCAATTCTTCCCTTAGATGCTCAAAGGTGGATTTAGGTAGTGGCTTTATCAAAATTTCAGCTATCTCTTCCTTAGTACTCACATGTTCCAATCTTATTTTCTTGTCATTCACTTTCTCTCTCAAGAAGTGATATTTGATTGGGATATGCTTAGTTTTAGAATTTAGTATAGGGTTCTTAGATACACTTATGGAACTAGTATTGCCACAATATAGAGGTATTGGCTTTTCAAATTTGTTTTTTAGTCCTCCAAGGTTTGCCTCATCCAAAGTACATGAGTGCAACAAATTGCAGCTGCTACATAATCAGATTCAAATATTTAAAGGTCCACTAATGATTTTTTCTTACTTAGCCGTTATGTAAGACACTTTCCCACAAAGAATTCCCCTCCACTTGTGCTCTTTCTATCATCAATACTCCTTTCCCAATCAACATTTGTGAATGCCTTTATGTTAAAATCATTTCTCCTTGGATACCAAAAGCTATAATTCAAGGTTCCCATGAGATATATGAAGATCCTTTTAATTGCTTAAAGATGAATCTCTAGGTTCTTCTTGAAATATTCCAACTAACCCAACATCTTGCACTATATCTAGCCTAGAAGTAGTAAAGTATAATAAGATGACAATCATGGATCTATATAAGGTTTGATCAACTTTTGGTGAGTTTTCCTCTTTACTAAGATTGCATCCCATGATCATTGGTGTCCCTACTCATCTGTAATTATACATGTTGAACCTTTTAAGCATATCCTTAACATACTTAGTTTGAGATATGAATACTCCTTTCTCTTATGGACTGATTTTTAGTCCCAAGAATAAAGTGAGGTCCCCAAGCATTGACATTTTAAATTATTCCTTCATGACTACTGAAAAATCATATGTCATCCTCTCATTGTCTCCTCCAAATATTATGTCATCTACATATACAAAAACAATCAACAAGTTTCCTTCTTCTTCCTTTATGTATAGGTTACTATCAGCTACTCCTTTTCTAAATATTTGGTCAAATAGATACATGTCTAACTTGTTATACCAATCTCTAGAATCTATTTTGAGACCATAGAAAGCCTTATTTAACTTACATGCATAGTCTTTGTCTTTTGTGAGGTAAAAACAATCTGGTTGTTCAATATAAACTTATTCATTTAGGTGACCATTCAAGAAATCTGATTTAACATCCATTTGGTAGATTTTGAACCTCTTGTGTGTTGCATAGGCCATGAGCAATATGATTTCTTCCATCCTTTCCACTAGTGCAAAGGTTTCATCAAAATCAATTCCTTCCATTTGGGAATACCCTTTACATACAAATCTTGACTTGATTGTAGTTACTTCACCTTTTTCATTTAGTTTATTTCTAAAAACTCACTTTGTTTGAATCACATTCTTGTCCTTGGGTCTAGGCACTAACTCTCAATTTTCATTTTAATCTATTTGGTATAATTCCACATTCATTTATTTCACCAAATGTTTATCTTTTCTGGATTCTTCAACATTCTTGGGTTCTACCATGGATAGGAGAGTTGTGTTCTCATGAGTTTTCAAGTTTTTCAACCTTCTTCTTGTGAGTATTCCTACATTTTGTTTCCAATAATATGATTAGCTGGATGATCTTTCTTAATATGCCTTGAAGGTGTTTTGTGTTTGGTCTCTCTTGTTCTTCATCTGCTTCTTCATGAGTGCTTTCTTCCTCTTTACCATCTTCTTGGAATTCTATGCATGGAGTTTTATCTTCTACATCTTCTTCATCATTTTTGGGCTGAGTTTTGATCTTCAAAGGATAGGACTCATCAAACTTGACATTAGTAATTTCAACTATCTTTTGGAGTCTTTTATTATAACATCTATATGCTACACTTACTGAAGAATATCCTAGAAATATTCCTTCATCACATCTAGAATCAAACTTTCCTAGATTGTCCTCATCTCTCTTGATGTAGCATTTACTCCCAAACACTCTAAGATGTTTTACATTTGTTGGCCTTCCTCTCCAAAGCTCATATGGTGTCTTATTGCTATTCACTCTTATTTGTTCCCTATTCAAGATATATATAGTTGTACACACTACCTCTCTCCAATAACCATCTGAAATTTTGGACTCATTTAGCATTGTTCTAGCCATTTCTTGAACTATCCTATTCTTTCTCTCAACCACCCCATTTTGTTGAGGTGTTCTTGCATTGAAAACTTCCTCCTTATTCCATGGTCTTCATAGAAGTTATCACACTCATTAGAAAAAACTCACCTCATGTGTTGATGTAGCCTAGAATTCACAAGTAAGACCCCAAGCGCAATGGCACATCACTCAAAGACAGATCGAGCACTCACCCAAAGTGTGCAAAGGTACCAGGTCCCTCTTTAGGTTGTTATTTGTAGGACGTTAACATGATGAAGACTTAATATATGCAGTTCCATAATTAATACATTATTCTACAGAGCATGCCAGATCTATAACTAGGGGAGAACAAAATTAAGTACTAACCATGATGAAATAAAGAACATACTAGATCCAAACACACATAGAACTAACACTTAGATTTAGCCAATATCCTCCATTATATTAATTATGAAAACTACATAGAAGCTTATTACAAGAATGGTATCCTATGCACACAGATCGATACAGTGTAGTCCAATCTTGCACACATACATACATATATCTCTCTACTCATCCACGTATATATCTCTTCTACTACATAGTTCACTACATATTTATAAGGGTGGGGACTATCCCTTCATCACTTATCCAATCCTAAAATACGTCGCATGTTATTATTAGCTACGCACTTTTACACTCATAGTCCCACATGTAATTGTGCTAGAGAAAGACTTCGTTTAGTTAATGCGAAAGTGATAAACCTATTCTTAACCCACATCTATGCAAAGTGCTTTGTATTCAATCCTCCAAAATAGCCAATACGTGGCACACACATCTCTACTCTATTTGTATGCTCTACACCATCTCTATAATAGATCCTCTTGTGCAAAAATGGCTAAGTCCCGAAATATGAACTTATCCTTTGTGCATGTGTTTCCCTTATTCGTTCGTGCCTTTGAACATGCCCTATTTTCCCACATGGACCTCTTGTGTGCCTTTTGTTAAGTATTCTCTACTCAACATTACCCCACACTAATTGTATTTCTACCTCAAAAATGGTTGTCTCAAAAATGAATTAAAGAATATGAATGGAAAGAATAAGAATGAATCTATATGCACAAAAGAATGATGTTACCCGCAGCTTCATCCGCTTCAACTTGAAAAATTAATTAGGATATTCCTCCTTTATTTTGGCCTCCAAGGTCTACCACTCAATGAGTGCTCCTCTGCTTTTTATGGAATTTCCACAATAATGGACTCCAATTCATCTTGTGCAATCTCTCATTTCTCATTCTACAAGACCAATACAATGTTGTACATGCAGTCTATCCTTCCCTATAACAAATCCATCTTCTCGCGCGATGAATTTCCCAAGCTCATCTAGTCATCCCCTGTGTGGTTCTTGTGTTGCTATAAGGGCCTCATGCTTCTATTTAATCAATGTTAGTCTTTCTATGTGGCCCAATGTGTCATCCTTCATCACTTTCTGGACCTCATTGTCATCCTCTAGGGTTTTTTTATGAGCACATCTGGAGCTATACAGATGTTCAAGGCTTGGTCTACCTTCTTTAGTTCTTCCCGTAGTGCTTGCAGTAGTCCTTTGTAAGATGAAATATTTCTCTTCACTGCATCCCTTGCCCTTTCTACCTCTTGCTCAAGATTCTTTGGTGTTGGCATTTGCATGGTTTCATCTTCAAGTACCAAATCCACCAAAGTCTTGACATAGTGCATTGCTAAAGGAAATTTTTCTGGTACCTTTGACTCTAGATGTGGGCGCACTTTCAGTACATGGTCCCCAATAGTCTCTACCATGTTGATAAAGGCATGGTTCTTCTTTTGTTCCAAATCCTTTTCCTAGATCAGGTGCATTATTTCTACATCTTTTGTTTTAATTTCCCTCACAATGCCCTAATGGTTACGGCCTTATCCATGTTCCTGCAAGCCACCTCTGTGGAGACCTTTACCAATGCATTACTTACTTTCTCATCGGACATAATAGTAGGCTTTATTGTTATGTGTCTATCTTGGGGAGCATTTTTAACCTCCTCGACACACATGACTCCTCACACACATTGAATTCTGGTTCATCCATATGCATGTGCATCAACCATGAAAGTTACTTCCTTGTGTGCATGGTTTCCATATCTTCATCCATCAACTCCTAGCCAAATAACTCCTTTTGTGTCATAGTGCTCTAAAAATGGGCACAAAAAATTTTACCTATGTCCTCAACATAGCCCATGATTGGTGCATTGTGTTCTCCACTCATTCTCTTTGTTCTAGGCCCCTTAGGAATTGGGGCTCCAAGATTTGGAGTTTTTTCTAACATACCCCAAGTAGTCTCATGTGTGGCTTCTATTGTCTCCTTTTCTCCTTCATTCCTTCATCCTTTGATTCCTCTTGTGGCTCCTCCCTACTCTGTGGTTCCTCCTCATATTTAGGTGGTGTAGGAGACCCTGACGTACTTTACTCGTTTCTCTACCTCTTCATCCAATTTCAACTTACTTCTTTTTCTCAATTGTCTCTTTCTCGTGGAGATAGTCGAGGTGACCTATGCACTGATTTTGGAGTAGCACCTTGAGTCCTTATTTTCTTGAATACTCTTTTAAAGTGGCACTCTCCTTGAACTGGTTCTGGATCCTCTTCTTCTTCCTACCCATGAGTTGGTGTAGTTGTGCACTATGATTCCATTTTATATAATGGCTTCGTCCTTCTATGTTCCAAACCACCACTATCCTTACACTCATCCTCCTCATCCTCTACTTTGATTTTCTATATGGGCTTAAGAACTAGAATGTTCTCCATGGTATGCTTACCCTTTGGCAGCCCTGGGAGTGTGAACCCATCTTCCACATACTTTTTATTTTCCAGCTTGTGCTTCACTTGGAGGTACACAAGTGTTGCTCCAATGTCTCCAACAACAAAACTTACTAGATTTATGCTCAACACATCTGAGATGAGCCTTTCAATATATGCATTATGTCTTGGATATCCATACCTCTTCCTTAATGTGTGTTATTCACAGTCTATCTTGTCTGCATTGAATGTTAGGTGGCACGCATTTGAGAACCTATGAACCAATGCCTAAAAATACCTCACTATGAAGGCATATGGTAGTTTGCACCATGGGCTCTAAGTCCCATCCTTCATCGTAAATCGCTCGATGGAAAAATTCTAGTATACTAAAAACTATACTACCTTACCCACCACCGAAGGAAATTCTTTGGGGATGCGCCATTCCTCTTCAAACGCCATGCAGAGCCTATCATACCACTTCTCATCCCTCTTCTTGACTGATTCAGTCATCGATCCTTCACACAAGTACTTGCTAAATCATTTCAAGGTGACTTGTTCTCCATGGGATACTCCTAGATCTTCTCCTTTGGTCCATCAAGCACCCCGATCTCCATGAATACTAGAGACAACAGAACAGCCCCAAAACTAATCTTTCCTCTTGAACTCACTTCTTCTATGATAGTTTCTGCAATGTACTTTGAAATGTTGTAAACTACCCCTTCAGAAATCTTCTTTGCAACATGTAGCCACATGTTGTTCACTTGTGACCACCTCCCTTGGTCATTTAGCTTTGTTACAAGTGTGCAGATGCCTACACAACTAGGTACTTTTTTCATCTTATCTATGTCCATGTCGTATGGACCCTGGTGTAACCCATCTCCTCCCTGGTCTCCCGAATTACAACTTTGTATGTTAAGTCCTCTTTGAGGTCTTCACTTATAGCCTTCAACCCTGTCACTGTGGAGATTAGCATGGCTGAAATCCTTACTCTACATCCGGCAAAATAGAAGAAGTCTTTGTGTACTCTACTCATGAGCCATTAGTACAAGGGCTTATATTTGGTGAAGTAGGGGAGCTCGTATAGCTAATATAATCCAATATTCTTCAATAACTTCTCCCCAAAGATCGTCATAGACTAATATGTCCTATGCCATGTACTTATTAGTCTTTGTGTTCAACAATACATCTAGCTCCTTCTTGTTTTCTGTGGTATGATGGTTGTACTCACTTATCTTGCTTCTTCGAATGTGGGAATCCCATTCTTGGCCTACTATAACCCCCTATAGATATTGCATCTCTGAAAAATTTCTCTCATGGGTCATTTCTTCTTCCTCCATAACCACCTTCTTCTTTCCCTTAACTCCTATTACAACTGCCTTCTTTGGTGCCATTTCTACCCTACAATCCTCTAAAAATACTCATCTTTTGACTTCTACAATGTGCAACTCAAACCCTAGCTTTGTAATGAAATTACTTGATTAATTATGATTATCACCAGCAATAGAACACCAAATAACACAATATTGTAGATAAATTCTCTCAATATGAAAGTAGAATACCTTCGCCACTTTGAGGGGGCAACCTCCAAAACATATAATAAGTCTCAAATACTCAACATAGTCATCATCCACTACCTATAACCCATATTTATACTATTCCTATGATATGGCCATCAACAAGGCCGACCAACCAATGATAATAGATCATATATGAAAGAGATACATCATGATAAGAAATTTTGATAGCCACAAGTTGGCTATATCCATCCCATGTAAGATATATAATCAATGGTGTAACATGCCCCTCCCCTTGAAAGAAACATTGTCCCCAATGTTGGGAAGCCTTGGATGTTGTTGCATGAATGCTTCATCTTCCCATGATGCATCCTCAATATTCATATTCTTCCACTTAATTAGGTACTCGGTAATGAATCTGGTCCTTAGTCTTTTGGTGCATGTTTGAAGAATGCCTTCAAGTTCCAATATGATCCTTCCTTCCTTGTCCAGTTCTGGAAGCACTAATTGGGTGGAAATGTGCTTCCTAATAACTTTCTTTAAGCAAGAAACATGGAAGACTGGATGTATTCTACTTCCTGGAGGGAGCTCTAGCTTATATGCCACACTACCAATTTTTTGCAAAACTTGGTAAGGACCATAGTATTTAGGAGAAAGCTTATTATCCTTTTGCTATTTTTTAAGGATAACTACTTATATGGCTATAACCTTACAAAAACAAAGTCTCCCTCTTCAAAGTTTCACTCACTTCTATGTTGATCAGCCTATTTCTTCATACGATTTTGTGCCCGTGCCAAATTTTCTCTAAGACTAGAGAGTACCTCATGTTGATGTTGAATGTGATTTTCAAATGTTCTCACCTTTGGTTTGACCTTCAAGATAGATATGAGTGATGGAGGATGTAACCCATAAAGTGCAAAAATGGAGAGATTTTGGAGGAGGTATGAAATGAAGTATTGTACCACCATTCTCGCTAGTGGCAACCATTGCACCAAACGTTCTTATTTATTTGAAGTAAAACGTCGAAGATATCCTCTAAACATTTATTTACCACCTTAGTTTGCCCATCTGTTTGGGGATGATAAGAGGAACTCTTGGCTAGTTGGGTACCTAAAAAGAGAACAAATTAGTCTAAAATTTACTTGTAAATATTGATCACAATCACTTACTATAATTTTGGCGTGTCATAGATCTTTTGAATTGTATCCATAAAAGAGATGACAACCGTAGTAGTTTATGAAAGGATGAGCCACGGCACAAAAATGAGCATACTTGGTAAGTCTATCCACCACGACCATGATGACACTTTTCCCTTCTGATTTAGGTAATCCTGTGATGAAATCCATTGAGACCTCTTCCCATCTCTCACTAGGAATAGACAGAGGTTGGAGAAGACTAGGTGTCTTAATGGTCTCACCCTTATTTTTTTGGCAAACCAAACATTCTGCCACAAATTTTTGAACATCTCCTTTCAACCCCTCCCAAAAGAAATCCTTCTTAACTCTATGATATGTTTTCAAGACCCCAGCATGGCCACCTATTGGAGAAGAATGTAGCTTTGAAAGAACATGGTGTTTAAGTGTAGATTTCTTACATAGATATAACTGATATTTGTACCACAATGTATCCCCCTTCCATATAAATTGAGCTAATATGGATGGATTTACCTAGATATTTTGAATGAGAGTATGTGTGGTTGCATCTTTCTTCCATTCTTCACGTGCTTGATCTACCCAATTTGCATTTAGTATAGATATGGCACATAACAATGATTTGGCAGACTCATCCCTCCTAAACAGAGCATCAGTGACAAAATTTTCCTTTCCTTTCTTATAAACAATCTCAAAGTCATATCCCAACATCTTAGTGACCCATTTTTGTTGTTCTTCTGAAGATAGACGTTGCTCTAAGAAATATTTCAAACTATCATGATTAGTTTTTACCTTAAAATGTCTACCCATCAAGTATGGTCTCCATTGTTTGACTGCATGTAGTATTGCCATCATTTCCTTTTCATAGGTGGGCTTTAAAAATTCTTTCCTTTTAGTTGTTGGCTCTCAAAATAAATGGGGTGTCCTTCTTGCATTATTACTACTCCAATTCCATTTCCTGAAGCATCACACTCAACTATGAAAGTTTTGGAGAAATATGGAGTTGCCAATACTAGAGTGGTGCACATAGCTGCCTTCAATTTTTCAAATTCCTAGATGCTTCCTCATTCCACTGAAAGGAGTCCTTCTTCAATAATTTTGTGAGTGGTGCTGCTATACTACCATAGTTTTTTACAAATCTGTGATAATACCCTGTGAGACCTAAGAAACCTCGTAATTGTTTTAGGGTTCTTGGGGTTTCCCATTCCACCATGGCCTGGATCTTGTGAGGGTCCACCTTAACACCTTCATGAGAAACAATATGGCCCAAGTATTCCACTTCTTGTACCCCAAAAGAACACTTTGAAGGCTTGGCATAAAGTTGATGTTGCTCTAATACTTCTAAGACAATATTGATATGATGTAAGTGTTTCTCCCATGATTTGTTGTAGATGAGTATATCATCAAAAAATACTAAGACAAAATTTCTTAGGAATGGTCTAAATACTAAATTCATCAAGCTTTGGAATGTGGAGGGAGCATTGGTAAGACCAAATGACATCACTAGGAATTCATAATGGCCTTGATGAGTTCTAAAGGTTGTCTTATGAATATCTTCTTGCTTGACTCTAATTTGGTGATACCCAAAACATAGATCTAGTTTTGTAAAATAAATGGCACCATGCAACTCATCTAATAAATCATCAATGACGGGAATAGGAAACTTATCTTTGATAGTGAACTTATTGAGCTCTCTATAATCTAGACACATGTGCCATCTTCCATCCTTGTGATGCACCATCACCACGGGAGTAGAATAGGCACTCTGATTGTGATGAATAATACCCATTTCCAACATTTCCTCCACCATCTTCTCGATCTCACTCTTTTGCACATATGGATATCTATAAGGCCTGATGTTGGGGGTTGGCTTCCTAGAATCAACTAAATAGCATGATCATGCTCTCTTTCAGGTGGAAATCCTCTTGGTTCCTTGAAGACAACTACATGTTGATTAATAACATTTTGAAGATTAGGATGCAATACCTTCATTTGTGGTTGGACTTCTATAGAGAATAATCAAGCTACAAAACCTTCATACCCCTTTTTAAGAATCTTCTGCATTTGGTGAGAACTTACCACTAGAGGATCTTTAGCTTGTAGACCTCAAAGTTCAAATTTTTACCCTCAGAATGAAAGTGCATGAACAATTCCTGGAAATTTATCTCTATGGTGCCCAAAGTAGTGAGCCACTGAACACCTAAGACAATATCAGCTCCTCCCATGGGAATAGAAAACATCGTAGATTCCAATGTGTAATCACCCATCATGATTTTGACTTTATGGAATTTACCTGAACATTGGACTGTGCCACCATCTACAATCATTACTTGAAATTCAAGGTGCTAGGTAGATGAAACAATTTAGTCTTGTTGTCAACTTATGATTGATGAAATTATGTGTGCTCCCTAAATCAATCAAGATCTATTACCTTCTACTTCTTAATATAACCCACAACTTGAAGGGTTTGTGGAGTACTAATACCTGATAGAGCATGACATGAAATAGTGGGCTGAGGATCTCCAGATTCTTCCTCTAATTTTTCCACTTTCTCTATTGATGTTGCCTCATATTATTCCTCATCACCAGATCCTTCAATGTAGAACAATTTTTTTCTCAAAACCTTTATGATTTGGTCCATATTTGTTATCATAGTTAAAGCTTAACCCTTTGGCTCTTTTTTCTTCAATTTGTTGAGGTGACAACTGTATTGGCCGAGGGTAAGAAGGAGACAAGGTGTTACGATATTTTATGCTAGAAAAGGACTTCCTTCTATTGGAAAGAAATTTTTCCTCTACTCGACGTGCCATGATAATAGAATCAACAACCTTGAGTGGGTTAAACATGCATACCTCATGCTCAATGTGGTCCTTAAGATCCCCCAGAAATAGGTCATTCAAATAATCTTCTTTAATATCCTCCACACGTAAGGAGAAAGTTTTTCATTGATGGACATACTCCTTAACTGAACCATTTTGGCGTAACTTTGCTAATTGGCTGAAGTAATTCTCATAAACACTAGAACTATAGTGTAATTGAAGCTCTTCAGTGAAAACTATCCAGGTGAAATTTAGGCCATTCTTCTGCCGTTGAGCACATAACCAACGATACCAAACAAATTGATCAGGTTCTAGGTATAAGGATGCCATAGTTGCCTTTTGTCCTCCTGGGATCTGATGGAGATCAAATAAATTTTCCATTTGGGTAATCTAATTGAGTGAATCCTTTCCATCAAATTTACGCTTTTAAACTTTTGGAATCATGCCCCTCCATTGGTGAGAAGATCCACTTGAATGATTAAAGGATCCTCCTTGATTGGAGTGATTTGTATCTATGTGACCATTTCTAGTGGAACCCATATGACTGGCATTAGAAGTTGTATTTGAAATAATATGCAACAACTCCTGTTGTATTGCATGAAAATACTTTTGAATCTCACTCCTAAGGCTACCTTTCAGTTGATGAAGCTCAACATTAAGGTCATCCTTACTCACCATATTGTTTACCCTTTCCTAAAGTTGGATGACCACCTCAAATACTCCCAAACCAATAGAGACTTGAAGCAATATCTTCCTTATTTGGGGTCATTCCTGGAGTTTCTTGTCCTTTTCCTTGGCCTCGGGTAGATCTACCAGCCATGACAAAGGGTTTGGGCCTAGGGGTAGACTTAATAGGGCATAATTTTAGGGTTTAGGGTTTCATATTTTTTTGGCCGAATATAGGAATTTATAAAAAGAAACCCTAGCTATTTTTTGAGGGGTTTTCGAAAATATAAGAAATTTGAAAATTTTCCAAAAATTACACCCTAGGGAGCCAAATTATGAATAAATATAGAACCGTAATAACTTTTTCAAAACAAGTCAAAACTGATTGAAATTTGGAGAGAAGCTTACTTGACTTATTTCACCACACCACAAAAAAATTGCAGAAAAATTCGCTACCAATCTTGAGATATAGCTAAACCTTCATAATTAGGGTTTGACATCGTCCTGGCCAAGATCAAGCTCTGATACCACTTGTAATGAAATTACTTGATTAATTATGATTATCACCAACAATAGAACACCAAATAACACAATATTGCAGATAAATTCTCTCAATATGAAAGTAGAATAGCTTGGCCACTTCGAGGGGGAAACCTCCAAAACATATAATAAGACTCAAATACTCAACATAATCATCATCCACTACCTATAACCCCTATTTATACTATTCCTATGATATGGCCATTAACAAGGCCGACCAACCAATGATAATAGATCATATATGAAAGAGATACATCATGATAAGAAGTTATGATAGCCACAAGTTGGCTATATCCATCCCATGTAAGATATATAATTAAGGGTGTAACAAGCTAAAACATGTGTACCCTAGTGGAAATCGCGTGCCCTATCTTGTTTGTAATGTGTCTTCTTCAATCGAACCCTTCTCCTTTGGGAATGCAAGAATATCCTTTGCACAAACCTCCTTTCCACGTCTTGTTTCACACTCTTCACACCTCATCACAATTTCTCAACTCTTCACACTTAGATCTTTTCAATTTCTCTTAATCCAAATGGTAAGAATGAACTTGCATCCCATCCTTATATATATTTTCACACTTTTGATGCATTTATTACTCCTTCACCTACCCAATGTCCTCTCATTTATTGACCAATTTTGTTCATTCTATGTGGTACATCTTTGTGCCCCAGCTATAACCTTCTAGCACACCTTCCTACCCTCTGGTCATAGACTTCTCTTTAGTGTGCTTCCTTTCACCCAAGTACCTTTTCACTGCACCTTCCACGGGTAGTTGTTATGACCTCCGCTTTCCTCGTGTTATATTGTTCCTTTATTCATCTCCATCTTTGTTCACTTTATAAAAGCAATCTTTTAACTTGAATAGCACCTAAATGGAACCAGTAGAAATTTATTTTTTTCACCTTTCAATTCCTAGCAGTCTTGTACCTAGACATCAAAACTACCCCACACTAAAATTATGTGTAGTCCTCAGTGCATAAATATGCTTTAGATAGTAATTAGCTTCACACGTGCAAACATGCTTATTACATAAACACACCAACTAAATTGATAAAGCATAGTGAGAAAAAGGAAATTCATGAAGGAAATGTGAAATTGAAAACCTGATCTAAATGGAAACACCGCATTATTAAAAACACTAAGAAGATGTATTTATAGTAGGGCTTCACCTTACTCCCATTAAAGTAACCAGTAGCCATTTTCCATCAAGTGCTTCTATTGTCAAGCACATGTTTTGAGTATGTGAGTGATACCATATGGCCCCAACCAATGTACCTTAAGTTTTCTTGGATGGCGTAAGAACTTAGAGTCATAGAGAAGCACCATTTGTCCAATCTCAAACTTCTTATCCCTTATGTTTTTGTCATGCCATGCTTTCTACCTGGCCTTTTCTTGTTTCTAACTCCAACATGCTATGGATTGTCACTCATCTAGCTTGATTATATTTTCCATATGTTCTTCTAAAGCTTACTCATCAACTAGACCTACAGCGTGCATGATACGCAAAGAAGGTAACGTGAATTCCATATGAAGAAAGACTTCTATGCAAAACACTAACCGAAATGATGTGGCTTTTTTCAACCTCTTATAAGTTTTTCTATATGCCCAAAGTATAACAGTCACTTTATCATCCTAGTCCTTTCTTCCATCATCACAAATTTTTGTCAAGGTCTAACTCAAAATCTTGTTGAAAGCCTTAGCAGCTCCATTTTCTTGAGGATGGTAAGATGTAGTCTTACAGTGCACAACCATAAACTCATCTAATAATATCTTTATTGTCTTATTCAAAAATGACGTGCCCCTATCACTTGTCAAACTTAGAGGAAATACATACCATGTAAGAACATTTTCCCATATAAACCTAGTTGTTGTAGTTGTCGTACAATCCTCGTATAGGTGTTTATTCTCGCCCACCTTGAGAGATAATTTTTGCAAGTAAAGATGTAGCATGATCCAATCCTATGCACAAACTAGTGAAATAGGTCCTACAAAGTCGATAACCCTTTTCTCAAATGGTTCTATACTAGAAATAGGTCTTAAATGCATCTCATCTCTTTTCCCTGGTTTTCCTAGATGTTCAAAATGATCACACACCTTGCAATACACATTACAATCTTTATACAGGGTCTCCCACCATAATCCAACAAGTAGGATCTTCCGTGCAGTAGCATCACCTACATAGTGGCCACCTACAATACCACCATGAGCCTCCTCCATAATATTTGTGTGCTCATGCTCCAATACACAATGACATAATACCTCATCTCTTCCTAACTTGTATAGGTCACCACTGATCAACATAAAAGGTTTCGCGCATATAGCAAGTTGTTTCTTTTCTAAGGCCTTCATTCCTTTTGGTGCCACACCAGTCCATAGAAAGATAGCAATGTCCTCTAATTCTGATGGCGCGCATTGTAACCTATATAACTATGCATCTAGCATGGTATCCTCAATTTCCTGTGCTTCTTCTCTTGACTATATTCTTGATAGATGGTCTGGTCTAGAATTACTTTTCCCTAGTTTTACCACAACTGTGAAATCAAATTCTTGAAATAATAGTACCCATCTACATATGCACCCCTATAAAATGGGCTTGTTTACTAAATACTTCAATGCCATGTGATTTGTATAGAATAAAAATGGTGTATCTAATAGATACTATCGGAACTTGTGTAATGCGTAGATCACCGAAAAAGCTTCGCGCTCTGTAGTTGTGTAATTCTGTTCTGCAGGAGTTAGCTTTCTACTAGCAAAATAGATAGGATGATATATAATAGCTTCTCTAGGTTGAGGTAACACCACGCCAATGGCCGTGTGCAGACGCATCCACATGTACATGAAATGGTTGATCCCATGAAGGAAAATTTTGAATAGGTGTGGTAGTAAGTTTTTCCTTTAATGTCTTGAATGCACATTGCTACAGTTCTCCCAGTAGAACGTACCTTTCCCTTTCAGTAACTCTTCCAATAGTGCAAAAGCTTTGGTAGATCCTTTGATAAACTTTATGTAATATCTTGTATGACCCAAAAATCCATGCACCTCACTCTGACTAGTAGGCTCCCTTAGGCCTATAATGACTACAACATTGGCTGGATCAACCAACAAACCTTCCTTGTAGATGTGTCCTAAAAGTATCCTAAATGGTGTAGAAAATATGCACTTTTTGATGTTTAAGGAGATACTCAACTGACTACATCTTTCAAACTATAAGCGTAGATTATCACAATGATCCTTAACTAATCCATACACCGTCTAATCATCCAAATCGACTTCTAAGAAGTTGTGAATAAATTCCTTAAACGCTTGGACAACTATGCGTGAAAATATAGTAGGCACATTTTTCGACCAAAATTCATTACAAGATAGGTGAAGCTACCCCATTCAAAAGTAGTAAATGTGATATTTTTTCGATTGTCCTAGGCAATCCTAACCGATGATACCCAAATAACCCATCTCGTAAATGAATAGATTTCATTCCCTGCAACTCCTAGTATTTCCTTAGTGAATGGCTTAGGAAATGGATTAGTTACAGATGCATCATTCAGCTCCCTATAGTCCACACATATTCTAATCCGTCCATCCTTCTTGATACTAATCACCATTGGACTAACCCATTCTAACTCATCAAGGGGTTTGATGATCCAAGACTTTGAAATTTTATCAATCTCTTCTTTTACCTTTTTGTGCAAGTTAGGGTTCATTCTATAAGGTCTCCTACTAACTCGAGTGTACACCCTATTTAAGCTTTATCTTCATCTCCCCTAATGATTCATGCATGCCTTTAATTTCATGGTACCCCCTAGGAATAAATATTGATAATCCCTCAAGAACTCTATGATTTTTACCACTTTAGAGTCGACCAATAATCTCTAATTATGGCTTCCTTAGGATCAATATTTGTCCCAATATTCACCCGCGTTGTCTTCATAGATTCATGAAAGGTGCACATGGTCTTACCTACACTATCCAACACCTCACACCCATCTCATTGAATAGTTTACATCTAGATTTTCTATTTCTTTGTCATCCACCAAAGAGACCATTTTGCCTTTTCCTTTCTCAAGGCATGTGCATTAAATTAGTATGTCATCAACCTCTATTTCTTCAACAAGATGTGCTCCTAAGTTTCCTTCATCTAATAACTCCTGAAGTAGTTCTTCATCCTTGGAACTATCTCCCATAGTTAAGCGCTTTATGACTTTTAATGCTTCTTCCACCGGAGGCTTTGTAGAGAAGAAGTCAAACGTCTAGGTCATTCATGTGATTAAATCCTACCAATTTTCATTCTATTTATGGAGTTATGCATATAAATACCAAGAACACATGCATCCTTGTAAATTGGAATAAAACTTGTGCACCCATAGCGGAGGGGTAAAGCTTCTTGCCCTTTTTCCAGTCTCTCACACTTCGAACGTGGTGCCGAATGGTTGATTATTGTGATAAGTACATATTTCAAGAGGTGCATTACTCCTGAAGAACCTAGTAATAAGAGCAATCCTAATTACATTCCATCCTACAAGATTATCCTTATGGGCCACCCACTAGTGTGATTCTATTCCACGTAGTGTATATGCTAGCATATTTCTTCTTTCCAATAGGTCTATCCACCATTCTTCCATGGTGCACAGGAATAACATAGGATCTCCTTCTCTAGTGTAACAAGGTACCGAGTTGTTACCTATCTACCCGACATAATGTGGTTTACCTTGTCTCTTGGAAATATGCTCTTTACTTTACTCCCTACTAACTCATAAGTTCTATGAGCTTAATTATCACAAGCAATACTTGTAGTATCGCTCATAGACTGTGCATCCTCCCACCTAATTAGTCCTTATTTGGTTGGCTTATCTAGATCTCGATGGCATGTACATAAATCCTATTCAGATCTTCTTCACTTAAGGGATCAACACAGGCAAAAATTTTCCATCTCGTTAAAGGGATAATAACTCTCTCCTCCATGTTTTCAAAACTGATATAGCCCTTGTTGAACCAAAGATCAGCATTGTTTGCATAGCAGCATGGATGCCCTAATAGAGTTAGAAGCTGTCTCGACTCTACAAGTGCTAAAACTTCAAATTCTCTAGTGAACTTGGCTCCTTGTATAGTAATAAATACATCTTTCAAGACTCGATGGGAGTGGCCTTAGTCCGATTAACCATGAATAATACATTAGAGGATGGCTACAATGGGGGTATTCCCATATTTACCCATGCATCTAAAGTAAGAACATTGACTCTGGCGTCTATATCAATTAGTATATTACTCAATATCCACCCATCCACAACAACATTAAGAGTGATTTCCTTGTCATAATCTAGGCTATGGGGGAAGATTTGCATGAAAGATTTTCTCATCTCAGCCCCAACATTTTCACACAGAGTGTTTCCTTTTAACAAACCCCTAACAATGGAATGATATTTTCCTAGCACAACATTTACACACTTCCCTTAAGTCATCTATATCAGTTTGGACTGTCTCTGATACTTTATTTTGCTCCATCTTCCATGATTTCTCTTTTAAGTACTATATCTCACCCTAAAGATTCCTGAGAACTTCCATGGTTTCCTAATAAACCTCCTTTTGATAGGCAGGATCTGGGTATCATGCATGTAGAACCTCCTCCTTGGTGATGGTAGGATTATGTTGTAATGATTCTATGACACGTGTCACCTCGGCACGGGTCATAATCTTCACTTGTAACTCTTCGGACTCTGCTACCAACTTAGGCATCCATTGATTTTCAACAACGCATTGTATCCTAACCATCCTTGCACCTTTGTTTTCTTGTTTATGTTTCTTACTAAGATGTTCATACATGTCCAGGAACTCCTTGTAGCTATGGTTATTTCTACAAAAAGAACATGTAATATTATAAGAAATTTACACCTATAGTGGTCAGGAGATCCGCATGTCTAACATGTTTTGTGGGGGAACTCACTTGCACTACCATGGCCTTGTCCTCCAAGTCCACTGTGGTATCCTCAACCTCCGCCACAACCAAATTCAAAACAACCTTCATTATGATCATAGTGCACCGATTGTGATCCCGGTCCCGATGCTTGTTCTTTCCTTAGAGTTATCAAAAATTATTGTCTGCCGTACACCAATATCTATAGATCATGGATCTCGACCAATCAACTGATAGTCTTCTCGTGTCATGAGTCGTGGACCTTCATATTTTATAATAGCTTGAAATGTTCTTCCTTATCGCACATTGTAATAATGGGCAACGGCTAGCATCATGGTTTAAATGGCATATGTCACAATCCATTAGCAACGATCAAACTGATTTACGAGTAAAAATATCCTTGGTGTGACCTTCTACTTCACAATCTATGTGCCAAATCCATGTGCACGTCTCATGTGATGAATTTAATAATAGTTTCTCCAACTATTTTTCCATATCTATGATTTGTGCTTGTAAAAATGGGCTCACTTCAATGTCTATACTTCCAAATGCTTCGTAGCGTAAGGTTGCTTCAAGTGCTTGAGTAGATCAATGTATGTCTTATGTGATAATGCCCTCCTAAAAGGTGTAATCAAACCCCCAATGAACCATTGTGCATGTTGGCTTGCATGTATGTCATAAGAAAGCTTAGATAGTAGTGTTTTAAACCATGCATCATACTCTCTAACACTTTCAGTAGTGCCTTGCTTAATATCCTTGAGTGCACTTATACTCTTCTACTCAAACTCAGGGATGTGAAACTCTTTAAGGAATGCATATTTTAAAGCTATATAGTCCACATAGGTCTGATCAGGGTCAAATTTTTTGTACCAGCTATGTGCGCACCCTTATAATGTAGTGGAAAATTGGCTTTCCCTACACTCAGAATCCATGATTCCTTTTGCACGCCATAGTATTTCACACATATGCACATGTTTAGCAACATATTCTATGCCCTATACTCTGGAAGATGAAGAGACATCTCCATGTAAATATTATGGGATTGGTGTGGACCTTGCCCACCTAATCCATAACTTCACGTGTTCCCCTTCCTCCGTAACCATCGATCTATCGGAACTTGAGATACCTATGCCTCCTAATCCCGAACCTATGATGGGGTTGGACGAGAAGATGTTCCTCCCTGTGTCCCAATAGTAGAACTGAATTGTACCCTAATAGTTTGTGAAAGCGTTACCACTCCCATTAGTTAGTCCAAAAATCAGCACGCTTGTGATTCGGGTTGTTGAGACACACTGAAAAAGTACTCCCATACAAAAATGAAGTCATTTGTGCTATCATTATTGTACCTTTTATAGGATTCTCTCCTACTCTACCACTACTTGAATTAGCCTATTGATTACTTGTTATACTAGATGCTGGAAAACCAAGCGCAAGGGCAAGGTTACTAGGTGGATTCGGATGCACACCCGTGACCTAGCTCATCTCTCGGCGCGCTTCTATATGAGGCCGAGGAGGGTTATCTATCATGTTTTCCCAATTGGGGGAGTTCCTGAGGCTTGGATTCCACATCTTCTACTTTAATTTCAACTCCTTCTTGAACTATCTTTCTCCATGACGCCATTTATTCTACAACCTCCTTCTACTTCTCGATATCCCTCTCATGTGCCTCATTATACTTAAGTTGCCTTTTGCTGCTAGGTCTACCATATTTTACCAAACCTCGCTCCTTCCCTCACGTGTGGTGGGGTTTAGTTAGCCATAAATTTACTCTCTAGATTCAAAGTTACCATCGGGATCTTGATTTTCGGTGGAATTCCTTGTAGGTGAGTTCCCCTTAAATTTGGAATTCAGCTACCTCGGACACGAATAAGTGGAAATTGAGTACTCCAAAATATAACTGTTCAAAACACAACGGAACCATGTATCCACAGCTCAAGTCTAAATCAGATCAACATCATAAAGGGCCTAAAATTCTTCCTGCATCTAGACAAGTGCATGATACCTCCAATTCCTCTTAGATGCATAAGTAATCAGCCACTTGTATAATTCTACTGGAAAGATAGAAAAAAATATCTCATATAAATCTGTCAAACATATTCTATTCCACCCACACACATGCATTAAACTTAGATCCAGTGTTGAACCACTATGCGTATTCTTCTTCCAAATCATGTATCCACTCCTCAACACTTGCTAAGGTCAATTGGTATGTATTCATCATGAACCATCTTGAAAACAACTGAAAAGAGGTCCCAAAAATGGAACCAATGATGTAGCCTAGAATTCACTAGTAAGACCCCAGGCGCGCTGGCACATCACTCAACACAAACTAAGTGCTCACCGAAGTGTGCAAAGGTACTAGGTCCCTCTTTAGGGTTTCTATTGCATGATGTTAGCATGATGAAGACTTAATAAATGCAACTCCATTATTAATACATCATTCTATAGAGCATGTTAGATCTATAACTAGGGAGAACAAAATTAAGTACTAACCATGATGAAATCAAGAACATACTAGATCCAAACAAACACAGTAACTAAGACTTAGATTTAGCCAATGTTCTCCATTATATTAATTATGACAATTGTAAAAAATCTTCTCAAGAAATGGAATTCTTTTGCGCATAGATCTAATATAGTAGTCCAATCTTGCACACATACATACATATATATCTCTACTCATCCACGTATATATCTCTTCAACTACGTAGTTCACTACATATTTATATGGTTGGGGACTAGCCCTTCACCACTTATCTAATCGAAATAGCTCGCATGCTATTATTAGCTACACACTTTTTACAATCATAACCACACATGCAAGTGTGCTAATAATAGACTTCCTTTAGTTAACTAATAGTGATAAACCTATTCTTAGCCCGCATCCATGCAAAGTGCTTTGTAGTTGATCCTCCAAAAATATCCAATGTGTGGCATGCATGTCTCTTCTTTGTTTGTGTGCTTTGCACGCCATCTCTAAAATATATCCTCATGTGCAAAAATGGCTAAGTCCCGAAATATGAACTTATCCTTTGTGCATGTGTTTCCCTTATCCATTCGTGCCTTTGAACATGCCCTGTTTTCTCGTGTGGACCTCTTGTGTGGATTTTGTTAAGTATTCTCTGCTCACCATGTGTCTTATCTCAAGCATTTGATATTTGTATTCTTTTCATTCTCCACTAAGGCTTTGAATTTCTTGAATCTTTCTAATGCTTCTAATTTTTATTTTAATCATGCAACCCAAGTCATCCTAGTATAGTCATCAATCAACAACATAAAATACTCATCTCCTTAGATGTTTTCAGTTCTTATGGGTCCAACAAGATTAGTGTGTATCAATTCTAATGGCCTTGATGTAGAATATTCCTTTGACTTGAATCTTATCCTAGTTTTTCCCCATGTAACCAAGATTTACAGAGTGCATTAGTTGGTTTGATGATTCTTGGCATGTTTCTAACACATCCTTTTGAGCTTATTTTGACAAGGTTATCAAAATTAAAGTTCCCTACCCTCTTATGTCAAAGCCAATAGTAATCCTCCTTGGTTATAAAGAAATTTTATTTTTGGACTTCCTTTATAACATACATATTATTCTTGGTTATTATTTCTTTACCAATCTTCTTTCCTAATTTTATTTCTCCGACATCCCATCCTTTTTCATGGAGTACTAATGTGTACTCTTGATTACACATTTGGATAATAATAAGGTGATTTCACTTGAGACCTTCTACATATAGTATGTTCTCAATGACTTGTTTTCCATTATTAAGGCTTAATGAGCCCTTACCAACAATGTTAGTTGAGTTGTTGTATCCAAATATGACAACTCCTAAGACATTCTTAATTAGGGAGATGAACTTGTTCTTATCAAGAATCATGTAACTTGATCAACCACTATCAAGATACCATATCTTTCCCTCATCTTGAACATGAAATTTTGTTTGGGCTATCATAGTTTGTTCTTCCTTCTTAGTAGGGTATGATTTTACAAGATATATATTTTTATCTTGTCTTGGAGATTTCGATTGCACAGGATTTTTCTTTGTCCCATCTTTTGACAATTGTAACAAACTACACCCCTATCATTACTCATCTTTTTAAAATTATAATTTCTTTCATGACCTTTATCTTTATTTCTACATTTGATAGCTTTATGACCAAACATGTTGCATGAAAAATAGTAACCATAAAAGGAGTGAGTGTACCTGATTACATATGAGTGTTTGGAAGGCTTGGTCCATATCTTAGAATAATTTTTGATCTTCTTGTTAGTCATGTAAGATGATTCGAGAGAATTCTATCTAATTTTATTATCTAATCTTCCAACATCCTTGTTTTCCTCTTTATATCCTAAACATGATTTGTCACTTGTATCTCTTTGGATGCTTAGAAGGTCAGCTAGATCATGTGTGCTTTTGTCAAAATTCTCAAACAGTTTCACTTTTCTTGACATTTGATCCAACTCAGTCTTTAGGAGTTCCATTTCTGATTTGATTCTTAGACACTCTTCTTCTTTAGATGTGAATGATAGTGATATTATCTCTAGTTGAGCTTCTAGTTCCTTGAACTCATCTTCCTCCTCTCTCTCCTTCATGTTGAGTTTCTTTTCATAAATATTAATTTTCTCCTCATAGTCCTTCAACTTGGATCTCAACTTGTCATTCTTCCTTTTAGATAACCGCAATTATTCAAGAGCACCGAAAAATTTGTATTTAAGTTCTACTACAACTCTTTCATCTAATTCTTCATATTAAACAAAATTATTTCCTTTAGAATCGATTTCATGTGATGTTTCAAAGGCCATGAACAAGGTTTCATTTTAAGATTCATAATTATCACATTCACAACTGCTTATCTCACTTGATTCAGATGAACTGGAATCCTCTTTGGTGTAGAAATTTCTTTTATTTTTGAAGAATTCTCTCTTATCTTATCTCTTGAATTTCTTGTTTATTCTTGATATGCATCTTACTTTTTATTCATGTTCATCTTTCTCCTCTTTATTCTTATGAGGACACCTAGAAACAAAGTGACCTACTTGTCCACAATTGAAACACTTAAAGCAAAATTTCCCCTTATACTTACCTAAGCCTTTCCCGAGTTTTCTCAAAAACATGGATTTTATCTTCTCATAATCCATGTATACATCAAATTATTCTTAATTATTTGGGTGTAGTTACTTTTTAGCTTTGAAATCATATTTTTCTTAACTGATTTTTCTCTAAACGTTCTCAATTCATATGGTTTTAGGATGACATGAAGTTCTTATAATTTTATCTTAATCATGTCCTTTTCTTCCTCCACAGTTGAGAACTTTGCATCATATTTATATGTCAAGGACCTTAGTACTTTTGAAGAATCACTTATTCCTCTTGAATTTCACCTATACCTCTTATCATATTTGTCACTTCATCCACTCTTTGCAGATAAGAAGAAATGTTCTCATCCTCCTTCATTTTTAGGATTTCAAATTATGTTCTATAGGTCTACAATTTGGAAAGTTTCACTTTTTCATCTCCCTCATATATTGCTTAGTTTTTCCCAAATTTTTTTGCATTGCATAACCTTTACAAAACAATTCTCGAGATAACCCACAAAGGATGGTATTCATATATCTTGAGTTATTCTCATGAGCTTTCTTGTTAGCTACTGAAGTGATAGGTGTACTAGGAATGGTGTAGCCATATTCAACCACTTCCCATATATTGTATCTAAGAGATTGAAGGTATGTCCTCAGTTTGACAATAAAAAGGAACAGTTGGTTTTAATCAAAAGAGGTGTCATGGTCATGGAGAAACCAATTTGTGCTAGATTGGTGTCCATGTTTTGTGTAATAAATATCTCTTTGAAGTGGTTAGACTTTCACTAAAAGGTTCCTATTGTGATACCAATTGTTAAACACTCAAGAACAGAGATAGGAGGGGTGAATATGTTACTCTTAAAATTTTGAAATTTTTAATTCAATTATTAACATAACATTCATCCATAATCCTTTTCAAAAAATTAACTAAACAAAGTATGCGATCATGGTTAGAGAAATAAAAAACACATGAGGACACATGAATTAAGGTAGGAAACCCACTAAAATCATAGCACTATTAGGGACAAATGTCATATATCAACTAAAATTATTTCATGATGTGTTGAGCACCAACTCAACTTGAAGCACCCACTCTAATTTTGAATCACCCACTCTAATACAAAGCCAAACACCCACTTGATTATTTTTCAAGCACCTATTTGCAAGGAAGCACTCACTCGAAAATTGTTGAGTAGCAATCATAATTTAATGAAATATTTTTGATCACCTCCATCACTTATTTTCTTAATTCAACACATTTTGATCAATGTTTCAGATCTTCGATTCATTTACTCCTATATCCAAAAATCAACACAAATTTATACCTATCTCTACGTAAAGAATCATTTCATACACCATAAAGAATATTATACATGAGGATACCTCTCTTTCATGTCTCTTACACTTCACATTCTCACCTATATGACTTATTTCTCCTTTCAACTCGAATCAAGGAGATTAAAAGACAAGACAAAAACTTCCAAAAAGATAAAACATTGCCTCTACAAATGCCAGTTTCACACTTCCTTTATTACCTCGGGTTTCATGACTCTTGATGTACCTATGGAAGAAAATAATTACGTTTCAACTATCTCGAGAATCAATTACAAACTCATAAAATCTGATTTAGACACTTGTAATATTCCTTTTGTAACCATTACACAAGATTTATCTTGTAGACAAGGGAGCATATGTTTGCATTTTATTTATTTGACCATATTCCAAGTGTCATGTGCATGCATGCTACCACATTACTAAGTCTTATAAGATTCTCTATTAACTATCAAAATTATCCATTTTTTGCCATTATCCTTACCCACGTCATTTTTATACATATGAGAAGCACTAAAAGTTAGAAGGATTAACACATATTTGAACATGAAGAGGAAGTGTATATGTGAAATGATATCAAACATATATTTAGGATAGTAGGACTACAGGGTGACTTCATCAACACTCAAAGTGTTAAGACCATCAAGATAGAGAATACAGTTATTTTCTCATCTTCTCATTCACGATTATGAATTATCAATCATATAAAAACTTGAAACGAGTCAATGATGAGATTTTCAAGACATGGAGGAAAAATTTTCAATTATTTTCATAACTTAGAGATGATGGTTTGTGAGCATTTTTTTATCAACACCAATCAAGGAACCAAGACACTTCAAATCTCCTTCATAAACAATGCACTATGACAGATTGTTCACTATTTTGTTAGGATAGATTTCCATATTAAAACATTTAGCAACTCCACATCTTTCTTATTAAAGCATGATTGTAAGTACATATGTCAAGAATGTTAGAGGCATTTACATAGCTCCCTAGGCCAAGGAATTTTATTATTTCATCTCAAAGAGATAAAACTTGCTTGATCTTCAAAACTTTTCTTAGGTAGGGTTTTGGGATTTGTTGGATCTCAAAATTGCACCCATCCAAAATTAGAATGATCTAGGGCTTTGAGGAAACATGGTATTGTCTTTAATTTGTGGGACTCGAATTTAGATAGACCTCCAAATAAGGTCAGCTTCCTCTATCTATTTATAATGTTAAACGACTCCTAAGAAAGTGAATACAACTAACTAGCACTAATCTATGATTCCAAGGGACCAGGGAGAGAGTGAGATGCTTAAAAGGGAAATCCTACACTAAGGGAGGTGATAGCACCAAAATAGAGGGAAATAAACTTTTAAATGAGGGAAAAATGGAGGAAAATAAAGGTGGAAAGGGAAAAAATGAAAACCATGGTCTATAACAACACTTAAACTCCCATTTTCCTATAATGCAACAAAGAAATAAAACCTACAATATTAAGAAACATACTCAACACTCCACGTGAGTAAAATAAGAAGTAAAAGAATGCAACAAATCACTAGCTAAGGTAGAATATAGCCACAAAAAAAAGTAATTTTATTTCTTCAAGATGATGCACAAATCATTACAATGGAGGAAGAAGGTGTAAATTCATAACATGATTACAATCTAAGGACTATAGCTCAAGAACACTTTGTAACACTTTACAATGATGCCCTTGTATTCCAAAAGTATCCAACATTTACAATGAGAATTACTCCACTATTTATAGAAGAAGAAGGAGAGAAGAGGAGGAGAAGAAGAG